>JANHMN010000016.1:15669751-15721742 GCA_030674055.1 Rhabdomys pumilio
TTGGTTGGTTGGTTGGTTGGTTTCATTGGTTGGTTCCTTGTTTGCATGTTTGGTTGGTTGGTTGGTTGCTTGTTTGGTTGGTTGGTGTTTGTGAGTTTGTTTTGTATAGTGATGTTCTGTTGAATATATTGATAAGTTCAGAGAGCCTTCTGGTAGATATCATATTTTGATGTGTAGAATCATACAATATGCAAGCAGGAGGGACACTTACGTCCTCCTTTAATGTTTGTATACCTTATCTTTCTTTTTGTTTCTAGTTGAGGTAGCTGCAGTTTAAGTGCCATACTGAACAGGAGCATTCCTGATTGGAGGAAATGTGTTTTCTTGTTGTTGCTATTTGTTTTCTTTCTATTCTGTATGCCTTTGACTACAAGTTTTTCAAACATAACTTTTATTATAAGAGATGAGCCTTTCTCACCTGTTTCTTTGT
Organism: Rhabdomys pumilio; assembly: GCA_030674055.1. Taxonomy (NCBI): domain Eukaryota; kingdom Metazoa; phylum Chordata; class Mammalia; order Rodentia; family Muridae; genus Rhabdomys; species Rhabdomys pumilio. Next base: position 15,670,182 of record JANHMN010000016.1, read on the forward strand.
TTTACATTCATTCATTGGTTTGTTAGGTTTTTGTTGTTGTTGTTTTGGTTTTTTGTTTGTTTGGGGGGTTTTGTTTTGTTTTGTTTTTACAAGACAAGGTTTCTTTATGTAGCCCTGACTGTCCTGAGACTCACTCTGTAGACCAGGCTAGCCTCGAACTCACAGAGATCCTATTACCTCTGCCTCCTGAGTACTGGGATTAATGGCATGTAACTCCATTCCCAAACTATTTGTGTGCTGGTTAATTATGAAGGAATGTTGAATGTTATCTAAGGGCTATTCTATCCAGGTTTAGTGCTATATGCTCATATTCATAGCACTCAGGGTGCTAAGACAGGAGGATACCAAGTTCAATGTTAGCTAACACTGCATTGTGAGACTCTGTACCTAATACCCAACAGGCATTTGCTGAATCTATTGAGATTATCTTGTAAATTTATTTTTGGTTTTACTGGTGTCTTTACTGGTGTATCAAGTAAACACGATAATGTTTACTAATTTGCAAATATTAACTAATTCTTCCATGTGGAAGAAATTTGGATTAGTTATGGTAAACAGTCTTTGTAATTCACTATTTAATTAAATTTGTAAGTATTTTATGGAGGGCTTCTGCATGCTCTACATCTCTGTTCTTTGGAGAGAATAGGCTTTGTTTTTCTATTGTTTTTTGCTAGGTTCTTCTCAAGTATTCATGTTTGGAGTATTTTTTCCTTTTATATGCCATGGAATAATTTGTGCACTATTGGTACTATTTCTTCTTTAAAGGTCTGATGAAATTCAGCAGTGAATATATCCAGCCCTAGATTTTTTTTCAAGTTGGGTCCAGTCTTCTGATGTTGCAGGTATGTACCACCATCTCTGCCTCTTCTTTCTTGTCCCTGGTTTTATTTACTGGCATCCTCCTCTGTATGTTCATTAGTTTAGCTGAAGTGTTAATATTTAGTTCACCTTTTCCAGAACCAACTTCCGTTTAATTGTTCCTCTGTGTTTTTTAAATTTCTACCATTTCTGCCATAATATTTATTATTTCTTTTTTTCTTCTTTTTTGGAGGTTTAATCTGTTATTACTTTTCTAAGATGTTGGGCTACATCCCTAAGTTATTTGAAATCCCTCTGCTTTTGTTAAACATTGGCACACGTGGCTACAATTTTCTTTCACATTAAGATAAAGAACATCAAACGTCTCTTCTTTCTTTAAAGATTTTCGTAAAAACTCATTTTACTCACAAAGATTTATTATTGCCTTTATGTAACCTATAAAGCTCTTTGTTCATATATGTGTTATGTTCACACAGACATGATTATCTGTGTACATATGTGTGGAGGCTTGAGGTTGATGTTGAATATCCTTTTTGATCACTCTCCACTTTAGAGATCTGACTGCCCCTGCCTCCTGAGTGCTGGGATTAATGGTGTACACCACCACTCTCAAGCTGTTTGTGTGTGAGATCACAGGGCCTCTCATTAAACCTGGAACTTATTCGTTTGGCTATGTAGAATGGCCCGGAATACCTAGGGATCCTCCTGTCTCCATCTCTTTACTTGTGGGATCATAGGTGGTACACCATAGTGCCTGGTTTTTTATATGGATGCCAGGGATCCATGTCAGGTTCTCTTGCTTATATGACGAGGACTTTTCAGGTCGAGAGATCTCCCAGCTCCTCTAAATGTGGTTTTGTTGGGAGCACTAATTTAATTATTAAGAATTGAGTAAAAAAATACTACAAAAGAGATCTTGCAAGAACTGAAAATAAGAGTGTTTCATCTGTGCCTAAAAATGAGAGAACACAATAACAAGCAGCAGCAGACTGACAGTGGTAGAATGCCAAAGTAGAATACACCACGGTATACCCAAGAAACCCATCCAAGGGCTTCATGAATAGCTTTCAGCAGTAATAAAAAGTGGTATGCTTACAGCTCTATGATAAACCCATTGATTGTGTGCCCCTCACTGTTTGGAACAGATGAAGTCCTAGGTGAATGTGTATTAATGACGTAAATGTGGCCACGTCAAGGATCCCAGAGCCTCAGACTCATTGGAATGATAAAGCTTTCCTCAGCTCTGGCTCAGAGAGATAGCAAAGTCTTCCCTGGTCTAAGTCCATGTTCCTTAGGTAAAACTAGTGTATATAAAAATATCAACCATAACTTCCCCCACCACGATGGTCTCAACCTAAAACAGCTCCCATACAAAGATCTATTGAGAGTAGTTAACGTACCTTCTACTTATTCAACTACATACAATAAACATGCCTTCTCTCTCAGTGTATGTAGAAACTGGCTCAGTTTACAGGCTGCTAATGTTCTCCTCTGTCAGACTACTGATGCCTACCCAATCTCAGCTTTTCTGTATGTCTATCTGTCGTTTCTTCATTCACTGTCATCCCAGTTGTGGTTGAAGATACCCCTACTTATCTGTTCCCAAACTGCTTCCCTTTTATCACTGGCACAAACTCTATTCCACAACCTACAATAAAAACAAAACCCATAGAAAAATTACATGGCCATTTACCATACAACGTAGAGCTAGTAAAATAAAGATAACAGAGCTTATGTAAGTCAGACCAAACACCATAGCAATCAAATTTAGTAGGCCTTAGTTTATCTCTGCTCTACTTCACATTTATGCAGTCTGAACTGAATGTTCTCTGGGTCTTTGTTAGCAATGTACTTGATCTTAGTGGTATATGCAGATTCTTGTTTCTCCTTGTCATAGACAAGGCCAACTGGCCTTCCAAAGAATTTCTAATGTATGCTAGAAGCTCTACTTTAGTAAATTATTAAAACTAACAATTTTATGAAAAGGTCATTTGTGTCAAGTGACATCTTAGTGGAATGATTGTGCTTGATTAGAGCTTAGAGAAAAGAATATAGACTGACACTTCTAAAACTATCGGGGTTCAGTAGACTCTCTTTTGAACATAATTTGATTTGATAGTTGTCGTATCATGCTACTCAAACCTAATCAACAGCATCTTTTTCATTTGCATAATCAGACCATGCAGACTATTCCTTATATTCTAAGAGAAATAGGGAGACAATAGGTCACTATAGTTACGATCAAGCGAATTTTCCAACTTTTAATAATGTTTATTCATACTTTATCATGTTTGTGTGTTTGCAAAAAAAAATATCATTACAGACAACTGGTATTAAAAGTACTGAAGTTAGCAGGAAGACCTTTCTGGGCTATCAGGTGATTAAATAGAATCAATCAAGATATTGATTTTCTTTGTACTCATATCTTATCTCTCAAATCAGGGTCTCGACCATTACAGTCATCTAGGTTTTCTACAGAGTAACCCTGGTTCTTCCTATTCTAGAGAAGCATCATGTAAAAGTCTATGACCATACGCACAAATACGACTTCTTTTTTCTCCATCTTTCAGCCACTTTCAGGACGTTTCTTTATTTCACAATTTTCTCAGGTATGTCCCACACAAGTTGCTGAAGGAGGAAATCATTAACACTGTGAGATGGATAAAGAATCGCACTTTGACTCTATCTGACACCTTTATTCTTCCTGGCTCCTCGTTGGTTTTAAGTTACCAGAACTTTCTCCTTAGCCTCTGTGTGGCTTATTAGTCAACTACACTTGTGAGAAAAAAAGGGGAAAAGTAAGAAAATGCCATTTGAGAGCTTTCTTATCAGCGGAGTCACGAAAATCAACCTTGTAATAAAAATGTAAAAATATTTAGTTCAATTACAAAAGGGTTATGAGTATTCTTGGCATGCAGTTTAGCATAAAAACAAGTCACCAGAAAAATTATTTTTTGTGAAAAAAACCAACACCAAATATATAAAACTGTACAAATTTGTTCCTTAGCAGTAAAATAATTGTTTATTTGAAGTAAATGTTACAGGGGACTGTTTAACAAAATACGCTTTATGTGTTAGGCCACATCTTTATTTATTTTAAAAAGAATTTTGCTTTATTTACGTGTGTGTGTGTGTGTGTGTGTGTGTGTGTGTGTGTGTGTGTGTGTGTATTAGTATGCCACAGAACACATGGGGCAGTCAGACACCCAGAGGACAACTTTGTAGAATTCAGTTCTTACCTATGGGTTTCTGAGACTGAACTCAGGTTGTTGGGTCTAAAAAAATTGGCACCTTTCCTCACTGAACCATTAAATCATCTCATGTATCCCTATTTCTTCATGCTGTAAATGGCTCATATTTGAGATCCATGGATTAAATAACCTATTAGGTTATCTGGAAATAGTGCTTGGAAGATTAATTAGACTGCTTTCAAATAATTGATTTTATTGGCAATAACGTTAGGCCATTTATCAAATGTAATTCTGCACTGTCACTTCTGTCCTTCCAAGATATTTTAAAGGAAAAAGGGGGATCTTAAAAAATGCTTCGGATGGCAGATCTCAGCAAAAGGGTAGCTCAGTAAAACATGTTAAAAATGTAGTATAGAGTGTATCGCTATGGGCTTAGAAAGAAAGGAAACGTTTCGTGCAGTGTTTTTATTTTCATAAGTGTGTGGAACCATAGGAAAATTCGTTAGTGTTTGATTTTCACTGTGTTCAGTTGGTAAATCTGGAGCCTTGGTCATATGTGTGAGTACGTGTCACTTGTTAATGACAGTATTTGCTTTATTCTTTCACTTGGCTTGAAATTACTATTTGCTACTTGGGTCTAGGTATTTGTAGGGTTATTGTTGTTCTTACCACCTTAAATGATTCTTCAAACAAGTCCGAGCATGGAGGCACACATGTGTGAGATACATTACAATTGGAAGCTGGATAGAAACACAAGGGAAGTTAAATAAATTATAAATAAATAAATAAATAAATAGGACTCCCTCACTTGGAATTGTATTGAAACCTCTCACAAACTGAAAGTTAGGAATATCATCATGTTTAGCAAAATTTGTTGGGAGAAAATATTCTTTTTGCATGCAGATATGTCAAATAGGAATGTTAAAATAGGAGTGAACCTTCCTTAAGGTCTGGCTATCTGTGACCTTTGTGCTTAAGATCGCTCCTTTCCCAGCTATAAATCTGAAACTTCTGAAGACTTTCCCAAACAGAATTATGAACTTTATAAGACTAAACAAATTTTAGTTCCCTTTTAGCCTAGTAAAGATCCTGTCAGCCCTTTGTCAGCCTGTAATCCTGTCTGGTGCAACTCAGAACTAACATATGATACAATTTGCTATTAAAAAAAAGAAAGGCATTCCTTAGAAACTTTTTGAACAATGTAACTGTAGAATCCATGAAGTTACATGTATTTTAAAAATGCACGGAATTCATGCAGAAAATCATGGATATTAAATCATACACAGATATTAATCCACTCAAGCACAGCTGTCTCTTGAGAAACCACATTGTGTTGGGGCCTCCATGTCCTTTCCCTAAGCACCTCTCTCTTCCCTTAAATTCCTGCTTACATTTGTGTTTAAACCTTTTCTCAAATCTTTTCTTAATAAACTCTAACTCTGCTTCATTCCAACTCATTCTGAAATTCTTTTCTGTGTTGAACTCAAGAATCTGGGTTTACCTAAGTCTCTGAGAAAGCTCAGGCTGCTGCAGGAGGCAACAAAGGACCCAAAGGACCATGTCCCCTGTCGCCACTGACCGTGTCCCCTGCTGCCACTGACCAGTTTCACCATTCCTCTCTTTCATTTTATTCTGTTGAAATTGTGTGACATTTATTCACCAATACCGATTTGAACATGTCGGCTTACTATATGGGCTGTGTCATTGCAAAACAAACATTGAAAATATCCAGTACATGATGCATACTCATTAATACCCTGAAAGATGCACATAGTCCGGTATTGTAGTTTCTGGTTATAAAAGCTCATTATAAACAGAGATAAATAGCTAAACTGTTAAAATATACACTATCACAGGCAATTCTAAGAAAATACAAAGTGTACTAAATCAAGGATTGCTAAATTAATCACAGAATAGCCTTTTCTTATTACCTTTTACAGTAACATCACTTTGATTGTGATAATTATTGAGTTTAGTTTCTGAGTCATGGGCCTACTGCCAAAATACAATTTCAAAAAACTTAAAAATGATTTTCACACAAATAATGAATAAATACTTGCTGTATGTCAGCATGGTGGTATTCACATATAAGCCCAGCCTATGGAAGGCTGAGAAAGGAGGATCATGAGTTCGAGGCCAGCTTAAAGAACCTATTAAGTTTCACTGTAGCCTGAGATATGTAGTGAGACCTCATTTTTAAAAGAAAATTGGAAAACAAAGGTTGTCACATGTACATTAAATCATTAATTATAGGCATAGTAAGATGATAAAACATGTTTAACAATTATTTAAGAAACGTTACCAACAAACAGGTTGTAATCTCAGAACTCGGGAGGTGGGGGCATGAGGAGAAATGCAAGCTTAAGGTCAGTCTGAGCTACATAACAAGGCCTTGTCAAAGAGGGCAAGGAGAGAGTGAGGGGGAAGGGAGGGAGACCAACAGTAAAAAGAAACTTCATAGTTCTGGGAGCCAGGAAATGTAAAGTAGGATGTTAGACATAAATTATGTAAGGTCCCACAGGGCACTGAAATCATGTTCTCTGTAGTTCTCATTTCTATTAGAGAGAGATCTTGGGAAACGTTAACTGGTGGCTCCGACCTGTCATGTTGGTAAACCCACTGCTAAAAAGGATTCTTGGAGCTCACAGCCTCAAAAACATAGCAAAACACTCACTCAAAAGAAAAAAATAAGGAGGAGGAAGAAGGGAGAGAGTAAAATTAATGGAGAGAGGGGAAGGAGAGAGGGAGAGGTGAGAGGGAGAGAGAGAGGGAGAGAGAGGGAGAGAGAGGGAGAGAGACAGAGAGACAGAGAGAGAGACAGAGAGAGAGAGACAGAGAGAGAGAGAGAGAGAGAGAGAGAGAGAGAGAGAGAGAGAGAGAGTCTAACATGTTTTCCACACTTATCTGGCTTTTAGCCAACAGTAAAATGGAGTAAAATCTCAATGGGCCTTTGACACAACCGTTCACATTGCACTGAAGAAATTATTTTTGTTTCCCATCTCCAAGTCTTAGCAACTTTTCTTTATATACTTTTGGAACTTGGTCCTAGGACTTTCTGTATGATAAGCAAGTTCTCAACTACTGAGGTGCATTCTCAAGCTTCCTTTTGCTTTTTTATTTCAAGACAGGGTCTCACCAAGTTGCCCAGGCTAGCCTTAAATTTGTAATACTCTTAAATTAGCGCCTACCCCCTAGGAGCTAGGACTGAATGGCTGAATCATGAAGTCTGGCTAGATAATTTATATTAATGTACCCTTCTACAAGTAACAGAATACCACAGATAATAATACCTGTGGCAGCTGAGGCAGGAGGATCAGGACTTGAATGCCAGCCTATATATTTAGAGACTCTTGGTATCAGAAACAAAACAAAAACCATAACAAACAACAACAGCTAAATGAAAACGCAGAGGAAAGAAATGTGAAGGAAGATGGATTTTTAAATGAACTATCAACATTGTCCTGTTGTTGGCCTGAAATTAATAAGTTAGAGCCAAGGCTGTCATTTCCTTTAACAACAGAAGCTAATTGAACTCTGAAGTTCGAAATCAGTGCAACAATATGGCCACTTTCCGACGAGTCTTCTCGGTGACCTGTAAATGGTGGTCTCTTGTTTTACTCATAAGGGTCTCCATCCCTTCAGACAAAAACAGGTCACCATTGACTCTTCAACCTCACACCATTGTCTGATCCTAATTAATTAAAGGTTCTACCTCATTATGTGATTCTATCAGGAGCCAGAGTTCTGCATACAGATGTTCAATGAACCACAGTACGTCTAAGCAGAAAATGTGAACATGATACTCTGTACTGCAACGAAGAATTGGAATAGCCTGACCATGGATATTTCTTCATAAGTTTTCCAAGATGACTAACAATAAAACGAAAATACTGTCAGCAATCAAGGTTAGCAAGCCCATCATTTCAACAAGATTTCCACTTGGTTTGTTGAGTTGTACGACTCTGGAAATACGTATTTGTTTCTTAATCGTTGCAACTTATTCTGCCTCAAGTGGTAAGTTCTAGGTTTTACCTTGAAAAACACCTGCTTAGGAAAGCTGGAAAGTCATTTACAACCTGAAATATTGAGTGTGAAGCTGAAGAATTTATTAGAAGTCCACTGTACTTGTATTTATTATGAACAGAAATTACTGTTGATGACATAAAATTGAGAAAGAATTGTACAAAACCTATAGAATTACAGAAAGGCACTAAGATGGAAAAACAGACAAAGAAAGAAGAAAAGAAAGAAAGGAGGAAGGGAAGGAAGAAGGGAGGGAGAGAGGAAGGGAGAAAGGGAGGGAAGATAATTTGAGAACTTCTTATCCCTCTGCTTGATAAAATAGATGTTTCGTGTGAGAAAGAATGGATATTAAAGTTAATAGGTCCTTGTTTTCACATTTCATCTTCTTTCCTTTTCTTATTTATTTATATTTTCCCTGAAACACTAAAAATGCAATTTGGCCTACTTCTTGCACGATCAGCATCATTGGTAAGTATTGATGGGTACCTATACATACCAGTTATTATTTCTTCCTTATGTTTTCAATTCAATTTTATGAGGTGGTTTAGGTCACAGTGTAAGTTGTGCAGTTCAAATTGCTTCTAATTAGAGTGTCAGCCATATTTGCTTTCTAATAGTGCCCTTGGGCTATTTGGTTCCATTAGTGTTTTCTAAAAATGGGCCAACATAGAGAAAGAAGTCAGACTATATTACATCTATAGTTCTGTACAGTCAGATGAGAAAGGCTTTCTTGTTTTTATTTCTGTCTACTTTTCTATTGGTATGTACCCACCAGTAATAATTTGCAAGACCCATCAGCTGAATCAATACAACAATATATACTTTGTAATAATCTTTCTTCCAATCTGCTTCTTGATATTAGAAGAAATGGTTTCTTAGAATGATGGACATGTTTGTTGTCAAAGGCTTTTGGCCAATGTCCAGGTCAAGGCCTATTAAAGGAAGCTTCTGAGAAGCCAAATAATTTAAATACCCTGGAGTTAAATTAAAGAGCTCTATTCCAGTAGACATCAGCAAAGGTGGTAGTCTTTCCACAAGCTCATTAACAATTCATGAATTCTCAGCAAATGCTGATGAGTTAATTCAATCACCATGGTTAAAACAAACGTTACTTAGATTCTGCTAGTTTTTCTTCTTCATCCATAAAATTTAATTTGCTTTTTTTTCTTAAGTCATTAATGAAGAAAGAGGGTTTTGGAATTACACTGGGCTAGTTCGTGCCCCAGGCTCACTACTTATTAATAGTGTTAGCATGATTATATAACCTCTCTGTGATTCAATTTTGCTTTATTTCCACAAAGTAAGAAAAAGAGAAGCCTACCTCATAGAAGTATTATAAGAATTGACAGAAAGTTTATATGAGGGCAAATACACATTTTAAATACAGTTTCCAGTATATGCATTGCTCTTAATAAAGGTTGGCTATTGATTAGTGGCAGGTCACACAGTGATGTTGGTGAATGTATATGGCTTCTACTTCACTCTTTCCTTATCTTATTCATTATTTCTTTTCAAATTATAACAGAACTTCTATATTTTCTGTTTCCCACCTACCACCTCCAGACACAGCTCTTCTCACACAACTCTTGAAGTCAGTATTTCATGGGTGAGAATGTAGACTCTCAGTGTGTAAGTACTTGTGTGCAAGGGTGAGGTTTTGAATTTGAACTTCTAGTACCTCCGAGAAAACTGGATATGACAGCATACAACTGCAGCCACAGGTGGGGTCAAAGAGAGGCAGATCCTGGGGACATCACTGGCTAGCCTAGTCTAGCGGAAATGGCTGCCTCCAGCTTCAGTGAGAGACTGTGCTTCAAAAAATAAAGTGGAGGGCAGCAGCTGTAGACAATGACAACCAACATGGGCCTCTGGCCTTCACAAATGGACCCACTAATGAACCTATATACCACATCATATCACATCATATCATATCATATATCATATATCATATCATATCATATCATATCATATCATATATCATATTATGTCATGTCATATCACACACATGTATATTTTGTATCTGCTGTTTAATTATACAGTAATGCTTTGTTCTTTTATTTTGTTTAGAAATGATGAAGATGGTCAAGGGATATCTGTTTCACTTAGGGTTTCTATTGAGATAAAACACCATGACCAAAACTGACTTGGGGAAGAAAAAGTTTATTCTTTTCTTATAGATTCCAGTCCATCACAGAGGAAGTTAGGACAGAAACTCATGCAGAGCAGGGACATGGAAGAAGGACTTGACATAAAAGCCACAAAAAAAAAAAAAAAAATATGCTTACTGGCTTCCTTCCCCAGGCTTCATAAACCTGCTTTCTTTTATACCCCAGGATCATCTGCTCAGGAGAGACACTGTCCCCATTGGGCTCCCCCTCCCATATCAGTCACTAATCAAGAAATATATCACAGACTTGCTCAAAGGCCAATTTGGTGATGTCATTGTTCTCTGTTGAGGTTTACTCTTCCCAAAGGACTTAAGCACAAGTCAGGTTGACTTAAAACCAGCCAGCAAAATATCTATCATTGGAGTCGGTATAACATTTTAAAGTTTCAATATACCAAAACTATTTTTGAAGACTCTCAGCAGTCACAAAGCATTTCTTTTGAAAGTTTATTTATAAGCCTTTCTCCCACTTCAATCCACCTAATTCATATATTTTCAATAGCAAAATTTAGATTGCTTGTTATTTCATGAACCTTCAAATAAAGTTAATGGTAGTTTAAGTCAATGGTTTCATGTTAATGAATTCTGTGACATAAGTGTATTATACAAATATTAAAACTCAGAATCAATGACTCTGTTGCAGATATGACTTTTTTGTTGTTATGTTTTGATACACAACAAGCAATTAGTTTTTAACACTTGTATTTATTTATTATTTAAGACGGGATCCCATGTAGCCCAGATTGGCCTCAAGCTTGGTAGGCAGCCGAGGATGAGTTTAAACTCTCAATCCTCGTGGCTCCACTTTTCAAAGGCTGAGACTGTAGGAGTGCACCAGCGTGCCTGGCTAAACAAAAGGCTGAGACTGTAGGCATGAATGCACCATCATGCCTGGATAAACGATCACATTTGCTGTACATTTGTTCTTAGGCTGAATTCATAACTTTCTAATCTTATGTATCTTATGAAAAGAATGAAAATATTTGAGGTATTAAATTCAGGTGTAATAAAAATATATGCTTGCATTGTGTTTAGTGATAATTTCTCAAGGCACAAAAGGTTTTTATTTTGATTTAGGCTTTTTTCTCTCTCTCTTATTTTGTTGTTAGTTTTTGTGGGATTTTTAAGACAGGTTCTTACCATGCTGGACAGGTACTTGCTGATTCAGTTTGTAGCACAGGCTAGCCTTGAAGTTGGCATCTTCCTGTATCAGCCTTCTGAGTGCTAGGATTAGAGGCTTGAGATAACAAGTCCTGTGCTGCCTGTTCTTATTTGTTTATAAAAGCATTCCCCCAAATCATATGAAGCTAAAATGCATTTAGGCATTACAACAAGCTATTTTTTTAAAGAGTTTTAGTAATAACAATAAGCATTTTCTCCTAAACCAATTAAAACAGAAATCTGGAGAGCTTTTGTGAATTAAACACGGTTACTGTCCACAAGGAGTTTACATCATGCATGGATGATATGCTGGCACAATAGAGGCACAAACATGGAGGGAGTGATCAACCCCTATCTTAATGGAGTTAAAGCCTACTCCATGAGATGGAACACATTTCTGATAATGCTTGGATGAGAAATAACTCAAGATTAGATAGGCCATGGACCAAGGGGAAAGCCAAATGCTATTGTTCTGCTAAAGAAACACAGGAATAAAATTATTCCTTACAGCATTTTGCTATACCCATTGCTAAGTGTCTCAGTCAGCCATAGTTGGAGAAATGTTTTCCTACAGCAGATAATAACAATACAAAGACCCACAACTGGGCAATATACAGAGAGACCTTGGGATAAATTACTCAGTCCTAAATGGTACGCTTTCTTCCAACCCCTCCCATCAGGGCTCAGGGAACTGTGTGCAGTAGGAGACAGAAAAGACTAAGAGCCAGATGGGATGGAGAATACCAAGAAAACAGCATCTTCTAGACACAACAGAACTGATGCACATATGATCACTCAGAGACTCAGGCAGCATGCACAGGGCCTGCCCAGGTCCAAACCAGATGGTGTCCCGGCACTGAGAGGGAAGTAGACAAGAGCTTCCCTCCCTAACCAAAGAGCCCTACCAGACTGACAACTGCTTACAAAGAAAAAAAAAATTAGCTTCCTCTGTGAAGTCTGACTGGGTATATAGACCACATGTAAGAATAGGGTAGCCCCATAATATATGTAGATGGCCAATATGAAACAAATCAGTGGTACTTTTAGGGCTATTTTTTTTATTTGTTCCTTTTTTTGTTTTGTTTTGTCTTATGTTGAATGTTTGGGATTTTTTTAACTTACTGGTCATTTGTTTTTATATTACGGGTTCTGATTTTGCAATTGTATGGTGTGTGTGTGTGTGTGTGTGTGTGTGTGTACGAGAGAGAGAGAGAGAGAGAGAGAGAGAGAGAGAGAGAGAGATTATGTTTTTTTGTATGTATGTGTTTCTTGTGCTTTTCTTTCTTCCTTCCTTCCTTTCGTTCTATTTTTATTGCTCTTCTGGTTTTTTCATTTGTTTTATTTTGTTTTTCTCTTGCCTATGTGTTGTCTAAAGAACGGAGAATAGAAGGTTTGGAGCTGGATGGCTGACAAGACAGGCAGTGTCCAAGAGGAGCTGAGGAAAGAGAACAATTTTTAGAATATATTGCATGAAAAATGTTTTTCACCAATGAAACAGTAACCTGGTAGACAAAACCAGAAGAAAAAAAAAGAAAATTTTCTAGAATTTCTATAAATTTATCTTTTATTAAAGATAAATATAAGTTTGTGTGCAAGCAAGGTGAACGTGCTTGTTTACTTTTACATGGAGAATTACACCTTGTAACTTCTCAACACTGAACAATAGAAGAACATCTTCAGGGTCCTTCAGATTTTATCCATATTTTGATTTTATAACCATCAATGCCGAGAACTCAGCACAAGTGTGCTCAGGGCCATTTAAGAAATTGTTTCAAATGCTGTCCTATTTGCAATTCAAAATTCATTTTGTAGTTTTTTTGTTGTTAGTGAAACTCAAGTAAGTGACTCAAATAACTATTTAATAACCAAACAGTAGGAAAGTATCACACATCTTTGCCTTCCATAATCAAACCATTATGTTTCTCTAAAAGCAGAAAACTTTGTATGTATCATGAAAATGCTGGAATTCATAATTCTGAACTGAAGGGTTTCAGGCAGCGCTTATTGTTGGAATGGCAGGCACAGTGCAAAGGTGGAATCAGGAGACCCAGAGTGTGTCAAGGCTGCCACAGACACCTAAGGTCCGTTACTGGTTAGTTGTGAGTACTTTCAGTTGGTGTATGTTCAGAAACTGCTTTCCCCTACCACATTTTTGTGACTTCCCACATTTGGTTATGCAAACCCCATGAAGTTGTGACCGTAGCTTAAAAACTGTGAGCTAGAGCTTTTTACAAATATTTATTGAGAAGTCTTTGAAGATTTTTATGTACACTAATATCTCTCTTTCTCAATCTATCTGTACACAGAGAAAGACTGTATCTAGCATATAGTATATAGTACATAGTATATGATATATAGATATAGTTCTTCAATAGATAGATAGATAAATAGATAGATAGATAGATAGATAGATAGATAGATAGATAGATAGATAGATAGATGGATAGACAGACAGACTATGGAGGCAGTAAATTACCTTGGTGCAAGGGCCATTTGAAAACACCGAGTTTTCCAAAATCTGACTGAATGGATAAAACACCCAGCCTGTTTTCAATTAGTTCTTTTCCCTTTTCAGTTTTCAGTAGTTGTTTAGCCCACTGAGGAGTTAAGACAAGGGGCCTTTTAGGCTGAGAGCCACAGTGCTTACATGTTTTCCTTTTAAAGATTAAGTGCTCTAGTCCTTGAGAAAGAAGTTGCAATTGCACAAAGATTTATGTCTCACGGAGACTAAGAAATGATATTAGCTTTCTAAAGCCTGGAGGCATTCAGGAGCATGCTTGACAATTAGAATTTAGTAATGAGTATTTACTACTTCCTCCTCCTCCTCCTCCTCCTCCTTCTCCTCCTCTCATTAACTAGAGGGTAGTCTCTTTCTAATGTTGGGCACTTTTAAAGTTTCCTCAAGCACCTTGGGATGAACAGGCCTTGGTAAGAAGAATGGCAGATAGCTTACTTCTGAGGTTCCTGCCAGGGTGACCTCTTCTTTTGTCTTTTAAAGATTCAATGGTAAGGCACGACTATTGCTTTTACTCCTTCTGCAATGATGGTCCTCATGACAACATTAAGAGATTACGCATCATCCCACCACACTATTTTGAATTTGGGAAGAAGAATGCAAACTAAGCCACAATTAAACAATCTGGACTCTGGGGGGGAGGGGCAGTAAATTTAATGTGGGGTGCCTTTAGAAAGTGTTCCATGAGGCTTTTAGACCTTTGTGTTCTTTTTAAGTAAAAAGTTTAAGAAACCAGTTCATGGGGTGTCGGGGTGGGGAGGGGGATAAGATTCAGGTCACCTGAGATGGATCATGATTATCGGCATTTGAATTATGACATTTCTGGGGCACTCATGGGAGTCCCAGGAGGAGCACTGAGAAAACAAGTTTTCCCCTGGAGGCCAAGTGGTTGGTGAAATAGCTAAAGTAATCACGGGGAACGCACTCACGAGATCCCCTCCCTGTGAGCTAAATTACAGATGACGTCCAACTGTTTTATCATCATTCCAAATTTGGTAGAATCTTCAGAAAGCAGAAGAAAAAAGCATTCTAACTTTAAAATTATCTTGTTGTCCAGGGGACAAGAATACTTTTTATCTGGAATATGTTGACACAGTGCACAATGAAGTAGGGATTTTGCGAGGGTGGATTCAAGTCCTTGTCATTTTAAAAGTCCCTCAGATGATTCCAGTGAACCATGAGAGTCAATGTCAGCCTCGAAGTCGATTCACGGAGAAAGATTTTACACAAGGCTACTACCTGAAGATGTATCTCCAGAGGTTCTTGTTCTCTTGTTCTGGTGTAGGGAAGAAACTTTTTCAAATGTTACAGACATCATACATTGTACAGTGAGGTTGAAAGGACTGGTGGAACATCATTTCCTATAAGCGTGAGAACATCGCTTTCAGACTTGAAACAGAAAAAGAGAAGAAATCAGACTTAGAGCTTCGGAGCAGAAGAGGGCCTAGTTGATGTCAGATGACCCAGCTTAGGCTCTGTAATAGAGAAGCAGAAGCATTTCAAGCACCCTGGTCCTGAATCTGTAGTCAGGGGTTGTTTCTTACCTGAAAAGCCCTAAATATTTCTATGGTCTAGAGAAGTAGCAGTGATTGGGACCGTCCACACTGTGTGTGCTTTAAAGTATTGTAACATATACTAGAAAAATTTCATACGTGTTTCAAGATGTATGCTCGACTGAGAAGACCATTCAGTTCCTCCTGTACACAGAATTTAAGAATTTACCATGTAGACAAGTAGTCTACATGGTTGATATTCCATGTATGGCCTAGCATAGGAAAAATTTAATTATAGCTACAGAAAATTAGACCCATCCCAGACCTAGAGAAACAGATCAACATTTAATAAGATTGACACTCGAACAAGATTTATATCTACTTTAAAACTTGGAACACACTAAATGGTACTGTATACCAAATATTTGGACTTGACACATACTCAGTTACTCAATTCAAAATCTTTTCTCTCTGACCTTAGGAAGAAGGCCCCACACCAGTTATTATGTGAAGAGTTTGCTAGAACAGATAAAGGAGCAGAGAATTGTGGGAGTTCAGAGTGAGATGGAAGACAGGCCCTGTGTCTGTAAGTGTGATGGAGAGAGAGAGAGAGAGAGAGAGAGAGAGAGAGAGAGAGAGAGAGAGAGAGAGCTAGAACTGAGCATAGCAGTTAGCAGTGCACACCCATCATCTGAGCTGAAGGTCATCCTCAGCTAAATAGCAACTTAGCAAGTTTGGGGCCAACCTGGGCTCCTATCACAATCAACCTAATCATTCTACTTGAGTCCAAAGAGAAAAATAATGGAGAAGCTTCAGAAGTCTGCGATGGAAGTGCACGGGTTCTGGAAAAGTCTAGAAGCAGATGTGCAGTTCAGAGAACAACAAGCCAAGTGTAGCCTTAGCCTTGCAGTTCCCAGGAAGGAGAAAGAAGTTGCTTCCAAGAGCTAAGCCAGATTAAATCCTATCCTCAGAAAAAGTCCACAGCCCTCAGAGCCTCAAATCAGGCCAACAGGTTTTCATCCAACAAAGATTCCTCCAGGGAATGAGTCAAGAGAAAGTATGAGTAACACAGTAGTATGCTGTGGGAGCGAGAGGGTAGCAGCCGGGTACTTACTACCTTCAAAGCCACTCTAGTATGAAAAACTGTGACACTCTGGGAGTCTGACATCAGAGAACATCCACAGGTCACAGAGCCTCAAATTGGCCTGTGACAGACCTAAAGAGGGGGGATGACTCAAGAGGCAACTGTAGAGAGCAGGAGGACCAGTTACTGATGGATCATCTTGCCCAGAACCCAGGGAGTAGTAGGCTGGTTCTCCTGGGTTCAGGCTGGAGAGCGCATAGGGCAAGATACAGCCCTGTCCTTGGTGGCCAAGAACAGATCTTACCAACTGAGAATTACTCTAAACTTGATAGCTTTGAACTTCAGGTCAGATGGTAGATAAAAATTGTGTGCCCCACTACCTGCTGTTTACTGCTATGAGCCCAAGAACTCCAATTTCCAGGAGTATACAGTACCAACTGCCTCCATCCAGTAGGGAGATCTGACACTCAGGAGGCCTTGTAGGTACAAAAGCAGACCCTCCTCATGTACTTATCTCGGTGTGTCAGTGAATTTCTACACTCCCAAAGCCCTGGAGGACTATCTCCCACATAAAGCAGCCACCCTAGAGGGAATCACCTAAGAATCTCAGGAACGAGAGGGAATCTGTCCAGCCCACATAACGTAGTTAGGTGTGGACAGAGAGATTCCTGGTATGTCAAGAAGAAAAATTGTCACTGTGAACCTAGGTCTGATTGACAGCAGTTTCATACAGACTCAACAACACAACCCTGTAAACCAAAGGAAATATGTACCCCCTAGGTCAGCTTTCTTCCAGTTCAGGGATTAGCTGGCAGTCTCTAATTTTTGAGGTTGCAGAACAAGGCTGCTCCAACACAATTTATTGTTTATTTGGTCGGTTGGATGGTTTGGTGGTTTTTTGTTGTTATTTTGTTTTCTTTTTCTTTTATTTTCTTTGAAGGTTATCTTTGGGGTTTTGTGAGTTGTTTTTTTTTTTTTTTTTAAATATCTTCATCAGCTTATATTAAATGTTCACAGTAATAGGCTCCATTATTATTACATCATCACACGTGCTCTAATTGTATTTGACTATATTCACTCTCCCCAGTGATCTCTCTCACCCCTCCCCATCTCACTCCTGTTGATCCTTCTTCTTTCTTACTAGTTTCCCTTCTATTCTCATGTCTTCATGCCTATGATGTATGTGTGTGTGTGCACGCGCACACACACTCGTGAGCACCTGTGTGTTTCATTAGTCTTCTTCATAGGAACATGGATTAGGGGTTATTTGCAGGAGCATGGGTACCTCATCACTGGCTATACCATGTCTCTCCATCTCTGGGCAACCGTTAATCATAGATGTTCCGGGAGTGGGGTGGGGCCTTGTGAGCCTCTCCCCATATTTTGGGGGTTTTGGTACACTTTCAGAAGGATTTTTGCACTGTATGTTTTTCAACTTTTTACACTTTCATATGTTACTCCCTTTTATACATTCATCTAATTTTCTTTACAAAATTTTTCCATCTAGGGGAATTATTTCTCTTTAGTTTTTTTCTCTTTTTGTCCCCTCTGTGTTCCTACCTCCAATGCATCCAATAGTTCTTCTAGTTTGACTTAGGTTTTTAATGGTACTCTTACATTTTTACTTTTTATTTTCTTCCATACATGTATTTACTTTTGTTTTGTTTGTGAAGTTCTTTACTAGTGGAGAAAAAAAAACTTTTTTTTTTCATTTTCTTTTTTTTCTAATCTCTGACCTCTGTTCCCAACAACACTTTCTGTTTCCATTATTTCTTTTTTCAACTCTTCACACTGCTTCTCCTAAGGTTCTTCCTTCCTCCTGATTCATTTACTGGTTCCATACTTATTTAAAATAGCTTTAACTTTATAATACTTTCTAAAGCAATTTTGTTTTGTCTTGTTAACTTTGGTGATGCATCAATGAGCTGAAATTGATTTTACATGTATTTCCAACTGATGATGTTGCTACAGAATTGTGCTTCCTCCTTGCTAAGCCTTCAGGAGTAGGATGCCCAATAAGATCCATCCCCCAAATCCAGAAGTAATATTCAACCCAAAAGATACAGAAATATCAGTGCCTCAGTCAGTGCTGTATGCTGGGAAGAGACACCGTGAACCCAGTAGTTCTTATAAGAGAAAGCATTTAATTGGGGCTGGCTTACAGTTTCAGAGGTTTAGTCCATTATTGTGATGCAGACCATGAGGCATGCAGGCAGGCGTAGTGCTGGAGAAGGAGCTGTGAGTTCTACATACATCCAGATCCACAGGCAGCAGGAAGAGAGAGACACTGAGGCTGGCTTGGGATTTTGAAACCCCAATACCTATAGTAATATACTTCCTCCAACAAGGCCACATCTACTTTAGGCCAGATCTTCTAATTCCTCTCAAGTACTACCACTCCCTGATGATGATCAAGCATTCAAATAAAAGCCTATGGAGCCATTCTTATTCAAATTACCTCAGTAAACACTAAAATGAAAGGAACATTTGAAAAACAATCAATCAATCAAACAAACAAACAAAGCAGCTTATCTTTCCAAATTACCATAATGCCTCTTTTGAAATAGGTAAAATGTCAGTTAAAAACTTCACTTTTTCTTTTAAATTTTTAATAGAAAGATCTGGGGGAAAATAGCATCTTACTGCACTACAAAGCTAGGTGGAGGATTTTCCAGTCAGCTCAAGATTGATCTGTGTCCTACAACCAAAGTATGTGTGCCTCCATTTACAGCATCTTACTATGTAGTTATGGTGGACAATCAAGAGAAATACCAAAGCTTTAGTGTTCTGGGTACCTCTGAGGTTCCCTGACCAGTAACTTGTAGGGAACTAAGGTTTTCATTTAGCTGGTGATATCTTCTATGAGCAGCATTAGGCAAACGTTCAAACCCCTTCTTTAAAAATATTATATATTATATATTATATATTATATATTATATACATATATATATAAGCATATACACACATATGTATAAGGCGCTCTCTAATTGAAATATATATTTATATAAAATATATGTATATGTAAGTATATAAAATATATATGATATATTTATATGTCAATATAACATATATACATGAATATGCATATATACATATATACACATATACACATACACACATATGTATAAGGTGTTCTCTAATTGAAATATATATATATAAGTATATAAAATATATAATATATGATATATTTATTTATCAGTATTACATAGATACATGTATATGCATATATACATATATATATATACATACATATATATGTATATATATGCATATGTATTTCAAGTAGAGGGTATGTGGTCCCCTGGAGTTAGAGTTACAGATGTTTGTCAGTGACTCTACCTTGGTACAGAATACCACAGTCAGTCCCTCTGCAAGAACAATATGCACATTTCACTGCTAAGCCTTCTCTCTTTTACCCCCTTAAATTATATTTTTAAAATAAGTAACAAAGCTAGAGGGTTTCTATGGAGCTTCATTATACATTCTAGTGTTGACTAATCTATCCTGTATGTCCTGCTATTTCCTACATCCCTGCCTGATCCTGGTTTAAACATTAACTTCCAATATTCCCTCTGGTTCTTTTCATGTCATACGTGTTATGCTGCTCCCCACTCCTTAATATATTTACTTGGGTTTTAAGATAATATGTTTCCATATAAACAGCAGTGTTTAGAATTCAACTCTAACCTGAGATATATAGAAATAACCTGTCTGGAAACCAGAACAGAAACAAAAATCAATGCGTTAATCAAAATTTAAAGGTCAACATGGCTAAATTTTGAGACATGCCATATTGATACATTGTGACGGATAATTTGGGTTGTTGATTTGACTGGGAATCAACTCAAAGGCAAATCACTGGCACACGGGTGAGAAATTTTCTTAGTTGTGTTCTTTGAAGTGGGAAGATCCACCCTAAAATGAGTGGCACCTTCCTGTGGCAACCTTGACCAAAGAGAAGAGGGTAGTTTTGCTTTTTGCTTGCTTATGAGTTCATCAATTCTGTTACATCCATAACTGCATTCCTTTTCTGGTATTAGACCCAGATTCTTCAGATGTCCAGCTTAGGCAGAACACCTGAAGCTCCCTAGGAATCCTTCAGACTTCCAGCTGCCAACTAAGACTGCTGAGAATCCAGCCTCGCCCTCAGTTACTACTGAATGCTGGGCCTTGCCCATGAGACTCAGAACTCTTGTATGTGCATCTGACAGATCCCCTTTAAGTGTGCATTGATCCTTTCCATTCTGCTCCATTACAGAGCCCTGATGAACACATTCATGATATTTGCAATGTCTCCAATCTAAAAGCAACGAAAAAAATTTAGAACTCCTCATCAATAACAGACCACATATTTTATCTAAAAGTTTCTTTCATTGTAACATGACACTTGGCCCTAAAGTACAGTATCTTGACTTAATTGATGGGAGCTATAGATCACCACCTTGTGGGTAAAAAAAAAAATATGGCTGGGGAATCGCAGGGTCTCTCAGGCCATGCTGTGTGTAGTTGGTTGAGAATGTCCTGGGTTCTTCCAGCTGTAAGTTAGGCCTGGCTGCTCACTAATGGCCTCTCCATGGTTCCTCATGGCATGGCCCCAACATAAGAGGTAGTCCTTGGGTTTCCAAAACCAGTTTATTGGCATGGCGGATGGTAGATGGATCTAGATGTGCCCCCCCAAAACCCAGGGCGGACCTGAGTTAAATAGGGAGGGGAAGAGAGGGAGGGGCTGGGGAGGAATGCTTAATCAGCTCCACCCTCTGGCCTTCAGGTACCTTATTAGTATGTAAATCTCTCTAGGACCTGGGGCCTGTTTATCACACCCACCTGTGTATGTGACTAAAGGGTGAAGGTGGAATGGAGATTAGACCTCATGTCAGGCCCGACACCACCTTTTAGAAATCTAACAATTATTGAACTGGCAAGTTTATGTTGGTAACAACAGCTGGAAAGTTTCTTTGGTTCTTGGACCATATAGTAGATTGGAAAGGGTTTTGATATCTCTGCTGCTGTTGCTGTTTGAATCTTGAGGCAGTCTCATCTGTAGCTCAAGCTGGCCTTGAGTTTGCTATGTGGCGGAGAATGGCCTTGAACTCCTACTCTTCTTTCCTCTAACTCCAGAGTGCTAGGATTATTGCTACATGCTCTCAGGCTTCTTCTGTCTGGATCAGTACATTTCTGACAGTGGAAGGGAAGAAATGCAAGAACCTGAGCCACTGTACTGACATTCTGTTAAGAAAGAAGGGGTTGTTGGGGGAGGAGAAAATTTGTGTCTGTCGTCTTGAGAACTGAGGGACACTGAAGCTGATGAGGCAATTGTGTAAATCAACAGTTTCCCATCTGTTTGCCTTTCATCTCTACTCTGCGACCTTGAACTAAAGATGTTAAGGCACTAGCAAAACTGTTTCTAAAATATTCACATACATATATGTTATTCAGACTGAACATTTAACCTTTTAAATAGGTGTAGGAAAAACACATTCATAATATGCTTTGTTTTGTACAGTAAACATAGTCTCCAGGAGACACAGAGAAGTTAAATATCCTGACAGAACATTTTTATTACCAATGAACTAGAAAATACCCCCAAAATGTGATCATATTATTTTGTTATTCCAAGAATTATTGGCCTAAGAAGAAGCCAAGCCCCCAAGAGGTAGATTTGAAATGGATTTGACAGATAATTGCTAACAACTAATATTTGCCAGACTTAGTGTTTAAATAGGAAAGAAGATCAAAACCTTAGGGAGCTTTTTGCCAGCAGTTCACCTGGAGGGAAACGTTATCATTTTCAAACCATGTGTTTTATGACAAAGTTCTGTTATTTGGGGCAAAGGTCGCAGAGCACCCCTCCCCAAGAACTAAGAACAATAACTTCGAGAAGAAAATCTTGGCTTTGTCTATAAGGAGTCCCTTGGTCCATCTCTCTTGGAAGTGAATTTGGTCGTGTACCTCTTTAGAGGCCTATATTTTATACAAGAAAAATTTGTCTTCTTGACAGTTACTTTCAGAACACATCAATTTGTTTTTTTTTCAAAACAGAATATATTCATTCCAGAATTCTACCTCTTTCTTCCCTCTCCTCTCCTCCCCTCCCCTCTCCTCCCCTCCCTCCTTTCCTTCCCTCCTCTCCCTTCTCCTTCCTCCCTCCCCTCCTCTCCTTTCCCATCCTCTCCTGTATCACCCACAAGCTTATCTCTAGAGTACAAATGAGAACTTCATGTCCTCTGAATCAAACTCAGTGGAGTTGAGCTTCCTGGCGGAATTAAGAACAGACTAAATCCATTTTATCAGAGGTGAGATGGGTCTGAGCTATACAGAGCCAGTTAAAATTGTATTCTACAGTGGAGTCAGAATCAAAAGGTCACCTGAAGGTTCGTGAAGAGATAATGACTTTTGGTCTCGCATTAGTAAAGTAGGAAGTCATACTTGAATCTATCAACAAAAAGGTCAAAGTTAAAGGAGTTTACACATTTGTAGTATTCTTTCAAAGTGTGTAGCTCTTGTATTTTACAGCGCACCTAAGTAATAAAGAGAAAAAACAAACAAACCAAAAACCAAGGAAGCAGTTCCCATGCCCTTGGGAGCATTCACAGAACTGAAGCTGTAGAAGTGAAACCCAGCAATGTTATTTACATTCGGTTTATTTCCCCAATAATTAACCTTGATTTTGATGAATCACCCAGGGACTATCAAACATGTAAATTTTATTTCCTTTGGCCCAGGAATGTTGCTAAATTAGTAGCGTGCTTGTCCAGCAGGCGTGAAAGCTGGGGTTCCATCCCAGAACTATTATGCTCAAAATGCCACAAACTGATTGTGATGGTAAACACCATTATCCAAGAACTGGGGTTGCAGAAGCAGGAGGACCAGTACTTTGACGTTACCTTAGCTGCATAGACAGTTTTGAGGTCAGCTTGAGATATTTTTGATTCTGTGAAAAGAGAGAGGTGGGGGAGTGGAAGGGGAGGGGAGAGGAGAGTGAAAGAGAGAGATAGAGAGAGGGGGAGATAGAGGGAAGAGAAAGGAGAGGGGAGGGGAAGGAGGAGGGAAAGGGGGAAGGAAAGGGAGGGGGAGGTAGAGGGAGAGATGGGTAGGGGTAGGAAGAGAGGGAGGAAAGAGAGGAAAAGAACATTTAACATTTACTACATTTACTATCTTATTTCTTCGTAGAGTTTAGAACGCAGTGGTGTCAACTCTGCACATTACTGTACACCAGAGCTTGAAAACTCTCCATCGTTGAACAACTGCTCTGCTCTCTGCTTCTCTGACTCTCAGCCTACCTCTAGTCTGATCCCTGTTCCAACAGCTCTGTTGTTTACAGAGGTGAGGCATTTTAAGCATGCCATGGTGGTGCACAGCTCCAGTCTCAGCATTAAGCTTGTGGAATCAGGAGGATGAGGAGTTGTGGAGAAGGTATGTCAAGAAAAGAAAGACGGAGTAGGGACAGAGGGAAGGAGAAAGTTATGGCAGGAAAGTAGGCAGGCAGGCAGGAGGAAGGAAGGCAGGAAGACAGGATGTTTCAATGTTTCTCTTTCCACTCTGTCCTATTTTGCATGGTATACTGTTCCTGTGGTTCCTTTAGAGGTGGCATATAGCAGGATTTCCTCCTTTTTGTCTTAAGACAGAGTGATGCCCAAGTATATGTGTTTAGCACACTTCCTTTGCCAATTCCTCTATTGACTGCCATTTATTATTAATCATTTCGGCTCTCAACAATAATGCTCATATGGACGTGAGTATAGAATATAAGAATCTTTTTCGACAGGCAGTGATGGTGCACGCCTTTGATCCCAGCACTTGGGAGGCAGAGGCAGGTGGATTTCTGAGTTTGAGGCCAGCCTGGTCTACAGAGTGAGTTCCAGGACAGCCAGGACTACACAGAGAAACTCTGTCTGGAAAAACAAAACGAAAAACAAGACAAAAAAACAAGCAAGAATCCTTTTCTAGCTGATTTTTGGATATATACCAGAAGGGCTCTTGATGGGGCCCTACTCATAACAACCACACTATCTTATATTCAAACCACCAATGCACAAGAATTCGTTTCCTATACCTTTAGCAACACTTGTTATTTTCTAGTTTTACTTTTATTATTATCTTTTACTTTTATTTTTTATATAAATATGCCTACTCTGACAGGTGTGAGGAGATAGCTTTGTGCTTGGATGTCCATTTCCTTAGTTATTAGCTATGTTGAACATTTTCTATAAGCTTATTGGTGAGGATTTTTTTTTAAGCCTTCCCTGGAGACCTGTTGATTCTAGTCTTTTAAGGAGTTTTAAACTTGAATTGAGTTTTTCTATTTGGGTTACAATTCTTTATGTATTTTGGATATTAACACTTCACCAAATTCATGGTTTCAAGTATTTTCTCTCATTTCGTAGTCTGCTTTCTCATTCTTCTGATTGCAACCTCTTAATAAGTTTTAAGCTTCAGTAGAGTCTTATTTGACTCACTTTTCTTTCTTTTTCATTTTTGCTTGGGCCATATTAGTGCCATGTCCACGAATCATGGCTAAGTTCAATGACAAGAGGTATATTCCCATCTTTCTGCCTGGAGTTTTTATAAAAGTTAAAGGTCATGTTTACGTCTTTAGTATATTTGATATTATTATTTTTTGTATACAGTAGAAGATAAGAATCAAACTTTAGCCATTTATAGGAGAATAGTTTTCCTGACATCGGTGGGTCAAGAGACCATTCTTTCCTCATTTCACAGCCTTAGTGACTTTGTTTAAATAGTTAAATCTCAATATGCAACTCGTAAGAGGAAGAGGCCAAAAGATCTCTGTTAGTTCGAGGACAGAGTGGTTTACTTGGTGAGTTTGGGGTCAGCCAGAACTATACAGTGAGATCCTGTCTAAAAAGACAATAAAAAGTAAATATGTAACTTGAGCATAATAAAAACATTCTTCTTAGGGATTTCTGGTCTGTTCTATTGGTCTCTGTCTTTTGTTGTATTGTAATATTGTGGCATTATGAATTTAAAAATTAGTAGCTATGAGTAGATTCAATTTTCTTTTCAAGGTGAGGTCACACTTTAAAAAAAAGTATCCTATAACTTTTTTTTGATTAGAAGTACATCCATGTACACACATACACAATGCCTGTGGAGGCCGGAAAAGGGTGGGTTCTTGAAATGGAACTCAGGTCCTCTGCAGGAGATGTATGTGCTCTTGGCTGCCGAGCTATCCCTCCAGCACCTAGGACACAGTCTAAAAAGTCAACAAGAAACAATGAAAACTGGCTCCGCAGCAATGCTCCGTTGTTACCTGCTATGCACTGGTTAGTGTGAGGAACGTATTCTTTTGCACAGTGAAGCTGGGCTGTTCCGGCTGCTGCACTGAGGACTATGATTTTTTTATATATATAAAGTATTTATTTAAATTAAAAAAATGTGAACTTCGTGTCTCTGGGTGTTTTGCCTGCATGTTTATCTGCGACTCACATGCAAGCCTTGTGACTTCAGAGGCCGGAGAGACTCATCATGTCCCTTAGAACTAGAATCACAGATGGTTGGGATGCTGATACTAGGAGTCAAACCCTGATCCTTTGGAAGAGCATCCAGTATTCTTCACCTCTAAGCCTCATTTGCATAAAATATTTGAACATTGCTAAGATGTAGCTGTGACAAGATTGAGGTATAACCAAAAAGCAATGCACAGACACAACACACAGAACTCATAACAGAACAAGTCTTGGCCCTTCCCAAGGATATGCCTTCTCAGAGTGCTAGGTGCTCCCGTGTGGTTCCCTTGTAGTATTCTTTTGCTGTGAACCAGCCTCAACGACAGTTACGACAGTTACGGAACTTCTTAGTGAAAGTTCGTCTAGTGGCTTCATTTCTCCTGTCACCCAGGACTACTAATTTTGTTACATTGTTTCTAAATGACCTCTTTTATTCTCCAAATGTATGAAATGGTCATTTTCCGAGAAGACTTAGGAAACTGTTTTGATGTTTGACTCATTCCCTGCAAATTTGGTCAGGCATGTTTAAAATTTAGACTGATGATTTTATTATGTGGAGAAAAAAAGTTTGCATCCAAGGCTTTTGAGAAAAATCAATGCAAAATAACAAAGAAAACCAGGTATTTACAGATAGCATCTGTTTGTGGAGACCTCACATATGCCTTTCTAGACTATTAATATGTGAGATTAAACTAAGATTACTTATTTATATGTCAGCATATTCACTATCTCCCTAGAAAGAATTTTAAGCAAGGTACAAATATCTTCAGGTTACAAAAATTTGTAAACCTAACAGAAAGTGAAATTACTGACCCAGTAATTTGACACATATATACAAGCACATTTTTTTTTAGTTCTAATTTTTGTGTATTTATTCTATGAACACTCTGACAGAATGGAAAGAATGTGAATTATTCCACTCCTGAATAGTTTAGTAATTCTTACTTACTGCAGTGTTTCTCCAGCTCTTTCTTCTTCTTCCTCCTGCTCCTTCCCTCCAAGTAATTTCTAAGTTAGCATACAAAGAAATGGGTCTTACTAACGACATCCCCTATGCACACCCTTAGGTTTTGCGTCTGACTGTCTTTGCTCACCCTTCTCTCCTTCCTCATTTGGCCATACCGCTTCTGCTTTCCCATCAGCTGTGTCCACTGGTTTATATTTTTTTGGCTGGATGTACCAAATATATTGCAGAGAAGTCATATTTTCCATAATTGGGGACATTTTCATTTAAAGCAAACTGAAGCTATGATAACCTTGTGATTTGAAAATCCCCACAGCGGCCAGCGGTAAGAGCAGCTTTAGTAGCGTGATGACGGTGCATACGGATTTTGAAAGCTAAGCTCCAGGTAAATGTGTAAGTTTCTGGGTCAGCACTCATCCTACAGTGGCCAGTGTTAAACTAAAGCTCTGTGTGAGGGTTTTCCCCCCCAGGAACATTTGCTTTTCACAAGATCAACTACATTATATGATAAATGGCTATTTATTTATGCATCTAAATACCTCATTTGGCCTCGGTCCTGCTCTCCTTTGGGAGAGCATGTGATGACCTATTATTTGGTATGTTGCTGACCTTGCTTAGCTTTTCAGGTTCTTGAGATAAGACTTCCAAATGGAGAATATTAATGCTCGGCATAAATTACATTAGCGCACACTATATGCACATACACACGATCTACCACAAGCAAACGAGTCAGGCTCTGCAGCAATGAAATTACAATATTTAGGTCCTAGAACAAAGCAAACTTTTTCACAGTTTCCAAGACTCATCTTCCTTCCCTTAAAGCCATATTAGGTCACACTTGAAAAAAAGAATATCCTGTTTTGTTTGTTTGTTTGTTTTAATTCACAACCGTGAAACACAATCATGTAATAGAAGCTTAACTCAATTTCACATCAACTCAGTTTTACCTCTTCTACAGGGTTTTGTTCTCGGTATCATAAAATGCAAATTTTGTTTCTGTTGAGGATGCCACTAATAGTTTACACCTGTTTATCCTGACATTTCTCTACTAACAAAGAAAATAAGACACTTATTATTTATGCTATGTTAAAATTCACTATGAGGCTGTGTGTGGTGGCCCAGACATGTAACCCCCTTCCTAGGAGCCTGAGGCAGAAGGATCACAAATTCCAGGCCAACATGGGCTACACAGTATGACCCAGGTCTCAGAAACAACAGTGGCAAAAATTCACTGTGGCAAAGCCAGAACTTGTCTTCTCTCTCTCGTATGGACATGAAACACCTTAATGCCTACGACTTTTATTTAAGAGTGTCGTTATATAAGGAACAGACATCTGTATTGGGGTCCAGGAAATAACCAGAAGCAAAGTCTGAAGCCACCAGGGCTAGATTCTATCTATTCCACACACTGTGGATCTAACTGACATATCTAAAGCTCTTTGTTCTGGGACAGACTGTTATCCCGTCCTTCATTTTGTTTGAAATTGTTACGCTCAGAAAGTTTACTTTACAGAACAATTTGACCCTGGAATTTAACAGTGTTTTGTTCGAACAAGACAGCAAACTTCTCTAGTTGATTTTTTTTGAACCTTACCTATGTACGAGTATTTTTAGAAATCTAAAATCTTATAATTTTGTTGCAAAGATATTTCCTTCTAATGACACAATTAAGGCTAGATAGACAGCATACGATCCTCCTAGATGTTCAGAGTCTAAGGCATATTTTAGTTTATTTAAGATTCCCACTTTCAGAGAGCAATAACATTATCAGATATGATAACAGTGTCAAGTGCTGTCCCAGGACAGAATGAGAGAGCCAAAACAGCTCAAGATTCACCAGTAAATAATGATAACTAAATATTTATCATTTGTATAATTCAGACATTTAATGTTGTATAATCATGTGTTCCATTATGAAATTTTTAACGTTCATCAGAAACAATGTCTTTTTTTTTTGTTTTGTTTTTTTATTTTTTTGTTTTTTGTTTTTCGAGACAGGGTTTCTCTGTGTAGCCCTGGCTGTCCTGGAACTCACTCTGTAGACCAGGCTGGCCTGGAACTCAGAAATCCACCTGCCTCTGCCTCCCAAGTGCTGGGATTAAAGGCGTGCACCATCACCGCCCGGCCAGAAACAATGTCTTAAAATAATTGTAAATAAAGTCCATGCAACTCAGTGAGACCCTGCCTCAAAATAAAATAACAGGAAGAGTAAGGAAGGATGTCAGTGGTAGAGAGCTTGCCTTGCATGGTCAAAGCTCCGAGTTCATTACTTAATACTAAAGAAAACGTATATGGGACAGGGTGGGAGTGGCGGTGGTGGTGACTGATAAAAGTCTTTAACAGACATCAGAATTGCAGCTTTTTAAGGACCTGTGGACACAGGCATGTTGGCATATAGCTGTAATCCCAGCACTCAGGATACTGAGGCAGGAAGATTATTGTGAACTCTAAGCCAGCCTGGACTACAAGGTATCAGGCCAGGCAGGCTACATAGCAAAACAATGCGCAGCACAGTACCATGGAAGCCCAGTGTGGCTGGGTTCAGTACCATGGAAGCCTGGTGTGGCCATGCACAGTATCCATCCTGGCATCCTAACACTGGGGAGGCTGAGGCAGGCCAGCCTGAGATTCAGAGAGAGGTGCAGTCTCAGCAAAATGAAACCACCAACCAAGCAGTCAAACAAACAAACAAACAAACAAACAAAGCAACAAGAAGAAAACTGGGGAAAGTATACTAAGAAATTCAGAGCAGATTTATTTTTGAATCAACTCTGAAATCGTATAAGCACATATACAAACCTAGCGATAGAATGTTAAAATGCACTCTACTGAAATGTGAACGTTGGACAAAGCGGGACCGTCATAGACTTCTTCAAGGAAGATTTAATCACTTGAACAAGATGGGAATAGAATAAAGTCTCAAACCCTTGATTATTTGCAGACAAATAAAACTGTTACTTGAAGAGTAACTTTGTTACTTTCTATTCACAGCAGAATAGAAAGTGCTGAAATCCTGCTATCACTGATTCCTCGCCTCCAATGCCTTCAACTAGGAATGCCTTCCCTAGCTATTTCCCTTGCTGGTTGTGTGCAAAGAAGAGCGATGCTATCACATAGCTCGTCAATCTTCCAAGTAAAAAGGATGTCTGCACATGAGGTGCACTAAAATGTCTTCCATTTGAATCTCCATTTGACACTAGCTAACTGTTCTCTTGAGGAATGATCGATGTGTGTCTCCCATTCATACAAAGTCTTAAAATAACAAATTATTCTGAGGACGGATTGACAACATGTGGATCTTAAGGAAGGCAGAGTTCAAGTGTAACTTGGAGGTAGAGGATTGGCAGGTAGAGGACCCCAGTTACAATTCTGGGGACAGAGGAGCCAGACTACAGGCAGTAAAGCTGGCATCTGCAGGTATTCAGAAATAATCCACATTTGTCTTTTAACATGCACCTTACGCTGCTATAAAATGGGAAACTGCATGCTGGTAGAAGACAGGTGTGGTGACGTACACCTGTAATTTTACCATTTGGGATGCTGAAACAGCAGAGTCTCATCTCAGGGTCATCCTTAGCTACTTATACAGTTGGATTCCAGCCTGTGCTAAATGAAACTCTGTCTCCAGAAACCAGAAGAGTAACAAAAGAATCTACGAAAGCTAAAAGGGACGGCATGGCAGCTTTCAGTCTCTGCCATAGGAGCAGTGGTAGTATTGGGAATATTGAGTCAATCCAGTCCAACAAAACTCCTGTTTGCCATTTCTGTGTGGGCAGCCCATAAAGTAATAAGAGGGGAGGAGAAAGGACACCATTTTCTGAGCTGAAAGACTCCATGAACTCACTGTAGTTTATTCGTAGAGTTAAGATATAATAACCACTTCAAAATGATCCTAGGGGATCCCAAGATGTTTCATACTTTATTCCCTGTAACAAATAAAAATGAATATGCAAATCTCTCCGCCCTGGCCATGTTTTAGGCTGGAAAGACAATACTCTTGCTCTGTTATAGATCTGTAAATGCATAAGGTAAACATAGAAGTTTCCAGTGGGTTGGTCAAGCCATGAGTACAGACGGAAAATCACGCTGAACCATTCTGAAATGTATTTGGGAGGAAGTGATGATTTTAATAATTTTAGACCTGAGATCTCAAATCAATGTGATCAACATAAACAATAGAGACTATGTATAAAATGCACCATGAAACCCACTATTTATTATAATAACTAAACAATTTATAGAAATAAATTTGAGTCTGCTCTTAGATATTAATAACATTGTATTTTTGTTCTGAGACCAGGGATTTTACCATTATGCCAGTTATATATTTTTGGGACACGTTATAGTTATGTAGTCTGAGTTATGTAGTCTGAGTTGTCTCCAAGCTCAAGGTCTCCAAGACTTAGCCTCCCCTGTGCTGGAACTACAGGCCTACTGTGTTTGACTGACATTATGTTAGAGAAGTACTTTCTAGTCTACAAAGGACTAAAAGACGGAAGTGGAGGCAGTGTTGGTAACAGGTGGACCTTTAAGAAAACATTTAACATTTAAGGCAATGAGGCACTGTGTTATTTATCAATGTGACTATGCAATTGTAAATATACTTTGGGTAAGCTAGCTCGGGAAGCCGATGTGAATAAAATATCCTCTTAGAAAAATATGTGGCCGGGCGGTGGTGGCGCACGCCTTTAATCCCAGCATTTGAGAGGCAGAGGCAGGTGGATTTCTGAGTTCGAGGTCAGCCTGGTCTACAGAGTGAGTTCCAGGACAGCCAGGGCTACACAGAGAAACCCTGTCTCAAAAAAACAAAACAAAACAAAACAAAACAAAAAATATGTGGAATGACCTGCAGGAATTGTTCTTCTGGTAGTTCTCTTTCTCTCTCTCTCTCTCTCTCTCTCTCTCTCTCTCTCTCTCTCTCTCTCTGTGTGTGTGTGTAATTTAGTGGTCTAGAGGCCTTTACATTTGTTCTATTTCATCTTTTTCTTTATCTTTCAGGAATTTCTGCTAGTCTGGAACCAGCCAGGTATCCTCTTGCTGACTCAGGGTCTCACTCTGTAGCTTAAGTTGGCCTCGGCCTGGAACTGTGTAATCAAAACTGGCCCTCTAACTTCTACCAGTACTTCTGCCTCAACCTTCTGAGTAAACATCTATACCTGGAATTCTTCTTACAAATAAAGACATGATGGGTAGTTTTCATAGTAGCCTAGTCTTTTATTGTGTTTTTTGGAGATAAGATCTCATTACATAGCCTACCTTGGCTTGGAACTCATTGTGAAGTCCATAGTGTTTTGAAATCACAGTGATGTTGCTGTCTCAGCCTCCTGGTTTGTAGGATTATAGATATGAGCCAATATTCCCAATTACCTTTCTCTCGTCTTTACTCAGGCTTCATCTCACCTGAATGTGATCAGAGAACAAATGTTTCACTTACACACACACACACACACACACACACACACACACACACACACACATTTTCTTTGACTACTCAGCATATCCATCAGCCATACTTAAACAATGCATTGAGAAAGCCTCCCAGATAAAATAAAAATAATGTTAGTCTTTCTTGTTATGTAACAAAATGCCTTGCAAAAGCAACTTATGAAGGGTTTCCCTTGGTTTGATGAGGATATAGTCTATCTCCACAGGAGAGGCATGCTACCTAGGATATGAAATGGTATCCCTCACACATCCATAGTCAGGAAGCAGAGACTGATGAGAGCCCACACTTAGCTTGTTTCTCTTTCCTGCTTACTTTTCTGGAACCTATCTCATGGTTGATGCTGGCTACATGCAGGATGGGTCTTCCCTCTTCAGTAAAATCTTTCAGGAAATGTATGCAGACACACTCAGTGGTATCCATAGTGACTCTAAATCTTTTTTTTTTTTTTTTGGCTTTTTATTTTTTTGGTTTTTTGAGACAGGGCTTCTCTGTGTAGCCCTGGCTGTCCTGGAACTCACTCTGTAGACCAGGTTGGCCTCGAACTCAGAAATTCACCTGCCTCTGCCTCCCAAGTGCTGGGATTAAAGGCGTGATTCTAAATCTTATCAATGAAGACTATCACAGACTGCTATTGACAGCATATATATATATATGTGTGTGTGTGTATACATACACTATAATACTATATATAATATATACTATATAGTATAATATACACATATACATAATATGCACATATATACTATAATATATATAATATATATATATATATAAAATCAATCTACTTTTGATTATGTGGTTGCAAAAAGCAAGTAATTCACAATATTCCTTGTGGTTTTTTTGTTTTTTCCTATTTTGACCCAGGATCTTGCTATGTAGCCGAAGCTAACTTTGGACACTCCCTACCTCACTCTGCCCAGTGCTGAGAAACACACTACACTTGGGTTCTATAAGGTTTTTGATATGAAAAGTGTAAATCCCAACTGCAGATCCAGTTAAGATATTTAGCATGCTCATACAACCCTTCCAGTTGCAAGAAGTGAGACAGCTGTCTCCTAATCTCTACGGCAACTGTAAGCTTCCGAACTGCATGAGCCTTTCTAGCCTCAGTATGCCTCTCATGTGTGAGAAGTGCTACCTCCTGGGGGTTTCTGGATGGAACAAGTGCTCTGGATCTATTTGTATCTGTCCAATAGGGTGGCCTCTAGCCACAGGTAGCTATTGAGTCTTTCCATTATGGTTACTGTGGCTATGGAACAAAGTGGACTCAACATCCACATGCACAGAGTTAGTGCAGGTCTGGCAGAGCCTTTAACATCTGCAGGCATGAGAAGTGTGAGGCCGCCGTGGAGAACCCGAGTCCTCACGCAGCAGCACGGTGTTTATAAACCCTGGCATTCCTTCAGTGTGGACCTTCAAAAGTTGCACATCTTCAGAAAGTAAACCCCCAAACCAACCAGTCTTTTGGCTCCTTTTCTGTATGATTCATCTTTTTTTTTTGTAGAGAGGTGTAAGACCGATGTTATTGCCAACTCTGCCCCCTCTTCTACAGACAGAACTCAGCGATTAAATGCTGTATTTATTTAGGCTATTCTCTCAAAAAACCTGGTTTCTATGCTGCAGAGAAATGACAGAAATGTTTCCCCGAGATTATCCCAGACAGCACAAATGTTCTTTCCCAAAGTAGAGACTGGAGCCACAGCTCCCTCACATTGCCTGCTACATCTGTTGATTCTTATAGAAGCAGCACCCACTTCTCAGACAGGAAATGCCAGTTTCTTGGTAAGGACAGAGAATATGAAGATGCTTTTAAAAAGGGGGGAAAATGTCTACCTGAAAATCAGACCTACAGAATTAAGTAGCTAGAGAGTTATTTAGAAACAGAAATAATTTTCTTTCCATAGCACACAGATTCTTTGTGTACACTTGCCTGGCTATGCTTTCATTATTTTCTAGGAAATGAGGTTGTAAATACAAGCCTCAACCCTCCCATTTTCCTGTCTGTAACATGTCCTGATATCTCAGGCTAGAGAGGTGGCTCAGTGGTTAGGTGCTGTACTGTTCTTTCTTAGGACCTGAGTTCAGTTCCCATCACCCCACACCTGGTAGCTTCACACTATCTGTGACTCCAGTTCCAAGAGATCCGAAATATGCTTCTGGTCTCCATGAATACCTGTATTCTTATGCATGTACATGTGGGACACATAAACACATACTCATAAATAAAATGAGTCTTCAAAAATATAATTATATAATTGTTAGGAAAACTTGGTTTTAATTGATTACTACAGTGTATTGTTTCATTTCTCTTTTTTATTCCTAACTTATTGTGGCTTACTTAAATTAAGATTGGTGGTTAGGTATGTGCAGAATAAGCACACACACACATATGGTTCGGTACTATTTTTAGTTTAGTTATAAATTGGGGTTGGGGAGGGCTTGGAATGCATCCTCAAAGACAATTCTAGAGCAGAATAGAAAGATGGGAGAAAAATTACTGGAAGGTAGAAGGGAAAGAAGACCCTCATACCAGAGCCGAGCCCACTTAGGAGATGAGAGGCAAGACTTCCAGCATAATTAGTGACATTTGCTGTAAAAGTTGAGCGCACGCATGCACGCACGCACGCATGCACGCACGCACGCACGCGCGTTAAAATAGCTATGAGCCAAGTTAAAGGACAGATCACAAATGACTTTGGAAGTGCCTCATTTCTTTTTCCAGACATTTTCTAGGAATCTCAAACAAGAACTTTGTTTAAAGATAGCCTATCTTCCTAAATTCAAGTGATCTAAAATTTTACCTCATCATTGAAACCTAGAGGGCATGCCCTTAGGACTTCCCTGGTATCTCATTTAGGTTCCTTGCTCACCCTTTGAAGGCAATAGTTTTGAAACTGACCTGAATGATACATATCGGAAATGGTATATTCTAGAAGGAAAACAAAAGAGATAGCCTCAGAGACCCTCCAGCTGTGCTCTGGAGTGTGTCTTCATCCTACTGTGTACTCTAAAATACCCTTTAACAAGCCTCAATCCTGCCAGCTACCAGCAAATTCTAAAAATTTTGCATCTAAGCAAAGGTTGAGATTTTTAAAATCTAAATGACTAGGGAACCGGTCAGGCTGAAGGGCGGCAGCACTGAGTCGGCTCTGACCCATGCCATGGCTGTCAGTACTACTGAAATTCTAAATCTAACATTTCAGTGCTTTATGGACTATTAAGCACTTTTGCCTCTTTCTAGATTGCCTGTATTGAGAGGCTTACACTATCTTATTACTTTTTCTAATCACACACATAATTTCAAGCTACTGTTGTTACTATTTATTTACTTATTTGTCTTTTCCTGATTCGGTTTCTCTGAATAGCCTTGGCTGTCCTAGAACTTGCTCTGTTGTCCAGGGTGGTCTCAAACTCCGAGATCCATCTGCCTCTGCCTCTCTGCTGGGATTAAGGGCATGAGCCACCGTGGCTAGCTATTGTTTTTATATCTCCAGACAATGGCTGGATTATAGAGTGTCCACAAACTCAATTCTCATCTTGGGCAGTGTTGGGATTACACACACACCTCACACGTGTGGCAAAACCACAATTTTGTCTCTTTAATAATCGTATCTCTGCCCCACATGGCTTTTTGGATGCATTAATGATCTATGCTGACCATCACTGTCCATTTTGTATGTAGGAGAAAAGTACGTTAACTCTTCACATATTTGGGAGGAGACGGTGTACTCAGAGTTTATAACAGGGCAAAACCAGGGAGTGTGAACTGAAAAGATATACAAGAAGAAAAGTCCAAAGTCCTCTTCATCCTTTTCCTTCTAGCAGTGTGTGGCCTTGAGGGCCAGCTGGGTCATTCCAGTGGACGCCACACTAGAATAGGGCCTAGGTCTTGGCCTTCTAGGCCAGCCCAGGCCATTGCCAAGGCCTTGGATGCCTGGGGTCACCGAGTTAACTACAGACTTGGTGGGGCCCACAGCAGCTGGTAGTCCAAACCCTGCCCTGGAACCCACACTTGCCAGGCCCCAGAGGCACAGGCCTTGCCCTAGGTGCCAGAACCCCCTCGCCCACGGTCTTGGGGGTGGGGCGGCCTCGCCTCGGGCCGGTGCTTTTCGCCCTTCGTTGGCCGCCAGAGGCTCCCTCTCTCCCTCTCCTGGGATTTCGCTGCTGGGCTCCCTCTTTCTGCGGCCCTAGAGTTAATCCCATCAGCCGAGGTGAGGCACCTGTTACCCCGGGGCCTTCCTCATCCCCGCGGCCTGTCCCCTAGTCCACCGGGCCTCGTGGGCCTCAGGGCCCAGCGTGGGGGCCCCGCACGTGGGCCGAGCGGCATCCCAAATCCCAGGCCGCAGGCGAGGGTGCTAGCGCGTCGGGTCCCCAGGCCGGGCCGCCATGGCTGGGGTGTGTGTGGGGGGGTGGGTGGGGGAGCGCAGCGCGCGTCCCGGGGCCGCCCCGCGCGGGCAAGACGCGCGTGGGGGGCCGAGGCGCGAGTGCAGACGGCCGCCGCGCGCGCCGCGCCGTGACGAGCGGGCGGAGGGCACACGGTCTGCGCCGAGCCCGCACGGTCACGGGGGGTGGGGGGGGAGAGCGCCGGAGGAATCCGACCTCCCGCCCGGGCCTCTCGGTAAGGGGGCGGCGTGCGGGTGGCGGGGCGGCGGGAGCGCGGGGACGCGGCGGCGTGCACAAAGGCGGACCCGCGGGCGGGTGGGGGTGGACTGCGGTCGGGAGCGCTGGGGTGAGGAGCGGAGGCATTATCCGCGGGATCTATTGTTTCCCGGCACACTGGGAGGAAAAACAGAGGCATTTGTGGTCATCACCCTAGCATTTGCTCTCTCCCTCTCTGCTTAAGGTGGCCGGCGAGCTCGCCTCTTCCCGGTGCCACACACTGGGATCCGCCTGGCAGCCGCCGGCAGCCGCAGCCAATGTGTTAGGACTTCAGGTGCTTCTTGGCACAAAGCTAGACTGCGACCTCCTGCCTTAGCGCTTGGCGTCACCTGCTCTCCCGGCCCTGCCCCGGGGCCGAGGTATTGCTTCCCGAACCAGGCTGGGGAAAATCGGCTGCCTCTCAAGTTGGTGTTATTTATGTTTGTCTTTTGTGAGGGCAGGTTTTGAATCCCCGGCGGCCCCTTCGCCCCCGCCTCCGCCCCCTCGGGCTTGAATTGGCCGAGGGAGGGAGGGGGTGTGCAGCTAGGGGAGAGGGGAGGGTGTTTATGGGTAAAAAGGACACTGTCAACCCTTTCCAAAAAAAGAAAGAAATAAAGGAAAAAAAAAATCCCAAACCACAGGCACCACACTCCTCTCTTGTTTGCATGCATGGGCCATGCATGCATGCATACATGCATGCTGGGCCAGGAAGCGAGTTTTGGAGCTGATTTAAGTCAAAGTGTGGGCTTCCTCAGCTGATGGTGCTTGAGGGTGATGTGGTTCCCTCTAATATTAAAAAAAAAAAAAAAACAAAACAAACCAGAATGAAAAATGTTTAGAACTGCATTGAGTGCCTGAAGTGTTGGACTGCTGGCATATTGATAGAAAATCCAGCTGTGGGCTGGAGGACAGCAAGCATGTATGGCATTTGGTCTCCACACCCATCTTGTAGTAAGTTAGGGGCCAGAAGGAGTAGACAAATCAGGGCTGTGTAAGGAAGGAAGTGTCATGGTTTACCTGATTTCCGATTGTTACATTTTTATGCGTTTATTCCCACGAGACTC
Source organism: Rhabdomys pumilio (assembly GCA_030674055.1). Classification (NCBI taxonomy): domain Eukaryota; kingdom Metazoa; phylum Chordata; class Mammalia; order Rodentia; family Muridae; genus Rhabdomys; species Rhabdomys pumilio. The sequence continues at coordinate 15,708,214 of JANHMN010000016.1, forward strand.
CACTCCCTAATTAATAATAGTCTCTTGGCTAGGAAACTTCCAAACAATGCATAGAAAAACTTGCAGTAAAACTTAATTGACCTTCCAGAACTTAACTTCTGTCTGTTTTGTCCTGAAATTGCACTGAAATTGATACTTTGGGCATGCTGTACATGAGAATATCGGCTCAGAACCATTAAAGAAGCCTCTTGTAACCATACTTTAGAGTTTGGAGACACAGACTGCGAACTTTTCCTTGTTCTGCATGGTTATGGAAAATTCCAAAATCAAGTGACCATTTTGATTTTTCTTTTTAAAGAGGTAAATGAGTTGTCGAGCTCTTTCATAATACATTCGCAGAAATACCTCAAACTTGGTCTAAAGCATTAGTGTCAAGTGTTGTGTGGTGTGTGTGTGTGGTGTGTGTGTGTGTGTGTGTGTAGGGGGATGTTTTGTAAGCATCTCCAAGTTATGTTTGAAACACTTCTGTTACCAAGGACAAACTGGAATAACTTTGTAGCTTCTTAACTTTAATGTCCCATTTCAAGGTAATTCATTTGGTATGTGGCTAAAGCACTTGGAAAACAAAGTGTTAAGTGTTGATTGGTTGACTGAATAGAAATTCAGATAAACACATGAATTCAGAAACGCGTTGTTTTCTATTACAGATGAACCTCTTTGAAAAAGAGCTATTTGGTCTAACTCTTCTTGACTCTGAATAAATTTCTGATACACCTGTTGGAATCACCACTGGACAAGTGTGCCACTTGAGAGTTCCTTTACCTGGTCGACCCCTGGGGATTAGGAAGAGAGGTCTTTTTGGTTTTTTGTTGTTTTTTTTTCCCCCGTGATCATTATGAGCATTGGCTTTTCACCCTTGAAGTAAAAATGTTGAAAGCTGAATCTTCAGGTGAACGAACCACTCTCAGAAGTGCCTCTCCTCACAGGAATGCGTACAGAACAGAGTTCCAGGCACTGAAAAGTACTTTTGACAAACCCAAGCCAGATGGGGAACAGAAAACAAAAGAAGGTGGTGAGGGCTCCCAGCAGAGCAGAGGTAGGAAGTATGGCTCCAATGTCAACAGAATTAAAAATCTGTTTATGCAGATGGGTATGGAGCCTAATGAGAATGCTGCCATCATTGCCAAAACGAGGGGGAAAGGTAGGCCCTCATCCCCTCAGAGAAGGATGAAGCCCAAAGAGTTTGTGGAGAAAACGGATGGCTCAGTGGTTAAGTTGGAGTCCTCTGTCTCTGAACGAATTAGTAGGTTTGACACAATGCATGATGGCCCTTCATATGCCAAGTTCACAGAGACTCGGAAGATGTTTGAGAGAAGTGTGCATGAGTCAGGGCAAAATAATCGCTATTCCCCAAAGAAAGAGAAAGGTGGAGGGGCTGATCCACAGGATGAGTGGGGTGGCTCCAAGTCCAACAGAGGCAGCAGTGATTCCTTGGACAGCCTGAGCCCCCGGACGGAAGCTGTCTCTCCCACGGTGAGTCAACTGAGTGCAGTGTTTGAGAGCAGTGAGTCTCCAGGTGCCATCACTTCTGGAAAGGCTGAGAACAGTGACTACTCGGTGACTGGGCATTACCCCCTGAATTTACCATCTGTTACCGTAACCAATCTGGATACCTTTGGCCGTCTCAAGGATTCTAATTCGAGGCCTTCTTCAAACAAACAAGATCCTGATACAGAGGATCCTCAGAAGAGTAATGCCGTGCCAGTACCGGAAGTGGCTCGGAAAGGTACCTCTTTAGCTTCATTGCCTAGTGGAGAGAGACAGCTGAGCACGGAAGCTGAGGACGTCACAGCTCAACCAGAGACTCTGGACAGCACTGATAAAGACAGTCCCGAAGAACCCTCTGCTGAAAGCCAGGCAATGCCAAAGTTTAATATCCTTTCACCACAGAACGTTCCGTTAGAAGATGCTGAAGCTAACGTGGTTGTGAGTGAGACAGCTCAGCAGCAGAAGAAAGACCTGACAGGTGGTGACCTAACCTCCCCCGATGCTTCTGCATCCAGCTGTGGAAAAGAAGTACCTGAAGACTCAAACAGTTTTGAGAGTTCCCATGTATACATGCACAGTGACTATAACGTGTATAGGGTGAGATCCAGGTATAACTCGGACTGGGGAGAGACAGGCACAGAGCAAGATGAGGAGGAAGACAGTGACGAGAACAATTACTATCAGCCCGATATGGAGTACTCGGAGATAGTTGGCTTGCCGGAAGAAGAAGAAATCCCAGCAAATAGGAAAATTAAGTTTAGTTGTGCTCCGATTAAGGTAAGTGTGCTTTTTCAGATCGTTCCTTAAGTTTCCTTTCAGCACTGGGGCCTATGCAGGATAGTTTTGACAGCTACTGGGTTTTGTAAGAAATTGGAGGTGGCTGGTGTGCACCTGTTTCGGATGACTTTAGGAGTGTGTTGTTGGAGATGTATCAGTCCAGTTTGTTAATGTGATTTCCAATGAGCATACACCACCAGTGAGGTATCGTTAAGGTAAAGAAATTTGTGAGGTACGTTCTAGTGGGGTGGAAACTGAGCAGCAGGCACACACACACACACACACACACACACACACACACACAGACACACACACACACGCACCAAACAGGAGTTTTTGAAATACAACTGATTTTACAATTTTACAAGGGGTTCTTTAAGATTGCCAGTCACCAATCACTTTCCGACTGCGTTACAAGACACAGGAAGTAAGGTGCACTGGGTCTGTGCTAGCCTTGGCCTTTTATTTACTTGCTAAGTGTTTCGGAGACATCCCTTCAGTGTATGTGGATCATGATGCTGAACTTTCTTTTTTTCCTTTTTGGATGGCTACTTGGTTGTGAACATTTGCCTTATGGAAGTGTGTCAGCTGACTTAAGTACTTGCTCTGCAAAGCCGTGGCCATGTACAACTTCAGTTTCCGACTGTGTTACGTAGCTTTACGGGGAAATTTTGTGATGGGAAGTGTAATTAATTGACTTGCTCTTCATGGCATTATCTTTTCCTCTTACATATCAAATAAATGCCAATTGAGTTCAGATGCTTTACTGTGATGACTTGACATTTGATCTAGGAGAGGAGCAGAAAGCCTGTTAGCAGCCAGTGGCGGAATGCCTTTAGTGCAAAATGGCACTGAGGGCCGGAGGCAGTTGGTTGAGTACCATAATCCCTTGGAGTGCTTTTTCAGAGTGAACTTGCCCACTAACTCAGTCTTTAGATTCAGGCATCATGTCTGTGTGGCGTGCAGGGAGTTAGGGTGCCAATGTATAGTTTGATTCCACTTTCTAGCACACATGATGGACAGATGATAGATTAGGAATTTGAAAGTATATCTTTGTCAGTTTGCTCCTCAAAAACCTAAACTCACTGACAGTTGTCATTTCTGACCCATGGACTTGTATATGAAGCTCTAAGATAGAAAACTTACCTGGAAATCCTCAGAGAAATGCCTGGCACTGCTGAGACTAAGCGATAATATTTTGAAATAAAGTAATATCCTGTGAAATTCTGTGTAGATGTTAGTAAGGCAGTTATTAGTATATGGTGGACACTTTGGGTCAGAATTACCACATGCAGTTCATCTGTGTTTAAAATGAACCAGAGATAGGAATCTAGTTTGAGAATAAGCTGTGTTTTTGGGTGTTTTAATGCCTTCTTGTATTGATTTTCTCTGCTTGCCAGGTCTCGGGGGTTATTCTCACTTTTAGGCACCAATTTCAAAGGTATCCTTTCCCTAATCCTGTCCAGTGAGCTCCCAGACATTACTATTTAACTGTTCTTTGAATGTCATCTTTCTTCCCCTTAGGAAGAAATTGGTAAGATTTAACTGTTTTAAACTGAACCTGAGATACGTAAGTAAGTGAGAAAGCTCTTCAAGGAGTTTGAGTCCCGGCCACTGACTGCTGCAAGCAGGGGAATAGCAGGTGATGAGCATTTATCATCTAGACTGTTAGCCCTCCAGTCTCGTGGGACACCATTCGGTATTCAGGTCTTGGGATGCACAGCACATAAGTGCGCAGTGGTCTGTGTGATGGACTTTAAAGGACTTGTCACTGAATTATGTCTTCATATGTGAGCAAGCCAGCTCTTCGGTATGAACATTTGAAATTCAGACTTTCTTGTTTCTATTGCTTATAGTAAGTGTGTTGCTTCTTTCATTCAAACTGGGTTTCATATAGGAAAAGAGAATGTCTGCATTTAACCCATTTCATAAAGAACCTGGGTCACGGGAAGATCTGAGCATTGGAGAGCATTGGCCTTTCACTGGCCTGCTAACTAGTTGGAGTGAATTAAGTTTGCAAACACAAGTGTCATTCTTATCTCCTTTGTAATGAATGGGACAATTACTCTTTCTTGTTGCCTCCCCTGTTTAACAGGAAAGTGGATACACTTGGACATTTGCAGGCAGCTTCCTGCTGATGTGCAGATCGGTTCATCCCCCATTTACATTCCGTTTTCCTCAAAGGGTGGTAATTTAAAAACAAAATCCAACCAGTGTTTCTGTAGGCTCATCACGTGTGTTCGTCATGCTGCTAGCTGCAGGAGACATTCCTTTCTGTAAGATTAGCCCTTCTGTGACCTAGCAGTCAGTTCTGGAGTACATTTTATTTAGAATAAGCCCAGGTTAAGCAGTGTAACAGAACTGTGCCCAAATGCCTTGGGCCTTTGAGTTCTTGGCTGTACTTGATACGAAGTGACAGGGATTCCATATATGCTTGCTTATATTTGTAAAGCTTTATTTGGGCAATGGAAGGTTAAGATCAAACTCATTTTCTTTACCGTTTAAATACTCCCTCTTTGAGAAGCAATAGAAAGCGTGCTCTTAACAGAAATCATGTTTGAAAACTTTTAGATGTTTGGCAATTCTGCTTTTTCTAAACTAGGTAAAATATTCCCGACATATTTAGTTCTTCATTAGTCTTCTGCCTAAGCTTTGTGGTGTTACACTGGTTCTAAAGTCCCTAGGTCAGTTCTCTTACAGTGATTCTCAGTAAATGTTCAAGACCTTAGGATGTCTTAAATTTGGACCCAGAAAAACAAACAAACAAACAAACAAACAAAATAGTTGACTTTTCCTGAAACATATTCCTTACATTTATTAGTGATTTGACATTGGTCGGATTCATTGAGATATGGTGGCACATGCCTGTAAGCTAAGGGTTTGAAAGTCTGGAGCAGGAGGATTGAAACATCAGGGCCACCGTGGGATACACTGTAAGAAACTGATGCAGTATCTTCCCCTCCTCCAAAAGATAGCATTGTATTGCTGGCCAGCCAGCAGTGAGTGGGGTTTCTCTTTCTTTTTACAGGCACAGTTATTTCTAGTTGCATAGGTTGATGTATTTAATAAGGCCATGGACTATCAGAATCAGATTATTAATAAAAACTACAAAACTTACTTTGAGAGAATGTTATGACCAATATTAATTTAAGGTATAGAATGATGTTTTAATTTTCAGAAGTTTTTTTAAAAGCAAGGTATTTAATTAAAGTAAGCATCAATCAAGGCCAAACAAAAGTAGCCTTTGTCACTTCTTCTATCATTTTAAAATATCTACTGAGGCTCTAGCATGTGTCAGAAAGATTATGAATAAAACCCATGTCCTCCCAGAAAGGGAGGCTCTGTCACAGTGAGGGGGACGGGTGGGAGGTGGGCATCCCATTAACAAGGCTTTTCAGTCTCATCTGCTGTTTGGTGACCTTCCCTGGGTCACTACAGTCGCATTAAGGAACTCATAAATAACCCTTTCTGGTACTAGTAGCCCTGTGTTCTTTAGGTTCGTAGTCTCGAAACGGCGTCATCTGAAAAAGATTTTCCTAACTCCCAGCAAGTATGAGATAGCAGAATTAGTGTTGTGGTGAGTTGTGTTGCCTGCTGCAAGTGTTTCTCAAACTGTGCTGTACTCTGGCGACTCGGTTTTCAGACAAGGATAGGCAAGGGCAGAGGTGCTTCTTTCACTGTTCAGAGGGCCCTTGGAAGATGTTTCTTTTTATTCTCTGCCTCCTCAGGGCTCAGAATCACTGTCCTGCGCATTTAAGTTTTTTTTTTGTTTGTTTGTTTGTTTGTTTTGTTTGTTTTTGTTTTTTGTTTCCAGTATGGACATTCAGAACAGAGTTCTGAAATCCAACTTTTTATGTCTGTGGAGGCTTTAAGTTTCAACAGTGCTTCTTAAACTGTAATATGCATATGAATCACTTGGAGATCTTTTTAAAATTCAGATTCTGTTTCTGTAGGTGTTCCCTGAGAAACTACCTTGATACTGTCATATGATCCTGAGCACAGTGCCAGGCGAGCTATTAAGGAGGGGATGCAACAAAAGCAGCCAGCAGCCGGGCTACAACGATCGAATCTGCAGTTTTCTTGACTCCGTTTAAAATGCAGGTCTAGGTTCAAGAGGCAAGTCACAAAGTAGGTTGATACATTTAAGAGAGACCGCCGGAAAGTACAGCAGAGTACTTGAAGTTCTCTCTGAGTCTTGCTGTGTAGCCCAAGCTGACCCTTCTGTCTCTTTCACACCAGCCTTCTTCCGATGATTGCGGGGCTCTGAGGACCAGAGCTCATATTGGAGTATCAATGTATGAAAGCAGTGCTGGCCAGCAGCAAGCACACTGGACATCGCTGTGCCGCTGCGAGTTTGTCTGCTGTTAAGCCACAGGTCTTATTTGCTTTCCTCAGGGAGATCCCATGCAGTTCCAGAAAAAGGCCATTTGCAGTGTTTGAAGTGGGTAGCTTTATAGGGAGGTGATACAACTGTCAGCCCAGAGGTGACATAGTGATGACTTCAAGTGTTAGTCCCATTAGCCTCCTTATTTCTGTCGCATTTTCTGTGTATTCTGTTTGTGTAGTATCAGGTGATTACTAACTTACCTACTTTAAGTATATTTTTGAAACTGAATTTTGCCCTTGCTTTACCAGTTTGCATTTTCATATGTGTCCGTACCCAAGCCTGTGGTGGTTCTTTGTCATAAACTCCTTCCCACGTTGGTGTAGCTCCTGAGGACATTCATCTACCACATTTGATTTCTTTTCTTTTCCCCAGCGGGGTGGGATGGGTGGGCAGGGCTGGGTGTTGAATCTGGGCTTTAGGCATTCTACTTAACTACTCTACCACTGAACCAAGTCTTCAGTCTCAGACGTTTTCTCTACTTCTATAATAGAGTTTAATAGTTTACAATACTGTATGAAACCTATTCAACAAAAGATCAGGACTGGAATCTAAGAGGTTATATTTTTTTCTTTTCCTATTTTATACTTGGGTAGCCCTCTCTGATTGGCATGAAGCATATTTTGTGGCCCAGTGTGGTCTTGAACTCTTGGCAGTCCTCCTGCCTCAGCTGTTTGAGTGCTGAGGTTACAGGTGTGTGCCATCCCACCAGAGAGGTTCTGCATTTCTCACAAGGTCCTAAGTTGTGTCAGCGCGGCTCCCCAGACCCCTCTTTGGATTTCAGAGTGAAGCACAGCGTTTGGCTCTTCCAGGAAGCTGGCTCTCCTAGGAAGCTGGCTCTCCCAGGAAGCTGGCTCTCCCAGGAAGCTGGCCGTAAGATGTTCAGCAGTCTGCTCCCTGGGTGGGGCTGCTTAAGTCCGTTTGTGCAATCGGATTCCTATAAGAACAGGTTGCAGTTACACAAGGCACTGGTTCTGGATGCCAAAGTGGATTATGGTCTTTGCATTCAGAAGAAGTTTGGGTCATTAAAACACACAGCCTAGACCCTCCTGTGGCTTTCTTTATAAAGAGACAGGAGGAGAAGGAAAGTTTTGGTTGACTGAGAAATTCAATTCCTTCCATTCTTTGGGGGTAGCTAAATCAGTGAGCGTCTAGAGGAAATATAGGCATTGTCATCTTAATTGTCTTGTTTTTATTTGGATTACTGTGAAGGCATAACACTGAAGTTGGATTTCCTCTTACATTTTGATGTTGTGTGACCCATGGTTGGTTCATAATGAAGCAAATGGAAAATGTCAACTAATTGAATATAGTCTGCAGAATCAAACAATATGTGTAAAATTAGTCCCTTGCCTAAACTTCAAGGCTGTATACTGTATGCTTGGTTCTTGATCACTGAACAATTACTATTTGCTTATAAAGAGATTTTTTTCCTCCAGCAAATTATGTTTAATTTTTCCTTACATTTTGCAGCAAATTTTGAAGGTTTTGCTCAGCATAACTGTTTTCTCTAAACTTCCTTATAAGAACACAGGTTGCTGGATTCAAGAGCTTTCAAAGGAAGATGGCAAGTTTTGAGGCAGGGGGATAGCTGTTAATGTTCATGCACAACTTACCTTATTAACCCAACTCCCGGCTCCTATGGAGTAATTTGATTTACGTCTTCTTTGCATTTGCGTTTTTCTAACATCTTCACTACTAGATCCAAACAGTAGCTTAGGGATTCGTTCAGAAAGCCAATGAAATTCTGAGCAAACCGAAAACACTGCTATCCTAGCCTCAGAAAACGATTCACTTCCTTTATTCTGCTTCATAGTTTTCTTCCTGGTCAGTTCTTTCAGTTTCCCCAGCATTAATCTCTTCATGTTGGGAACACGGAGACTTAGAGCTGGCAATACTGAAAGCGGTCTAATGTAATTTCCTAGTTACTAAAGGAAGCTGTCAGCTGCATTTTGCTGAAAGATGACCTTTTAAGCTTCTGCTTGAATATTATTATTCTTATGGAAGCTCATTGTTTGGAGGTAAAAGGAAAGTGAAGGGGAAAAGCATGCTAGGTCTCTGTGCACTTGTCTTTGTATATTCAATGTTGATCTGCAATTCTGTATTGAAATGAAATTAAACAGACTAAAAGTTCACCGTTTCTAGTATCCTGTTCATTTTTACTGGGTTGTGTAACCATCACTAGTATCTAATTCTAGGATGTTTCCATCGCCCAGCAAAAAATCCCCAGTCTGTTTGTTATTGATCATTCCCAATTTCTCTTTCTCCATCCGGTGACAAACAGTAATCTACTTCCTGTCTCTGTGGCTTTGCTTCTTTCGGACATCGCATGTCCACGGAATCGGAGCATACTTTTAAGAGTATGTAGGTGATGGAATGAGTATAGCTTTGGGTTTATTAAGAGACAGTGGCAGGCTACAGGGAAGTCTGACAGCAAAGACAGAGGAAGACAAACGCTGCCTTTTAATGATGTCTCACCAGACAAAGACTCAAGACCTAGGAAAGGGCATAATGCAAGGTGGATGGAAGAAGGTATGATTATGTGACATATATAATCATGTGACTTGCTTGGACAGTGCGCTTCCCCGGTTAGGGAGATGTTTCAAGTCAAGCTGTTGCTTGTCAGCTTCATATAGTTTGGAACTTCCAATGTAAACCAGGTTGGACTCCATTTTGGAGTGAGCCTTCTCCTGCCTCCTAGTTGCTGGGACTAAACTTTGCCCCAGTTCTCCCTGACTGGTTTTCACTCCTGTGTTTTAAAGGGCTGTGGTGAGACAGGGCTGCGCAAGTTACACCAGGTTTCAGAGAGGATGGCTTATGCTAATACCATTATTATCCTGGGTGCGTTTATTTTTTTATTTTTTTAGAAAAAGCCATTTCCCTAATGATTTCAAGGTTGTTTCTCTCCTACTGAGTTTTGATTTTGCTTTCAGTGACTTTTGTTGTTATTGACTGGGATTGTTTATGGGCAAACTTCAGTGTTTACTTAGACACTGAGAATTAACTTGGTAGTCTGTAGACTTAGCTCTCCTCTTGAGCCTTTGGCTCTCTCACTGTGATTGAGGCTATCTAATTTGTGGGTTTTTCTAAGATGCCTGCTTATGCTAGACGTTTGTAATTCTAGCTCTGGTTGTATCTTAAACATAACTAGGTGCTGGACAGTAATCATACATATTTGTGCCATTATTTGAAAGAGAAAAATCTGAGTATATCTTTTGTTAAACTGTTAATATGAATAACATATTTTATTGTTCCTGAATCTCATTTGTACCCTGGCATCTACTGAAATCTTAAAAGTGGTTAAAATATTAAATGAAAGGAAGTCATTTTGATAGAGTAGATTTGAGAGCAGTGTGTCTTTTGAAAGTATGGGTTGGGTATATATTAAAAACCCTGCTGAAAAACTAAGAAGAAAGAGAGACTTTTGGGTAATCTAGTGGCTGACATATTAATTGCTTCCACTCACTTTTGTTCTGGAAATAGCTTCATAGCATAGTTCAGAGTGATTGAAGTATTGATCTTTATTTTTTTTTGCACAGTTTCTAAATTTTCAGCCTAACTAGCTGTTACTTTTTCTTACCAGTTTGTACAAAGAAATTAAATAGCTCGCGAGTAAAGATACTCAGAAATTTTATTTTCCAAAAGAAAATATTTTTGCTTACTTAATATATTTTGTTGGAATTTTTAAAGTGTATATGTGGTGTTAGATCTAATCTCTGTATATTTATGGATGGATAGGGGATAAGTTACGCATTAAGCTTTGTGTATTGTGCTGCTGTGGCTTTCCCAGCTCTGAGACAGAACTGACTGGGTTGACTGAGTGACAGCACAGATACAGAAAGCTGGCATCAGATGGGCCCTGCTCTCTGGGGGAAGGGTAGCAGCAGTAGCCCTCAAACCCATTATTTGTCTAGCAGGAACAGAAGGGGAAGGAGGTGGAGGGTTAGTTAACCTCGGTAGGAGGCCTCTGTAGGAGCAGTCTCAGATTGGAGGCATGGCAGTGCCTGCATTCAGTGTCAGTTCAGTACTTGGACCAGGGAAAGTCCTTGCCATTCTCATGTGTCTGAGGCACTGGGGATCTTGACATGGCTGTGCTCCTGTCAGTAACATACACACAGGACTTCATACATTTTCCATAGAGAAAGTACCTATTTTCTCTTAGAAACTTTAACACTGAGCTGAGAACCTTAAAACAAATGCAAATTAGTCTTACGAAATAAGACTAGCTTGCTTGACACTTTAGCACACACCTGATAATCTCAGCACTTGGGAAGTAGAGGCTGGAGGATTAGGTATTTAAAGTCACCTTCAGCAACATAAGTAGGGTAGTGTGCTATGTGAGAGTTTGTGGCAAACAATAACATCACTAACATCAGCACCATCATCAATAACATCATCAATAACAAAAACAAAGAAAGGTTGAAGCTGCCAAGTAGGTGGCATGCTGGCAGAAAGGCAGGATTGAGAGTAGGTTAGCCTGGGCTATCTATATAGTGACACTACATAGAGAGGATTCTGGCCTATGGTCTCAGAGGGTGTAGTCCATCAAGGTGAGAAGGCATGGGGGCAGGAGGGCACAGTGCTTGGCAGGGGTTATGTGGTGAAGAGGAGCTCTTCAAGTGGCAGACTGGTAGGCAGAGTGCTTAGCTGGAACCTGAAGAAGATAGTGACTGCTGCCAGCCAGGTTCCACAACCTTCACATTCAGAGTAGCAAAGTCTCAGGATCAGGTGTTCACAGGATGAGCCTGGACAAGAGGAAAGGGGGCTTTTAGATTCAAATGATACCAAGTTGGACAAACAGAATTGAAGAATGTCCTCCTGTGTTGCCCTAACAGGGTATCTGAGTTCATTTAGATCATGATCCAGAGACTGGAAACCCTGAGAGCACCGTGGTGGCGTCTGGCAAGGGCGACCAAGGTGAAGGGCACTTGAACTGATGCTACAGGGCAGAACGCACCGGTGCAGGCACTTATGACTGCAGGCTCGCTCACCGATGCAGTCCTATAGGAAAGGCATTCATGCCTTCCAACAGCCCCCTCCCTGTTGTAGTTATAATCCCAACATAGACCTTTTAGAAGGCATACACAAATCACTGCAGTATTATGAGCCATGGTCGGCACTAACTTTAAGCATCTGTATATAATGTTTACAATGAACTGACATCACATGCATGTTTGTATATAATGTTTACAATGAACTGACATCACATGCATGTTTGTATATAATGTTTACAATGAACTGACATCACATGCATGTTTGTATGTATGTGCAGCATCTAGACGTTTTTCTTCTTTAGGATAAATTTTAAAAAGTGAAAATACTAACAAATTATTTTAAAGCCCTTCATATATTCTGATGCATTCTATTTCAGAAAGGTTGTGCTACCATTGCATTGCGTTGGAATACGTTTGCATGACAATACCAAGCATTGCTTTCGAGATTTTCTGGAGGTAGCCAACATTGCTACTCATAGTTTCTGTATATTGTGCTTAGTAAGTGGTGAAGGTGCAGGCTTCCATGTGTTTGCAGGTCTGTTTTACTTACTTTTTCAGGTGCTGAGTATTGAACCCCAAGTCTTAGCCTATGTGAGCACTCTCCTACTGGGTTTACATCTCCTATATAAGCTTGAATTCTCTCTCACCTATCAACCTTTCTTACAGACCTTTCCTGTTTTCTGCCCTTGGGGTTTGGCAGAAGCTCACATAATGTTTGTAAGGATTACATTGTTATTTGTGGTAGTAGAAAATAAAATAATTCACATTTCCAGGAAAACGGGAATTGTTGAATTTGTCATGATGGTGGTACAATGCGTTACAGGACAGTGCTGTGCAGCTCATGATTTCTGTATAGGGTTTCAAATCACTCATTTATTTATTTTATGCATATGTGTGTTTGTACCTGAGCATATGTCTCTGTACCACAGCCATGCCTGGAGCCCACAGAGGCCAGAGGAAGGCATCAGATCCCCTGCAATTGGAGCTACAAACAGTTAAATGTGGGTGCTGAGAATCACACCCAGGTCCTCTGCAAGATACGTATGGGCTCCTGATTGTCATCTCTCCTTGGTTTCCTAGATAACTTCAGAATGAGGAACCACAAGAGGGATACATACATACATACCACGGATTTTTAAAAACATTTTTGAAAAAAAATGCATCTAGATCCAAGACTGTATGCATGTAGATCAAAACATTAACTCTGATATCACAGTGGAGAGAATAAAAGTGTGTGGACAGGGTATCGGTGATACTAGAAATGACTTAAGCTTTTCTAGATTTTGTAATCTTTCAGTGAGTATATGCTCCTCGTGCAAGGACTAGGTGTGTCGACAGAGTGCTTGCCTAGCATTTGTGACCCCTGGATTCAGTCAGAAGCATGTGATACCGGCCAGTGATCCCCAGCTCTCTCTGGTGTGTGTGTGTGTGTGTGTGTGTGTGTGTGTGTGTGTGTGTGTGTGTGTGTAGGGGGTGCAGCAGGAAGGTAAGAAGTTCAAGGCCAACCTAGAGGTTTAGGGCAACCTGGACTACTTAGGATCCTCTCAAAACCAAACAGGATCTAGTGAGATTGAGCAGCAGGGAAAAGAGCTTACCATTTAAATTTGAAGATCTGAGTTCCATTCCTAGAACCCACAGAGAGGCGGAAGAACCAAATCCATATACTCCATAAAATTCTCTTCCCAGACAGAAAACTCGTTTCATACAAAAAGTGATAGGTGGTTGGATGCAGCTGGATCTGCAATAACAATTTACGGAAGTTGACAAAAATAATTTAACATTTAAAATTATTTAAATTTAATTTTATTTATATATGTACATATATATACACATATACATATACATATATACATATATACATATATACATATATACATATATACATA
>JANHMN010000016.1:15723119-15746539 GCA_030674055.1 Rhabdomys pumilio
TGACAGTGCTCCTGTGTGAGTTCATGGGTGCTCCCTGACAGTGCTCCCATGTGAGTTCATGTGTGTTGATCTGCAGGGTCACTGAGCTCAGTGGGCATCCTGTCTAGAAAGGTGACTGGAGATGTCTACTTCAGTGTCTTGCTTACACACAGCCCTGTGGAAAAGAATCACACACAATCAGTTGAAAACAGGATTTTAAAGTCTAGGCTTCCACAGAGTCCTTTTGACCATGTTTCCTGTCCCACAACACCAGCCAATATGTAGTTTCCTGTTGTTCCTAACAAAAGCATTGGCTGAGAGGAGATCCGTTTGATGTATGAGTGGATTGTATGGTAGTATATAATATTTTTAGTCAGGGTCAGAAAGACATTTCCTTTCACGTATTGGACAGCTTCCACCGTTGAAAAATGTTTAGCCAATGATGTTTCAGCATATAGATGATGAGAAACACATATTTGTTGTGTAGCAGAACTGTGAGATTATAAACTTGAAGTATTACTTTTGGCATAATTAGATTAACTGGTCACTCTGATCTTAGAGTTTTAAGTAATCTGGCATCTCATGAGTTCTAATGAGGTCCTAATTAATTAAATAATCAGAAAATTTATTGCAATTTTTCAATAATAGGTATACTTAAGCTTTCTTAAACATGACTAGTAACTTCTGTTAGTACCATGGAATTCTGAGTTGGTGGTAGTGATTTTTGGCTGATTCTAGATAATTCTATATAATTGTAAGAACCTCTGACTTTAGAAAGCGGCAGCACCAAATACAGCATCAAAGGGTTTCTTTCTAGAAGAATAATTACATTGGGAAAAGGCTATAAATTCAATGAAGAAAATATTTTTCCTGATTATGATTTTGAATAAATTTCTATACATTTCTTATCTATAGTGATCTGAGGTGGCGATCTCTCTCTTAGCTAATCATTCACATGCTACGTGGAGCAGAGCCTTCAGTTTTTCTTAGAGGCTACGATGCCTGCAGAACTTTATATTGTTGGCTCCCTCTCTTAGTAGTGAGTAAGTGCCTGTCAGGGATGGCAGCATCCTTAGGAGATGGACCGTTTGCAGATGGAGTACCTTCAGGAGTTTGGAGTAACCAGAGTTTGGCTCTTGTCATAAGAAATTCACCTGAAGTCTAGAAAGGAACACTTTGACTCTGGTTGGTCTAGTGGAACCAACAGAATCTACTCATTATGTTGGAGGAAGATGGAAATAAACCTTGCATTCAAGAAAACAAAACAAAGACAAAGCAAAACAAAAACACAAAAAATCCTTTTCAAGGTGAGTATATTTGAAGACATCACACTCTATATTTAATATTTAGTTAAGTGATTTGTTTGCATTCACCAGAGCAACAGAACCAATAGGACACTTTCATACCCACAGTCACACTTACACACACACACACTCACACACACACATACACACATACACACACACACACACATACACACACACACTTACACACACACACACACCACACACACCACACACACACTTACACACACACACACCACACACACACACACTTACACACTTAGACACACACTTAGACACACACTTACACACACACTTACACACACACTTACACACACACACACTTACACACACATACACACACACCGCACACATACACACACCACACACACACACACACACACACTTACACACACACACCACACACATACACACACATACACTTACACACACATACACACACACACACATACACACACACACACACACACTTACACACACACCCCACACACTCTCATGAATGCACAGAGAAACCTATTGTTGAGAATTACTTGGCCGATATGATTGTGGAGATTGGCAAATCAATCTATAGGGCGGGTGGGTGTCAGCATTAGAGACATTAAGTTTAAAAGCTTTTGGCTGGCTAATTCATTGTTGTCTGGTGCAAGTATAGTATTGTTCTAGTATTTAGGGTTTTCAACTAGTTGAAAAAGCCATTTCAGAAAGAGTTCTTACCTAAAGCCCTGTCACATTCAGGCGTGGCAGCAAATGTCGATAATCTTAGCCCTGGGGAGGTAGAGGCAGGGTTATCAGGAAGAGTTCAGGGTCATACTTGGCTATATAATGAGTTTGAAATCAGCATGGACTTACATGAGATCCTGTCTCAAAAACCTGTGTGAGTAAAAGGAAATGAATACTCTATTACAGAAACATGTAGAGCAATGGCCTGTTTGACTGAGCACTTACACATCAGGTTTCGAGAATACAGTTAACCATCAGTCTATTGTGCGATCTTTTCTCTGAAGAACCGTTCCAGGAAGAACCATATATATCTCCTATGTGTCTTAATGAGGGAATTGGTTTTATTGTCTGTTTATTCTTGGAAAAACTAAGTAGAGATCTTCCTCATATGTCCTAGTGCAAGATTATATGTTTGAAACCAAATCATACTGACCAGTGAGCCCCTGTGCACCATGCCAGACTCACTGTACTTCTAGTCTCTGATTCCTGTGCTCATGTGGTGTTTTGACTTCTCCTCCCTGGTGCTGGCAGGGCCTTGTTCTGTTGTTTTCTTAAGTTTCTCTACACTCTTAGTGTTAGAACTTGGTTTGTTTTGTAGTGTGCCAAAAAAGTCTTAGTTAGGGTTTTAGTGCTGTGAACAGAACTATGACCAAAGCAACTCTTATAAAGACAACAGTTAATTGGGCCTGGCTTACACGTTCAGAAGTTCAGTCCAGTATCATCAAAGCAGGAATGTGGCAGCATCCGGGCAGGCATGGTGCAGGAGAAGCTGAGAATTTTACATCTTCATCTGAAGGCCACTAGGAGAAGACTAGCTTCCAGGCATCTAGGATGAAAGTCTTAAAGCCCATAGTGACACACCCACCCCAGCAAGGCCACACCCACTCCAGCAAGGCCACACCTACTCTAACAAGGCCATCTCTCCAAATAGTGCCACTCCCTGGGCTAAGCATATTCAGACCATAACAGATTCTAATAGTATCTGTCATGTATACTGGTTGTATGATTTATTTATAGGCAACATCCTTCAAGTTAGTTTCAGAAAATGAAGGCTGAATAATTTCATTATGGATTGCACATCTTTTCTAGCCATGGTACTAGTTGACTAAAGCTGTGTGCTCTCTTTCATTTGGGAAATCTCAATCTATGGCCCTGTAAGGTAATGACAGTTCATAAGTAAAAGGAATACTCATTAACGTGTGGTTATGTATGATATGGTTGTGGAGAAAGAAGGAGAGGTATTAATTTTGCCTTAACTTCATTTCTGCTTTGAGTGATCACTCAAGCTTATAATTAGTCGTGAGAGAATCTGAAATTTGAGGCTGCCTCAGAGAGCTGTAAAGGTATTTAGAACCTGCAGTAACTTGCCACAACTTTGATAACTTAAATGTGTGAATATATTTGTATTCTTACAATGAAAATAATTGAAAGTTTAATTAAAGACTGTAATTGAAATTGGGCAGTAGATGTAGGAACATGAGAGATTAGAGGGCAGCCTAGGCTAGTGAGACACTGTCTCAAGAAAGCAAAGCAAAGCAAAACAAAACAAACTTTCCTCCAAAGGCTATCAATGTATGTCTGTTTCCGACAATGAGCTTTCCTTTGTTTTTAGCACTTAGAGAGGCACTTCACTTTGGGTTCTGTCTTTGCCTTCACTTCCTTGTATAGATCTTGGAAGTATTTTTGATTCACTCTAGAGCTTGTCTGTAATTTTGTAAACACTGGTGGTTGGGCATCTCATTCTCAGAGCAGACTTTTGCTGGGCGTGAGTTTGTTTATCTAGAAACTCGTGTATTCTATCAAGTCTTTTCTCTGCCTACAGCTGTCTTTCCCTCCTCCTTCCTTTCTTGAGACTGTATCTCAAGTCCGACAAGCTTGGCCTTGAACCCTTGAGCCTCCAGCTTGCACTTCCTGAGCTGGGATTGCAGGCGTGCACTGCTGTGTCCAGCTTTGCTTGGTGATTTGCAAGCAGTTAGTAAGAAGTTACGTGAGAAAAACAGGCCAAGGTCAGGAGATCTTTCCTTCCTTTCTTGTTGCATGTGTGTGAGTGTTTCTATAAATTACATTATCTAGAGGATACCTGACAGTTGTTTTTAAGATGAAATATGAAATGGCTTTGCTTATCCATACAAATTTGTTTATAAACAAATTTTCTCCAGGCCAAACTAGGTTTTAATAGCAGCCTGTGAAGTTCTGTAGATTTGGTTTTGAATATATGGTAACTTTATTGGGGATTGCATACATTTTTGGAGCTTTATCTTTTGAGATTGCCATGTTGGTGGATGCTTGCTGTCCTGATGCTTGGGTGACGGAGGCTGGAAGATCAAGAATGTGAGGTCATACTCGCTATGTAGCTTGGGCTACACGAATATGATAATAAAACGTTAAAATCATTTTTCTATGTTCCTCTAATCTAGCCCTCCTTTTCAATTACTTGACGTGCTCCTAACCCAGGCACCTGAGCCACGTTAGGAGGTGGTCGGAGAGACTATTGATGGAGCTGTGCACGGCTTCCTGGGAAGCAGAGCATGGGCATCCGGCTTCCAAAGGTGGGCTAGAGAAAGCCCAGAAGGAGGTGAGGCTTTATTTTAAAGATCCAGTAAGTTTTAGCAGCTAAAGAGACAGGTATGCCACATAGCAGGAGAACACAAAGAGGAGACTGATGTCTCTTGACATCTGAGGACGAGTGTAGCCGTGCTCATGGGCCGGGGCAGAAGAGAAGGGTCCTCTGTACTGGATTAAGCAGTAGTTTCTTACTTTTATGAAAATGTTTCATTGACTTGGCAGGTTTTGAATGTGGGCAGGTATAACTGGAACCGTGGAGACCACACTGAAGAGACTGGAAGATGGGCTGTATGGGACTTTGTGAGGCCGACACGCGCCAGTCCAAGTTAGCAGGCTGCACTGTGCGATGTTTCTAGGAATTGGGGTTTAGACCACTGAAGAGTAAGCTAGGGCAAACTAGATTCGAAGGCTGGAGAGAAGTCCTATTTGTATCAACTTTTAATGAGCAGGGGGAGTACTTTCTGATTCTGGAAGCTGAACCCAGGGCCTTGAGTTTGTTAAGTAAGCTCTTACCAGTGATTTAAGAAATGGTCCTTCAAAAACAGTTTGGAAGAAGAGATTGGAAGTATTTTTGAGAAATAGAAGGCCTTAACTGTGCTAGTAGATTGGTAGTTCAGTGAAGTGAGTGATTGGAGAAAATGGATGGATGGAGACCGGGAAAGAATACCTGTCATCCGCAACAAGCAAGGGGGGACAGGCATCCAGAGAGTCGGGTATACCGGACTATATTAAATAAGGACGTAAAATAGAAACTTGGGGCCGCGCCCAAGGTTGTTGACAGACTGGGAATCAGAGATTCTGAGAGCTGTGCTGTGCTTGCCGCTGCCACACACATTGTTAGTGTATCCACAGAGAGGTGGTGTTGGAATGACAGTGTCTTCCGCAGAATTTCTTTGCGTTGTTACCTGTATGCCTGCCTGCCCTCCTCCCTCCCTTCCTCCTTCCCTCCCTCCCTCCCTCTCTCCCTCCCTCCTTCCTTCCTTCCTTTCATGTGGTTATCTCCCTCTGTAGCAGCAGTCCCTCCTTCCTCTCCATAGAGGTGAGAGCAGTCCTGAGCCTACACAACCCCTCAGAGCAGAGTATGTGAATATTAGTTTTCAGAATCAGAAAGCCAAAATGTTTCTCTACCCAGCCTTTGTCATTTTCTTCTCAGGCTCACACACCTCATCTTCCTGACTTAGCTCCTGGTGTATGCGGGTGACACATATGTCATGTCCATCTCGATGACTCATGTTGACACTGAGAAGGGTTCTCACTAGTAAATGTTTAAGATGGTTTCTTTTCTGCATCTTTAGTGAGTTTCAGACGCTGTATTTGTTGCTTTTCTGCTGCTGTGATAAAATATCATGACCAGAAGCAACGTAAAGAAGAGTACATTTGTGCCAGCCATCCGCAATGGTGGGAAAGGCATGGCTCAGGAAGAGGACACTGAGAAATGACATCACACACACACACACACACACACACACACACACACACACACACACACGTGCGTGCGTGAGGAGTGAGAGCAAACTGAAGTGGAGTGAAGCTATTAGCTCTCAAAGCACTCCCTCTCCCGAAATGTCCTTCCTTTGTAAGGTTCCATGTCCTAAAGTTCTGTAATCATCTCACACAATCTTGGAACAAGTGTCCAGACATAGGAGACATGAGCCCTTAAGGGCTACTTCTCAGTTAGATTACCACAGCTTCTGACTGGTGAACCAGTTAACTTCAAGCAATCACTCTCTAACTGGTAGTCTCTTTCCTCTTAGTCCAATGTCATCCAGTGAACTTTGGTTCCTGGAAATATATGCCACACACTGAAATAAGTCATGAAAGTGAACAAACACAGCACCGAGAGTATATTATCCAAATGTGAGCTATACTTCTCTGCATAAGAGACATGTATGTGTTCTCTTTAGAGACTTTTACAGCGTGAGTTGACTCTGGCCAACCTCTTCAGGCTGTTTCGTGGCTCACCCAAGTTGGTGAGTGTGTGGTGGGCTCTTCACTGTCCTGGCTTTTTTCATTTGTTTTACTTAAGGTATATACCAGGCTAGTTTTAGCCAATATTAAAGATAAGTTTATTTTTTTTTTTTTGTATTGTTGTTAAAGAGTCCAGCAAACACTTTTTAATTGAGCCTTTCCACCATAGAAGTGGCCTGAAATAGGTTTTAATAATTCTCCTTTAGAAGAACGGTTATTATTGTTGTTGTTTAAAACAAATTAGAGCCTACCAGCTAGCAGGTCCTTAAGTTTTATTCGGTTACATTGTTCTTGATAAAGATATATATGTCAAAAAGATTGAATTGATATCAAAGAGTCATATCTGGATTCTTTGAAATGAAAGCTGCCATAGGTAGTCTTCATATTGAGACACATATTCTAGATTTAAATTTTGAGCTTTTATTGTAGAACTCTTAATGTGTTATATGACTTGTCAAACTTACTATTATTTTCTAAACAGACTCTTATTACCCTGTGGGGCAAGTGGACTTTGCCACCAAACAGAAGAACTGGTAAGGCTCAGATCCCGGGACAGTCTCAGAATTGAGACCAGCAGGAGTAGAGTCAGCATCCCGCCAAGCTCTACCTGTCCTGGAACACATAATCATGATACCCTACTGAGAGTACCATGGCAGTCAGTCATGTAGCATAAACATCTGGAGTTCTTTGTGCTAATGAGTTATCTAGATAGGCCCTGAGTGTTCAGCCAATGAGCTTCCCTTCCTGGGCATTCCTTCGTGCAAAAGGTATTTAATCCCTGGTTCACTTTGAATAAGGTTCATGCATTTACACCCACCATCAAAAATTTAGTTTGGACAAGCAAGGACCTTCTCCTCCTCAAGCATCACCTGGGAGGCAGGCGCAGCCTTTGTCATAAAGAGTCTTTGCCTAAATCTCCTGGAGAAGGCCTTCTCTCTCCCAACCCCTCCATACCCTCTGCATTTACTTAGAACCAAACCAGGTTTCACACCAAGCCTTTCCCTTCCTTCCTGGGCTATAGATGCCCTGAGGGGAAGCACAAACCTGTTCCCAACTCCCAGCTGTACCCAGTGGCATCTGGGTACACAGAAGACTGGGAACCACGGCAACTGTCCTAGATCCCGCTGTTTCTCACCCGAGAAAACATGGACCGAGAATACCTGATAGAACCCCTGAGTAGCAGCCACAGCCGCCCAGGCTAACCTTGGATTTGTTCTGTATAAAGCTGATACAAAGTTTTAACTTCTCCTTTTCCTCCAGGGGCTGTGATTACAGGCATGGACAGCCACACCAGCCTTGTCAGATTTCTTATTTTGCTTTTTAAATTTTAATCTATTTATTTTATTTGATTTTTTTAAAAAAATACTGCCTTACCTAGCCCAGGCTGACCTCTAATTTAAAGCAGTCCTGCCTCAGCTGCTTGAGTGATGCAGTGTGGCAGTTGGCAGGTGTCAGTCTGCTCAGCTTCACAGTACTTGTGAATGATGTTTTGAGGTATAGTCATTGTAACTGTAGCAATGTTCTGCAGACACTCTGAGGAGACTACTTCTTGAAGTTAAATTTGTGCCTAAGTTAGGATTGGGAGAATAGTAGACCCTGCATTTGTGCTTGAACTTACGAATAGGAGCAGAGGACCAGAAGGGAGAAGAGATGGCTGTGGTACCACACATCATGACTTTTTATGACTTCATAACCGCCGGGGATAACTAGTTACATCTGGCTTTTTTTTTTTTTAATCTTATGATACATTGTAGAATCAGGCATGCATATGTTTGTGTGTGTGTTTGCATGTGCACACGTGCTTCTGTACTTCTGGAGGATAGAGAACAAATTATGGGAGTTCTTTCTCTCCTTCTAGTGTGTGGATTCTAAGGACTGAGCTCCAAGTGCTCTGGCTTGGTGGCTGGTCCCTTCCTCCACGAAGCCATCTTGTCAGTCCCTGTTTGCTGCTTCTTATGTACAAAGAGATTTAACTCTGGGCAGTATGACTTGTTTATGAGGAGAGGTCATAGGGCTTTACCCATCCACTTGTTATCTAATTTCCCTTGTGATTGCTGTCATATACCTGTTGTGGAGCCAGGGGTCTGGACCCCAGTGTGTATCCATAGAGCAGAGTAACCAACACAGTGACACTTTAAATAGAACTGGGATTTAAAGCCAGGACAAAATCAACTGTCTAAAAGTAAACACAGGTACAGACATTAAGATTTTGGTGTTGATTACAGTGGTATGCACCTATATATATTTACACACACACACACACACACACACACACAGAGGCACACACACACACACACACACACACACACACACACACACAGGCACATACACATTCACACAATGAGCCAATCATAGACTTACAGTGTTCTGCATCATACAGGAGAATGTTAGTTTTTTAAAGACAGATATATTAGTAAACTACAAAACAGATATAGTTTGCCATGAGTCTACTTGAAATGTGCAAATTTAAAAGGAGCTTAACCCAGATAAATTTATTATAGTTCGTTTTTTAGCTAAGCCTTCTCCTCGGGAAATTCAGAAATACGACCAAAGTGAAGTTAAAATATTCTGAACTATTTGCAGCAATGCCACTGAAACATGAATGTATCAGAGTGCTTAAGTCATGAGTGAGATTAGGTAGACAGGCAGAGATGAGAATAGACGGGGAGTGGGAGGCATTCTCTCCCTCCTCAGCCATGTGCAGACACAGCCCCACTGTGCCAAAGAATACTGCTATGCATTTTGGATGCCAGGAACCCCTGGTCTTTACCTCAAGAAATGGGGCCTTTTCCTTGTTGCTGGACAAATGTGTGTATGGGGATGATTATATTTAATGATAAAGATACAAAGAGCTGAAAGGTACCTTGTCGGACTGTGTAAAGGCATCCCGAGGAGGAGGAGGAGGAGGAGGAGGAGGAGGAGGAGGAGGAGGAGGAGTGACACATAAAGGATCACTTGCTCCTTGTTCAAGGGAGCCATTCTTCGGCACTGGAAGCCCACGCACCCGACCTTGAGCACTGAGCCAGCAGTCTGGTGGACCCAGTCCACCATCTGCTCAGGCTGTTTTGTGGCTGCCTCTGTACTCACGTAAAGAGCTGGCTTCAGAGGAGGCCCTTCATGATAAGAAGCACCCCCATCTCTCCACTGCCTTATATGTATCCTGGACTAGCCTCAAACTTGCTGTTTACTTCTTATGTGTCTCCAAGGGTGCGGCACCCTACCCTGCTAGAAAATATTTGTCATGCTTCTAGCTCAAAAGTTTTGTTTGACTGCCATGAGATAACACAATCAATTTGAAATACATAAAGGATATAAATAAAATAAGAAATATTTAGATTTTTTTCTTGAGAATGTTTAACTTATAGGCTAGCCTGTGAGAATTGATGTCAGATGTTTTATATGGAAGACTAGAAGCAGTGTGTAAGCTCCATCCAATTCAAATAAAGTAGGATAGGACCCATGAATAATTTGAATGGAGAATTCTATTGCACAACAGTTTGGCCTTTTGCTGGCTCACAGCACTGTGAATGTGTTGTGCAGAGTCTATTAGCTCTGATTTTTAAAGCCCTTTCTCCAGTTTTGTAGGTTACTTTAAAAAATATTTTTTCGAATTATTAAAAGACCCATTACGATTGTGTGTGAGAGGATGGTGTCGGTAGATGCATGTCACAGAGCAACTGTCTGGAGTTGAGTCTCTGTCCACTGTGGGCTCTGACTCGGCATCAGAATGGTGGGCAAGTGCTTAGACCTGACCATCAGCCCCATGTTACCTTTTTAGTATTCATGTTTCTGGAACAATGAATGTACTTGTTTAAACATTTATCCATTTTTAAAATTCATGTGTTTGTGTGAATTTTTGTGCCCAGGGAGACCAGAGGTATTAATTTCCCTAGAACTGGAGTTATAGAAGGTTGTCAGCCACTCAGTATGTGTGCTGGGAGACAAGGCCTGGTCCCCTGGGAAAATAAGCAAGTGCTCTTAACCACTGAGGCATTTCACCAGTCTCAATATATTCTTTTGATAAGCAATATATAACAACATTATATATTAAAGTTTGAGCAGAATTCAACTTTAGGACATAGAGATTGCAGGCTCTTAGATCATGTATGTTGTCTATGAGATATTGATCCTTAATACAGAAGAGTTAGTTCTTTGGTTGAATATGTTTGGGAAACTTTATACTTTGCAAAAGGAAAATAATAAATATAAAGCTCTTGATTGGCTGTATTTTGCAATTTCAGAATCTGCCAACATTTCATCCCATATAGCGTGGGTAGCATTCCAACTAGCTGAGCAGCGTTTGGTTTCATAGACAAATACTTAGAGAGCAGAAACAGAAAAGGAAAACAGGCTGATCATTTGGAAACAGCTTTCTCAGTAAGGTCGACAGGGAGCTAGATTAGTAACTCAGTAACATAGTTAGCATCAGGCTAACACAGTGTACAGAGTAAAGTGGAAGAACTCCTACTGTTGCAGAAGCTGGCCTGTTTGTGAAGTTTGGCTGCTACCAGTTTCCTGATTTCTTGGGTCTGATAACATAGTTTGGTTTTGTAATTTGGATTATTAGCTGATGACTCCATTTTAATTCTTAGTCTGGTTTGTTGGGATCCAGTTCAGATTAGACTGAAATAAAGGCCTCCTATAGCTTTTATATTTAGTATTTGCTTATTATAGTATTTAACCAATACTTCTTTTTTTTTTTTTTTTTTTGGAGAATCAGGACTATTCCCCAGAGACCACAAGGCTATATTTTAAAACCTTCTCCTTTGCCTGCTTTGTGTGTGTGTGTGTGTGTGTGTGTGTGTGTGTGTGTGTGTGGTTTGGCTTGGTATGATCTTGGGAGCATTTTACTCTGGGAAAGGCAAGTTGTGTAGGCTTTAGGACAAAGTAAGACAAGATTATTCCTTTGGAGGCTTGTAAAAGCTCAGTTCTTCCCTCCCCCTTCTCACAGGTTACTCTGAGAATTGGAAACTTGTAGTGAGGTGTGTTGTGCTGTGACTCAGTGGCTTTTCCTCCCCTTTCCCTTGTTTAGGATAATGGTTTTGGTGAGGAAAAAGTGAAATGCACAGCTGAGGTAAAGCTGCTTCAACTTTGAATAAAGCTAGATGATATTGGCATACAGGCTAGTTTTGCAAGTTCATTCCAGAAATCAGAGTCTGGATTTTAATTTTTAATTTAATTTAATTTTTTTTTTAATTTTGAGCATCCTGAATCAACTTGGAATCAGTTTTCACACTGTATTTTCCATCTCAGGATAACGATACTGTTAAAATATTTTGTTTAAATATTAATAAAAGGTGAAATCAAGAATTTGGGGAATGTTTACATTTGGGAGAGATGCGTTGAACAGTAATTTCACCCTCCGGAGAGAGCCCACTTGAGTAATTAAGTGTAAGTTGAAGCAATTTCCCTCGATAACTATGTTTGAGTGCTGCTGCATGGCTACCCGAGAGTGCAATGGGTTTGGAATAGTCGTTCTTCCATCTTCCTGCCTGGGAGCTCCTGCTGGTCATCATTAGCTAAGCAGGGCCTGTGGGCCCAGCTTCCTCCTCTGTGAGATGCACGTGTCTATTAGGATCCTTCTGAAGTCAGTTTTCCTTGGCTTCATTTCTAAATGATATTCCTAGATCACGGTGGACCATTTCCTGGACAAGCTCTGTGGTTGTCAGGCTTAGGCTGGCAGCACATTTCCTCCTCGGGATGCTTGGAAGGCCAGGGTGCAGGTGACTGGTTCTTCCCCCTCTGCTTTTGTCATCACGTTATTTTTAAGTGGATCTGAGTGGGACTGGTTTTTTGGTGCAGGATTATAAACAGAGAAACCTGAGTAAAGATAAATTTAAAACATTTTGTTGTGCAAAGATGTTAACGGCTTTTAGGTTACTATGTTAATAAAATCTTTCCCTAATAGAGTGTATGTGTGTGTTATATTAAATATACATTATATTTAAAGAGTAACATAATAATTCAAACAAGAGTTTCAAAACTACTTGTGGAAAGTATTTCCAAACAGTAAAACTCCATTCAGAAACAGAAATATGGTTTACTTAATAAATAGCCTATTCTTGGTTATTAATTGCTTTGTTTACTTTCAGTAAGTAATTTCTGCATTCTTTCTTAGAATGGTCAGGAGACAGTTACATGTACAGAAGTAAAAACAGCATCACATATTTTTTGTCTTTATTTTTTTGCTTTTCTCAATATTATGGCAGTTAGTAGCTGTGTAAAGTCATACCCTGTCTGTGGGCACTTGTAACAGTTTCTCACTATAATTAACTTTATAGTCTACCTTCTCTCCGTTGAGCATTATGCTTTCTCCCCCTTTTGCTTTGGTTTCTGCTTCCTGATACATTTGTACACATCTGTAAGCTTAGATCTCTAGAAGCACTGCCTAGAACCCCATCATGCTCCTAGAACTGGGTCATGTGTTCCTTTTCTAAGCAAACAAAGCTCCTTGTGCATCATCCCTCTAGGATGGAAGGAGCCAATATGGAGGGACACAGACACTGTTGCGGTATCTTAGAACTAACTACATGAGAGTCAAATAGAAGTTGTCTCAGCTTGCAACCTGAACACCAATATCCTATCCTCCTTCCAGAGTATTAGTCCTTTCTCCTTTTTTTCCCTTTTCTCTCCTCTCCTCCCCTCTCCTCAACTCCCCTCCCCTTCCCTGCCCTGCCCTCCCCTTCTTTTTACTCCCTTCCCTTTCCCTCCTCTCTCCTCTCTTCTCTTCTGTTAAAGATAGGGTCTCATGTAGCCCAGGGTACCTTCAGGCTTCCCATGCAACTGAGACTGACCTTGAACTTTTGAACCCTGGCTTCTCCCAGTATTGAGATTGAAGATGTACCACCATGAGATTGAAGACTTATTGTCTATAGACTTCCTTAATATTGCAGTAATAGAATTTTCTAGTTCATGTAGATTGCAGCACAGCTCTCCTGACAGATCCTGACATCAACATGGAGGGTAATTCCACTTCTCTATGCAGCTTCAGTTTCAGAAGCTTCTTGTGACCCATTTATATAGGTGTAGTTTCTTCCAGAAAGAATGTTTTGTAAGTCTCTTGAGATAGTTCTCCTAATTAGAAATCAGAGACGAGAACTTTTATATAATCAGCGTTGTGATCAAGTGAAAAAAGGAAGCAGACTTGAGAGACAGCTGTCTGAAAGCATCTTTTCTCTGACAGGATGCAGCTGCTCACTGGTGGAGAGCATGCTGACTTCTGAGGGACCAGCCTTCACCTGTAAAACAAACATGGCAGTATGTGTTACGGCAGTGTGTGTGTCGGTTGGATTAAGGGAGTCCCGAGTGTTACGTGCCTAAAGTAGAGCATGGTGAATGATCTGTACTCAAGGAAAGATGTTAGTACCTTTCCTCAGATACAGTCAGAGTGTTCTGTACTTTGTCAGTCCTTGCAGGGATCAGGGTTGCCATAGTTCATATCCCCGGGGCCTCCCCCTATACTGAGAATTCTATCCAGGCTGTTATTATCTTCTAATCTTTAACTGAATTTCTTGTCCTCACTGTCATTTTTCTATGCTGTTAGGACACGTTGGTAGAGTAGAAGGTCATAGCAGTTGACATGCATTTTAGAGAGTTCAGCTTTGCGTTCTCTTATCTGTTGGGTACTCACATATGTTTGGCGTTCTGTTAGCCTCTGTTAGAATCGTGTGGAACCGCCTCCGTGAGATCAGTAAGCTATGGGTATGTGCATCCTTTGCTCTGGTTTCCTTCACGTAGATTACTGAGTGGTTTCCTTGATGGGTCTTGTTGCAATCTCACATAGATTATACAAGCCAAAAGAGCCAAATCAGTTCAGAGTCTCTTTTTTTCTCCATCAAACCCATTTGTAGTGTACTCGGTGAATTTTATCAGGCCATATAAACAAACAGCAAGCAACTTCCAAGGGCACAAACTGACAACATTAAATCAGTTGGTATTCCCCTGAGTAAGGTCTTCTTTGTGGGGCTCCAGACTGAAATAGGACATGTTTGAAGTAGCTATCAGATTGGTATTGTTATGGCAATTCTTTCCTTATATGATCATGACACAGGTAAGACATGCATTCCTGTTATTTTTTAAAAGTTTTTTTAAACTCATGTTTGTTTATTTTGGGTGATATGTGTCTATATGTATGCGCACACCACGGTATGTGTAAAGGTCAGAGGACTTCATGGAGAAGTCAGTTCTTTCCTTCTACCATGTGGGTTCTAGAGACCTTAGGCTGGCCAAAGACCTGTACTCCTGAGCCATCTCTCTGGCTCTTACTACTGTATTTTACAAGTAATATTTAAAAGTTTATTTCTTTCTAAGCAGAAAAAATAAATATTTTATTAACAAATATATCATTATTTGTTTGCCTGTAGACAGCTGCTAACCCAAGGACTCATTAATATCCAGTGAGGATGACTCACTGTGAAGCGTAGGGCATTGTGCAAAGATGTTGGATTTGGAGTGAAAGGGCTCAGGGTTGCTACTTGTCTCTGGTGCGTCCTAATTGCATGACTTATTCTATGTCTATTCACCATCGTGGTCGCTTTATCTAGGAAACAGATTGTGATGCTCTTTTTTTTTACAGTGTTGTCTTGGGAATTAAATCTGCATGCATGGACATTTTTGAAATGGAAAAGGCACAGTCCGTATTGATAGCAGCCTAATTGATAGATATCATGGCAGTCTGTAGAAGAGCGCAGGTAGCTCTGGGTGCAGCAAGTGCTTGCTGAAGAAATGAGCCAGGAGAACATTCACATGCAGCTTCACTTCTTCCTAGTGCTCTTGAGTTTGGGACAGTTTCATTCTGTAGCCTGCATGGGTTACGAATTCACTACATAGCCCAGACTGCCCTCAGCTTTGTAGCAATTTTCCTCTATCACTCCTGATTGCTGGGATTATAGATGTGTATCACAGTGCCTGGCTTAAAGTATGCCTTTAAGTATAAAGATTTAAGTTACCTCTCTGTATTCTTCTTCCTACTGTGTGCTCCAAGCCGTCTAGTAAATAAGTTTTGGGCAGAGGCAAGTTATTGCCAATAACTGCTGCCAGACGTTCCAGCGGACTGTAGAACACTCTGGTCAACACAACAGGCTGGGCATCTGAACTATTTATATGGTTAAGCAGTTGACATAAAAGCTAAGTGTATTAGTCAGGACTCTCCAGAGGAACAAAAGCAATGAATTATATGTGTAATTATGAAAGTAAATTGATCAGATCGCCTTACCTAATCAGAAGCTCCATAAGGTCCAGTCCCCAGCACCACCAAAACCATATGAGTATGAGGCATATGAGGTTCTTCAGTCTGCTTCAGTCGCAGCCAGCCCTGGCCTGGATGACTATGAGGTCCACTTTCAAGGCAGGTTGTGCCTGTTACCTTGGAAGCACCCTTACACACGGAGAGAAATGTATTCTATACTGTTTTGGCCTAAATCTCTCAATGCAGTCAGATTGACAGCCACAATATTAATTATTTAAATGAAAGAAATACTGTTTAATCAATATGGAGGTACTGATTAGGCAGACACTATATGTTCACAACCAGGGGATGTACCATGGGCAAGAGTAGGTCATCCATCCTTACTGTCTACAGCAGATGTTTCTTCTTCCTTCACCGTAGCCTGCTCTGATCACTGACAAGTTATATCTTTGCATTTTGGTTCTTTTTTCCTCCTGTACCACCAGTACTTGACATGGAGACTCTAGACATACCAGCCCATGAAAAGAACAGACAAAAGCCACGACTTAACATTTGTGTAGAAAAGAATTTGGCATATAAACGTGATGAGTATTCTCAGTTGAACTCTTCCAATATGCCATGCCCTGTGCTAAGTAACTTGTGGGCAGTAACTCAGTTCATCCTCTTGTAATACTTATAGGAGTCAGCTGTTGAAATTTCAAGTTTTCCATATGAACAACAGGAGTCTCCACAAAGTTAGACCGTTTCTGTGGAATCATGTGGCCATCTCCTACTTCTCCTCCTGTTTAGGACCACGAAGTGTGAAGCGTCAGTGCTGCTTTTCCTTTAAGTGCAGTTGAGCAGCTGTGAGCTTCTGGGTGTGGTATGCCCCTTCCTAATTCACTCCTGTGTACAGCAGAGACTTCTTTTTCTTTTTGTTCTTCGAAAAGGATGCTGGGATGCTGAGAAGATGGAGACCTTAAGCTTTGAAGTAAAAGTGAACGAGTGCTGTTTTTTCCAGTCAGTAGAAAGTAACTCACAAGCCTCCCGAAGTTCGTGAAATGTCTCCATCTATTCTATCTTTGCTCTTTAAACCTGATTTTCTTAAAAGACCATCATCATCATGTGAACTCAAGGCGTAAGTTATCATAAGCAACACAGATTTTAGATTCAAGGGCTTTCAAAATAGAAGACACTCTGCTTTTTTTTTTTCACATTAGGAAAGATATTTTATGAGTGGGAAATTTTAAAACTTTAGTTAGAAAACTAGAAGTCTTGGAGTGTGAACTCTGGCGAAACCCACCTCACCCATCTCCTCTCCCTCTGTAGAAGAAACAGGCTCTCGACAGAACAGTACAAAGATAAGCCAGAGAAAACTTGTAAGTCTGAAGGCTAAGGTTCCCCATCCTGTCACGTGACCTGGCTGGCCTCCAGCTGGTAGTCGTGCTCCCCCACCCCCACCCCACTGGAGTGCTTGCACCACAGGCTTGCACAGCCCTCTTCTCAGCCCTTTAAAAAGGATGTTGTTCTTGCTTTGATGATGCTCATGAGAGACCGACTCTTTCAAATTGATAATATATAATATATAAATATATAAGAGAAGAGTGGGAGAGGAAAGAATTTTTTAAAAATGAAAGTGTCTAGAAGATGTCGCAAAACCCAAAAAGAACAAACCTGATGAGCAGTGGTGAGGAGAAGATGAAGCAGAGATCAGTTTTGCCCTGAAGAGATGCTGGGCTGTGCATACTTACGTGGTGTAGATGTAGATGCAGACACTGCAATTATATCTGACATATACCTTTTATTATTTGTATGCGCGCACATGCTCCTACATGTGGTATGTTGTGCATATGCACGTGTGCTCACTCATGTTTATGTCTCAAGACAGAGGTCAGTGTTAGGCTCTTTCTTCTATTGCTACTTTCACATATATATATTTGTATATATTGTATTATTTTTCTGAGACAGGGTCCCATTGACTCTGGCACTTGAGGATTGGGGTGGACCAGCCTGTCAGCAAGTCCCAAGATCAAAACCCTGTTTACCTAGCACTGGAATTATGGGTTCAGGCCGCTGTTCAGGGTCTATTTGTGGGTGATGAGGATCAGAACTCAGGTCCTCATGGTTGCTCAGCAAGCACATTATTTGCTAGCCTGTCTCCATCTGTACACGTCTTCATGCCTAGTGATTGGATCTGTGTTTGTGGGTGTCTTAGAGGACTCACTGATGACTCTGAACCCCTCAGTTAACATTCTTTCAATGGACAGCAAATGTTTGCATACTTTAGAAAGGTGTGTGTGTAAAGAGTCCTAGAGCATAATTTGGTATTGGAGTAAATGTCAAGCTTCAGCGAGCTGTTGTCTTTTTATTTTTGTTTGTGTTGTTTTTCTTTGTACAGGCTGGAGTGTAAACTGTTTGCCTAAAAATAAAATCACTTTTATTTATAATCCTAGACGTTTTTGTGGCTTAACAACTGTGCGGAACCTTATTTTAGTATAATTATCCATCTCTTCTACCAAATTATACCTTTTATGTGTCTTCAAGTAAACTTTTACAGTGTATCTTGATGCAAACACATCGTTCACTGTTGCTTTGGGACACGGTCTTGCTTTGTATCGTGTTGCCTTAGCATGTCCGATCTAGTTCATTTCCTTTTGTCTTTGCCCGATGTTTGCACACATGTAATGTATGTCTGTGTTAATATTTTCCTTCTTTCCTGGGTATGTGAAGAGGCCAAAGGTCTATGACTAGTGTCTTCTCCAATCTTTTCTCTGTTTTTCAGACAGAGTCTCTCACTGAACCCACAGCTTGCCAGTTTGGCTGAATTGAGTCTTGGGATCTTTCTGTGTTTGCCACCTTCCATCCCAGGTCTGGGATTATAAATCCACAGCAGCAGTCCCAGCTTTTTTGAGGGTTCCAGGGATCTGAACTCATGCTTTCACGCTTGTGCTGCAAATATTCTACGTATTGAACTTCCCCCTCACCTCCACGTAAACTAGGAAATGAGAAAAATGCCATGGAATTCTTGGAGAGGCAATATAAAAGCAGTTAGAGCACTGTGCACTTGGTTATTTAATTCTAATTTCACACCTTTGTGACTATTTTGTCATGTAGTGTGTGTGTGTGTGTGTGTGTGCGCGCGCGCGCACATGTGTGCACATGTGAGCGTGTGCATGCTCAATCCATCACTCACATGTGGAGGTCAGAAGATCGCGTTCAGTGGTTGGTTTTCTCCTCCCACCATGTGGGATTGAACTCGTGTGCTTAGGCTTGGTGGTAGACACCTTTTCCTGTGAGCCATTTTTTTTATCTTTATTTCCTCAAAGGAATAATTTCAAGATCATATCGTAGGTTACATATGCATGAATCTAAAGGGCTTAGGGTTTTGGTCTGAGAGCCAATAGTCATTAACTACCTAGTTTGTCCCCATCTTTCTCTTCTCAATATACTGTTTCTTAGTCCCTTTGCTCACTGAGAAGTGCTCCAGTACGGAGATGAGCTGCCGAGTTCTGTGAGCCCAAAGTCGGCAGTATTCTGCATCAGGGAACAACTGTCCTTTCGATGTGGGCTGGTGAATGCAGGACACAAACCTCTGCAGGAGCAGGACAACTGCAGACCTTAAAAGGCAGAAGTAAGGCGGGTTGGCTCATGCTTAGGATCAGAGTTGGATTCCCACATCCCACATAGCCTGTGACTCTAGTTCCAGGGGGGATCTGATGCCTCTGGTGTTCACAGGCACCTATATGGATGTGTGAATACTCACACACACACATGCACATAAATAAAAATATAAACAGCTTTTTTTTTTTTACAAAGACAGAGGCAGGCAAACTGGATCAATGGCTCAGGATGTTTATTTTTGTAAGTAAAGCATGGTGGAAAACAGCCACACTCATTCCTGTAAGTTTTGTCTGAAACTGAGTTTCCCTGATAAAGAGAGCGCAGTGGTGCCAGCAGAACCCGAAATAAACATTTAAGCCCATGCTTCAGGACATGTTCACTGGCCCGAAAGGTTGGGGTAGTTTCTTTAGGTGAGGATTTGCACTCAACAGTCAGGCCCCGGTTGCGCTGTTTGTGGTTAAATAT
Source organism: Rhabdomys pumilio (assembly GCA_030674055.1). Classification (NCBI taxonomy): domain Eukaryota; kingdom Metazoa; phylum Chordata; class Mammalia; order Rodentia; family Muridae; genus Rhabdomys; species Rhabdomys pumilio. Next base: position 15,742,908 of record JANHMN010000016.1, read on the forward strand.
ACATGAGCCTGTCTTGTAGCTTTCTGGCATCTGTAGTGTTGGTTCTGTGTGAGCTAAAGTGATGCGGACTCTTACAACATAACTCATCATTCTTGGGCTGCTCAGTTTTTCTTACAATTTTTTTATAGGTTTTCTCAAAATTCTAAGTTTACTCAACTAGAGTTGCTTGCTTACTAAGGTATTTTCACATCTGGACATCTGGTTTCATCTCTGTGGGACAGATAGGGGTCATGAGGTATCTCCCTGGAGGGGTATAGCTGTGTTATTAGATTCTCTAAATCTCTTCTTCAAGATTGCTGGTTCATAGATTAGAATGCAAACAAAGATTTTTTTTAAACCTTGTTTCTATAAACAACTTCTTTGTGTTTTCACTCGAGGATCTCCTAGTTTCTTCCACTTGGGATCCGCAGAAATTGTGGAAATGTTCTTAGCTCATGAGGTAAGTTCTTGTGGAAAATAGAAAGCAGTATTTCCTGGAATACTTTAAGTTGGGTTAGGCCCATCCTTTCTCTTGTCCTCTCAGGGCTACTTTGTAGTTGTCTGCAAGGAGCCATCCCAAGCAAGCAGAGCAGTAGCATTCCCCTGCCAACTGGCCGCTGGGATGGAAGTACCGGCCAAGGCAGTGTGTTAACTCTGACAGGATTAGAGACGGGGGAAGAAAACATTTAACAAGGACACTTGAGAAACAGAGGGTCTTCATCCATGTGCCATTTAAAGACAAATCCATGGATAAATGCTTCCATGTATGGCAAGCAGTGATCACTTAGAACAGAGGCAAGAAAACTGAGATTTCTTGGATCTATGAAGAGGACAAAATCACTGAAGGCCAGATCATAGGAAAGTATAGTAAACTGAATGCTTGTTTCCAAACCACAGCGATTCTCCCTCTGACTCTTTCTCTGTGAAGCTCACATGTCTCTCTGTCTATAGCAGTGTCTTGATGATCCTCCATTTCTAGCCTTTTCTGCTCCTTCTTCCCTCCAATCAGAACCATTGGCCGCCTACTCTTCCATATCTTACTTGTGAACCCGGCAGTAACTAGCTCGGTGTCCTCAGCATGTTCGTCCATGAGACCAGTGCTTTGTGAGTGCAATAGCAATAACGTAATGTAAGAACAAAAGATGCTTATTCTCTGTTGCTGCCACTTGATTCATGACTCTCCAAATCGGCTCGTTTCTGCTCAGCGGAAGAGGGCCTCTCAGTTCCCAAATCTGCAACTACAGTGTAGCTTTCCTGAAACCAGAGTGGCCACCCAGTCATCAAGGGTGTTTTCTTGTTAATTTGTACAAATCCCAATCTCTACAGTGGTTTCATAGCCATTTTAAAAATATAATTTTTATTAGTGCTTTGAGTTTATACAAATTACTGTGTAGTTTGTTTATTTTCAAGTCATATTCCTTTTCCTCTCTGATCGCCTCTCGGACCATCACCATCTACTCATCTTCTATGCCTATGCTTGCTCCCTCCATCTCCCTCCCCGAACGAACAAACAAACAAACAAACAAACAACAGGAAAAAGAAAAAAATTGCTCATTTTTCTTTCTTTTTTTTTTTTTGGTGTACTGTGTTGCATTCTCTCACTTTGTTTTTCATAATTTATACTTGTGTTTGCTATTAATATTTCAGATGCCTCTGAAGGTTCTGAGAATTGCTCTAGAATTTTGGTGAATTCTATACTTTCCACTAATAGGGTTAATACTTCATAGATGTGTGCAGTAGATCACGAGGGTTCAAACACATGGGGATTCTTGGTTACAATTTGGATTCCCAGTCCACATTCTCTGGCTGGTTCTGGTGTGATAGTGTGATGGCGTGTGGTGCCTGTGTAGAACAGCCAACCACTTAGTGAAAACCGTCATGGTGTTGAAGAGACTAATTTCTTGTTGAAGATCTGTGGAGCTCTGCACCCTAAGTGAGTATATGTGTGTGCGTGTTAGTGAAATGAGTATATGATGTGTAGTCTTGCTTTCCTAAGACAAGAATACACACACAGGAAAGAATGGTAAAGACAGAGAAATGCCCAGTCCTCCCTTCAGCAGGATTGAGTACGCTCATGTGAGTCTTGTCTTAGACTTCTCTGCTTTCCTTTCCTCTTACAAAGGGGTGATTATACCATCTTTAAAAAGACTGTGAGCCTCTTTGACATGTACAAAAGGCAGGAACCCTTGAGGTCAAGTGAACATAGCCAGGGTTATCTGGATAATTAAGTCTGAAAGTCTAGAAAAGGCAGAAAAGCCCATACCATTTAGTGCTGGCTGAGGGACATATTTTAGGGAGTGCATTTAACTGATTAACTCTGATTCATTGCAGTTGGCCCAGTTCACTGGAAGGCCTCCGTCTTTGTTCTGTATTAAATTGCCACAAAACCACCACTGTAGTCTCTCATTTCCATGCCCAGTTCTTAAATACCTTCTTGCTGTTAAATGACAGCCAGGTCACACTGGTTTATGATAAGAAGCAATAAACATGTAAGTATATTTTGGTCAAATGGTTTATAATTTAAATTTTTTTGTGATAATTTGGCATGTATGAAGGCCTGCAAGGCAAAAAGAAAAACCCAGTCACTTGCTAACAAGGATGTTTGTTTATATACTTGTGCACAGGCTCATTTCTTGTTTTGTTCCATTACTTTGAATATATTAATTTATTCTGTTGGCAGCTTACATTAGTTCTGGAACCTAAATATGATGCTGAGACCACCAGAGATGGTCTTAAAAGGCTTAAAATTACATGTGACAGTAAACCAATAGATTTTAAACTTAGAGCAAAAAAATACTGAAAAATCTTCTGTGATGACAGATATATTCACTGAAGCAGAACACAATAGCTAGAGAAGGAAAACCCAGTGTAAGAACACAAATTGAGAAAGCATTGCAGTTCAACTTGGAATTGTTGGTGTCTCCAGAGATCGCATTGCTGAAGGAAATTGGGATTCTTTTCCAACACAGGGAAACTGTATAAAAATACATACTTAAATACCAAAACATTTTCTTTGGTGTGCCTTTTGGAGGACTATTAGAAACCAATACCACAGGAAGTCTTAGTCAATTTGTCATGGAGGCAAGGTGTGGGGCTGCCACTCAAGGTGAAAATCCGTAGTTGAAGTCATCCTTAGCTCCCGCCTAATAATAGGAAACACAACCTGAGGATCACCACCTTTGTGTTACTCTGTTCCTTTCAGTTAGTATCTCTGTGTGGTCGCATTTCTTCAGTTTATTTTATAAGAAATACATTACACTCATTGACTTACTTTATTTTTTTGTTTGTAGCGAAAACAAAAGTTCCTTCTATACTCTTTTTATAGGATCTGGTATGTAGATGGTGGTTATTGGACGCCCAGCACACCTTACCTGGGTCATGGGTGTGGTTATTACTGTAGCTCAACTAGGCTTCCTATGCTCTGAAGACACACTTCACTGTGTTGACAGTACTTGACTTTTATCTTGTAGTGTATTATGTTTGTACAGAATACAGGGCAAGGGAAGATGTCTGTTTACTCTCTTCAACTATTACCATCCCAGGACAAATATATGGGATTTTGGTTCATCCAAAGTAGAGTGTAGCTGAGAAAACATTCAGGCCAAAGTGTGTGTGTGTGTGTGTGTGTGTGTGTGTGTGTGTGTGTGTGTGTG
>JANHMN010000016.1:15746549-15785439 GCA_030674055.1 Rhabdomys pumilio
GTGTGTGTGTGTGTGTGTGTGTGTGTGTGTGTGTGTGTGTGTGTGTGTGTGTGGTTTTTTATTAAGAACTGGAATAAACTAATAATAAAGAAATGGAACATAAGACCAAAATCATACTTTAAAATAGAAATGTATAAATCAGAAAATGTTCCCCCTTTCTTTAAAGGTTCCCTCCTCAGCCTTTCTCCTCTTCAGATATGGCCCTGCTACATATCTCTGACTGGACTGGTACCCACTGTGTAGCCCAGGATGGTCTCTTACTCCCAATGCTCCTCCTGTGTCAGCCTTCTGAGTGCTGAGATGACAAGCTTGTGCCCCACATGTCTTCTGTCTAGTTCTCAACAGAGCAAGCAGAATCTGTGCAGAGGGTTCTTGCTTGTGTGAGACCTTTGCTGAGTTAACTCGGCACTAACTCAATCTGTAGCACTTATCTGGGAGTTTAAAACTCTGATTTTTCTTCATATCTTTACTATGCCTTTGCTTTCTAAGCTGACCAAGTTCTACATTCACTTACTCATACAAGGAAGAGGAGGGAGAGTTGAGTGAACCTCAGGAGGGCCACTGTCCTTAGAGGTGGTGGTCTGGTTATTTGTATTGCTATGTGAGGAACTCACATCCTTCAGCATCCTAGTCAAGTGTTCTGTGATTTAGCTGTGTCTCCAGCCCTCTTGTTTGTATCGAGAAAGTCAGTACTGTGGCTGGAGTGATGGCTGAGTGGGGAAGAGCATGAGCTTCTTTCCCAGAGGATGTGGGTTCAATTCTGAGCACCCATATGGGACTTAGAACTATCTGTAACTCTACTACCAGGGGGTTTGACACACTCTTCTGACTTTTGTGGGCATCAGACATGCGCATGGTATAGATACACATGCAGAAAAATGCCCGTGGACATTTCAAAAAAAAAAACATAGGAAGGCTGGGTCTTATTCTGGGTGGAGTCATGGAACAGAAATGAGTCTTAGGTCAGTTCAAGGAGGGAATCAAAAGTCCCCAGCATTGGATCAAGTGTGACTTCACACAAGACAAGATCGGGAGTTGTGAAAGATGAAAGGCTATTTTGATGTATGATAAGGGCTTGGAAATCTCTTTAGTGCTAGGTAGTGGCTCAGCTGGTGGGGATTTAGGGATATTTGTGGGAGTCTTAGAGCACAGTGACAGGTCTGCTATGCGAGAGCATCACAAGAGAGCAGGGGTTTCACATGTGGTCTGCTGGCTTGGTGATGGAAGAAGGAAGAGAGGTTTCACACAGGCTGACATCTGGGGCTTGTGTGTCTTCTTGCTGTAGAGAAGGTGTTTCTGAGTGGGGTGTACTTCCCTGTGATGTAAGGCATGTCCTTTTGACAGGTAGCCTATGAGGATTCCACATGTGTATTGTAAGTGAAGGATGTTTATTTTTATTTTAAAGTCTCTGTCTCTACAGCTTTGTCTCCTTCACTCTGTCACTTATACTTTTTCTCTGAAACTTAGGTTAGGTTCCGGTGGGGTGGTATGTGGGCAGTCCCAGTACTTGAGAGATAGAGGCAAGAGGTCAAGGGTTCGAGGTTACAGTGAACTAAAGCATAGCCCGAGCTGCCGTTTCAAAACCCCAGAAAACAACGTTTCCTTGTATCATTTTTTTGTTGTTTTTGAAGTTTGGTGAGGAATTTGACGTCACATTTTATCTACTTGATAAAAAGACAGGAGCTGGTTTGCTTAGCTGCACAAGTCAAGTAGGTCAGTCGGAGAAACTCTTCAGTTCTAATGTTCTTTTGTTTCTGTGTCACACTCCATTTGTTAGTTGCTGCAAATGTGTAAGGTTTTGCATCAGTGCAGGCTCTCCCTTCCTTGTGTTTTATCAGGAGAGCATAGGTTGGTGCAGAACTGACTCGAGGAACTTTGAGGTTCCCATTCAGCTTTTTGAAAGATCATATTCTTTTGTTCTGTGAGATTGGAATTTTTTGAACTAGTTTTGGTGAATTAAATTTTATTTTTTAAGAATTGGTGTTTTGTTGAATACATTTTTTTTAAATTACTGACATGTACTCTTCTCTTTCTATTTCTGCTGAACATATAGTTTATTACCTTTTAGCAATAAACCTTTACTACTCATTTTTTTTTTTTTTGAAAAAGGGTCTCATATAGCCCAGGCTAGCCTTGAACACCTGGCTTCTTGGCTCTATCTCCAAAGTGCTGAGATTATAGGTGTGGACCGTTAACGTCTTTCACATAAAGATATCTAAGCCATTTAATGTCTTTACTTCCTCATTATGTCGTGCAAAGAATGTCTGTTCGTTTTGTTCCTATATTATCTATATTGAAATCTGTTTTAAATGTGTACAAGCATATAATTATTAATATAAAATAGTTTTGTATTTGCATGTGCATTCATTTCTGTCTTCCTTTTCTCATTGTTTATTCTCGTCTGTCCTAAATTACTGGGTTTAGTTCCCGTTTTCTTAAGTGTGTTCTTTGATAAAGTACAATCAGATGGTTTTTTTGTTTTGTTTTGTTTTTGGTATGAAATTGTATGTTTACTTTGAAGGAACTTTAAATAACCAGCAGGCTATCATCTTATTGCATTGTTCAAAAGCAGACTTTCTAAGACAAATTTAATATGCAATTTTTTTCCCATCAAATTCCAGTCAGTACGTCATTTGGAATGACTCTCAGGTTGTTATTTTATATGTTTATTTAGTGGATAGATAATCAAGAGCACCTTGTAGAATATACAGAATCTTTCCTTGATTACAAATCTTCTCCCTTCTTTCTTCTCTTACTCTCCTCTTTGCCATAGTTTGATTTTTCCAGGAGTTTTTGTCATAGCCCTGGCTGATTTTAAATTCCTTACGTAGCTGACGATGGCCTTCACCTCCTCCCCACCTTTCTGCCCCTGGTGCCTCTGGGATGGCCAGCCTCTGATAAGGAGCTGGGTTGTTGTTTCTTTAAGGTTTCCTGGTTTTTGTTTTGTTTGTTGTTGTTTGTTTTTTTGTTTTTGTTTGTTCATTTATTTTCTTTTTTCTGAGTCAGCGTCTCACAGTGTAGCCTTGGCTGTCCTGGAACTCACTTTGTAGACCAGGTTGTCCTCAAACTCACAGAGGTTCACTTCCTCTGCCTCCAGAGTGCTGGGATTAAAGGCGTGCCCTGCTATACTCGCCTTGCGTTGTGGTTTTTCTTAACCCTCAGTGGTTGGTTACTTTTGTAAAAACAGAATTTAGGTGATCCATTTTTCACTTTGTAGTTCTGACCTGTGATAGATGCTTGACTGTCACAAGGTTCTATTGGTTTTGCCTGCTTGCCCTTTTTCTCAATCAACATCTAGTAGCAGAGTTGGGTGTTGAGGTGTGTTGTGCACTGTTTTACCGTGGGAGTTGTGCGGATCGTGGGTCTGTGTTAGTTGTGTCTTCATGGTACCTTTGTAACTTTTCCAGGAATCCCTATGTCTGCTTCCAGACTTGCCTGCCTACTTGCCAGCCTCTGCTGGCAACACTGTGGTTTGCTCTGTCCTGGGCATCTGTTCTTCAGTTCCTGTTGGGACTCAGGGTTGGAGAGCTTCTTTTTTTACCAGTGGATACTGGTAGTTAAACACATAAGGCATCAGTTGCACTAGGCGGGTCTGATTTCCCCAGACAACCATTTTGCTGGCCTTTGGACCTCCGTCCTCTAAGGACCCATGAGCCTTTTGTAAAGGACACAAGCTTGCAAGGGAGAAGCAGCCGCAGCTGCAGCTTTCATTTTTCCCTTGAAAACAGTGTTAATATTTTTTTGGTTATAGCTTAGTTATAGCCTAGTTTATTTTCAAGCAAAACTATAAATGTCGCCCTTGTGACTTTAAAGTGCAGTTTTAGAGCTTCTATTTTCTATATAAAAAAATCACTGATAGTATGAGAGTTCACACATCCATGCCACAATGGTAAAACAGTGTTTTCTGGAACATTCATTTTACCATAAGGAGTTGTTCCTTCAGTCATGAAGTCAGCAGAGAGCAGTCCATGTACTAGATTTCTTTTCTCAAATAATTTTGATATTTAATTGTTATTAAAGTAATGCTTATTTGGCCTGGATTTCCATGCTGTCTAGTTTATGTTGACCCTTTTGTATGGCTTTTTACAGTTTACTTATAAAATCAATCAACAAACAACAACAAAAACCCAGTATGACTGGAGTGGTAGTGCACACCTTTAATCCCAGCTCTTAGGAGAGTGAGGCAGTGAATCTCCAAGTTTGGAGACAGCCTGGTGTACAAAGTGAGTTCCAGGACAGCCAGGGCTACAGAGTAGCCCTGTCTCACAAAACAAAACACATTTAAAAAGCAGTATGGATTGCCAGGCTCCAGTTTGAAATCTGATCTTTTGTTTTGTTTTGTTTTGTTTTGTTTTGTTTTGTTTTTCAAGACAGGGTTTCTCTGTGTAGCCCTGGCTGTCCTGGAACTCACTCTGTAGACCAGGCTGGCCTTGAACTCAGAAATCTGCCTGCCTCTGCCTTCCAAGTGCTGGGATTAAAATCTGTTCTTTCTTATTTCTTTGTTTCTGACCCAGTGCTAGCTCAAATTCGTATTATGTCATCTTTACCTGATGTTCTGAACAGACTTGAGTTTGAGGTGCTATCTTAGAGTTTACATCTCAGAATCTGTAGAAGAATGCTTGGCTAATGTTTAAGAAGATACAAGAAATCTGTTTTGTTTAATTTTTATGTATCAGGTATGGTATCAGTATTCCTCCTCAGATTTCCTTTTCACAAATTGTGTTAAAGTTAGTGTAGTCATTCACAGGTTTAAATGCATCTTTAGAATAGTTAATTGGCTGCCTAGGACTGTGGAATGGGAGAGTTCACAAATTTTATATATTTTTTGGAACCTGTAGAGACTTTGTTCACCCATCACAGTGTGGACGTCATATGTCAGTTGTCATATGTCAGTTATGGCCATGGCATCCCTCAATTGCAGTTGTGGGAGGAGAAAGAGTTGCTATCTTACTCTTGTGTCCTATGACAAAAAGCTGTGAATCAGCTACACCTTTAGGCTAGCTACTGGCCTGCTAAACTCAAAGTTCCTGTTGTTTAAAACTTACTGCGTTCTGAATACAACCCTGAGACTATTACCGACAGCATCCCTGGAGGACTGTGTTGTCAGGAAGAGAGAAGTTTGAAGATTAGTGATTCTACTAAACAGAGAGAAAAGAATATTTTGGGGGAGTAGTGCTGAGTGGTGAACGATGGCGTTTTAGGAAGAGAATATCAGTGGGCAAACAGAAATTCGATTAGATCCCCTTGACTGTAAATTTTCGTTATTCTTAATGATACGTATTAATTTATATTTTCATATTTAATTCCTTTACTAAATACTGTTTCTGTGAAGTTAGAAAGAGTTTGTGTTACTATTTGTATCTGCTAAACCAGGCTAGTCTAGAACTCACTTTAATAGCTGAGTGACCTGGATTGTCCAGCTTTGTAGTCCTGGCTGGCCCAGAATTTACTGGGTAGACCAAACCGACCTTGATCTCAAGGAGAGACTCCTGCCTCTGCTCTCAGAGTGCTGGGGTTGAAAGCACGGGCCATCATGTCCAGTCTTAGGGAAAGCACTTTAATCTTTTTTTCTGCTTTCAGCCAACTCTTTCTGACAGAGCACCTATGCATTCAATAGGCCTGTTATAATTTCTGTGTAGAAATTTTATAAGCAGGTAAGACTCACTTTTAGAGTAGAAATTGGCTTAGTGGTTAGGCTATTAATATTAGATCCTTATTAACGTTAATCATTGACCAGCCAAAAGTGTGAATTGAAGGCAGGACTTAATTCCTACTTGGTATAGGAACCGATGTCACAGATGGTAAAGTCTGCGTACACCCAACACTGGCCCAGAGCCCAGAAGATACTCAGTACGTTTTGTGCTTTGTCGGCTCTTAAGAGTTTTCATGCAGGATGGGTCCTGACATCTGGGCCCCTACCTCAATTTCTTTGCCTCTCCGATTCTATGACATTACACTATTAACAATTACCACATGCCTTTTCTTCATTTACCTCTTCCTTACAGAATGAATGTTCCCCTCATGCCTTTATTGGATGAGTTCTTGACCTATGGCAGGTGCGCATAGGCTGCTCACTAAGAGAGTGTGTGCATCCTGTTCGGATTGTTGTTGTTAATTTGCTGTAGTAGTCATGGGAATAAACAGATGCGCGCTGAAACCGACCGGATGGGCCTGTGCAACAAGAGCTCCAGACACGTAGTTCCACCCCAGGGCAAAGCCAAGCTCCCAGATCACACTTGTGTTGCTAGTTACATTGATCATGCATTCATTTCCATTCACAAAAATGGAAAGCTGGCTAAAATCCCAGAATGTAACAGTTTCTTTTCTTAATTGACTTGGTAATTTTCAAAGAAAAGAGGCTTTTGGAGGGATTGTTGTCCAAATGCTCTGTAGGGCTTTTAGCAATATGACTTAAAATACCAAGGATGACTATAACTATATAGTTTTGTAGATCATAACGTTGGAAAAACAGTTAATGAATGACTACTAGGAAGTTAATAGAAGTAGTTAATGGACGACAGGTTGGAAGCAGGAAAAACTTCACTGATATCTGGACTAAATCTAGAGATTCCTTCCATCCTCATACTGTATATTAAGTATGGAGATCAATGGGAAACGGCGTCAAGATCAGGATTCCATTTCCCCTGTGTTCGGACCATTTACTTACGCCATCAGTGTTTAATGCTCACCCATGCTGGAGGGAGTCTGAATTCAGATTCTGTTAAAAAAAAGTAGCCGCTTTTAAGGCCTGCTGTCAGAGTTGCCTTGGCTATATTGATGGTACACCTGAGTATAGGAGTGGCTGGTATAAACACTGCCTGGAAGATGATGTTGTGATAATTTTGAGGCAATAGTCTTGTTAAGTAGCCCAGGCTAGCCATAAACTCATGACCCTCCCACCTTAGCCTCCCAAGTGCTAGGATTACAGATATGCCTTACTTCCCCACCCTTTCTTTAGAAAATATTTTGACTTTCAGATTTATATACATTTCACAGTTACAAATTTAGATACCTAGATTCTAAATTCAATTTGACAGACACATTGTTTTGTTGTAAGTTGATAACATTTTATCGGCTTAAGGGTTTTGAGTACTATTTAGGTACATTTAATCTTAAATTGCCCCAAATTTTATGAATTTATTTAATTTCTTTAAATATTTTCGTAAGAATTGAAATAATTTGAGGCAGTGAGTTGGCTTTGCAGGTAAAGTTGCCTGTTTCTAGGTCTGATAACTTGAGTTCAGTCCCAGGACTCAGACAATAGACAATGAGAATTCAATTCTACATGTTGTCCTCTGACTTTTGAGTGAACACATGCTCATACATGTATATACAAAATAAATAAACAACATAAGATGTTGGCTGAAATAATGTCAGCAGGTCAGATCAGTGTCTCCTAAGCTATGTGAGTATGGTAGAGAGCTGCTAAGATTTCTCTGATAACCGTGAATATCAGCCAGTTTTCAACTTTTAATATTCAATGGGAATATGGATCATTACTGAGCTATTATTCTAACAAAAGATTCTTTTGTTATAAATATTTAGAATATAACTAATTCTTCTGATACCAGTTGGTGAGCTTGGCTTTCCCATAATTTTTTCATATTTAGGAAATATTTTCTGTTTTATATATAAATACCCTAAGCATTAGGTTAGTTTGAGAAATGGAGGAATTTTCTCTAATATTTTAATTGTATGCAGAATTTGAGCAGATGTTGATTAGACTTTGTATTTTTTTAAGTTAACATTTTTTTTTTCAGATCTTTGAGCCAAATAGAATTCCTGTTCCTTCTGTCTCTCTATATCTGTCTCTTTCATTCTGACTGGCAGATATCTTACTGATAGTAAGAATGTCTGGTTGGCCAGGCAGTGGGGAAGTGGTGGCATAAACCTTTAATCTGCCTTTAATCCCAGCACTGGGGAGGTAGAGGCAGATAGATCTCTGTGAGTTTGAGGCCAGCCTGGTCTGCAGAGTGAGTTCCAGGACAGCCATGGCTACCCAGAGAAACCATGACTTGAAAAAAATTAGAAAAAAAAAGAAAAAAGAAAAAAATTAGAAAAAAAAAGAAAAAAGAAAGAAAAGTAAAGGAAGGAAAGAAGAAAGAAAGAGTCAGGTTGAGTTCTGGCATTCTCTCAAGACTGGTCCGTTACAGCTCCTAAGGTCGTTGTCCAGATGCTGAGAGCAAGTGCTCAGTGAATGGTTTCTCCCCGGCCTCTTCTTCAAGTGACTGGTGTGTATTCACTGTTGGAGTCCCAACAGACCAAAATGAATTTTGTTGAAGGTACATTGAAACCACTCAGAATGGTATACTTTGAATTATAAATGACGGCCTCTGTCCTTTCTGGGTTAGAGTCAAATAGAGAGGAAACTTTGGAATCTCTCTTTGGACACAGGAGTAGATAAAGGGAAAGCAGGAAGCAACTCCACTTTGCCAGATGTTTTACACGGCTTAATGTAAGTTCCTTTCAGTATTACAGTCACTCTATAAGCATGTCACAGAAAGGAGGTGGCATCCTGATGGCTTGGCAGAAGTCAAAGGAGTCAGTGATGACCCAGGATTTTAATCTACATTTTTCTGTTTGATTTTTTATTTTGATCAATTTTCATGTCTTGTGGAAGAGAAATGAAAATAAAGTGAAGGTGGTGCTAATTCAGAAGTGTTTCTGTGACTGACGGGTTTCCTCACATTTGCTTGTTTAGTGAAGTCAAGTGCGCTTCCTACAATGTGCTGCCCTCCCTCTGCTCTGCGGGTTCCTTTGTTGGCCAGTGATCAGGGCCATGTTTGGTTGAGCTGGCCTCTTGGCAGGTTTTCCTATGTAAAATTAGTTTCAACAGGTGAAGGTAAGAGCCAAGGAATGATGTGGTGTGTTTGGTTCAGAAGGGAAACCCCACGTTAACTGATTTTCAGAATCTCATTTCTTTTTTCTTTCTCTTCTGCTCTATAAGAAAGCAAAGTGGGTTACTAAATTAGGAAGATTTGCTCCCAGAGAGAAAATGGAGCCTTGAGAAGACTGATTCTTTTGCTTTCAGATAACTGTTGAATCTTTTGGTTCTGTCAGATGCTTCATCCCTTTCAAATGGAAAGACTAAAGATTCTGTGTTCTTTTGAAAACTAATAAATTGTCAAAATGGTAACCCAGTTATTATTTCCATTCAGTTATAGGTAAATAAAAGTGGGCAGCCAGGTGCACAACTAATGCAAAAGCAAAAACCAGTGGTCTTTCAGACAAGAGGATCAACTGTGAAATTTTTACAAAGTTCAATTTAGAGTTAGGAGTTCTGGCTGGTTATCTTACGAGGAGGTTGAAAACTCTAAGGAACCAATGTTATTTTTAGAAACGCCTAGTGCCCTTTGCTAAGACTCTTTTGAAATATCTGCTGCCAATATTGCAGTAGCAACAGTGCCAAATTTGGACACAGTTATCCTAAATGTAGGGCAGCTAGTTTCTTCTTAAAGTGTGAGTTAAAGTCCTTGCAAAATGTTTGTTTACTATTTAGCACACTTTTGTTTTAGTTGTTGTTTGCGGCTGTCTATTAGAATAGCTTCCTGTTGCTACCCTCAGTGTGTTTGGTCTTGGGTTCTCCTCCCTTCGATTCTCTCTTCTGTAGTTGGGACCTGGCTTGCACTGCGATCCCAGCTGGCCTCGTGGCCCTTCCTTAGCTCCCACTTGCTGGCAGTGCAAGTCCGGGTCAGCTCCACAGGCTGGCCATTTTTGCTTGTCGTACCGAGCCTGTTGGCTATTAATTTTTCTGAATGTTCATTTTGTGTCTATCAGGTATCGTTTGCAAATTTGCTTGAACCTCTTTCACTCACTTTAGATACAGAAGAAGTTCGTGTGCTTCTTTATGTGTCACGTGACTCCTTAGTCCCAATCTGGATCTTATTGAGCATCAGGAATGACAGCACTCATTTTCTAGTTCTAGAGGGAGATGTTAGTTGGGAGGGTGGATTCAATTAAAGCACTGTATCTACATATATGGGAATGCCACAGTAAAACCCACAAGGGCACAGTTAATATACAAAGTGAGTGAAAATCCTGATTTTTCCTAGAATCACTTTCTATAGAGTTGGTGTGGCTAAAACCACAGATAAGTAATGAACAGCATTCACACTCTTTAAAAATACACAGAAATGATTCCTGTATAATCTAAAAACAGTACATAAATGCATTAAGTCTACTTGTTTAGGCTTGATCTTGGGTGTCTGAGTGGCCACTGAATCATTGACTTACACATGAAAAGACTAAATATGATTTCTGCTTCATTTTATCACTGTTTTTGAATTTCTCTGTCTGGGAGTTTCTTCACAGGCAATTGGATCAGAAATGGGAGTGCTGGGACAAAGAACATTCTTGTAGATTTGCTGTCTCTTCATAGAAGTTGTATCAGTGAAATGACTTAATTTTAATATATGAAGTCCCAGCATTCAAAATTCATCTGAAGAAATTGCTTAAACACAAGGGAAAAATGTTTAGAGAGTCAAGTGTTTAGGTTTACAGAACCTCAGAGCCTTCGTACACGGACAAACACTTCTCAAGAGTAAAGTAAGCAGTGCTTCATATCAAACCTGTGCTGCTTGAGTGGGGTTCTTTGTTATATAAACATAGTGTTCTATGCATTTGAAAGAAATTTTGAATTTACTAGTTAATAACACTAAACTTGCAGTGGTCAAACATGGAAAGCTGGTAAGACTTTCTAAATTCTATTATACCAGGTAACTTAGTTTACCTATAATTTATATTTAATAACATCTCGAGAAACACTTATATTCCATAAACTACGTTTAATGCCTTTGTAGAAATTTTTAGCTGCCAGTCTTAGAAATTTCAGTTACATTGAAAAAGAACTGCACAACAGGTCATTCCGTATCCATGTTGTACCTGCCTCTTGCAGCTGTGAATGGTTTTGTTTCTTTGGCTCAGATGGCTCTATACTGTTTATGTAGGTGGCGTAACGACTAACATATGAGCCTCTTGTATCTGCCTTCTCTTAGTTTAATGTCCTCAAGGTTCATCTTTGCTGTCGTGTATACCAGCACTTTATGCCATTTGGTGATCAGGCAAGATAACTCTGTGACTATACCACATTTTGTATACTGTTTATCAGATGATACTCAGATTATTCTTTCCTTTTGGTTATCATGAATAATGCTTCTGTGAATATTTGTGTATAGATGTTTATGGAGAAGAAGGCTTTCTTCTTTTTGTATGCATATCTAGAATTTTTAATATTTGAAAACATTTATTTTTCTTTGTTAAAAGCAAACATGTTTCTGTATAGAACATCTCTGCACACATACTTTCTCATCTCTTTTATCTTGGATAGTGTGTTAGTTCCTTTCTCTGTGGCTGAGACAAAACACCAGTCAGAAGCAACTTGAGGCTTGAGGCTGCTGGACACACCACACCTGCAGCCAGGAACCAGAGAGAACTGAGTGCTGAGCTACCTTTCCTTTCTACTTTTTATTCAGAGCAAGACTCCTATACACGGAACGACACCACCACACCTGTATTTAGAGTGACCTCTGCCTCAGTGAATTCACCTAGAAACTTTAACCCACAGACATATTTATAGCATTTCCATTGGGACTCTCCAATCCATCTTTGACAGTCAGGATTAACTATTCAAAGTAGTAGTGGTTTCTTGGAACAGTTTGATAAGGTTTAAACATCTGTCTTTTGTCTTCTGTGTCTGTCTGTCTGTCTGTCTGTCTGTCTGTCTGTCTACTCCTGTTTTCTCATTCAGCAAACATTTACCAAATATCTACTTTGAGTTAGAATTTGTGCAATAACTAGAGGTTAGTATTTCTTCTGAGCAGCCGAGGTAGTTTGTAGCTGAGGAGGTTTGATGGACAAAAGAAAACAAGTGAAAGTCAAACACAGCAGTCAGACACCAGCAGACTGAGTGTCCTGGTAGCCATCAAAGGTCAGGAGACCCCATCTAAGGGCTGCTTTCATTGGCCGCCAGAGTGCAGGCTTTGGTATCTGGGTAGATTTCTTAAAATTGATATTTATGTATCTCTCAGGAGTTAGCCAGTATATTCATGGGCAAATGGCACTTCATGGCAAAAGCTACTTAGTGAGGAGTCAGTGCTTCACATTCTGAATGAATGAGGCAGTTGTCTAAGTTATCATCAAGAGAAGACTGGTACTTTTCTTTCTTCTTTACTGTTTCTTCTTATCCTTCCTAGCCTTTCCCCCTTTTTCTTTTTCTCATTTAGAGATAACATAAAGCAAGCTGACTTAAAGTGACTCTTAAGTCTGACTGCTTGAGTTACCTTCAAAACTCATTGGTATCAGCAAGAAGTCAGATTTCTATTCTTTTTTTAACTCTCAGGTGAAATGCATGTGAGTTGGTGTGGGGGACACAATCTCTAGTCAGCCAAGTTGTTTTTAGGTAGGAGTATTTGCAGGTGATTGTAGTCACAGTGATAGGTCACTGGAAACCAAACTAACAACTTCCAGAAGAAAAACACACTCAACATTGTTCACTGTCAAAAATTAAAAAATTTCAGGATTTAAACATTGATTTACATGTAAGATTGGTTCTAAGTTTTCACTTTTCTTTCTGCCTTCTTCAGCTCTAATTTCTTTTAAAAACTGATTTTAGTGCTGGGTATAGTAGTTTAGACCTGTTATCCCAGTATTTATGAGACTGAAGAAGAGGGTTGAGAATTTGAGACCAGCTTGCCTATATAGTGGGATCTGGCTCACAAAGGAAACAGAAACGCAACATAAAATGAAAAGCCTCACCTGATTAATTTCATTAAAAATCTCTCCTCTCTTTGTTGTTTAGTTTTTGTATAGCACTCTTGAACTTGTTCCCTGCTTTGTTTCCTTGCCATACGTGTTCTAGATTAAAATGTAGAGATACTGTGTCCTGGTCACAGTTCCTACGGTGCACACTGAAGGAGACTGGCATGAATGATAAGCTGATTCAGATTCACTTCTAAATCTCTGCAAGCTAATTATTGCTCTACTGCTGAGCTGTCCCTAGCTCCTTAGTGTTTGTGATGTCTATGCTTGGTTGTCAACTTGACTATATCTGAATTAACCAAAACCCAAGCAGCTGGGTTTTGTAGGCCTATGAGAGATAGATTATATTTTCTTACTTAAATCATTTGAAGTGGGAAAATCTACTTTTACTTACTTATTTAATTGCTTTTTATCACGGTAGGGTTTCTCTGTGTAGCCCTGGCTGTCCTGTAAACCAGGCTGACCTTGAACTCAAAGATTGGTTTACCTCTGCCTCCTGAGTGGATTAAAGATGTGCACCACCACTTCCGAAGATCTACTTTTAATCCACGTCTTTGGAGGTGGGAAGATCCACCTTTAATCTGAGCCACACCTTCTGCTGGCAGCCTGTATAAAGGACTTGGCAGAAAGAAGTGGACTATTTTTGCCTGCTTGCCCTTGCTGGCAAATCCTCCCCTGACTCCCCCTACTCCCCCAAATCCCCCGACTCCCTCGACTTCCCACTAGCATTAGAGCCTATTTCTTCAGGATTCTGGAATATACTGGAGACAAAAAAAGACACCCAGCCTCACACACTGAAGACCGACTGGATTCTTGACCTTTTCCTTATCAGACAGCCGTTGATGGACTAGCTAGACCTCAGACTGTAAGCCAGCCACACTAACAAATCTCTTTTCTATATCTGTCTATAGATTTATTTTCCCAGTTCTGTTCCTCTAGAGTGCCTCAACTAATACCATGCCAAACCTGAGTTTTATTTTGAAATTTAATTTATTATTTTTATTGTGTGTATTTATTATATATGTGGATATGTGTGCTTATATGTGCAATTGAAGGTCAAAGAACAATTTTATGGGCTTGATTCTCATCTTTGCACCTTTGTGTGAGCTCCAGGGATTGAACTCAGCTCGTTAGGTTTGCACAGCAAGCTCCCGTGTCTGTTGAGGCATTGCACTGGTCCCATGATGCCTACTTTTAATTCATAAGTGGTAATTGTTCTTTCATACATCCTTGGCTTTGTATTGTACACATTATTCATCGTCTTGTTATTTTTATTGGGTTGCTTGTCTGTTCCGAGTTGTAGTTGCAGATACATAAGTGGGTAGATTCACAGTGACTTAGCTTTCATGATTTATTATAGCCATGCAACAACATAGAGCAGAGAGAAGGGAAAAGACCTCTTCTAGACGAAGGGAAAAGCACTGCACTCCTGATGTCTGCTGTTAATGCTTTTCTTTCCCCACAAGTGTGGCTCATGTTCGTGCTGTGTCAGTGACCTCTGCCATGGCCACGCCTTAGCTGCTACGATGGTTCTTTGTGCAAATATTTTCTCAACCTTCCATTTGTCACAAGTAGCTCAGTGTTGTCCCATGGATAAATAGATTTATGATCTTTGTGGCATTAGCAGCGAGAGTAGGCTGATAACTTGTTCCAGCTGTTGACTGGATTTGGTTTTCCTTCCCGAGCAGTGGCCTCTGTAAGCAGAAGAAAATGAAAGGCAAATCAAGTCAATTCTCTACTGTGTGCTTGCTTGCCTTTGAGAAGGCTGATCTTTAGATAGGCGAGAGCATCTGAAATATTTTGAGTTTCTGATCATCTGAATGTTATTGTCAAGTCATGAGGCAAGGTAACTGCTATGATGCCAACAAGGAGGTAAAGTCAGAAGGTAGAGGAGCTGCAAAAAGCTGCCGCATTTAGAGTTAGTGCACTTTTCCCACTATAGGTTTCTTTTTCTTGATTTTTTAAAAGTGTACAAAGGCCAAGTGAATAGACACTTAATGGAAGAAAATGCTCTTAGGCAGAGTGATTTAAGAAAGCAAAACAAAACGAAGCTGGTGGCACAGCCTTTCATCCCAGTCCTTGGGAGGCAGAGGCAGGTGGATCTCTCTGTGAGTTTGAGGACAGCCTGGTGTCCAGAGTGAGTTCTAGGAGAGTCAGGGCTACACAGAGAAACCCTGTCCTGAAAAACCATTACCGAAACCAAAACCTGGAAGTAGAAGTTACTTAAGATGTTTCCATGGCTAAGAACAGTGCTGACATTTCACCACTTCTCCTCTTCCTCCTTGTCTTCCTCTTTCTCCTTCCTTCTCTTTCTTTCTCTTTCCCTTCCTTACCCCTCCTTCTTCTTTCTCCTTCTTTCTCTTCTTCCCTCCCTCTCCCTCCCTCCCTCCCTCCCTCTCTCTCCCTCCTTCCCTCCCTCCTTCCCTTCTTCCCTTCTTCCCTCCTTCCCTCCTTCCCTCCTTCCCTCCTTCCCTCCCTCCTTCCCTCCCTCCTTTCATCCCTTCCTCCCTCTCCCTCCCTCCCCACCTCTCTTTTGTGTAAGATGTCCATTCCTTGTCTGTTATTCTGTGGGGAAAGAAGAAATACTGAATACCAGAGTAGAAATCATATCCCACACTTATCAGTGTCATTCGCTAATGTATTTCTGCCAGACATTGTAAGACCTTCATTTTGAAAAGGGAATGCTAGTTTCATCTAAAGATGATGATTAGCTGACTGAGTCCAAAAAAATAGGATTTGGATGGGAAGAGAGGGTACAGATGTAAAGTGCATCTTGTAAAATCAAGCATGGGGAGCTTTGGTCACCCAGACTTGGTTGTTCTTAATGTGCCTAATGGGACTTTGGGATTTTGAAATCTTTTTTTTTTTTTTTTGATGAATAATCAACTAGTCTTGACTGTTGTTACAAAGAGTTTTTTTTTTTTTTTTAAAGTATGCTAGTTATATGACTGCTCAGGAGATGTAGAATAATACAATAAACCAAAAGAATGGTTGCATGGAGAGCTAAGGAATTTTGAGACAAGCGTTTTCTAGAGGTATGGTTCGATGGAGAGTAAAAGCGGACAGTGTAGACACGGGGAGCTGAGGTCGGTAGTGGTAGAGGGTATCAGACTAATATGATTTCAGGTAATTTCTCAAGAATTAGCACAAGCCTTTGTCACCTACTGTAGAAGATGGAGGGTGGGGTGTGGAAGAGAGAGAGGGAGGGAGAGAGGAAGGGAGGGAGGGAAGGAGCATGAGTTCATAAATTACATAAAGATTCAGACAGAGCATCTCACATTAGGAAGGTGAGAGTTCTTTCTTTCTCTATGATATTCATCCCGGAATATAATCCTGGGTTGCAAAGGAGAATGGTTTTGTGCTTAAACCTCTGTCCACACGTATAACAGAGACATGTACTATGTCATAAGAATCCTCCACATGGATTTAAATAGGCCATGTAAGTCTAGCCGTGCTTTGGAACAGAGAAGACAAAAATGCTGTTTTGTAAATATTAATGTGAGAGATCTAGGGAGATGGCTCAGCTCCTAAGAGCACTCATTGCTCATGTAACAGACATAGGTTCAGTTCCCAGCACCCACATGGTGGCTCACACTGCCCTTATTTCCAGTTCCAGGGTGTCTGACACCCTCTTCTGATCTCTTAGGCCACCAGGTACATATGTGGTATACACACACAGACACACGTACACAGAAAAGTACTCATACACTTGAAGTAAAAGCAATAAAGCATTTTAAAAAGCATTATTGGCCTAAGGAAGTGCAAGTGCTCTGTGGGGCCCAGTTTGGCTGGGCCTCCTCCCATGGCCAATGGTCTGTGGAAAGAAGGTATGTGATGCTGGGTGGATAAGGAGGTTATGGAGGTTCTTGCAGTGAATTGAGTGAGTCACGGGTCACCTGAAAAGCTTGTTAACATCGCACACCTTTTTGAGGTTCTGGCTTTGAAAGGAGAGATGGAAGGCTTTATTCTTTATTTTCTAAAATAGTTTTAGCAGTTCTGGGGTAAATGAATACAGTTTCTAATGGAAGATACTAGAATTGTCATACAAGGAGAAACAGACGCTAAGAAGTAATTTTTGCATGAAGTTTGGTTTTAGACAACTGGGGCATGACATTCTCATCTTGCAGTGAAGTTGGTGAGAGACCCAAGTAGAAAGCTGTCTGGTCAAACTGGATCTTTCTGGTTGTTGCTGAGCTGGTACATCTGTCTGTCTGTGCGTAGGTGACATGTCAAAGGAGGATGTTCTGAGAGAACAAGCACAGGGCCATTTCTTCTTGTCCTTCAGAGCACTGGGTGCTTATGGATTGTCCAGGGAAGCCTCCTTAACACAAGACATCCGTGTTTCACGATTCTTCTCTAAAGGGTCATGGACATTTCTTGGTTTGTTTTCTCAGTTTCTAGGAAATGAACAATGACATTTGGCAAAGTCACCTGCTCTTGATGTAGCACGTGGTACTTTAACCTGTCCTGGTGCGGGTTGGACTGTTTGGTAGAGCACACTGAGACAGTTCTCAACCCAATGTGGTGCTGAGAACCACAGCTGTAATTTTAAATGTGTAACACACGTTTACTTGGCTCTGTGCCCCCTATTCCTTCCCATGTCCGTGCAGGCTCTGGGGCCTCAGCTGTCCATAGACTCACTGATGTCTTCTCATTTGCAAGCAACTCCTTGTGTGTGTGTGTGTGAGAGAGAGAGAGACCCTCAAAGGGACTCTCACATAATCATATCTAGTATTTTTACAGTCTCAGAAATTAATTCTAATTTTTCTTACCTTGGAAAACAAATTCTCCTTTGCACCATTTAAAAAGGGGTAGATATACAAAATATTCTGGTCTTTAAATCAAATAATCAATGAGATTGTTCTTAAACCTCAAAATTGCCATGAATCACAGTGATAAAGGAAGTTTAGTCTAGTAGTTCCTTCACAGATGAAGGAAAGTCAGGTGGACCGAGACTGTTCGTCAGAGGCAAACTTTATGAAGGCAAACATGTCCGCTCGCCTCTGGAAAAGCAGCTGTCTTTGAGACTGTACTGCGTGAGTGGAAGAGGCCGAATGTCAGGTGACTCATTCTTAAACACTCAGAAACATGCGGGCCAACTTGAATCCCCTGAAACCTCACCTCTGTTCAGACAACTTCCAGCACACGAGCTGTGTCTCAGAAGTGTACGTGCAAGACAGCTGCTTGGAACTCAGAGCACCCTCCTACCCCGTCTGCTTATTGAAACAGTATAAAAAAATGTTGGCTGTGTTCCCAGGACAGCTCACAAACTTTAAAAAAAATCCAAACTGTACCTTTAGTAACTGTACAGTTTTACTTTATTAAGTAAGTTTGGATTGTGTGAGAACACACAACTAGATTATTTGAGAAACAGAACTTACCTGTCTGTGTTTATCTGGCTGGGGTCCTCCCAGAAGACATCACTGGGCATATTGGGAGTCAGATGATTAACTACACTTGTAAATATCTCCTTTTCCCAGCTGACAAGCAGTAAATTAGGTCCATGCATGTTTCTGAAGGGGGCCTCATTCCATTCTTGCTCTTTGTCTTTCCTGTGGGTTATTGCTTATTCATGTAAATGTAGCTATTAAATGGCTAGTGTTCCTATATTCTGGAACGTCAGTTAATTGGTAAGTTTGTTTTGGGTCTAAATGGCACTACTTAAAAGTTTCTCTTGGAAATAAATTATCATTATTTCAAAAGATTGCTGGCACTTGGTGTTTACAGGTCAAAAACTTGAAAGTGTTAAATAAATGATATAAACTTATGTGTAAATGGGTATAGCATTATTTATTATATTTAGTCTTAATGCTTTAGAATTTTAGAAGCATATATAGTATATTACCTGTTATGTTATAAATGAACATGCTTTATTCTTACACTGTATTTTGCTTCAGTTATGAAATATTCTGTTTAGGAATGATGAAAAAAGACAGATACAGTGGGCCATGTCTGAAGGTCCAGTACAGAGGAGAAGGAGGCCAGAGAATCAGGCATCCAAGGTCATCCTCAGCTACATAGTGAACTCAGGCAGAGCTAGGGCTAGATGAGACCCTGCTTAACCCTCTGGTGCTGCCCT
Organism: Rhabdomys pumilio; assembly: GCA_030674055.1. NCBI lineage: Eukaryota > Metazoa > Chordata > Mammalia > Rodentia > Muridae > Rhabdomys > Rhabdomys pumilio. Next base: position 15,765,385 of record JANHMN010000016.1, read on the forward strand.
TCTTCCCCACAAAAATTAACGTTTTCTTACGTTGATCCTTTTAGAGGATGCTGTGTGTTGATAAGATTGCTATTGCCTTGGAAAGAATTAAGGATCTGAAAATTCTTGTTCATTAATTATTTTTATTTACTCTGTATTTATTTAAAATCTGTTACGCATATGGCTATTTTCTAGGTTCTGGGATGCTATAGTCTTCAAACAGACATGACTACTTCATATGTCATATTCTTGCTGAAAAACACAAAAATAGATCATAGTAAGTTAATGCGTAGAGTGCTGGGATATTTTGTAAAGGTTGATATAATTTGGTTATTGGATTGACCGGTGCCAGGAGAGTCAAAAGGGGAAACTGTGTTGATGGCCTAAGTACCTGGAGGCTTGTAGTCGCCTGTCCTTGTTATGGGGAAGACTGTGAGAGATGGAGCTTGAGGAGCAGGGGCTGGGATCAAGAACGTGTTTATATTTTAGATTTGAGGTACCTGTTGGAACTGAAACCCAAAGCCTCAGTAAGCATTATGGAAACATCACTGGGTTATAAAGATAAGCTTGGCAAGCAGACTTTGAAGGTATAAACCCTGTCCATAGTCCATTATTGAAGGTGGGGTGTTAGGAACCAGCAAAGGAGGACAAGCAGGAGCAGCTCCTGCTGTCCCAAAGCAAACTTCAAAGTGTTTTAAAAAAATGGAAAAGTTGATTCCATCAAATGCTGTGAATCAATGTAGGCAGAATTGAGAGTCTGTGATGTCTGATTAAAGTTGTTTCTATGCAAAGGAGTTTGTCATGATGCAGCCAGTGAAGAAACGGTGAGTTCCATGAGGCATATTTGCTGTTTGAGGCAGGACTTGGGGAAAGAGGGATGATGGGGCAGAGCAGGAGTGTTAGAGTATGTCACTGTGATAGGGAGACCTGGCGGAGAGTGGCGGGTTGGACATATGGGATAGAGAATACGGTATGTTTACCTTTAAAGCAGTGGCCCTCAACCTTCCTAATGACACGACCCTTTAAGGTAATTCCTCATGTTGTAGTGACCCCCAAACATAAAATTATTTTCATTCATTGCTACTTCATACCTAATTTTGCTACTGTTGTGAATCGTAATGTAAATGTTGGATATGCAGCATGTCTGATAAACAGCCCCTGTGAAAGGGTTATTTAAGCCTCTAAGGCAGTCCTGACGCACTGGATGAGAACCGCTGCCTTAAAGTGGAAGTAGTTTCTGGAGCGAGGTCTGTGAATGTAGGACAGGGCGAGTGAGCATCTGGTTAAAATGCAGAAGGTCAGGCTGCCATCCTGAGCTGGGGAATAAAGGGTCTTACAGGACATTTTGGTAAGATAATCTAGAAGAAAGTTGCTTTTAGTTTCTGACATCGAGTATATATGGGGCCTGTATGTTTTTAATCAAGTTATGATTATTTAGTTGACTGAGTCTTTATGTAGCACATAAATGCTTATGAAAAAAATAACTGTTTAAAAGACAGTGCATGTTATAGACCTTCCCTTTAGTGGATTTCTGAAAGCCCTATAAATCACTGTAGGTGTGAATAGTACTTCTCCTGTGTGCTTCTCTCCTTAGAGGCTTCTTTATGCTTCTACATTGCCAGGTAATTACTCAAGATGTTTCCTGTCTTGATTTTTTTTTCCTTGAGTGCTTTCCCCAAAACAAACACTAGTTATATTTAGAATGAAATAATGACAAAGTATAAGGGAGTCTGAATACTATTTCAACTTTTCTCCATTTCTGGAAATTCTAGATGGAATTATTTTTTATTTTTAATTTGATGTAGTTATAGTCAGAGTAGTATTTCTTCTTGAGACATCAGAATTTTTAATGGAAAACTTGAGTTATTAAATTACACTTATGTAGCTTTCTGAGAAAATTCCAAAGTGACAGTTTGTTTACTATTAGAATTTACTTGTTTGAGCAAACTCCTTTGTGTTTATAAGTCAACTCAGATTTGTTTCTAAGTCTGCCGCTTCTATGTAATTCCACATCACAATCTTAGTTTTTAAGCAATAAACTACCGTGATTTCGCACTGATCTTTAATTTAATAATGAATAAGCATATCTGTATAGCTCCATCAGCGAGTCAGGATAAGGTAGTACAGCCACAGGTCTCTGTCGTGTGATGGATATTTGGTTAGAGATCCCTCATTGGGATGTGTGGTTTGTATATGTGACCCTTTTATTTTTAAAACAACATAATGAGCACTGTTGTTAAATGCTAGTTAGCAAGTGGACACAAAGGTCTGACAGTAATTTTATGTAATTTCTAGATAGCATGGACTTAAATGTGTTTTAGAGAACTGTTTTTATTTGATTTATAATTACTTGTAATCTTGTGATTATCAAGGTCACTCTACGGAAGATCCCATCAAAACTTACCTCTTAATTAAATTACCTCTTAATTTTCCACACAGGATATGTCACATTCCATGGTGGCTTTGGTGGAAGGGGAAGGCTTGATACTTATTATTATCTTTTTAATTGCCACTGTCTTCTGGTCCTACATCATGTTACTTACCATCGTAGAAGTCACAGTCTATCTTGGTGTTACCTGGAATTAAACTATTTTCTTTTTTAGTCTGAGTGTTTTCCTCAACAATAAACTTAAGTCCTGTTTAGGATGAAGTAGTGATGATCTGGTTAAGTAGAAAGAACCGGGGTGTTTGCTACTCCCATTGCTTAGCTGTTTTCCATTTTACGCTGTTTTATCTGTTTGTGTTTGTGTGTGGAGACTAAAATACTAGATCCGAGCAGCGGTGTTGGTGTCAATGTCTAATCATGCCTCGTTTAGAAACGTTGACTGCAACTTATAATTCAGAGAGGAATTCACTTGTATGTAGTACCTACAGAGACAAGCTTCACTAAATGAATCTGTGTCGTGCGGGATATTCTCACGCTTTCCTGTTCTAATCTGTTAGTGGTGAACACTGCCTAAGTGGATCTCTTAGCGTCCATTGGCATCGCTTTTTCTGGCCTAGTCTGTCTTCAAGGTCTCCCACACCTGTGGGATGTTTTATTATAACCGTTTTGTTATCTGAAAATTTACATGAATTTAACTTGGTTTTGGTTCTTCTCTGATTAGTAAAAGTAAGGAATATTACTCAAAGTCTGCTGGTGTTTGCACCTGATATTTTGCAACACAGGAGTGTGATGGCTCATTGATTCTGTCATCTGGTCAGTTTTGAAGGGGACAGTGTGTCAGGCCCTGAACAGCTATTGCATATTCAAAGGAAAACAAAAGGAAGCTAATCTTGTCTCCCAAAATTCCCGTGTGCTAGAAGAGGTCATACACAATCCAAGAAGTAGTTAGGACTGTATGAGGTGTGTGGGTGCTCACAGCCTTTAATAATCGTGTGTGTGTGTGTGTGTGTGTGTGTGTGTGTGTGTGTGTGTGAGAGAGAGAGAGAGAGAGAGAGAGAGAGAGAGAGAGAGAGAGAGGGAGGGAGGGAGAGAGGGAGAGAGAGAGAGAGAGAGAGAGAGAGAGAGAGAGAGAGAGAGAGAGAGAAGCTAGCTGAAAAAAGAAAATGTGAAAATGTGAACCAGGGTTGTGTCAGCTGTCTTCCCTATACACTCACCGGCTGTGTTTAGTGGGAACACACACCTCTTTAGTTGTCTTTCTGAGGTAGGAAGTCCACTGTGTGTTTTTTGAAAAAGATCATTAATATAGAAAATTTTCATTTCAGTTTTGAGTTTAGATTACTGTTTTATATATATGTATATGATGTATATATGTGTGTGTGTGTGTGTGTGTGTGTGTGTGTTCATGTGTCTGTCTGTGTATGTATATGCGTGTACATATATATCCTATTATAATTTTCTATTTTTAGTCTTTTTAAACTAACACCTCTATTTTCTAAATAGTGAAGGGAAATTGAGGCCGCTAGAAACTTACGCGGGTATTACCAAGAAAGGCTTCTCATGACTGGGTATTTGTTCCAAGTTTTCTGTACTTCTCTTTAGAAAATGGAATTGTAAAATTTTCTTTTAGATAATTAATACCTTAATATATAATTCTAATAGGTGTTATTGTTTAATACAGATGAACATCAGAGACTGCTAAAGAATACAATACCTCTAAGGAGACTTGGCTGGTGAGAGAAGGGGAGACCTTTCTTCCTTCCTCTGGTCTTTGCTTGTTGTTTTCCGTTTTGCTTCTTCTGTGTCTTCAGATCTCTGTGTATTCAGATCTCTGTGTCTTCAGATCTCTGTGTATTCAGATCTCTGTCTTCAGATCTCTGTGTATTCAGATCTCTGTGTCTTCAGATCACCATTCAGATCTCAAGCTTCGTCCTCCTTGCAAACCACTGTGTCCTGAAGTGCAGCTCTCTTAAGTTTTCTTAATAGCAATATCGCCAAAAAGTGAGAAAAGAATACTCTCTCGTCTATGTCAAAGTTCAATTGAAAAACAGGGGACACTTGCAGTTGGGTCAGAGGATTCTTGGCGGGGGTGGGGGAGAGGTTTAGGAATTTGTTATCTGTGTTTCCAAATGGGAGCCCCTCACCTTCTGATATTTGACCTTGGTTACCACTGAAAGATCAGAAGATGTTGTTAGAAGCATGCACAGGGAAGATTTGGACATATTTCAAGTGTGCATGTCATAGCTGATGGGAAAAGAGCTGAGTTAGCGCAAACATGCAAACACAGACCACTAAGGGCTTTTGCAGTTTGAAAGAATTTCTCTCTTTATCCTAGTGTTTATTTCAGACCTGAGTGATTAAGAAATCTATCATTTTTTCATAAGAATTTGCTGTGTAGAACATGCTAGGCTTGTAGATTTCTTTCAATCAAGTTTCTATCTGGTGACAATAGTATACATTTATGTAATTAGTGAACGGTGGAGTGAGGGGGTTTCCAGCAGAGATGTTTAGGCTAAAACGATAGGGCAATTAATGTCTTGTGAGTATGAAGACAGGATTTGAGTATCTGTATTTTGTTATCCCTATCTTTTATTGAAAACAGCAGGAAAATGAAATGAGAAGATAAGTTTATTTATAAAGTATGAAAATAAATTGTGAATCTGACATATACGGAGCACAAACCACAAACCACAGGTACACTATCATAGATAAAAATAATGAGTCTTGTGTTGAATATATGTTGATGATTTCATTTAATCATTGTTAATGAGGGAACCAAGCATATAACATATAACCAAGCATATAACATATAACCAAGCATATATCTAAGAAATACAAATTTATATGAACTAAAAGAATATTGAATTGAATGTACCGAGACCATGAAATTGATTTCATCCACTGGTTCTGTGGTGTCTAAACTTCCAGGACAGAGCCTTCCTTCCTTCCTCTCTTCCATTCACTTGTTTGCTTGTTCACCAAAGCCAAGGCCTCCTGTCTGCTGGGCCTGAATTATAATATGGAGCTATAGGCTCGGTCCCCAGAATTTTCACTCGTGTCCACAGACAACACTGATCGGCATTGCTCTCAGCTCTCTACAGTTGTTTTCAGCTGTCAAGTGGAGTGGGAACATGGCAGGCTTGATTTAGGTGACAAGGACAACTTGACATGTATATTTCTCTTCCTCCTGTAGCTCAGTGTTTGGGTTTTTCTGATGGCCCATATATAGTTTCCTTCTCTTTCTACACAGACTTTAATACAGAATTAAAGGTATCAGTTTTCTCTTACCAAACCTTTTAGGAGATTCTGATATACTCTGAAGTCTAAGAACCAGTGTTTTAATGCAGTGGTGGAAAGATTGAATATGTTTGTAACATTGATAGTTTGTGTTCTCTTTTGTCTACATATTATTTTTTATATCGCTTAACCATTATTTGAAAACCTTAGGTGAGATTGCTCTCATTGTCTGTAATTAAGACAATTTCATTAGTTAGCGTATAAAATAGTGGCCCGCATTCGGACATGTTCATACATAATTGTCATCTGTAGTTGTAGTTTTCAACTTTTATGAACTAAAAAGGAATTTTACATGTATTTAGACAATAAAATAGTTGTGAAGTTTTTAACATAATTAGAAAAAATGTGCTTCATAAAACATTTGATTGATTAAATACTAATGTTTCTAGTTTATCTTTTAGTGGGATTATCTTAAGCCAGACTTCGAACAGAAGAGGCCTAGGTATTAAGAGCCCATGTGACTCAAAGAGTGCTGGATTTAGGATTGAAGTCTTAGTTAATTCCCCCTTGAAAACCCATACATCACAATGACAGCGAAGTCATGAAGTGACCAAGGCGCCTGTGATGCTGAGAGCCTGGCTTCTGGAGCTCAGCTTTTTTTTTTAATGTACAAAGTCAGGATGATAGAAGCAAGTAAGCTCCTTTGGCTACACACAGTGGAACCATGGTTGTGTGTGCACTTATTCAGAGCTGTTTATTATTTCTCTTCCTCATGTTTCCCTTTCCTTTTCAAGGCCTGATTGGCAACAGCTCCTCTTTCTGAAATCGCTGTATTACAGTACAGTTGATCACTCACATACTGCACGTGCCAAATGCTTGCTAATTACAAGTGTGTGCAGAATTTATGCCCCCAAGGGATTGTTACAGAAATAAAGACAGTGGACACATCTCCTTACCCCAACTTTTTTTGAGCTCTTCTGCACGTATTTATGCTCAGGTTTGATGAATGGCCAGTCATACAGGAGGGAGATTTTTCGGAACTCAGTAGATCTAATGGTGAGCTGAAAGGCACTGTGAGGACCCGATTTTCTTGTTCGTCTCTGTGTTTGCTTGTCTTCATTCTTTTCCATTGGGAACAGTGCAGCAGAAATGTCACACAAGGGCTTTAGGGATGCAGGAAAGGAAGGTAAGAGGTCAGAGGTAACCTCTCTGTTCATCTCGGTTGCCATGCTGTGGCATACCATTCAGAGTTAAAGGATAACATTGAGTCCTTCTCTGCTATGCTTAATGCTATCTCTTGGGATTTTGTTATGAATATACAGATAGCATTGGATGAATTGAGTTTTGAATTTATAGTTTTATTATGGTGGGAAAGTAATACCTATTCATTAGAAACCATGGTTTGAATTTTGATCTTGTGGTGTGATGTTCTGTAGTTCATGTATTATGGCTGCATTTTTAAATTTAAATGTTTTAATGACACCAGGTAACTCTTGGTCTATAACCACATCAAGGAGTCTCCATACTCTTGTCAGCTGAAGAATGTACCCTGTTGCTTTTTCATATTTACTTTTATGTTATTGTGCGTGTGAGTGCTTTGTCCATGTGTGTTTTGTGTACCACATGGTTCCTGTGCTGTTGGAGCCTGAGGAGGGTGTTGAGTCCCTGGCACTGCAGTTATAGAGGGTTCTGGGAACTGATCCCTGTTCTCTCAAAGAACATAAAATGTGTCTAACTGCTGAGCCACCTGTCCAACCACTGCACCTCTATTCTTAACTCACTGAGATTTTGTTGTGAAACAAAAGGAAGCTTGTTCTGCGTGCACTGAGCTGACCCTAAATATACTTGAAGTTGTTAAGGTGGTGAATTATATTTCTTGAAAGTGAATTAACTATGTATTATTGAGTCAAGTCACACATGATCAAAATATAGTATCCTTTCATAATACTGTTTGATTTATTTTTCTGATTCTGGTGATGAATTTCACATTTGTATATCTGAGAATTTTTTTTCTTGTCTTTAGTTTTTAAGTTTTGTTTTTGTTTGTTGACACATGTAGTCCTGGCTTGCCTCAAACATGCTTGGTGCTGGAATAACTGCGTGCTGGGAGGCACCACCATGTCTAGATTACCTTTAGTTTTGAAGACTGTTTTCACTGATTACAGAATTTTAGGTCAGAAGTTTTGGCTGATCGTTAATTTAAGGGCTGTTGCCTTCCCGTCTGCACTGTTCATCGACGTGGACTCTCCTTTCATCCTTTTCATTTGCTGCGCCAAGGAGCTTCCTGACATCACTGATTTTTTTTTAAAAATTCATTATAATTTTCCCAAGGATCCATTTTTTTCATGTGTCTTGTTCAGAAGCAGGTTTGTGAGCTTTTCCTGCAGTAGAGTTTGTACGATTCATGAATGTGGACATTATCTTCCTTTAGTTTTTCAAACTCACCCCTTCCCTGACTTTCCTCTCCTCTCCTCAGGGATTCAGATCACAAGTATCTTGTGTCTCACTTGAGAGGGCCTCACTTCACCTGATGTTCTTTTTATTACTTAAATATTTTCTTTTATGTGTTTTATTTTAGTCTTCTTTTTAGGTGTTAAGTTCAAGAAATATTTCTTCGGCACTGTGCATTTCTTAGTGCAGACTGATTTGCCCTTCTTATTCCATACCTTACTCAATTTTTTGGCGGGATAGATGCATTTACAACGATGGCTTCCAAATCTGTTGCTTCTGTAGTTTGTGTTTCTCTTGGTTCAGTTTTTTTTTCTCCATAAAATGATTCAAAGTTTCTGTTTCTTATTAGTGCTTAAGAAATATTGGTTAGATTTGGGCATTGAGCATGTGGCTATTTTGTGGCAGATGGTTTTGTATTCCCGTCTCACAGTGTAGAAGAGGATGACTTTGAACTCTTGTTCCTTCTGGCCCCTCCTTTCTTACATGTGTATGCCATCATGCCCAGCTCCTGTAATTTTAAAACTCAAGACATTGTATTTATTTATTACTTGCAAACAATTTATTTGTTTCAGATTTAAAACTTAATAATTTTTAGTAGTTAGAGGGCAGTATTTGTTCAGTGGCTTACTGTTCTTTGTTACCGAATCAAGGAGTTTATGAGTATTTAACTTAATGTTTAAAGTTTACGATGTCTTTCAGTATAACAGGAATGAATGGATACAACCGAGGGGGGAATGTTTCTTGACCTCTGGCTCATGCTATTTAGAAATTAGTCTGTGATGAGATTATAGAACTAAAGAGGGCTGGAGAGGGGGCACAGCTGTTAAGGATAGGTATACAACCAAAAGTTTGGATCTAAATAATTAGCTTTTAAAAGTTTAACATTTCTAAAGGAAAACACAGAAGATTTTGAAGATAAGAAATGATGTCTTATACAGGACACTAAAGACAAACTGATACAAATTAATCCTTTAAAAGACATTGCCAAGAAGTGAATATAAAACTAGGCAATGTGAGGAAATGTTTGCCATATAGGTATTGAAAAAAAAGTTTTTTAAAGTCTTTTAAAAACACTCCTGGAGATGTTAGAGTTTTTCTTGAGGGGCGGGTCTTAGTGATATAATACTAATTTATGCTCGTGTGGTTTCACTATGTAATTTACTTTGAGTGTTTTCCGTCTATGATATTGTATAAGAATTATATAAAATTATGTATTATAAAATTATAAGATAGATATAAGGTGTCTTATAAGACACACCTTACAAGATTATAAGATTATAATGAAAGGATTATATATAAGAATGGTGTAAGAATCTTTATAAGAAATTGGAAAATGATTAGCTATTATTTCTTTACATGCCTTTTCTGACTTTGTCTCTCTGCTTCACAGATTCTAACGAATCAGATTGTTTAATGTTGTTCCTGGTTATTTGACACAGAAAGACCTGGAGGAAACCTAGGTTAGACCTCCCCCTTCCAACTTTGCCACGTTTTTCAACTAAAACTGAATTTTCCTTTTGGGTGTTACATTTTTGTTATTAACTTTAATATATTTTCTGTTTTCTTAAAAAAACATGTTTTGTTTTAAATACTAAGCCTATTTGTACTTGACTGAATTACAATCCACATGATCATCTAAGTGGATTATTTTGTTTGTTTGTGGTTCTGTTCTAGTTTACATTTTTTAACCTATTTAGGAATCACAGTTTTTACTTTTTATTCATTCTTAGAATTTTAAAGTTGGGTGTTAGATATTTTGGATTATGCCACTATCTTAAATTTTCTCTTTGAGATTCCTTCTGAGTGACTTCTAGGTTGCTGTGATTGAACTTGATTTTCTGACGGTTTCTATAAGCCTTTTTGGGTGGGACTTGGACACCTTTAAGCAGGGTAGATTAGCTTCCTTAGGTGTTTGCATTCTTCTGCTGTAGTCTACTGGAATTCGATGTCTCTAACCTAGGGAGAATCCTCCGAACTCTTTAGTTTACTGTCTGACCAGTAATCTGCCCATTGGATGACTTTTCTCGCACTGCTACAGACCTTAAAGTTTGACTCAAAGGATCTCTATGCAGATTTCTGGAACTTTCCATTTTGTTTCAAACTCTTCATCAATGTGGCCCACAAACTCTATAGTCTTCAGTTTCTAAATTCTATCTGTTCCTCTCTGTGAGACTTTCACGGACCTCAGGAAGTACCTGGTGGGACAAGACTTTCATTCTCCCCCTTCCCCTCATTTAATCAGGGGCTGAGGGGCTGCACTTTCTGGTGTCTCAATAAAGAAAATTATTTTTCTCCCCAATTTTGTAGTTTACGGTGAGAGAAACACTCAATTTCAGTCATTTTATTGTACCAGAAGGAGCATGGTTCTTTTTTTTTCTAACAGAAGTGTTTATTCGTGTCTTGGTTTGGAATACGTTTAATCTGAAGTTACTTTTGTTGTCCTTTTAGTAACTCATGGGTAGTGTCCTTTTGTTCCTCTTCTTATCAGAAGAAATTCCACATAGAACACGAGTATAGAAGAAACTCGTTAAAACTTGGTTGCTTTCATTTAAATGAGGTTTAGCTTGCTCATGATCTTTCTAGCCCTGACTTAGTCTTGTACTTCTGAAAATAAAATCTGAAGCCCAGTGAACTATTTACCTTTCTCATTTTACATACAAGGAGTCAGACTTCCAGAGGGATCAAACGTTTTGTTCTGAAGTAATGAATCTTAAGTTGTCTGGCTTATACGAGTCTTTCCAGTACATGAATCAAGACCTCATATATCCCAACTCTGTCTTATTTTCCTTCGGCAGCTTGATTTTTTTTTTAAGTTGGCTTGATTTTGAACTATTTCAGCACAAGATTTTGAAACTCCATTTCTTATTAACCTTCTTGTGGTGCGTTGGGTTTCCAAGGGCTCTAAGCTTGTTCAGCCTGGAAGACTTTGTTTCAACAGCTAGTGTATGTAGCTACATCGGCTTGTGTGAGTGAGTCTCTGGGTTCAGTAAAGTAATGGATTGAGGAGCTGGCTCAGCAGGTAAAGGTGCCTGCTCCCGAGCCCGATGACTTGAGTTGGATCCCCAGAATGCACATGGTGGATGGAGAAAAACAGTTCCCAGTAGTTGTAGTCTGACATCCACTCCCAGTCTCTGTACTCCTCAGCCGTCTGCAATCCAAACCTAAGAGCTGACAGTTCAATGATTTTATTCAGAAAGCCACTCGGTGTCTGGCTCCTGCTTTATTGGTAAGGCTGTATCGGGATATAGGGAAGAGGTAGCCATTGTAGATTAGTGAGGGCTAGATAGGCTAACTGTGCCTTCGTGCACCTCCGCCATATACTAGGTGTAGCAGCCTGTATTATGGTGCACGTTCTACCATTGTACCCCTTTCTCCTTTAAACAAAAAAAGCAAACCAACAGAAAACATCAAGTAATAGAATTATGCAAATGTGCTTAGTCTTAGACCTAAGACTTTGCTGAGATACATCTCTCATGGATGTCTCACACTCTGTGAATATTGTCCACTGCACAAGCTGAGCTATACTCAACAAAATCAACAAAACATGTCAAAGAGACGGCTCATGGTGTGTGAGTGTTTGAGTCCCGTTAATTTATAGAAGAAGAAGGAGGAGGAGGAGGAGGAAGAAGAGGAGGAGGAAGAGGAGGAAGAAGAGGAGGAGGAAGAGGAAGAGGAGGAGGAGGAGAAGAAGAAGAAAGTAGCTTGTTGGGAAGACTAGGTGAACTACCCTGTGTCTCTGTGTGCATCGAGCAGGGTAGTTTGCTCTCACTCACTGTGTGCCTTGGATACCCAGTGTCATTTTTGCAAATGATTAATATTTAGGAAGTGTTTATGAGATGATCCAGTGTTTCCTAAACTGGATAGCTTTATAATTTTTGCTTATAACAGGCTTACTGTATCTTTGATAGCTATTGTTTGTGGTTCTTGTTGATTTCATATGGATCCTATATGCATATTTCACACATATAGAGTTTCATGAATGTGCCTCAGTAACCATTTCTTCTCTAACACTGATTCTTAGTAGTTTTGATATTTTAGAACTTATTCTGTGTAATAATTGTTGCTTTTTCTGAGTATTCTTTATATCCCAAATAGCTGGAACTTAGCTTTCTCTTGCCCTAGGTGAAGACTTCCTTCCCTTCTTTACTATTAGAAGCACAGCACATAGCTTGTTGGCTGTGTGCAAAAGGTAGAGAAATGTTGTAAAGGCTTTCGTGGCTACTGATTGCTTCCTTACTTTCTGTAGCAGGTATCAGAGAAGGTATATGAAACAGATAGGCTAATTAGATCTTTTTAGATTATTCAGTTAAATATAGTGAGGACTTCAAGGCCAGTATCCTTTCTGCTAATTTCTGTACTGTCATTAGATATTATATTAAAAAAGCAATAGATAATTCATTTTCTTTCATTGACTTTATTAGAATTGGCCTTCAGCTTTGATTAAAGAGAATGTAAGAAAATGGCATTTGAACTTTGTGGAACTAATGCAATTAGAAAGATTGGTTAAGATATTTTATAAAAATTATAACGAGAATTCTCTTTCTTAAGCTCTGTCTCGATATCCACGTTTAATCACTTGCTTCTTCCATGAGCAGATGGAGAGAAACAGCAAGGCCCAGGTCTGCTCTAACTGCTGTGGTCATTTGATGTTTCACAGATAAGAACTTTGACTGGTGGGAGGCTGGTCTGGAATTCCTGCGTCTCAGGAGACTCTGATTGTTTGGACTGGAAATTATACTTGCACTTGGATTGAGGGATGGCTGTTGTAAACACAGACATGGACTGGAATTATAAGTGAAATTTGAATCTTTGTATAAACCAGCTCAAACCTTTTATTTTGTTAAAGATTGAGACTTAGCAATGCTGTCTTGCTCTAAAACACTGAACAATCTTAGCAGTGATAGATGTATACTCTTAGAAAAGGCATAAAAGAAGTTGAAAGTCAAAAGTAGCAAATCTTTTCCTGAAATATGCCACTGTGCCATGTGGTCCACTGTCAGGAGCTTCCTTCTGAGGGTAACAGAGTGAATTCCCTGGCGATGCTCACAGTCTCACCTGGCATGAGAGGCAGGAGTCAATGCATGAAAGATAGACAGTATGCCAAGGGTTTTGTATGTTTTATTCTTGTCTGGAAGTGCCATTAGTATAAATTAACCAAGTATCTTTCATTTTCCTCATTTCCAAGTTTGTAAATTGTTTTGTTGTTTAAAAAGTTACCTTTTACTGGCTTATATAAGGTGGAGCCTACATTAGACATATCCTGAATGTATCAAAGACAAAGAAATTCAATGAAATACATATGCCTTTGCTTCCCAGAAGCACACTTGGAAAGCCAAACAAGCATCTCTGTTGTTTCTAATTTGCTGTATTTGAGGGAACAATTTTACTAAGTTTAATCGTGTACAAGTTACTTGAAATGTTTAAGGATTTGTGCAGCACAAAGCCTACTGTTTAGAAACTGGCACTAGGTAGTGTGCTGTCCACGTGGTCTTTCAAAAGCTCCATCGCCCCCAGCCACTGAGGCTGGCCACTGAGGCGAATCCTTAAGAAGATAGCTTTGTGCTGGGCGGTGGTGGCGCACACCTTGAATCCCAGCACTTGGGAGGCAGAGGCAGGCAGATTTCTGAGTTCGAGGCCAGCCTGGTCTACAAGAGTGAGTTCCAGGACAGCCAGGACTACACAGAGAAACCCTGTCTTGAAAAACAAAACAAAACAAAACAAAACAAAACAAAACAAAAGAAAACAAAACAAAGAAGATAGCTTTGTAAGAGAAAAGGTTGGCATTTATCTAAAAAACCATACCATTCTACTGGCTAAAGAGAGGCTCTGAAACTGTTCAAAAATGTATTTAAAATACGACTGTAGCATTTTTATGTGTTCAGTGCTAAAAATAACCATGGAACAAGCTTTCTCTATGTATAGAAAGTCCACAGTGCTGACCTGAGCCCCCTTCCATTTAAGAGGGCATGTGAAACAGGGCTCAGAATGGCTGTTTGGTATTTGAAAGTTTGTGCTGTAAGTATGAATGAAGAAAAAAGAGTTACGGCACAGTTGAGGTGGACATGTGACGTTCAGATGAGGATGGGAAGCAAAAACAGGTCAAAATTAGGGATTCCTTTTAGGAAGGCAAGGATTACAGTTTTGATTTCAGGTTCCTTTGTGGGTTTGGAAAAAAATAAAAGTCTAGTTTGCAGATTTTAAAAATATTTCATGTCTCCATGTGATAAATAAAATGATCCACAAAGAAAGAAACGTTTGATATCTGCTCCCAGGTGAACTAGAATAGTGTGGTTCAAAAGGAAAGCCAGCTGTTTCAAGCTGGGACTAATGGAACGGCACCGTGAGTGTCTGACTCAAAACTGCGTCCTTTGCTCTTTAGCCAGTGTTCCACTGTGGACGGAACATGCTCGTCTACCTTTACTCTGTAGAGATCCTTGGTGGCCACACTGCAAGACTGCCCAGTGGGCATGAGTGTGGCTTTCTTGTTGGACAGTTGCCAGTGGTATCATGGCCAATAAAAACGGTTTGTCAGGTACTTGTGAAAGGATGTCTTTAAAAAGTGTAAGAATAAATTAACAAAAATCGCCTTTCACACATGACCCTGTTCTTCTCTTCAGGATTCTGAGGCAGGTTCTTTTAGTAAGATGTTATCAGAGATGAAAAGATTGTCTTTTGTTTTCAGGAGTTAGATTTAAGTCATTTATGAAAAGCTTTGGAGCAGTGGGTAGTGCATCTTGTTGAATACAGACTCATGTAGAAAATGCAACCTATGAACCTTACTAAAATGAAAAGGAAATACAGCTTCTGGGTTCTACCGTCACAAAACATGATCACTTTATTGTTAATTCTGCCTCTTGGGGACAAATGCTGCCTTACTGACTCCAAGTGAAACTATTTGCAAATTGAATGTAAAACATGATATTTTTAAAAAGTTTTAAAAAATTGTGAAAACATTTTCAGGAAGAAACAAAAATATTCCATTTATTTTGTCTATTGACAGGAGTCTTCTCTTTTGATGAAAAACTCTTATTTTTATATGTATGTAACTTTTTACAGAAGTAATTTAATGTGAGAGGTAACTTAAGTCTAGGTCAGACACTCCTCAGGTTTTCAACTTGTGTGGTGTTGGTTTCCTGCCTGTCTGCTTCTTCAGATTGTACCATGTCTTCATATTACCTATATAGTCTCATCCCAGAAGCCATAGTTACAGGAAGTCCCAGGTGTGGCTTGCTTGAGTAATTCCTTGTGCAGTTAGAGTTAGAACCACTGTCTTAGAAGCAGACATTTGGAACCGTTGTTGTAATCCTGTACAGTGGGAGGGGAGAGGAAAGCACCAGCTATCCACATGTGTGCGCTCAAAGGGATAAGGATGGAGGAGCAGGGAAAGGCCTTTCTTGTGTTCTGCAGTGTGACATCTACAGGTCCTGCAAATAGTCCCCGAGAAACGCCGGAGTGGCATTTCTTGTAGCAGGGAAGAAAACAAATGGATTACTTTTAGTCTTCTTGTTCTACTTGACTTTATGTAAATAGTTTCCTGTCTCCTACATTTTTAGCATTTTAGATGAGATTAGGCATGTTCCTGGTGGTACGGTCATAAACTCCTAACATTTAAAAAAATACTCTATGCCTGGAATATCAGAACAGTGTATGAATGGAAAAGATCAAACCAAAGAACTTCAACAGCATTCCTCTCTGCTTCCTGGCTAAACTACGGTAGTCCAGTTGCTGTACATTTTCAAAAGAAAGTCATTTAAAAAGATTAGGATACCCTTCCCCAACCCAAACACACACACACACACACACACACACACACACACACACACACAAGTTAAAACCTGCTAGAAGTACTGGGAGAGAGAACACACCCAGACATCATTTTTTTTTCTAGTAAAATCTATGAAAAATACTTAAAATCTTTAACAAAAACTTGCTTTGTCATTATCTAATTTTTGCTACACTTTCAATAAAATGAAATTTTGCATGCTAAAGTGGGTATTTGGCACATATTAATTTTGAAGCCAACAGGACCCCACCTCAGTAAAAGCATGGAACGGTGTGACTGAGCCAAGGTTTTGCTTTTATCTGTTCAGTCTAGAGTTGTGCTTTGTTTAACGGGCCTGGTGCTCTGTTGGAATTGTTGTCCTGTACTCATGGTTAAATATACTTAGTGACAGATGGCCGCACCCACTTTATTCAACATTCACCCCTGCACATTGCTTCAGTGGAGGGAAGGACACACAGAACGGTGCCTCCTGCCCAGGATGACAGTCATACCGTTAAACATCTGTGGGACGTTTCTCTGTGAGAAAGACAGGATGTGTTTCCATCAATCCGCAGGTAAAGACTACTGATTATACGTAACAGAGATTATAGTATTTTTTAATGGAAAATGACACCTTTATTAGTAAACTATGTTGGAACTGACGTTCTGTTGGTGGGATTCCTCGACTCTATGCCCCATGTGGGTACGGATTTTGACTGCTTAGATCACTGTCATATTTTTAAAGAGATTGTAAGTCTTTGTTTCTTTACTGTCTTTTATTCTTCCTTCCTGTTAAGTAGCTTTTTTCATAGTGTTAACTTTGATGACATTTTATAATTTACTGAAGACACTTTGAATTGTGAATCAATTTTATTTGATTTATTTTCCTGTTTCCAAACTTTTTTTAATAATTTAATTTTACAAAGGCTACCAGTTTTTTCAGAAAATAGTAACTTGAACGTTAATGTATCGTTGTGTAATCACACAATTTTATAAGCACTTAAATAAGATTTTTAAAGCATTGAAAGTTATGGAATCATAGTTAAACATGGTAAGAAGATTCACAAGGGTGATCAACACTTTAATATACATTTCAAATCTAGAAAACAAAAATTCCAAGGATGATTTTTGAATTACAGACCCATCTGTTGAACCTAAACATCATTTTGTCTTCAGAAATATATTTCTCTTTCATCTTAGGACCATATGTAGTATAGGGAATGATGTGTACCACGTGTGGTTATGGTCAGCGTCTCCCGAAAGAACTCCTAATAGAATTTCCTTAAGATCTGTGGTTTACAAAAATGCCCTGGCTACATTTTTGGGCACGTATATAAACAAATATTACAAACCTTACCAGTCTATAATACTTGTGAATTCCCACCTCCGTCCGCGAACACATGATAAACAGTAATCAACTGCCCTTTTTCTACATGTTATTTCTCCAGCTAAAAGTGCTATGAGAGTCAGTGAGGAGCCGGTTGTATCGCTGTAGGGATGGAGAGCCTCTCTGCCATACAGAGGAGTGTTAGGATCTTAGTGATGGCCACGCTTGCTTCAGGTATTGCTGCTGTTTTTTTCTGAAGGAAGGTTTGCAACATATGTTCTGTGCTTTGAGTCTCAGTGGACAGGCAATTTAAGCAGCTAAGTGACGGCGCTGCTTTACTTCTTAGTTAACTGGATCTCTTAAGTTGTTTTCAGGAATTACTCTGAACATCCTCAAATGCTTGGACCCATTTTTAATTTATTTGAGGATTAAAGAAATGAAATCTTAAGAAAACTCTTTGTCCCCGTGTTTATACTATAATACTTGGCTAGGCCTTTGATTCAGTGTAGTGTGTGGATCTGTTGAAACTGATGTTTAAAAATACCTGTACATCGCAAGAAATTTGATTTTCACTCATTAGGAGAATAGCTAAACAAACAAACAAACAAACAACCAAACCAAACCAAATCAAACCACCCCCCCAAAAAAACCCTATTGCATTCCACTTAACTAGATCCTAGTTTTGATAGATTTTGTAGGTCAGAAGGTTTGTTTCTTCATAGCTTCTCAATAAGTCATTGTCTTACTCCTGCCCTCTTCTCAGTGAATAGGCATCGTAAATTTTTAAATGAGTCTTTCCTGCCCTTTCAGCTTGCCATTGGAGTATGGAGTATTGTCCTAGACTGAATTAGTGTAGGACAGTGCTTTTCAACACATGCCCTGGTGACAGGGACTGAGGCGCTTCTCGTGGGAGGTTGTTCTATGCAGGACATTTATCATTGTTACTGCCCCTCAGACACTGGTGCTGGTGCCACCTTCTCTGATAATTTGTGATAACCAAAAATGTCTAGACATGGCTTAATAGTCCCTTGAGGGACTAATTTTCTAATGAAAATTGTCACTGCTCCAGAAGAGAGGGAGGCTTTGTATTTGTTCCCTTTTCCTGAAACTATGCTCCTACTTAAACACATGTTTTAAAACCCAGTATATTTGTACCTAATCAAAATAGTTATTTCAAGCCCTGAATACATTGTGTTGAAGTGGTAATGTTTATTTTGTATATATTTTCTTCTTTACACAACGTGGACTCAGTATAGTATAAACAAAAGAATGGCTTTGAGTGTTCCTTACACTTACTTGAAAGTCTGTCCTAGCTGGGTGTAGGAACACCAGTCTAGAAAGCCTACAATCCTAGTACCCAGAGGGCTGAGGCAGGTGGCTCTTGAGTTTGGTGCCAGGCTGGGATACATAATGACATCTGGTGACTGAAAGGGTCGCCATTCCCCAGGGCCTCAGGTCCTGCCGAAGTTACTGTAAATCTCAATTTGGTTAGAAGTGGCCGTGCATCACAGTGAACTCAATATTTAGTGTTCAACTCAATAAGGCTTATTTCTTGCTCTCATAATAGCTTCTCTGCTTCAGATTGGTGGGAATCCAGGCAGGAATGGAGGCATGTCCCCCGTCAGCTTCCTTGTCTTGCTGGTGGATGAACTTCTGTAGTGGTAGAGACTTCTTTACTGCTTCAAACACAGTGGTCTGGAGTGGGGTGTATACATCCTCCTCACATTCCATTTGTTCTGTTGGGGAGAACTTGAGTTTATGGCAACGTATATCCCAGGGAAGAAGGGTGGTATGGGCTCTTGTTTTAGACTCCTTAGAGAAAGAAATTGTTACCCATCCTGCTGTCTTGATGAGTGCTGTGTTCCTGTTTACTTACTGTTGCTGTGATACCCTGACAAAAAGCGGCATAGGGGGTTTATGTGACTTATAATTCCAAGTCTCATTCTATCATGTGGGGAAGTCAAGGCAGGGCATGCAGCTACTCACATGACAGTCTGCAAACAGGAGTGGTGGTAAGGCATGCACGAGTGTTGCCTGCTCCCTCGTGTTGCCTGCTCCCTCGCTTCTGCTTACTAGCTTTTTCTTCTCTTGCCTAACTAGGACCCTCTTCCAGGTGCTGGACTTAGAGGTGTTGGCCAAGAAACTGAGAGTTCAGGATTACTGAAATTTACCAGAAGTGAGGGGAATAATTATACATTCATAGACTGCTGATTCTCGGAGGTCAAGATGCTAGGTAGTATATGTGGCATGTGGTTCCTTTTCTACAAGCTATGCAGCTAGCCAGGTAAAAGGAAGACAGATGGCAGAATGGACTAGCAAGAAAGCAGTTAGTTCTTATCAAACAGGGTGAACAACCCCTCAAGTTTTACAGGCGCGAGTAGCTTTGCAGCAAATACTTGATGTGAAAGAAACTCAGGGGCTGTTTGCATTCAGTCACTGGTTGAATGATGATGTGTCTTATTAAGAACCTTAGCTTGCATAGACATCCGATAACATGGGTTTGACCTTTCCTGAGAGTGCGTAAACCATGCACGGTTTCCAGATCATGAGCATCCGAACTACTGATACAGGCAGACACTCAAGTCCACAGCTTTCTCCAAATGCACTCTGAATTTTGATCTTTCAATTTCCTTTGCAAGTCTGATGATTATCTCTGATTTTAAGTGAAGAGGAATTTGTTCTTTTAGTTTTACTCAGCCTTTTTCGTGTCTGTCACGGAATCCCACTCATCATGAGTTTGTGGCAGTGGTTATGTAATACTCCAGTTGAAGTCTGTGTCTTACTGCTCACCATTGAGAACAGGTTTTGAGCAAGACAGATTAACACGTTATGTGGTCAGACAGCCTTGGTATAGTTGCTGTTTTCCTCTTCCTCTTCCTCCTCATCCTCTTCCTTCTCTTCCTCCTCCTCCTCCTC
>JANHMN010000016.1:15785449-15808787 GCA_030674055.1 Rhabdomys pumilio
TCCTCCTCCTCCTCCTCCTCTTCCTCCTCATCCTCTTCCTTCTCTTCTTCCTTCTCCTCTTCTTCTTCCTCCTCCTTCTCCTCTTCCTCTTCTCTTCTTCTTCCTCCTCTTCCTCCTGTTCTTCTTCCTCCTCTTCAGATGTTCTGGGTTTACCATTTTATAATTTAAACATTGTTAAGGGAAGAATTATGTTGCACTGGCCAGCATTTATTTAAATACAAATATCTACAAAAAATTACAAAACACTACTGATTTCGAATTGCATGCCGTAAGTGGGAAAAGCTGTGAATTGGTCTCTGTCTGAGATAATGTAGCCTGAGACAGAATTTCCTCTTTGAGTTTAACTTCACTAGGTCTGAGTTTCTTCAAGATAACAATGCTGCTGTTTTGGAATTTAGACATTCTTGAAAGACATTTTTCGTGTTAACATATTACAATCAAAGTATTTCATGCTAGATAGTTAAATTTGAAGTGAGTCAGGCATAAATATCTGGATTAATTATGTCAAAATTAATTTTGTATTTTTAAGTGTGGAAATTACAGGAAGTCTCTTTGTGGCTTAATGCCCTTGGTCTTTCTCAGTGAGTGTGGTTTTTCTGTAGGAAAGTCTGTCAGATTGTGGTCTGTCTATGAGCTACTGATTGTAGGGAAATAAAGATGTTATCTGTTTTGTGGTCGCCTTTAACCAGAATTAAGTCAAGTTAAGACGTAATATGGTGGTTCAGAATAGTAACTGTGTGTACTTTCATGTGTATACTTTCATGTCTGTGTCACAGATTCTTTAAAATAGGAGCCATATATATGACAAAAGCATATATATAAGACAAAGGCACACACACACACACACACACACACACACACACACACACATACATCTGAACCTATTTCCTTCTACAATTCCTCATTTTTATTTATTCAATTAGAATTTCTAAGCATGTATTTACTACTAATCAAAAATTATTATCAACCCTGGCACTTGAAAACTACTCTACTAGAAGGAACAATTGACCCATTAAAATAGTTCACAGTTGGGTGACTTTAGGTCTAAAAGAGGCACAACTTAGTGAGTCAGGCTTTAGCTTGGCAAGAGAGCACTTTCCATCCAGGCCTCTTACTTGTGAAGGACTTAGAGGCAAATGCATAGAGCAAAGTTTAAAGTCATGAACATTTGAAAAGGACCTAAAAAGTTAGCACAAGGGGTTTACATATAGTGTATACATGCAAACACACACATATGAATAAATATACGTGTCTGCATTTAAAGATACATAAAATAGACATATAATTTTAAGAAAGCACTTCAACATGGTGTTAGCTCCATATTTTTTGTGAATCAAGAATATAATAAAGGTGATAAAAACATTTTGGAAAGGTTTAAACACTAGATTTAAGGGCAGCTTCCTGGCAGTAGGTATGACATTATACTTCCTTTGACGAAAGGCATGACTAAAGTCAACCAGGAGAGAGATTTCAGGGAGGGCGACAATACTCATGTGTAACAGTGTAGAAGGCACGGGTATTGGATCATATCTGAATATCAGATTGAACAGCCTTCCCTCAAGCTGTGTGGCCTGTGCTTAAATTCTGTTGTAAAAAAGAAAGAAAGAAAGAAAGAAAGAAAGAAAGAAAGAAAGAAAGAAAGAAAGGAAGGAAGGAAAGGAGGAAGGAAGAAGAAAGAAAGGAAGGAAGGAAGGAAGGAAGGAAGGAAGGAAGGAAGGAAGGAAGGAAATAATTGTTGGCTAGTGTTTGGCCACAATCTTTCTTTTCTTGCCATGTGAAGTACTGCTATTGAACTAATGTGAGGGGATGGACGACCACTTGGAAAGTAACAGCGTGGAGACTGTGTGAGACTTACGCATCAACATGTAACTCAGTCAGACTTGCCTCCAGGACAGAAGGACATTTTTGTGCATGTTTCCAAATGGAGGAAGCAGCTGACCTGCTGTCCCAGTCCTTCCCTCTGCCATCCCAGACCTGCACTGTGTTCATTTGCCTTTCTTTTTATTTTGAACTGAACTTTTCAGATGTAAATAAAGTTTTAGTTCTTAGTATCTGTGTGGTTTAGTAGTAGAGTGACTAGATATCAAGCAGGAAGCCCTGAGTCAACTCCAAAAAAACCCAAACCAACCAACCAACCAAACAAAAAAAAACAAAACCAAAAAACAAAGGTCCTTCATTGTGAAGAAGAGACAAAGTCAGGGCACTAGGGTCAGAGGGAGAATCAAGAACTTTCTTGTGGAGTGGAAACTGGAAGCTTTTGGTTACATCTGTGCCCCAGCTCCTGATTTCCTGCCCCTTGCTGTTGCAGTCGTGGTTGCATTTTTACTCTCCAAATCCTCAGCATGCATTCTTATGAGCAAGAAGATGAGCTTAGCACCCATGGAAGGAACACTGCTGAAATCAAGAACTGCATATTGTCGAGCTTTCTGTTAGCCTGTACACTTGATTCAGGTCGCTAGGCGACCCCTTTATGGGTCCAGGCTCACTCGGGCTTTGTGCAGCTGCCAAGTCTCCTTTAATTTGAAATTTCTGGGTCTGTCTTTGTCTTTCATGGTATTGGCTTAATCTGAGGTGCCCAGCCAGTTCATTAGTAACAATGTTTCCAATTTGACCTTGTCCATTCTTTCTCTGTGATTAGTGTTCCAAGGATGCTGAAGTCACAGGGACACTGTTGGAATGTTTTCCATTTTGTTTCAGAGTTTCATGCCTGGAGACACTGGAAAGATTTGTTGTAGACTAGGACTTGGACTTTCATCTTACTGTGAAGTTACTGCCTTACCTTTTAATTAATAAATATTTTGTGCAGAATAAAATAATTTGCGACATTGTCAGTAAACCTTTTCCACCAAGCATGTTAGGTTTGGTGTCTGTGTATTCTACACAGGGGAAGCATTGCTGCATTTGTCACATGGTGTTCAGGCTAGCTCTGTGACATCTGTCTTTGTGTCATATTGTAAAGAGGTGTTTTCTCTTTCACTTACTGATATTCATTGATGTTATATGGATTCACAGGTCCTGATGTTAGCCTGTACATTATAATCCATTGCTGTGGGCCAGTTTCTTCCCCTTTCCAGTCTTCACCTATTAGAGTTCACTTAGCACCTGTTTTCTGCTGGAAGATCTCCACCATTTATTGATCCCTCCCTTCTCCTGTGCATGTGAAGACATCCATCCTGATGATGTGTCCTTGACCAACAGGCAATCATTTCCCCAAGGATCAGGGTTGGTTTTTTTATTATTCCTGTGTGGAATATTAGAAAGCAGAGTCTAAATGTAGAAATGTGTGTTGTAGTGCGTTTCCTGCAGATACACTCACAGTCATTGGACAGACAGCATGAATGCACACATACTCGTTTCTTTGTCGACCTGTCTACATTTAAGACCTGCGGTGTCTGCTACTTGCTTAGCCTCCTCACAAAGAGTTGTTGAAAAGCTTCATCACTGCCGTAACTTTGTCTTCATGTGTCCAACTCATCTCCACCAGATACACTATTCTGATAGGTGTAAAGTAGCATGGCTGTCAATGGAGGACGTGTCAGTGACCTGGAAGATAATCAATACAACTTTTCTTTGGTTTGAAAAACAGCTTAAATGTAGAAAAGTGATTAAAATGTTAGGGGCCTACTGGAAAGTATCAAAAGATCCAATGTTGCTGTAATTGGATCCCTAAAAGGAAAAGGATTGAGGAGGAAAATGTTTTGAAACATAATGAATGAAAACTCACCAAATTTAGAGAAAGATTACTTATGATTCAAGAAGGTCAGTGAACATCAGGTAAGGTGAATTCAAAGTAACCCTTGTCAAGATAAATTGTACTCCAAATGATGAAAGACAAAGGCAAATAAAAAGGTCTTGCAAAGCAAGAGAGAATTATTTGTTACATATCATGAAATCATAATTTAAATGACCACAGATTTCTCATGTGGAGAAATCATAGATGCCAGAAGATAGAGAAATCAAGAAGAAGAAACAATAATGGTGGATACCAAGAATGTAAGGTGTGCATCTCAACAGCATCACAGAGGCCAAAATACTGAGGAGATCTGTGGGTAGTCTTCTGCCATGCGATGGGACTGCGATGCAGTAAGCTGAGAACTTCCACACATCAATCCACCAGTGTCAGTGCTAGAAGAAATGGACAATATGAAACACGAAGCGTGCGTGACTTAGGCCAACTAAACAGTTATAAAATCATACTTAATAAAAGACCGTGGTACATTTAAGGAAAATGAATTGTTCTGCTATCAAAAATTGTCAAACATGGCCAGATGTGGTAGTGTACACTTGTTGTACCAGAACTTAGGGGACGGAAGCAGGAGGATACTCAGAATGTTGAGGCAAACCAGGGCTAGATAGTGAGGCCAAGGCCAGTGAGACTCTGTTTTAAAGCAAGCAAAGCAGCAACAAAGACTACCTTCCACATGCACACACACAAAGTAGAACAAACATCATTGGGTAAGCTGAGAATCATGAGTGTAGGTGCACGAATTTTAACAGTGTTAACATGTCAAGTAGAATGACAGAGGCATATGCGTGCCACATAGGGTCGCTTATGTGGAATATAAGGTCTATTTAACATCCTGCAGTCAGAGTAATTT
This sequence comes from Rhabdomys pumilio, assembly GCA_030674055.1. NCBI lineage: Eukaryota > Metazoa > Chordata > Mammalia > Rodentia > Muridae > Rhabdomys > Rhabdomys pumilio. The sequence continues at coordinate 15,790,048 of JANHMN010000016.1, forward strand.
TTAAAGGAGAACATTACTTTATTTTTTGTTAATTTATTTAAACTACAGGATACCAGCTACTGACTAATAGGAAATCTGTTTCCTATATATATGGAAACAATATGTGTCCATGCATTCCTTACAACTTAGACTTAACAGTGAAAGAAAGAGGAAGATCCCAGCAAGACTGCTGCTCTCATGGCTTCTGTTTGCATTCTGACAGAAGGGATAGCCATTGTTCTAAGACAATTATTAAGGGTCTTCTAAAATGCAGGCTCCTCTGGCACCTGTGAAGAATGCCTTCATTTGGAAGCAGGACCTTTTTATGAGAAGGAAGTTAAAATAAGGTGATACTGACTTATAATGGGTCTTGAGCCAGCATGACTTATTTAGTAAGAGAAAAGAAGAAAGGACCTGTCTTAGGGTCTCCATTGGTGTGAAGTGACAATATATAAAGTCATTTTCAGGCTACGGGTGTGAGTTATATATGAAACCTATTCAAGATGTTTCACCATCTCTTGGCAGATATTCTACTCAACTCCTACATTTCAAATCCCAAGTACTTCTGGTTCTAAGTATTTCAAATAAGGCATAGTCAACCCTCAGTTAAATGACAGGCCAACTACACAGTTATGGGCATTATAAAATCATACTTAATAAAAGAGCATGCTACATAAAAGGTTTATGAGCATAATCTGGCATCAGAGAAGTCAATGGTAAAGTTTCAGTGTCCCTGTCACTAAATGCATCATTAGAAGGGCGAGCAGATGGAGTCACAGGAGCAGTGATAAAGAGTTGAGGTGAATGTCAATATGAATATCATTTAATATTTACATTTTATACTAAATATTTGGGATAATTTAAAATACTGATCACAAATGCTCTGCTGAAGGGAAATGTAAAATTTAATAAAACATGAAACATTCTGTTTTCCCAATATTTTGGAAATGGAGGCAGGATGATTAGGGCCAGCCTGGGCTACATATACTCTTGCAAAAAAAATTGTTCAGTAAATTGGCTTATTAATGTATTATTCATATAACTGTATACATGTAGTTAACGTCGGTAAATTTTAATTTGAAGTCACAGTGATTTAAATATCAGATATGCTTTCTAGGACTATAAAAAAGATACTGTAGTTGCCTAAATAGACTGAGTTTTGTGTGCAAGGTTGAAGCAAACCTGCTTGTCTTACATTAAAAACAAATGCCTTCTTTGAGGTTTAGCACTCTTAAAATATGTTCATGAGTTCTACTCTAGTGTACTTAATACACAAAGAACATTCTGTTTAACATACATAAATGAGTTCGGCACCCAGATGTTCCCTGGCGACAGGAATGGGGCACTGCAGCAGCCATGTGAGGTGGGGCTGCGTTGACATAATGGCCTCTTTGAGTGGAGCCTGCCGCGGGAAGGTAGCTTTGCTGACCGAACGTTGTGGTTTCACTCTTTCGCCCATGCTTGAGCAGACAAGGAGGTCAGTGTGAGCAGTCTGTTTGCCAGTCGGTCCCAAGAAATTCTCAGAAGTTATTTTTAAAGAGCCAAGGCAAACAGCTTCTGTTTTGGGTGCATATGTCACCGCTGAGCCTTCGGCTGGAAGAGCTTCATTTAATACTTTCTGCCTCTGGGAGGGTGCTCTCGAGACGCCATCCTAGACACTGGAGCATTGATGAACATGAACATATAGAGCCTCTGTGTGCACTGTATACCAAGTAACTCCCCTCACACTGTGCTGTCACGGTCTTTTTCCTACGGCAAGGCCATATGCCTTTAAGAAGGTATGTAAACAACAGTTGAATGGCATCTTTGCTGTCATGATTAGCAAGTCCTGTGGGAATGAACCTTCCTGGTGTTCTGAGATGTGTGCAAGTTAAGCCCATTGGAAGTCAGTCATGTTTTCATCTGCATACAGAGAAGCATTGCATAGCTTCCATCTTGGCATTTTTCAGCCAAGATGTTTCTGTTGTCTCCATTCCCCGAGTTTTCTCCCTCTGATATCCCAATTACCATGGGCTGCCTTCCTCTTCTGTGTTAGATATTCTTTTGCCTTACCCTCCACCCCCTTCACCTCCTCTTATTCCCTTTCATGGTATCTGTCTTCATAGCCTATGCCCCTCTCATATCAGGCAATTAGTTATGGTATTGAAAGTGTAAACAATTCAAACACAGTTTGAAATGTTACTTAACTGATTTATCATAGTTAAACAAAGGGAGCCCAGAAGGCCTGTTTAGCTCTAGGTACTTATAAAAGCCATGTGTGTTTACAAATGACTTGTTTTTCTTAGTAAATTTGATAAAGAGCTACTATGTATGGCGGATTCATGACATGCTGTTGTTAAAATTATTATAATTAATGGCCAAACGGGGAACATTACCTAACAAGTCCTGGAGTTACCTATGTCAAAACATTGTTTTTATCACAGACTTTAGTTGTTTGCTTTGTGCAAAATTATTTGGGCCCCGTTTTGACTTCTTTCTGGTGCATGCGTTGAGAATCAGAGCTGAGTGCATTGCTGCTGGCATTCAGCTTACGTCAAGACTGCACACACCTTGCCTTTGTCTGTTGTAGTGTGACAGGGCAGAAAGTGTTCTGAGGGTGGCAGCTTGAGGAGTCTGTCCTCATGCTCTCATGGTCATATGTTGCCCATGACCATGACCATGGCCATGTAGAAGGAATCATGGCTCAATCCCATCTCAACCATCACTTACTCCGTCCCCCTGAAATTACCCTTCAGTTCTAATATTAGATCTCTTTAGGGAACACCTCAGGCTTCCTTGTACCATACCAAGTTCCTGTCCCTGGGCTGTTTCTCTTTTTCCAAATGTTTCCATGTTCAGATCCCAGCTCTGGGATTCAAGTCAACAGCTCTGAGTGTTTAAGGCACCAGCAGGGTAGTACTGTGCAGTTGTTCAGAGCATGAGTTTCTCTAAAATAGTGATTGTTTATGTCAAGTTAAAAATACAAATGAGGGGTATTTGCTAAAAAATTACTAATTTCCAATCAGGTAGTAAAAAGCTTTATGAAACCACCATTCAACCCTATTTTTAGGTTGTTATTTTAATCAGTTGAGTTAACTGAATTCTCTCAGCACTTAGTGGCATTCTGGATAGCCAGGAGGTACTGAAGAGTTCATAACTCTTAGCCAACATGCTGGGGGCCAGAGCATTTGTGCTGCTGGGTTTTGGGTAGTTTGCACCGACTTCCAGTTAGACTTCTAAAACTTAAGTTTCATATTTTTCAGCATTTTTGATTTCGAGGTTAGGAGTGCTAGTCTATATTTCATTATGTACCCCTAAAAACTGTATTGATTGTTTTGTTGAAAAATGTTTTCATATAACTTTATTTTTTTTGCACAAATTGAGATCAGGGGAAGAGACCTGCATTTGCATATTGTAGATGTTGATGTTCCAGACAGTAGTGTAATGACACTTTGTGTCATCACAGTAGAGTTTTCCAAGATTTAGATCTGAAATGCGTATCATTGAAATGATCACAAAAATAAGGACGTGCGTGGATCTGACTCAAAGGCATTAGCTCTGCTGTCAGCCTGTAGAAAGTGGCCCACCATCTTGTAAGTTCCTTCTCCAGCAGAAAATGTACAGCAGTGTCTCCTTATTCACAGTTTCACATGTTCATGTAATAGTCTAAAATATTAAGAGGGATCAAGAAGTTAATAAACTTCAAGTTTTGTGTGATATTTTAGTAGTGTAATGAAGTTTTGGACCATTGCTTTGTTTATTATATCAATGTTACATACTATACCCTCCTCATATTACGTTTAAATTTCTGTTATTAGATGTGCAACTTCAGTGTTGCTCAGGTAAACAGCATTGTGTTACAATATTGGAGTCATTCACTCTAGCTTTAACTTTGTCAACTCTAATTTTAATAAAGGTTCTTAAAGGCTTTGCCCTCCCTTCTAGCCCACCACCCACCAGAGGCAGTAGAAAAGAAAGGTTACTAGGATATGGAGGAAGTGGACCTGTTTAGAAATTGTTCTTTGGAGCAAATCCAAACTATGTTCTCAGGAATTCAGTAGTTCAGTTCATAGGAAGCAGCAGCGGCTGCTAATCCACTTGCAAACACTTCATGAATACATCAGCAGTCCAGGAGTGTCCCGATTGCAAACATGAATCAGCAGCATAGGTGACACAACCTAGCAGAGACAGCCTTTGTCATCAGGCCTTAGCTGAATCAGCAGAGGGACCAGGACCACCAGGGATGCCAGGAGAAGTTCTCAGCAGTTCCTCTCTCAGTTAAGATGGGAGACCAATGAAGCATTGCAAAGCTACCTATGCAAGCCTCCTGTCATTGTCCCTTGAGTCCTATTTATACGTCCTCCAAACATCACGTGTTCTCCACGTGCGAGCATGGTCTTGCCTTAGCACATGAGTCTCTGTCTTAAGCAAAACACCACATGAGTCTGCGGAAGCAGCAAGAAGCCGCCAGAGCACCCTCAGGAGTTTTTTGGTGCATTTTTCACCACAGAGACACAACAAACAAAGCACAATAACACAATATAAGGTGAATCAATACATGCGTGTCGCTAGCGACGAATCCTTCATCAAGTGTCCTTTCGCGTGTCTGCTTTAGCAAAACATCCTTTTACCTGTGTCTGCTCCAGCAAGACATTCCTTCAAGTGTCTGCCTTATTGAAACATCCTTTTACTTGTGGCCACTTCAGGAAAACACTCCTCGAATCTGCCCCAGAAAATCACCATCCAACACAACTGACTTTCCAAAGAACCCGTAAGTTTTCACTTCAGTTCTTCTCATTCATCCTACTATAGAGGGTAGATAAAATGTGTGTGTGTGTGTGTGTGTGTGTGTGTGTGTGTGTGTGTGTGTGAAAGAGAGAGAGAGAGAGAGAGAGAGAGAGAGATATTAGGTGAGAAAGAGACAGAGAGAGACACAGAGAGAGACAGAGAGACAGAGAGACAGAGAATTGACATATTGAAACAACTTGTATTGCAGTACAATTCAGTTGTCCCTTAGGATTTTGGGGGAATTGGTTTCCCATTACAGCATTATGAGAGCAAACATCCAAGGATGCTCAAGTTCCTGAAATGAGGCACCTACACACACCTCTGCGTACGTATTTTACACCACCCCTAGAAGACCTGTAATACATACACAGTGTAAGGCTATGTACATAGTCGTCCTTCTGCATTGTTTAGGAAATAACAACAACAACAAAGAGACAAGGCTGAGCATTTTCAGTACAGGCGCATTTTACCTAAATAGTCTTCATTTATATTTTATTGAATTTTTGACTGCAGTAACCTGTGGTATAGAATGACTTTATATTATTATAATTATTCTACTTTATTGTTACTTAGTTCTAATTTCTTAATGGGCCTAATTTTAAAGGTTTTCGTGGTTATATGAAAAAAATGACCCAGAGCTCAACACATTCTGCTATTGAGCTCTTCTGAGGTCTTCTAGGTGTGCCTGTGGATGAAGGAAAACTGTTGCCATTTGTTTCTAGTTTCCCCACAAATGCTTTGTAAGTAATTCTCAACTTGTATGCAGAAGCTTTAAGTAGTTAGTGTTGAAGCCACGCACTCAGTCTACACTGCCATAGCACGGTTAGTTAGTTGTCGAATCATGGGGTGCTAGGGTTGATGGCCCACGCAGTGTTTCAGTGTGGACCCCAGGGAGTATGTGTGGACAAGGGACACTTGGGCCTTCTGCTCAGCCGTGGCTGATAGCACACGAGTGGAGGAAGTCCTTGAGGCTACTGACTGTCAGTCTGGTTTGCCACAAGTATATAGACCAACCTGGGTCTATTGTACTTGATTTTTAGTTTTATTTTGTGAAGACTGGTTCTTCCTCGTTTGTTTGTTTGTTTGTTTGTTTGTTTATGCTTAGATGTGGGAAAGTGTTGAGACTGTAAATATTATATTAATTATTAAATATAGCATATGATAAGCTTTAGGGTGATATATATATTCCATATTGTGTGTGTGTATATATATATATACACACATATATGTATAATTTATAAAAATTATATATAAAAATATAAAAATTTATAATATCTATTATATGTATCCTATATATATCCTATATATATGCCATCATACATATAGAATACATATAATAGATATTATAAATTTTTATATATTATATATTTACACATATATAAAAGATAATTAAAGATAGTATTAGAAAGACCAGTAGAAATGTATAATGATAGAAATAAGAAAATAATCTTATAGGCTCAGATATTTCTTTATCATCTGTGGTCAGTCATTCAGCTAGGAAGACCCTGAGGCAGAGGTCTTACTTACTTTTCTTTCTGTGATAAGATACCGTGGTCAAGAGTCCATGACCGTCATGGCAGGGGCCGTGGCAGCAGGCAGCAGGAAGGCAGCCATGGTGCTGGAGAAGCACCTGTGAGAGCTTCCATCTTCGGAGACATGCAAAAGACACACACTGAGAGAGCTAACTGGTGATGGCATGGACTTTTGAAACTTCAAAGTCTCTTCCCAACAGTTTCACCAAGCGGTAACCAGTAATTATTCAAACATATGAGCCTGTGGGAGCCTTCTCATTCAAACCGCCACACTCTGGTTCCTGTCTCCTGAGGCTTCTTCAGTACCATGTTTGTGTTCAGAAACAATGGTAATTTTTTTCTTCAGTCTGTCCTTTTCATATCACCAGCAAATATGATTATCTGTGGATTCCATGGTCTACAGCACGAGGGCTAGGCATTATGCATACCTGAAATCACAAGTATTGTGGATGAGTTAGAGTGTTTCAAATTCAAGGCCAGCTTAGGTTACAGAGTGAGTGCTAGGCCAACCTGGGCAACTTAGGAAGAGAACCTGTGTCAGAATAAAATCAAGAAAAGGACTCTATGTGTCACTAAGTAGAATGCTTCTCTACTGTGCACCGCCATAGGGTTTGTCCCTAGCACTGCAGATAAAAGAGGACATGGTGGTGCAGTGGGGTGGCTGGACACATTAGTGTTTCTGGGTGAAACTTGAAGGAACTGAAGCTCAGGACTTTCTTATCCCCAGTTATCTGTCTCCTTTCATGCTGGTGAAGGTTGAGTTGCAGGTTGTTGTCCAGCCAGACAGATCCACTTCTCATCCCTTCTCTCCTCTGGCCCCTTAAGTACATGTTAGGTTAATAAACTGGCCAGCCTCACCCACAGCTCCTCGAATGTGCACATTACAAAAGAAAACCCAAGACTTGCATTTTTACCAAGGCATAAGCCTTTCTTCTTTCTCTTCTAATTGAATGAGAAAGCTGAGATCCTGGGAAACAAGCTCACCCAGGAAGACCTTCTGATTAGCCTGACAGGAGGATAAGCAGAGCTGATTGAATACTTTCTCCTGTCTCGCTTGTTTAAAGTCCTCCATTGTGTATCTTAATACCCTGGCCAGTGCTGCCTCTTCCATGTACCCCTCTTGAGAGGAAGTGATATGCTGTGTTATTATGCATCTCTGTGAAGGGCAGTCTGACTTAGGACCATAAATCTAATTCTACAAGTTGTAGCTGTAAGGAAAATTATCGTCTTGAAGATGATAGCCTAGTTATCGTAACAATTGTCATTATTGGAGTTCTTTTGACATATGTAAGAGAATACTTTTTATTAAAAACTCTGGTCTATGCATAATAAGCACATAAAGTAGCTGTTCAGTGTATATATACACACACACATACACATGCATGCACGTGTGTACACACAAAATTATGAGCAATTCTAAAATAAACACCCTGTGACCTTCCATGTGAAGAAGCCTACTGCAGTTGCCAGCATGAGCCTATCAAACTTCCGGAGTGAGTCTCTTGCCTGGCCTTATGTCTTGCTAGTTTTAAACAAGAATGTTTTCAAGTCTATCTAGCTGATTCCCCACTTTTGCTCATTTAGGGCATGTTCAAGTGTCCTTCCTTCCCCTCCACTCAGCTCTTCTTGTCACTTTAGATCCTTGGTATATTTGCTCTCAGTTCTCTCTGCCATTGCTCTTTCTCACTGAACCTAAGTTTTCTGTTTCAGGTTAGTTACATTTATCAATTACTTCCTTTATGGTTATTGAATTTTATATGTGGCTATAGAAATATTTTCCAAATACAAGATCATGGAGATGGTCTTATATATCCTAAGCACTTCAGTTTTGTTTGTTTATGAAAACAACTCACTTGTTATTTCTGTTTCTGTCTAATGTGAGGTCATCTTCTGTTCTTCTCCTATATTGTTATCTAGTGGTTCTAATATTATTTGTTGAATAATATTATGGTTTTACATGGATGCATGTATGTTTAGGTCCTCAGTGGTCGCTGTCTGTGTGTGTTGCACTTACAGCATATGGACCATTCGCGTCTGGTGGAGCGAGTCTTCACGCTTTCTTTTTCAGGCTCACTTTGTTTATTCTTGACCTTTGCATGTGTGCACAGTCAGTAGGCTGGTAAATTGTCCATAGGACCCTTTGGGATTTTAAACCAAGATCACACTGACCTAGAGCACTGTTCTAAACCTGGCATAGCCTCTTCAGCTTTACTCTTCAGTCCATATGAAAAGGCCGTGTCTCTAGTTACATCTTTTAAAATCTGTTGAGACTGGAGAGATGGCTCAACACTGACTGCTCCTCCACAGGACCTGGGTTCAATACCCAGCAATCACATGGCAGCTTACAACTATTGGTAGCTCCAGTTCCAGCACTCTCACACAGACATAAATGCAAGCAAACACCAATGCACATGAAGCAAAAAACCAAATAAATATAAGTACCTTTTGAAGTATGTATGTACACATATATTATATATATGTATATATAAGTGTGTGTATTTAATATATACATATTTATATATCTTTAGCTAGATATATTTCTATGTAGTGAAGTTTTCCAGATGTAATATTAAAATAAAAGTCAGATGCTTATCTTATCTTCACAGCAATAAACAATAAATTGAAAAAACTGTAGCTTGAGGTGATGTTTATTTTGATTTTATTTGTTATATGGTTTTAACCCCAGTGCTTCAACCTTAGTGTTTTATGGTATTTGGTTCTGTAAACAGTACCATCCCACTCTGCTTCTCAGGTCGTAGTTGCCAGCTTTCAGAATTTTGAAATGTTATTTGATAAGTAACAAATGGTTGATCTAAACGTTTTTCACATTTGTGTAGTTTGTGTGTACATGTGTGGAGGTCAGAGGACAGCTTACAGAGGGTTGTTTCTCTCCATGCAGCATGTGGTTCTGGGGATCAAACTGAGGTTGTCAGTATTAGCTGTTGAACCCCGATGCAGTCCTCAAATACTTGATCTTACAGTATCTAAAGCATTACTATATCCATTTGTTTATACTTCTATTTAATGCCTTGAATGATCTGATATATTGCATTTAAATTCTTGTTGACCAAAGATAGAACTTAAGGACAAGGTTATTAATTTGCCCAGTTTCATAGTTCAGAACCTGGGCATGCTCTTATGTGACCAGGCCATGTCTAACCAAGATGTCTTCCGTCTAACATTTTGTCTGGTGTTAATAATTCAACACGAGAGGTCATTGGCTATCGTAATGATAAACCTGAAGCACCAACATACCAGTTCCTGTACATCTCATTTTGTACATTTGGCCAGAAGATAATGCATTTTGTAAACGTTCGTTTGCAACACTAAAATCAGTTAATAGATTAGTTGATATTTTCTCACAGTATGGAGATGTGATGGATAAATATAGTACTTATTTAATGCTATATATTTGTAAAATATGTAAAATACTCTATATTTAAGGACTGCACTGTATACAAAGCACAGGATTTTTAGGACTGAAAATGTGACATTTTAGCCTATATTTATATATCTTTCTCTTTCTGTCAGTGACTGCCACCCTGCCAAGTCTGTGGGAGTTTTATGATCTGCTACCCTCTGAGATCTGTGGGTTCCTGTAACATTTTGCTGTGATTTTATTGGTTTTGGACTCAAGAACTAAAAATACAGTGAATATAGTTCACTATTCACATAACAAGATTTAAGTGTGTTTGGTTTTTAAAAGTTTCTTTGGTTCCCTTATATTTATTTCTATTTGAATAAATGGAGGGAAAGCCTGCGTATGGTTTCAGGAGGTATGTTTAAATAACAAAATCTAGTCTGGTCAAGGAAACCTTTCAGAATATAGATTTATGACAACATGAATTTTTTTCTAGCAGGAGAAATTTACCCCAAAACTTTAATGTCAGGCATACTAATATCTCACCTTATTATTTGTTGTTCGTCTAATTTATTTCTTAAAAATATTTTCTCTTTTCTTTTTTTTTTTGTTATTATTCATTTATCTTTGAAACAGTCTCATACAGCTCAGGCTGCCTTGAGCTGGCTGTATAGCTCAGGCTAGCCTTAAATTCCTGACTCTCCTGCTCCCTCATCTCAGGTGCTAAGATTCCAGATGTGTACCACCATGACTAACTTCTTAAGCAACGTTTCTCAGTCTGTTCACACTTGCTTGGCCCATTCTGAGTCCTGTTTCCCACTTAGGCAGAGGACAGTAGCATGGGAAGGGTTTAGATAACCTGTTTTCAGTTAGGATGGAATGTAAGAAAGGTAAGTAGGTGTCTATAGACTCTGCATACGTAAAGCTCTGGTGATGTGATCTTGTGTGAGCCTTGCCTTTAACCTGACCTTGCAAGTCTGATGATGAAGTAGACTAAGGCAGTATACCCTCATTTTATTTCATGAATAGACATAAAATAGTAAGAAAGAAGAGGGAGCAATTTGAGAGCATTTTAAAGTCACACAAGTAAAAGAAACACTACTTGTACCCTATGTTGTAACAGGGAATTTTTATGCTTTTAGCATATAGGTTAACAGGTGTGAACACATGCCATGCGATGAATGAGGAGTGGCTCAGGCCAGAAAACAGAAACTATGTAGGTTTTAAACAGGAAGATTTTTTTTCCAAGAGAAGCAGTTAATTTTGGTTTTGGTAGATGTTCTAAAGTAAGTGTGTAAGTTTTCCAGACTGGCCTGAACCCAGTGATTCACCTCTGCCTTGCAGCTGCTAGGACTGCAGGATTTTGTCTCTAGGCCGGACAATGGTCATTAATTGTAATTGAGAAGTTGATTGGATTGAGAAAGCTCTAGATAGTGAAACACACTTCTGGGTGTGTCTGTGAGGATGTTCCTAGACAGGATTATGTATGCGGCTCTGACTTCTTGAACATGCTATTCCTTTGATGACGCATAGGTGTTTCTACTGTAAGGCAGGAGAAGTCAGGAGGGTGGGGCTAGTGGTAGGTCCTTCCTTGATCTTGTCTCATACACTTCCTACATTACATTTCTCTGCCTCCTAACTGCCACAATGTTAATGGCCCTGCTCCACCATACCTTACCCTCCATGATGGATGGACACCTTGGAAACTAGGATCTACAGCAAGTCCTTTCACCCAAAAGAAAGTTGTATCCATTAGGTGTTTTATTCTCAGTGGTAAAAAACCTACAAATACATACTCCTCAGATTTCTTTAACTAAAATTAGTGGCTTTACTTTGGAGGATAAGTAACAGGTAAGCAGAGAACACTCAACTGCAGCAGTGGACTGCCGAGACCCAGAGAGAGTCCTCCTGAGGTGTTGACTCTGGCGCATTCACAGAGCACTGACAAAAGGCAAGTGCCCTGGAGTATAGTCACTGACAGTCAGACAGTGTTACCAACAAGGGAGTTCACGCCCATTTGATTGAATCAGGACCTGAGGCATTATATTATGGGTGTGTCATGATTTGTTGGATCTGAAAGATCTCCAGGCTGGTGGTTCTCATTTTAGGTTGTACATTGGTATTATTACAATATGCTATCAACCATTATTAGTACACTGGAATACATTCTGTTTTAGACATTTTTCTTTCTTCATACCTTGCTGAGAGAAAGGATTTGAAAGATGTGTGTGTGTGACTCTGTGTGCATATTTGTTCTTAAAGATTAGAATAATACGAAATGCGGATGTTAAGACTTCTGTTTTTAGCTTTTGTATTTTGAAATATTGGAAATTAACATTTGTTTTCTCACATTATCCTTAATATGAGAGAGCTAGAAAAATGGTCTCCAGAGAGGGGAAAAGTCCTCCGAACCACACTCAGATATGGCCATTAGGAATCTTCAGTTACTTTTCCCTGTTAACCTTCTCTCCTCCACACGGTGCAGTTGTAGGTATGTTACAGCTCTCAAGATGCCCCGTGGTTCTGAGATGCGCTATTCTACCTTGCCGCTGTTTGCTTGCTCGAATTACCATGACAGGCATTTTAAAGTAACTATAACTAATGTTAAGGATTCTGATTGAGGAAGCAGGCAATATGCAAGCACAGATAGGCTGTATAAGAAGAGCTAACACACCAGAGGGAAATGCTAGAACCCAAACCAGCAAACAGAGACGGCAGACAGCTCAGTGTATAGGCGGACGTGGCTGAGGAAGGCATACTGAATTTGAAGGTAGGTAGACATAAGTTCCTTGACTGATGTATAAGCCCCCTCCCCAAATCCTGGCATGAGCCAGAGGGAAAAAAAACTGCTACCCCCAAAATGGTGTCTTGGTTCTCCACTTGAGAGGATGGAGATGACATGGTGGGTAGCAAAGAGCAGTGTGTGTCTGTGAGGTCTCTGTGGGAAGTGAGAAGCCGAGCCTGGTAGACTGGAGCAGGCATGTGCCTCCTGCTTCTTCTGCCCTCTCACACCCTCTCCGTCAATTCTTCCTTGCCCATGGACCAAAGTGGCTGATATCTGAAAGTATGAGTCAAATTAGACTTTTAACTTGGCTTTCTTAAGTATTTAGTCAGAGAAAAGGGAAGTCTAACTAACACGAGATCAAGAATACCTGCATTTTTATATGGATGTTTTAAATGGCCACTGTCAGACATGCTCTGTGAAAGATGATAGGCAATCAATAATATCTTACAGGTCATCTCATAGGTAGCAGCTAGTTAGAGATAAAAGGCATATAAATAACAACACCAGTATCACAGTAAATTATCACAGGAAGTTTCAAAAATGTTCTGAGGTAGAACAAGCTGACATGCTGAGGGTCGGTAGGTTTGATGAGTAACACTTGTTTTGTTTAAAGAGTCAGCTTGCTTTTGGTTGCACTCATGCTCCACCTTGGCCATGGTAAGTGGCCGTGCTACTGACTTTTGTCGTGCTCCTTAGGGTTTTAATTCCCCTCAACTTAGGTTATAGTTCACTGAGAAACTAGTGACAAAATGGAGGTCATCTTGATCTCCGCTCTTTCCTTCAGGACATGTCTGTTCTCACAGTGTATAATTTCTACTCTCTGAAGAGGTTGTCTAATGTTCTCTTCATGCCTGCAGTTACAGTCTGGACCCTGGCTTGTCTTCGGCGATCTCAGTGATGACTGCCTACCCCACCACATTGCCGTCCTAGCATCTGCACATTCTTCACAGAAGGGATTAGTCCTGCTTCTTCCTTGCTAGAGTGTGTTACGCTTCTCACATTGCAATCAAACACAATCTGCCTCTTCAGCTTTTCTTCCAAGGACCTCCATCTTTTGCCCCAAAGTATTTTTTTTTTTTTTTTGATTTCCAGGAGGAGATATCCCATGAAATGTTTTCCAAACTCATTAGACAGATATATCCATTTAATGTCTCCTGGGTCTCTAATGTTTTGCAGAGTACACTTGAGAAGTCTTGGGATTGAGGGAAGAATGTGACCGTTTGGGACTGGGAACAGGAGGGGATGCACAGCTGAGGTCATCCTACAGTAATGAGCTCAGAGAACAGGACAGCTGCAGATGAGGTCATGACATACATTAGCGGACAAGTCTCCAAGAACTTTAGAATGATCCCCCGTGTCTGTTTATAATCTGCAAAGACTCTGTCATGTAGAGAAATAGGAGGAGAGCTTTCCGCTCCCAGCCCCAGGAGAGAGGATTTCAGCCATGTTTCTGGAAACCTGCATTGGCACAACCTAAAGTCTTGTAGCGAGCGTGGATTCATCGCATGTCTGGCTGTGTTCCTTTTGACACTGTGTGCGCATGATGATCTGGCAGACTGGAGAATAGAATGTTTCATTTCTTTGGAATTTTCGTGCTCATTTTTTTTATACCTTGCTCTGCCAAAACCCATTATTTTTGTTCATTTCATTATTACTCTAAAATATGAATGTGGTACTAACAAGATGGCTTAGTGGACATAGTGAAGGCCACACAAGCCTTATGCCCTGAGTTACATGCATGAAACTTTCCTGAGAAGGAGAGAATCATCTCGGAAGTCCTCTAACTCCTACTCACGTGTACCTTCATCCCCAGTAATAATAATACAGAACATTTAAAATATGAACAGATATTTGGTGATGTGCGCTCTCTCTCTCTCTCTCTCTCTCTCTCCATTTTATTTGTTTGATATAGGGGCTCACCATGTAGCCCTGAGTGGACTGAAACTCACAGTGACAACTCTACCATCATATATCTGGCGTGCTGAGATTACGGACATAAAGCTCTCTGCCTAGCAGCTTGAATGTTTCTATCACCATAGCTTTGTCTCATTCAGTATTCTTCTGTTTGTAGGGTTTTTTTTTGTTTGTTTGTTTTTGTTTTTGTTTTTTTATAAATGGTAGTCTTTTGTTTGCTGAAACAGGAGTCATTATTGGTTATTGGGTTTTTACTGAGTGCTGTCGAACTTTGAAGTGATTTTTGAACATCAAAGCTGTTGTTGATATTATATTTTGTTTTAGGTAGCATATTGAAATAATTAAAAAGTTGTTTATTTAAACATAATTTTCAGTGAAAGTTCTAGGACTTGAGCTGTGGGAAGGGTCATTTGAAAGTTTCCACACTCAGATGGCGTGGTGTGAATTGAAGTTATATCCCTTTGTGTTGGCCCTTCAAACACAGCGAAAACACACAGCTCCTCAGGCTGCAGTCCTCTGGGGTCACTGGGCATAGAGACCTAACATCCACTGGCCAGCTTCATCTCATTCCAGGCCTGGCTCAGTGGGTATGGGTGCCAGGGCAGGCAGGTAAGGAAGTTGAGGATGTACTTACCTCCAACAAGGAGATTACTTGTGAGTCCTGGCTTTTCCTGAAGATGCAGCAGTAGATATGGACATGAAAATAATCATGGTTAGGTTGATCCACGATATAAATGTTTCCTGAAATTTTGGCTTAAAACCCTCAGTTCACTAATTAAATACCTGTGTTTTCAAAACTGGTTATAGTTTATTAGTACAGAGATCGGTTTCTTCATTGACAGACCTTGCTGCATCAAACGAGTGTAAGGATGTACCCTGTGAGCCTGTTTTTGGATTTAGGCTTTTGTACCAGTAAAGTCTTCATAAGAGAAATTAGGCAGTATGGTAAAGCCACATTTATGTGGCCTTGAAAAAGTGCATATTCTGTGTTCATTCACACTTCAGAGAAGTTTCCATCATGATGCATTGCTGTCTCCCCTGGATCATGCTTCTCTGACATTGTTAGGTGATAGGAAGCCCTCGTTATCCAGACAGAATTCAAAGTAGTGTGTTAGTCCCGAGTCCATTAGTGGGTTGTTTAATGTGAAGGAGAAAGCGGCTGACAAATGCCTTTAACACCGACCACTTACTAAAATCAATTCCATGTTGAAGTAGTCTACAAACTTTGGCTGATGAACTCTAATTTCAGAGGTACCGTGTTCTGTTATATGTAAACATTCTTGCTGGAAAAAAATGTTTCCTGTAGGGGAGAGAAAACTTTCTTCACTGGGAGAGCTTGATGATTAAATCAGTGACATAAACTGACAGTAGACAGAGTAACAGGAGTCAAAGCCATTGTAATTACATGCATACACAGGGGACCCACACAAAATATAAGACTAAAAGAAGTTTTCACAGTGCTCTGAGCTACAGAAAAACCAGGATGTTGGTCCTTATTTGGGGTCCAGGTTGGGAAGGTGATGGGAGAGAGTTTATGGATGAGCATAGGTTTGTTATGCTGGTAATCTCTAAAGTGATGCGCTGTCTGCAGCAGGCCCCGAATTCAATGGATGGTGACTTAGGACCCTCTGTGATGTTGACTCACAATCTCTTACTTCTTGGATAAAATTCCCTAGGAAGGGCCACATGACCACTGTATTCCATTTCAGATGATGAATCTTTACTCAGATGAGGAAGCTTCTAAGGATGCTTCTCCCAGGTTCCTTCAGAGAAAGAGCTGGGCAAGAGATGGGTGATAGGACATCAGGTAGACCTTGGCCATGTTCTGTCTAACTGAGTCTGGTCATCACATGTGGTAGGAGATCCTGGTACTAAGGCTGATTCTGCAGATCTTTGCCTTCTTACTCTAAAGCCTCCATGCCAGAGTGTGGGGTAGCCTTCATGCCAGAGTGTGGGGTAGTATTTTAAGACAGATTTTACACGTTATATTTTCTATTCATTTTTTCTTTGAACCGTGTTGTTGTTTGTTTTGTATCTGATTCATGGCGTAGGTCTCACTATAGAAGTGAGGCTGGCCTTGAGCTTGTCTTGCTGCCTCAGTCTCCAGAGTGCTAAGATCACAGGCACGAGCAGTGGTTTTAAACAACAACAACAACAACAACAACAACAACAACAACAACAACAAAATCTTATTTGCCCCTGTGTAGTTAAAAAGCTTGGAAAGTTAGTTTCTGTAGATATGAAATATGTCTACAAAGACAAGGGTCCTGAATTCTGTCTTTTCTTACTCTGAACGACAGAGTCATGTTCTCCGAAGCTGCCTCCGTGAGTGCAGGGAACCAAACTGCCCAGTGGTCCTGGGTAGACTTAAATTCTCCCAGAGCTTTGCCCTTCTCAGGTGCAGTTGTGACATCATTAGGATGATGCAGGATGTGTTGTGAGACTTACTTCTTCCCGAATAACCATGCTGGGGCCCCAGGCCTGCAGTTCAATGACTGTCCTTGATTGTACTTTCTGTACAATGAAACCATTTGGACTGTGTTAAAACACAGACAATGTGGAATATCAACCCCTGCTATGCTTTATCTGGTCAGAAGTCAAGTAGAGAGAACAGGTGTAATCCTGAGCACCTACCAAAGTTCCTCGAGATTTCAGGCTGGAGGGGGTCCGTTGCTGTTAAGAGCTGCTAGGGCCTGTGTTGCTCTGTCTCTCATGACGGCTCACCTGGACTGCTCTCTCGGCTTTGCTGCCTTGAAGCTGGCTCTCCTAAGTCAACAGAAGCACATCCTTTTCTCTAATGTGGAATTTATGTTCTTTCAAATATTCACAAAAATTTGAATTTTTTTTTTTTTTGTGACAGAAACATCTCGAGACCTGAAATTGAATTCTAAGGAGTCTCTCCATTCTCAATTTCAGTTTACAGGGACAGCTGGCTTTTATTTGCAACTACCTAAGTCTTGCCCGAAGGCCAACAAGCAGTGCTACCAACTTCTCAGTTCTTCCCTTCTGGGTGCCAGGTTTCAATTGCTTGTTTACAATAGTCAACCATTCTTAATTAAGTTCAGCAATAAAGGGTTGCACATTGTCTAATGAGAAGCAACTGTTGGGCCCACTCTTCCTAAGCATGCATTCCAGAGTCTTTTCTCGGGTCTGTAAGTGTTTGGCTCACTGAAGGCTTCTCTCCTTGTTTTATCTCAAGGAATCAATGGTCTGCAGCCACTTCATTCACTGAATCAGTCCTGCACTGAGCCAGACACATTCGGATGTTCGCAGTGGTCCCTTCTTCAGGCCCCGTGCTAACATGTGGCCACTAGCTGCCTAGGTCTGTCATTTCTAATCCCGACATGCTGGAGATGCACGAAGGAGAATGCAGAGAGATGGACAAAGGAGAGAAGCTCACTTCCAGCCTGTGAACGTTAACCTCTCTTCAAACTTCAGGAATTAAAACCTAATGGTCTCATTCCAGTTTATTTACTTTGGGAGAGGTCAGTTTCTATTTCCAGGACATAAACAACTGATTTGGGAAATCGGTAAAAAGTGATCATTCTTTAAACTAGCTCTTTTGTTTGTTTTTAGAGCAGTGTTAGGTTCATAGTAAAGCCTGGTGGGTAGTTGAAGTGTGCGTGTCTGCTTCTCCTGCTCAGGCCTCCACCTCCCCTGTTGTCAAACTCTTGTCTCAGAGTGGTACTATCTTTTTTTTTCTTTATTCAGTGAAACAGTACAGGCACATCATTAGTGTCCAGTGTTGGTAGTGTGTATCAGAGTTTCTCTTGGTGTTAAACATTCTGCAGGCTTTGACATAGTTCAGGGGCACGTAGCAGCCATTGTATCTCCTGTGTCTCACAGAACAGTCTCAGGGACATAACCCTACTCCCACTCTGTCTCCTGCGTGCTCACTCTTTCCACCCTAAACCACCCCACCCCGTGTCCTGCTTCCTCATCCTAGCTCTTGACACCCAGTGATCTTTGTACTGCCCCTAGATTTGCCTTTTCCAAAATGTTCTACTAGAAGGATTCATACAGAATATGAGTTTTTACTTAGTAATAACCATTTGGACTTCCTTATTATCTCTTCATGGCTTACTAGTTCATTTCCTTCAAATATTTCTGTTCAGTTGTTTCCATTCTGAATAATAGTCTATTTTTTAATGTTCCGTAGCTTGATTATTATGTATCTATCAGTGGGCATCTTTGTTATTTCTAAGTTGAATCAGACTTCTGCAAGCCTCTGGGGTCAACTTTTTATATGCACTGTTCCCCCAAAGTTCCGTTGCATGAGTAACATGAGGTGCAACTCCCGAATCTTGTTGTGACTATGTCGTTAGGTTTGAAGGGACTGATAAATGTTCTCCTAAAGCAGCAGCAGCAGCAGCAGCAGCAGCAGCAGCAGCAGCAGCAGCAG
>JANHMN010000016.1:15808797-15992261 GCA_030674055.1 Rhabdomys pumilio
AGCAGCAGCAGCAGCAGCAGCAGCAGCAGCAGCAGCAGCAGCAGCAGCAGCAGCAGCAGCAGCAGCAGCAGCAGCGAGTGAATGTCCTCAAAAGCATTGGGTGGGGTCGGTGGTTTAGACTTTGGCTGTTTCTTCCAATGGAGAGGCACGGAGAGTGGTTTAAATGTTCATTTATGATGTGGAGCACCTTTTCTCCTGCTTCTCTCTCATCTGCTTATCTTATTTGGTGAGGTGTTTGTTCAGATTCTTTCATTCTCTCTCTAAGTCTCTGTCTCTGTCTCTGTCTCTGTCTCTGTCTCTGTCTCTCTCTCTCTCTCTCTCTCTCTCTCTCTCATCAAGTTGATTATTTTATCGTTGATTTCCAAGTGTTTTTTTTTTTTAAAGTGTGTTTTTGATAGATGCTCTTTGTTAGGTATGGCTTCTTCAAATATTTTCTTTCAGAGTGTGGCTTTTATTTTAATTTCTTCATAGTATTTTTCACAGAGCAGATGTTTTTTTTTTTTTAATTTTATCAGTTAATTATCTCTTTGAGGGTTTGTGCCTTCATGTTGGATCAGAGAAGTCTGAGAGCATCCATCCTACGTCAGCCACATCTCAATTTGCCTAAGAGTTTTATGCTACCTCAACATAGTTCCAAGTCAATGTAGTTACTTTGAAAAGTGTGAAGTGTGTCTCACTCATTTGTGGAGGGAGTTGCTTGGGAGATCCAAGCTGCATTTGCTCTTGCACTTTTTGTTGAACAGACTGATGTGTCCCTTTGTGTTGCCCTTGCTCCCCTGTCAAGAGCAGTGAGCTTGCTTATGTTCATTGCCTCTGGGCTCTTTCCCTGCACAATCCTGTGCTATCTGGATCACTGTAGGTTTATGGTAGAGTCCATCTTCTCACTTTTTTTGTTCTTACGGCTCCAGATAGGGTACCTCTGCCTATAAATTTGGAAATTAATTTGTTGTCTTAAACAAATAAATAAACAAAACACCAAACAAACAAACTTAGTCCTCAGTGGGACTTTACAGATGAGAATTAATAGCTTTGAGCATGCCACTTTTAAAGGTTTGCTAAGCAGACAGTGAGTAGGAGAGGTAACCCTGACCAAGCAAGGAAAAGACTTACATCACAAAAACTTCAAGTCTTTAAAGAGAGAAACCGAAGAAGATATCAAGAGATGGAAAGATCACCCATGGTTATGAATCAGTTGGGTTAGCACAGTAAAATGGTCAGCCTACCAAAAGCAATCCACAGAAATATCAACATGATTCAATGCAATCCATGTAGAAATATCAACATGATTCTTGAGAGACATTGAAAGGAAAAATTTCAACTTAAGATGGAAAGCCAAAAACTGAGGACAGCTGAAACAATCCTGAAGAATAGAAGTACTGCCAGGGGGTTGGGGGTGGTTCATTATCCCTGATTTCAACTTGTTCCACAGAACTGTCGAAATAAAACCCACATGGTATTGGCACAAAGACATGTTGATCAATGGAATCAAATGAAGGACCCAGATATAAATCCATGCATATATAAATACGTGGGTTTTGTTATCGTTGATGTGTTTTTTTGATGAAGATTCCACAAACACATAGTGTCTTAACAAACAAACAAACAAACAAACAATACAGTGCTGGTCAGACTGGATATCTGCAAGTAGAAGAATGCAAATATATCCATACTTATCACCTTGCACAAAACTTAAGGCTTTGTGGATCAAAAATCTCAACAAAGACCATGTACACTGAACCACCTAGAAGAGAAAGTAAACACAGGTGTACGAGAGACAACTTTCTGAACAGAACACAGACAGTTCAGGCTCCAAGATCAGCAATTGATAAATGGGGCTTTATGAAGCTGAAAGGCTTCTGTATAAGAAAAAGGACTCTGTCAATGTGACAAAGCTTCAGCCTACAGAATGAAAAAATATTTTCCCCAACTTCAGCTAACATCAAAAAATATAAGAGATACAAGAAACTAGAAAGAAAAACAACGCAATCTAAAAATGGAGTACAAATCTAAACAGAGAATTCTCAATACAGGAATCACAAATGGCTGAGAATCACTTAAAGAAATGTTCAATATCTTTACCCATCAGGGAAATACAAATCAACTACACTGAGATTCCATCTGTGTTGTCAGAATGGCTAAGATCAGTAACACAAATGACAGCTCATGCTGAGGAGGACGTAGAGTAGGGGAACACTGCTCCATTGCTGGTGGGAGTACAAACTCGTACACTCACTATGGAAATCAGCATGGCACTTCCTCAGAAAGAATCCGTGTACCTCAAGATGCACCTATCCCACTTTGGGGCATACACCCAAATGATACTTCGTTCTACCACAAGGACACTTGCTTACCATGTTCTTTCCTTCTTTATTAATAATATGCAGAAACTGGGAACAGCCTAGATGTTCCTCAGCTGAAGAATGGATAGTCCAAACGTGGTACGGTTAGATAATGGAGTATTATTCAGTTGTGTAAGGAAAATGACATCATGAAATTTTCAGGCAAATAGATGGAGCTAGAAAAAAATATCATCCTGAGTGTGGTAACGCAGACCCAGAAAGACAAATATGGTATGCATTCACTTATAAGGTGCTGTTAGCTTCTAAGTAAACAATAACCAAGGTACAACATCAGAATCAGAGCGGTTAGGTAAAGAGGACGCTTCTAAAGAGATGCATGGTTCTCTGTGGTACATGGAAGGGGAAATGAAACAGAATTTTGGAAGCACTGGGGGTAGGGTGGGTGGGGATGGGAGCTGTGACAGGATCACAGTGTGTGGGAAGGAGGAGGGAACAGAGATAGAAGAAAAAAACACAAACAAACAGAAGTAGCCCCTGCATTACAGTCAATGAATCATAACCAACAAAGACTGAAGTTGCTGAGAGGACTCTGAAGCAGTACTGTAGGGGTAGTGACACAGTCAGTAGCTTTCCCTCATCCTTGCCTTTCTCAGAAGCCCTGGGGTGAGAAGGTTCACTGCAGATTTCTCTGGGTGTGGATGCAGGTAACACTAAGAGGCCTGGAAGCCCCAGTGCTGACATGAGTCTGAGTTAATAAAACACAACTCACATTTGTGCTTCCATTTCCCAAATGTCTGTAGAAGTAGCCAAACAACGAAACGTAAATGCCTCTAAACGTTAGCGAATGCATAGCAACTCTTTTGTCTTTGTGACTTTGTCTTAGTAGACACTGCAGTGTCCACTGTCAATTGGTAGAATCTATGGAGGTTGTTGACTTTGTCTGTGCATTTACTATAGGATCCTAGGTTTGGAAAACACATGCAGCCATATTCAAATTGTAGTTTGTCAAAATATATATATATATATATATATGTCTTTGCCGAACATAGCTCTCTGGCTTGGCTTCTTCACTGTTGACCAAACTTTAAGTGTTATTTCTAGATGTCTAGTGCTTTGATCGTATCTTTCTTTGGTATTTTTAGGTTCTACCCAGAGAGCTTCTCAAAGTTTATACTACCAGTACTCACACGGTGCTGAGGGTTTTAATCTGTCCTAAACCCCTAGTTGGTGACTTTGCTCCCAGAATCTCAGGGGTCAGCCGGTTTATCAGTTCTCATCAGATGTCTTCATCAAATGATTTTCCTTTTATTTTCTCAGAATAGTTTTAGAATAATATCAGCCTGTGTCATCTGATTGACCTGAAGACTGTAGATTTTAAAGAAGTTATATCTGTTCGGAGTGATTAATATTTAAACATTCATGATTGACTAAAACAATGGCATTTTGTAAATCATAAAAAGGACACCAATGATTCTGAAAATTGTGCATTCAGACACTTTATTATATCAGTATTAGTTTGTAGAATGAAGAAAAGTTTTAATTTGCTCAGTTGTTTCATGTTCCAGGGTTTACATTTGCATTGTTAACACTATATAGAGAAAATTCTTTGGGAAAGTCTTCTCTCATAATATGTAATTTGATAATAATTAATAGACTAGCATGCTATTTTTATCGAAGAACATGCTGTATCTATCCTACCTTTTGCATAGGACCTGGTGAGCCTGTGTTTCTTCCCTACCTTAGAAGAATAAAGGTTGGCTAATGGTTTTATTATTAAGTAGCAGAATGAAAATGAATAAATCTCCTTTCTTCAAAATCTAGAAAATCAGCCATCTCAAAAGCATAGAAAGGTGCTAAGGAGCAACACAATTCATGTTTCAATCTTTCTTTTATTGAATGTACTTCGGCTAATACAATGCCTGGATCAAGGACACAGTCCTTATTAGTAAGAGTTACACAAAAATATTTAGATGCCCATTGCTTTAGTTAACTATTATATTTTACATCTGTGCTTTTTACTCATACTGTGAACATTTTATATGGCGTATAATTTGATAACATTCGATTCCTGAAATATGAGTGTGAGAAACAGTTAGGATATGAACATATTTTGGGGCTTATGTCATAGAATTTTAAGTCGTTCAGTCTCCCTCTTCCTGCTGGATACGTGGAAAGTGATGTTCTGTCAGGGTCTCCTTTGGCCCAGAGCTCAGTGCTTCTCAGGTTCCCAGTCTTAGTAATTGGCATTAGCTACAGCCAGGGAAACGTAAGCGAGCAACTCTGGGGCCCTTTCCAACTCTCCTCTTCCCTCACCTTCTGTGTCCACTCAGTTGCCAAGTACCATTAATCCTGCATCTGCAGTATCTCTTCTGCCTCCACTCCTCTCTCTTGTCACGGTGCCTGCTCTGTGTCATGCTCTCATTACTCCAGCTCTGGGAGAAATGCAGAAGCCTGGGAATTGTCTGCTTGCCTTTAGCCTCTTGCCTTCCAACTCAACATAGACTAAGCCTCAGAAGAGTCTTGATGTAAGAGGAAACCTGATGGGGAGAGTCATTCATTAAAACGTTGCAATGGCCATGATCCCTCTATGCTGAGATGGATGTAAAAACGTGTTTATAGAAGAGCAAAGAAAATTCTTGTTATCACAAAAATTAACCCAGGGGAGGGGGTGGAAAAGAGCTATGCACTCAGCAGTGAGACAGTGATGTGTGCTTGCCATGTTGGTTCTGCAAAGCAGAGACCTGATAGCCTGATAGCACCATAGCCTCACACTGAGAGTCAGTCTGCATGTTCTCCTGGACTGTTGTTTTGGGGGAATCTCATTTTGGACATGAAAAAAAGATTTAGGATCTGGGGACCAGTGAACAGCTTAAGGTGCTCCCTGGTTTATAAGGTTCAAATATATTTTCTGAATGAAAACACAGGTTAATTATGACACTTAAATGGCCATTTCCAAAGAATTTATTGTCATGATGTTAAAACAACCAACGTTTCTTGGGAGTAACAGCTATGGTGGTGCCAGCGTTCAGGAGGCAGGGCCAGGAAGATCTTGAATTCTAGGCTTACCTGTCTCAAAATAAAAACAAAAGCAAAACCAAAAAGTTGTTTTTGGGGACCAGCCCTTGGCATAAGAGACTGAGGGATGTGAGGCCTTATTTTAAGGTCTCACTCTGGCTTCCTTAGCTGACCTTCTGTTTCCAGTCTGTTAGGTGGGATCAATGCCTACATTTGACACCCTCTCTGACTGCCGCAAAGAGGCTGCATGGGCACAGCATTCACATATGGACCGAGGACATTTGGTAAGCAGAGGTCTAGCTGCGCATTTGCTGTGTCTCCCCACAGCTGCACGGTCATTGTTCTCCCCGTTCCCCATTTCCACAGTGACTTCCACGTTCATTCTTAACATGGAGTGCGTAAGCCCTGTTGGTTCTCTCTGTGTCACGGCTCTGAGTTCGGTTCTCTTGTTGCCACATAGCATCCTCCTGCCCCAGCCATCTTGTCTAAAGTACCGTGGTGACACAGGAGATGTCCATTTCTGCTTCTTTATATGGCTTTTCAAAGACAACTCATCTCCTTAAAAGTGATGTTTCCAGTAAATCATTAATTTGTAATTAATAATTGTGAAGAGGAATTCATAATTCTTCATGAATCTCTGATGCCTGTTTGATCATATTCAGATTTAGGTCTAGCCTTTGGGAATTTCTGAAGTCATATCACCTTTCCTACGTCATCCTTGGTCAGTTTTGCCCTGCTTTTCACTGTGCCTCAGAATATTTTTCTACTCAAGTCATTACCTTTCCCAACACACCCTATATTGGGTTTCTACATGCTTTGAGACATTTATTTCCTGACATTTTTAACATCTATGCCATATGTCACCTATTGAGTACCTACTATATTACAGGATAAAATACAAAAATTCCATAGAACACAGTATATAAAGAATTGATGGCATTAGTAATGTTCACCACCTTCCATTTTGTTGAATTTTGATCTTTCACTCTGTGTGACACATATACTGTACAGTGACTTCATGAGCAAGAAGAGGAGGAGCTTATGGCTCCATTGAAAGGCTCTTTAAGGAGCATGTCCGGCTCCCTGGCCCAGTTGTTTCCTTTGTCCGCTCTCTCGCTTTTTATTTCTTCCTGCTGCTTGTTCGCAAGACGTTCAGGCTTGTCCACTCAGCTAAGCCGAGGAACTTCCAACTTGATGTCGGCCAGCCACAGCTGCTTTAGCTAAGCTGCAAAAAGTTAAAACTTTTACTGAACCTAGAAAAAAAAACAAAATGGAATCACGAGAATGAAAACTAAAAAAAAAAAAAAAAAAAAAAATGACAGAGACTCAAACACAATGAAGCAAACTTAAACTGTGCACAGTACCTGAGTGAGCAGGGACCCCACACTCTGTGGCTTAGTGGTACCCACTTGCTTTCAGGTATTTAATTTAGGAGTATTGTCGTTTGATTTTGCCCTGAGGTTAAATGTTGGTGCAGAAGTGGCCATGCTACACACCGCTGCATCAGCAGACGTTTTGGTTACAGTAGAAAGGTTTCACTTGGACTTAATCCATAAGTATGAGGCATTTACCCCACTAGGAGACCGGCAAATGAATCTTGATGCATTAAGGAAATAGAAGACGACTTGTGTACCCCTGGACGTGCTTGCTCGGACTCCTCTGTGAGTGCATTTGTTAATAACTCCCTTCAAAGTTACTTTCAGTCTGTCTACTGAGGCACGTGGACTAACTTCTGCATTACAAAACCCATTTGATTCATTTCTCCATTCCTTTTGTCATATTCATACATACATAAACACACGTACATACATGCACAAACACATACAAACACACATTAAAAACATGCACACACATAAACACACTCATACACACATAAATGCACATATACTCAAATGTACACACATTAACGCATACATACACACATAAGTATACACAGATAAACTTACACACACACACACACACACACACACACACACACACACACACAGCACATTTTATTTTTTGCCTTCCTGGGCTAACATTAGGACTAATACTACTAGTGTGTGAAAAGTTTTTTTGAAACCTATAGGAAATTAAAAAATACACACATGGTCTGGCATCATTAAAATATTAAATGAATGAAAGAAAGCTTTTAGGCGATACTTTTCTAATTATAGTTTTAATTCCATTCATCCATGCTCGGGATGAATCTAACTCAAGCCAGGCAAGCCCTCTTCCCCTGAGCTTTTTTTTTTTTTAAATTAGATATTCTACTTATTTACATTTCAGACGTTATCCTTAGCCCTTTTCCCCATACCCCCCCCCCCCCAACCTTCCCCTGAGCTTTGTCCCTAGTACTGTGGTTTTGAACAGTGCCACCTATGTGATGAAATGATGTACAGATGCTTAGAATCGTGACTTTGTTTTCAGAATGAAATAATGAATAAGACATTATGTTCTGCCCTTTAACAACAGGGTAGAGTCAGGGCTGTGTACGATGTAATGAAGCTTTATGGGTGTGTCACACAGTATACTTGAACAGTAGCTGAGGTTCTTCAGGATGTAGACATAGAATTTTTCTGAAATACTTCAGTGACTTGAACAAACTCCGATTCCCACTAAGAGCAATTCCACTCGGGTCTCTGCTTCTGTTTTAATTGGACCTCTGCTCGGGCAGTTTAATCGAAGAGACGTTCTTCAGCTTACTTCGTTTGGTAATTGTTCCACTTCCCATTTTCCTCTGACAAGGACAATTGTGTAGCTCCAAAAGATGGAAGAAGGTCTCCTGCACACTGACAGAGCACTTGGAGGCAGGGAATGAAACAGGTGACCTTTCAGGGTGAGCGGAGCAGTCTACCCAGGATTCTGTCCATTATGGTCAGGATTCAAAACCCACTGTGGCCACACTCAGAGCCTCACCCTGCTTTTGTGAAAAGCATGCAACAGCTAACATTTGGCAGGGCATGAGAACACCATCCAGCACTCTGGATTTCCCATGCATCCCTGTGCTCAGTGAGAAAGTGACCGACAAGTAGGAGCCCAGCTCAGATCTGTTTCCTCTCCCAGGCCCAATTGTTGCAGCTTGAGTGTAAAAGAATTCATTTCATAGAACTGGTGACCCCCGCCCCCACCTCAGCCACTAGCTTAAGGAACCGCACAACACAAAAACCAGGCTTTGTTGTCCCAAAGCACTTCTGCCTAAGTGTCTCCTTTTGTGAAAAAAGAACTGTGCTTGGGAACAGTCTTGCTGTGGGTGTTTTATCAGAAGAAGGGCTGCAGGGCTGCAGTTGCAATCTTGCGATATTATTAAAATAAACTTCCACTGCTAACTGACTGGTCAAACAGTGTGGCTGCGAAGAAATCGAGCTGAAAATCTAATACAGAAAGAGCCAAAGTGTGGATTGGAGTCATGGCAGCTTCTGAGCAGAGCATCCTTGAGATTTCTCAGCAGGGAAACCATAGGCTGTAGTCCTGGCTGGACTCTTGGGAGTGACTAGGAAAAACTGTCACTACTAGACTATCTTGTGAAAGAGAAGATAATTTTATTATCTCTTTTATGACCATTTCATCCTGGATACCAGTCTTGTATGGTCATAAGCATGTGCCTTACTCAGAAGTACATTTCACCTGAATCTGCTCACTTGCCACAGATCCTGCTCTGCTCGGGTGATAGGGTGTGACTGTGGGATCCCTGGAGATGAGACCAAATGTTGCCTTGATTTGCACCCCACAATCACAGCTTTCTGAAAACCAAGAAGGAGCAGAGCATGGATAGTTTTTCATCAGAATTGCGGGGATTTATGAGATTTGCAATTGAGTCTGAAATATGTGCCTAATGTAGTTCATATTATCATAAACCATAGTCATTTTTCCTTTATGCCACAAGAAAAATGCAGAAAAGTGACTTGAACTTGGTCATGGGGCAGCTCTCACCAGTGGGAGCTCAGGAAAAGACAGTGCAGCCAAGAAGACATTTGAGACCTGCTTTCCTGCCTCCGTAGGTAGGACTTCTTCAGTTGCCAGCTCTGTGCACTCAGCAGGAGCATTTCTTGCCATTTATGTATTAAAGCATACTTGTGTTTCTGTCTTAGTTGTGTTCTGGAGGTGTGGTGATAATGGAAACGTAGGAGACAAGCAGCTTTGGGATCATGAACTTAGGCCACAACAATGTGGTCATTGCATCATTGTGTGTGTGACTTTGCTTCCTGTGTGCTTGATTCTGTAAGTGCTGTGTTTCGTGTATCTGTCGGTTTCAGTATCACTCAGCTCCTAGTCAACAGTATAAACTCTGAGTGTAACACCAATTCTGCAAAGCACGTCTCTCAGGCAGTGAGCATCTCAGCCTGCCTTCCCTAGGACACTGACAGAATACTGTGTCTTAAACCAGACAGCAGAAGACAGAGAGCAGAATGGGTACTTCCGTACACCAGACCTGACACAAAAACGGAACCCACTGTTTTCAAGGAGAAACATTCCCCTCAGCAACTCAAGATCTTTGGCAAGTCTGCACTGTGAAGTGACCACAGGACTGCTATGCATATTGACTTTGGATTACAAGTTATTTTTAAGAAGTGGGTTCATTATACATACGGAATTCGCAAATCAGAATTGGCTATAAGTAGTTTTATTTAACGTATTTAAGTTATGGCACAGCTCATGAGGTTGCCTGAATGATCAGATTCTAGAGGACTAAGGAGAATTTTTAGTGCACTATAGCGTATTTCAGTGAGCCTCACTTATAAAAACCCTCCCACTCCCTGCCTTCTGTCTTCTCTTCCTTCCTCTTTCACAGGGCCATTCTGTGTGGTCTCCGGCTGCCTGTACTTTTCTTTGTACCCATGTTGGGTTTATATTTGTGGACCTGCTGCTCAGCTTCTCTAGTGTTTAGACACACAAAGTCCCCCTTGAATTAATGCAATCAAACACATTGTATACTGCCTTATAAAAATATTATGGGACTTCAGCTCTATTATTAATTTGACTTTCAGTTAAAGAAACTAAGATTCTGATAGATGAACTACTTGTTACAATTGACCTGCCTAGCATATTGTGGAAGTCAGAGTCTAAGATGTTTTGATTTTCATTTACTTTTATTTTTCTTCTCTCCAAGCTGGCTAGTTCTTACACACACACACACACACACACACACACACACACACACACACACAACTGTCTTAGTAATTATATCCTGTATATTCTAAAATTTATTTTTGCTTGAGATTAAATTTTATCTTATAGCCCACACTAGTGTGGAACTTACTTGTAGCTTCTAGAATGGTCTTGAACTTTCCATGATCCTCCCAAGTTTGAGGGTTGCCAGGGTGAGCCATTGCATTTGGCTAAGCGGAATATTCTTAAGAAATGTTTTTCAAGAATACCAGCTTTATGCCAGTCAGTGGTCAGGATTTTGATATCCCTAAAACTGAGGCTGCATGCATTGTAATCTAAGCATTTACAAGGGAAGTTGACAACATTCTCCTGCTTTTCTCAGAAATAACAAACAAACAAGCCCGCACCACCCCCAGTTTTCTTCACAGATAGAGTTGTATAATTTAGCATGTAGCTTGGGTTTAAGTGGGGTGTGAAAGCTACAGAGTGTGATTCTCCCACAAACAACAACTGTAAACTCCTGATGCACCTGAGAGCTAACGTTGGCTTCCATGTCATTTGAGTCTAAGAGAAATGAACCTCCTCCTAGATACTGGGTGGAAGTGCTGGCTTATCAGGGTATCTTTATCACTTCCAGTGATAATAAGACTTGTGCAAGGGCCCAGCACTGCAACAGCTGGGCAGAAAGATACTGTTTCATCCGGAAGGATATTGACTGCTCAACTCTGAACTTGCATGCTGTAGCCCTAAGCCGTAATACCTCAAGACTGAGTTGGAAAATAAGTTGTTGGATAGGTGTTTAATTTGAAACAAGACTATTTAGATGGCTTCTAATCTAATTTAGTTGGTGCCCTTATAAAAAGTGGAAATTTGAACACACCTGGAGATGACAAGGACAAATAGAAGACAGGAAGACCTTGAGGTGAGGGGGTAGGGGGAAGTTACAAGCCAGAGAAATGGAACATGTGGCCTCTTTGTCTTGGCTAGAGGGAAAGGAAGAGTGTCCACCAAGGCATGTCCTTGTGGAATTCTATTGCACCAGAGCAGAAGAGAACTGGGCTACTCAGGAAAAACGGTCATTGGTTGGTAAGTCTGATGACACTGAGTGTCTCAGTAATAACACAGAAGTATAAAAGCATAGCAGAGCAGCCTTAAAACCCTGAAAATGATTTTCCACTTAAAAATCTACACGAGCGTTATCAACTGCAAGTACGGGAGTGCAAGAAAAAAATCTCACACGTGCAGCATTTTAAACAATTATCTTTATCTACTCTTTCTCAGGAAGTGACAAGACTGCAGACCATGGAATGAAGGGAATCATAAATGAGGAAGGGAAATGGCTCACTGAGGAGCGGCAGCTGAGGCAAGAAGGGTGTTCCCAAAGTCATAGTAGGTTAGGGATTATTTGGTTGAACCCCCAAAGCACATGGAGTGCAGATTGAAGCAGCGAGATCAAGACTGCAGCAGGGAGATGAGGCGGGCGAAGAAGCCCGAAGTCTGACAGGGCTGAGCATGAAGAGCTTGCCGGAGAATAAGGGGGTTGTCACTCTTCTCCGCTGCCTAGAGCTGAAGTTCTGAAAATACACAGAAAAGCTGTCCGAATAGTAAAGGCAGTTACTAACTTTAGAGTTATCAAAGCTCTACAGAGCAAAAGATAATTGTACCCATGAAGTGGCTGGAGAAGGGAAACTTTCGTAGTGTGCTTAGGCTGCTTTGTATGCTAGTGAGATTTATTCTGTCCTGCGTGTATGAAAAGCAATATGTGGGGGACTTGCTAAGAGATGGGAGTGGGCAGGACTCAGGAGTGTACAGAAGTTGAGTAGAGAATCTTCCCTGTGTTATACACTAGACCTAACAATATTGTCTGGCTTTTATATTTTATACTTAATAGCATTCTAGGAAAAAAAGTCGTTATTAACAAAGGTAGCAGGAGTAAGTTCTGGATGAAGATAATCCATTCAGAAGAGGAGGGATTATCCTTGGAAAGTGACTGGCTCTCCCTCCTCAGGCGGGGTGGGTGAAGGGAAACATCAGGGCATCTTGGAAACTATATCAGAGGCCTAATTATTTTAGGATGTGTAGAAAATAATTTGCTGTGGACTGCTGATTATTTTGCATTTATATGCTCACCAGTAAGCTGTGTCCTTTTGTGCTGACATGTGTAGTTAGAGTAGTCACTGGGTTCTCTCGTTGGGCACTTGCCATGCTGGAAAAGCCCCTTTGTGTGTAAGGACTGCTGGCCCTTCTTCTATGTGCCTTCCTTAGAGGCTAAAACAACAGCCTAGCGCCTGTAAGGCCTGAAATGGGGAAAAGGTAACCACAGGGACCTGTCCATCTCATGCTGGTGCTACAGGAGGTACTGATGGGCCAGCATCCACCAGAATCTCCCTGTTCTCCACGGGTACAGCTTTGTTCCCTCCTGCTTCTTCCTGGGCTTCGTCCTGTCACATTCTGACTTTTCTCTAGACACAGAGAGTGTGTTAGTGTGAGGGAATTTGTTCTCAGCCAGGGTTACAGGAGTTTCTACACCACAATTCTCCAGGTTATTGGCTTACATGGTTAACAAGGAAGAAGCTTTAGGTACCTGATTTTCTCTAGAAATCATCTCAAAGTGCCTAAAAACTACATGATCAACTTTAAATCCTTGCAAGCCTGGTTTCTTTTATTACATATTATGAAAGGAGTTTTTATGCCAATTAGAAGTGATTTGGGCCTTAATTATGTTTGAAAGGAATATTGTTGCGTGGAGGTCCAGTCTAAGAAGGGGATGTCGAAATAAGTGCTTGAGTAAACATAGTCCACCATGACCTTCTGATGGTTTCCTGTGAAATCATTCAGTCGAAGTGAATCCAGGCAGCTATTAAACACCAGTGGTTCAAGAGAAGAAGTGGACTGTCAGGGCTTGTATTTCAGAGGAGCAGACAAAGGTACCCACTTAATGTCGATGCTAGCTAACACTTAAGATTTCAATCAACCTGGTCTCAGATCTAGCTAGCTATATTCTAACTTTTTAACAGTTTGTTTATTTATTTAACGTATTTACGGAAGGGAGAGTGCATTTAATGTACAAATACAGAAACAGAATAAGCAAGAAAAAAGCAATTCTACAGTATGCCTGTGGGTGTCAAAGGACATCATGCAGGAGTGGATTTTTTCCTGCCACTGGGTTCCAGGGATTGAACCTAGGCCCTCAGCATCGGCAGCATGCATATTATTTACCTGCGGAACTGTCACACTGACACTGTGGTTTTGTTACAATCGTTTTGCCAGCATTCATCCACACGAAAGTACAGGCTCAGAATCTCATGTGATTCTTTGGGGTATTTGATCAGATCATACATTTTACCTCCCTTTCAGTTACGGCCCATTTCTAATTGTAGGTCTGAAGCCTTGTTTCACTTTCCAACATATTATGAAATCATGTTTCCATCATAACTCTATTATATATAAGGAAAGCAAGAAGTGAACAGTGGCTTTTACCCGGACGCTTCAGAGAGCAAGGGAGGCAGTCCTTAGATGACCAGGGTGATGGCCATCCACAGAGGTAAAGGGTGGAGCACAGGAGGGACAATGATTAGTTATAATTTCCATCAACCCAAGATGGGTTTTCATTGCCCCTCTATTGACTGTTAGATGCTGTTCCCTCAGATTAAATTCTCATAAAACTACGCCACCACATCTGGGCTTCTGGTTCTGTTTTCATCCAAAAGGACACCAGGGCCGAAGAACAAAACTAGGCAATGATATTTAGAAATGGTTCAGTAACTTTCAAGTGTCTGAAAGAATTAGCACGCAATATCTCTTTATGATAAATTGTGAGGATTTGGTAGTGTTTTACAAAGAATCATAGAATTATAAAAGTTGGAGAATAACTGCACAGCCATCTTTTTGTTGTTAGCAGTTCCAGAAGCACTTGTCATGAGACAAACTAGGAGGAGTGAGATTGGGGCTATACACATCTACCTGCCTCCAAGGAACACCCAAAGGGAAATAGTATCTGAGCCTTGTCTGGAAACTGCTGCTTTAAAATGTTATTGTTTCCAGAAACCGTATCTATTTGCATGATTTTATTTAGAAAGTTAGACAGAAAAGAAGTTGTGAAAAGGTTACTTCAGTTTATCTACTACTTTTAATAAAGTCACACAAAACAAAGGAAACATTTTTTTTGGGGGGGGGAGTTTGTAGCACTGCAGAGATGGCTCAGAAGTTAAGAGCAGCTGAAAGCTCTTCAGAGGTCCTGCCTGCATGGTGGCTCGCTCTGCTGTAACTCCAGTTCTGAAACCCTCTGTTATCCTCTAGATACGCCAACAATGCCAGTGCTGTGGATATATGAGCAGGCAAAGCACCCATCCACAAAAGACAATTTTATTTAACTTTAAAAAAAGGAAATTCTGGTCAAGGCAAGCTGGTGTTTGGTGTCCAGGAAAAGCAGGTAAGCAACAGTGAGGTTCTTTAGGCAGATGTGCACTGGAACCTTCTCTGGGGATAGGAGTTGGCCCTGGTAGTCTTCCTTTTTGTCCTGGTGCAGAGAGAAACACTCTCAAAGTCAAGTCTTTCCTTAATAAATGTTGATTTTACTTCGAAAAAAGAGATTTCTTTACTTTTTTTCAAAATTTATGTCTTCAAAATTTCTATTGTGACTGCTACTTTTTTCTCAAAAATAAAAATCATCTCACAATAAGCCTCATGCAAAAAAGACACTTACACAGGGGCCACCTCACGGTCTACTCTGAACAGTGGCCTTTTCACAGAGCACTTGAGAAAATTACTCAAGGTCTGAGCATGAAAGAGCAGATTGGAAGGCAGAATGACCACACATTGCATTCCCTTCTCACCAGTACATGCTCATCACATTGGAATGAAGAGCCAATAGGGAGAAGCTTGAAGGTAAATGCAGGTTTGTGCCGTCTCTCTTACACACTGAGCTCGAGACCCGTGGAGATATGAGGGTTTCACATGGCAGCCCAGGACAAAGCCCTGGGAGCAAAATAGCCAGGTTAAATTAAATTCGTAAGTCTAACATTCAGTCAGAAATACCCAACCATTAAAGGAAGCAGACATTTAAAAAACCAACTTAATGACGGGAAAAATCATTCAGTATTGCTCTTACACTATCAAACACGGAAGAATTATTCCATAAGTAAATTAAAATGAGTGTTTGCATGTTTCAGGTGCTAAAATGCTTTATTTTAGAAAGATTTATGAAAGTTATTCTTTAAAAAAGTCCAAACCCAACTTTAAAGCTCATTACGACAATGAGAAGTAAGGCAGAAAATGCCCTGGGTGGAGGCGACCGCACCCTAGAGGCTATGCTAGTGAATTGGAAGCGTAGGAGGAGAATTTCTTCACAGTACAGCAGGGCACAAAGCAATCTGACAAGGTGGTGACCTGGAGATGGCACAGGGGGCCACGTTTGCATGTGAAAACCACTCGAGCAGTGTCCTGAAACAGTGTTGCCTGAGCTGGGCTTGTAGGACTGTGAAACATTTATCCCAGGAAGACTGGCAGGAGTGGAGAGAGAGCAGCAAGTGTTGAGACATTTTAATTTACCATGCTAACCTTAACCCCAACCTGTCCAGGGCTCTGGTATCCCTGAAACCAACAGCTTTGATGAGATCTACCCCAGGCAGCCATCACAGAGCTCTTGGGGTTCTGTTCCTTTAGAAACTCCATTTACACAGACTGTTTAATGGACCTGTCCTTCCTGTGTCTCCTGGAGGCTTCCCCTCTCAACTGTTGTGATTTCAGAATTCAGAGTTCTTCGATTGTGTTTAGGTTATTTTGGTGGCCATGGGAGGTCTTGCCACAAACAATTTAACATCCCTACAGCAGGCCAGTTATGTGGTGGTACAAATATAATGGACAAAGGAAAAGGCCAGCCTAGGGAGTAAGGTACTGGGGAGTTTTGAAGTTCTGGTATGTTGCTGAGGATTAAGAAGGGCCTGTGTCTGCGGGAATCCTGGCTGCTCAGGAAATACCTCCGGAGGCCCTAAGCTCATTCTCCCTGACCTTGAGGTCCCACTGCCAGAAGTGAAAACTACCTGGCCTGTGTCACAAGTATAGGCTTGCTTGTGGCAAAGGTTTTAATTTTCTGGTAGGATTCTTGTTTAGCAAGTATAAGCGCCTACAATGTCCAGCACTTTAACAACAACCAAAAAACCCCAACCAAACAAATGAAAAAAAGGAGCAAAAGGCATATAAGGTATGACAAAACAAAGAACAAAACAAACAAACAAAAACCAACCAACCAACCAAATAAACAAACAAAAGAACATTTTCTCACCTATGGCAAGATTCATGGCTAAAGCCACTATGACAAAAGATAGGCTAATAAAGAGAAAAGCATGTCTATTTTTTTTAATTCAGATTTTACTTGATACAGGGCCTTCCGGAAGTGACATGGCAAATCACATCACACATACATGCACGTGCACACTCGAGAGGAGAGAAGGGAAAATGACCTTTGCATATGTGCATGGTCGTCGGAAACAGTGTGTGTGGAACACAAGGGCACGGTGACACTAACCTTGGAAGAACTCACCGGGCAGGCCCTGGTCTTCGGATCTGCTTGAGAGCCTCGGTTTCTTCCTTCCCTCCAGCTGTGAGGCAAAGCGGCTCAGATCCAAGTGTCCATCCCAGGGTTTGGTTAGCTTTATGGCCCCTTCACAGGAGGGTATAAGGAAGAGAAGATGTTGCGTTTTCCTGCCTCTACAATTGCTTCACTTCCCGGTGTGCCACATATTGAACGTGAGTCTTGAACATGTTACAAGTGTCCCTTGCCACTTACCCAACCCCACTGCAAGGAACTAAAAGTCATTCAGCTGTCTTCTAGTCCAGGCAGTCAAAAGTCCCATCCACTTCTTAGCCAAGAGTAAGCCAACTAAACCAGGCAGGCCTGAGTGACAGACACCACAAAACATTGGCCAAACACACGTAGCTAAACCAACTACCATGGATCATCACCATGACAAACTGCAGCAAGAAATAACTATGTGAATAGTTTCCCCAAAAGGTAAAAAAAAAAAAAACAAAGCAAACTAAAACTTTCTTCAAATTGGTTAAAAAGCAGAACAAATCTCCATGAGTCAGAATGAAGGAAAAAACTGACAGTAACCAGAGACAAAAGACTGTTACTGGCAGGAACAACAGTGATTGACTGTAACTTTCTTCTCAGAAACTCAGCTAGGAAACAAGGCAAAGGCACCTTCTTCCAGTCCTGTTTACTGCCCCTTCCCAGTCACTCCCTCCCACAATCCTTCCCTTCATCCCCTCCTCCTTCCTTTCACCCCCTCTTCGTATCTCTGATCAGGTGAGGCACTCCCTGTTTATCCCCTCACCCTGGCACATAAAGTCTCTTGTAGGCTGTGTGCTTCCTCTCCCACTGAGGCCAGACAAGGCAGCCCAGCTAGAAGACCATATCCCACATACAGGCAACAACTTTTGGGGTAGCCCCCGCTTCAGTTGTTTGGAACCCACAGGAAGACCAAGCTGCACATGTGCTACATATGAACACATGAGCGGAGAGGCCTAGGTCCAGCCTGCGTATGCTCTTTGGTTGGTGGTTCAGTCTCTGAACCCTAAGGGTCAAGGTTAGTTGACACCGTTGGTCTTCTTTTAGAATTCCTATCCACTTAGTGGCTGCAGTCTTTCCTCTTATTCTTCATAAAAGTCCCCCAACCTCATCCATTGTTTATCTGTGGGTATCTGTATCTGTCAGAGCCAGCTACTGGGTGGAGCCTCTCAGAGGACAGCCATGCTAGGCTCCTGTCTGCAAGCATAAAGAGTATCATTAATAATGCCAGGGAGTGGTGCTTTCCCATGGGATGGGTCTTAAGTTGGACCAGTTTTGATTGCCCATTCGCTCAGTCTCTGTTCCATCCCCTGTGCCTGCATTTCTTGTAGACAGGATACATTTTGGATTGAAAGCTTTGTGGGTGGGTTGGTGTCCCTGTTGCTCCACTGGGGTTTCTGCTTGCCTATAGGCTGTAGGAGGTGGCTTCTTCAGGTTCTATGCCCCTAGTGCTGTAGGTCACAGCTAAGGTTAATCTCTTTGACTCTTGGGCATCTCCCTTGGCCCAGGTCTGTCTTGTCCTGGAGATGCCCACCCTGTCAGTTACAGATTTCTATTCATCGTCATGGCCACCTAGCCATCTCTCCTGTCTCTTCCCATGCCTGGTCCTCTCCATTCCTTTCTCCATTCCCTCTCCCACCCAATTCACCTCCTCCATCTGCTTCTTATGACTTTTGTTCCTCTTCTAAGTGAGATTCAAGTATCCTTTCTAGTGCCTTCCTTCTTGTTTAGCTTCTTTATTTTATTGAGAAAGTAGCTTCTCTTTTTCTCTCTGCTCTCATGAGAGTTGGACATATTCTGTTCTGTTAAATCTTTCTCTGATTTGTTACTTTGTCTGCCACTTGATTAGACATCACTTTCAAACATTGGTACTTCCTTCTACAAACTAACTTTACTGTCATTATTTGGGATTAAATGTCTGTGCTAAGGACATTGCTTGTATTTCAACCAGAGTAGCCATGTTACTGGATCAAAATCCCAATACACAAACATATTTATCTTTCCCTACATAGGGTCTGATGCTAGTTGGCTTGTCTGAATTCCTTTCTGTCTTGTTTCCCTATATAGGTTTTGTTGCCAGAAAGTGGGAATTAGCATCAGGTCCCATGGTAGTTAGTTCTCAATACAAGAAGCTTCTTCTAAAATATTCTTCTAAGTTTTCTCTAGGCCTAACACTCTCATGCTTTTCTGTTTCCTTTTTCCAGTAAAATATACAGATTAAAGTTAGATGTTGGGTCTAGAGACATGGCTCAGCACTGCAAAGCACTGAAGACCTGAGTTCTAGTCACAGAACCCACATGAAATTATCGGCCATTTGTAAGTCTAGCCGCAGGAAATCCAGTGCCCTCTTTGGCTTTCCTGGGCTCCAGGCAGGAAGGTTGTGGACATACATTTGGGCAAAACGCCCATATACATGAATTTTTAAAAACTAAGGAAAAAAAAAGACCAATAAATTTGGACGCATATGTACTCACATTTGAAAGTAGTTCCTGATCAGTGGAAATAAGAGCGTCACAAAATATAACTTGTAAAGTAGACATATTCATTGTTTCTTTGTTGCTGTTATAGAGTGCCGTGATTCTATGCCACTCAAGGGATAACATTTATTTTGACTTTCAGTTCCATAAGGCTAGAGTGTCATGACTGCGTGGCAGTCATTTCTGGCCGACAGCAGTCCATTCCTCCATACACAGGAAGCTCAGAGAGGGGAGGTGAAGTAAGCTATAAATCCTCAAAGCCTGCCTCGCGTGACACACTTCCTCCAGCATGTCTCCAGCTCCACCTCTCAGAGGCTCTTTAACCTCCCCCATGGAGCACCATCATGGACACATTTCTCACTCAAAGCAGCACAGTACATAGCACTTTAAACCAGAAGTCAGTGGGATTAATAAAAATGCCATTTGGATACAGAAAAGACAGTTGGGAGAACAAAAATGTACAGCTGATGTGCTGTGTTCTGTTCTGCACCCCTGACACAGTTTCTGTAGCTGTGCAGACGTAGATGTGCATTCTGGAACATTTCTTCATCCTTTGAGAGGGAGGAATAGACATAATTCAGGTGTGGCTGTGGAGTGCCCAGATGCTCCCTCTGTTCTCACTGAGGCCTTGGTAATGTGTTTTAGCTTTGCCTTTTTGTGATTTTTTGCTATGAATCTGATCTTTTGTTTGAAGGTAAGTGCCATCTACCTTGAAATGTGTCATACAGCTCATCAGGACGTTTGCTCTCCTTACACCCAGTTAACAACACTGCAAATAAAGCTCGTTTCCTTTATTCACAACACCTTGGGATTCTAATCTGAACCAGCCTGTTATGTTAGCTCATTATATATAATGTTTAAAGACATCAGAATTTGGTAGGAAAACATGATGAAACATTTATAGAACTGAGGGAGATGTCTATGTTAGCATTTCTGTGGAAGACCAGGTTTTTATGATAGTCACAGGTAGGCTGCAAAACACATTGGGATACATTTAGCCAATGTTAGAATTTATGGTTCATAAAAAAACACTGTATTCTTGTTGTGTAGTCATGATCTCCTCTGAGGCTGCTTGGGTTTGGTGCTAAATATTCTCCAAGTGCATTGATCTTTGTAGTGTTCACCAGGCTGTAAGGCAGTGTGTGGTAGGATGGGGCAGAACCCTGGTCTAACTCTAGCCTGGATTGTCAACTGTTCCTCATGAAGGGGATGGAATATGTACCTGCAGAAAGACAAGGGAAGTCACTAACAGAAGTTCTCATCATTTTTATTATCTTGAGACTTTGGGATTTCTGGAGATACTGGTAAGAACATACAATAATAATAATAATAATAATAATAATAATAATAATAGGAAAATGGAACGATAATAAGAGAAGCTTAACAGAAAGGTGATCATTTCTGCTAATGGTGCAAACCACTCGAAGAATAATAGTTTGTTATTTTCAAATAGCAAACTTAATGTAGGCAGAACTTTGGAATGTCACAGAGCTGAACATTATCTGAGACCATTTACTTTGCTTCTCTCATCTTTACAGATGAGGTAAATGGGGACCTAAAAAGGTCAACTTACTTAAGATACCACGAGTGGCAGAGCAGATCTTCTGAGTCATCCTGCTGACATTTATTTATAACTAGCAGTGCTAATGGGTTGCTTTTTCCATAGAAAATGGATGAGATTTTTCATTTACCTTTTGTGCGTGTAGAAATGCAAAGACTGAGATTACTTAACACCAGTAAAGCAAATTAACAGCCGAGCTACCTGTTAATTTTTCATACTTCTTTTCTAAATTTTAATAAATCACAAACTATAGGTCAGTGTTCTGACTGACTTTCAAAGCCACCTTTTCCTAAGAGAGGCACAGTCTGTGTTGTTCCTAGCAAAGGCTGTGTTATGCTGGCGTGTATTTGTGTTGTGTTCTAAGGGGGTTGTACTAGAACACAAGATAGGTAAGCATAGAGAGTACCCGAATGTGTCTGGCAGTATCTCATGCCAACTTTGAATACTGGCAAATTTGAACTTTTGCCCTACATCTAAGAACCTGGGTTGAAATACACATGTGTTCCTGTCTCCTCCTGACTTGGTAGTTGGTGGTGACTGCTGTGGGATGCTGGGAAGAGGCTGCATTGCCCAACTGTCCTTTCTAGACAGTCCACTGCAGCAGGGGATGGATGCCCAGCCTGCTGCTGTGGTAGTTTTCATGTAATTGTAAAACTATGTGATTCTGTAGCTCAGAAACTAACTTCTAAAAAAATCAAAATGTCTTTTAGTTTTAAGTAAGGTTTTATTCTTTTGATTGATTAGTATGCATCAGTCACCTATCACAGTAACTCAGGGGACTAATTTTTCCGTTTTCATATAATGAAAAAATTCTTTCACATAAACACGCATACAAAAAGCCATTGTGAACTAAGCCCAGAAAACTTCAACTGAAGCGTGGTATTATTTTTTTGCTCAGCATGAACAGTAATTTTCCACTGAGCAGGCCTTAGCCAGATGTCTGCAAGGAATGTTGGTCGGACTTTCCTATATCATACTCTCAGAATTAAAATGAAAATGCTCTCTAACTAAGCTGTCTTGAATAGGAAGTCAGATCTAAGCTCTTTAATTATTGAGAATCTAGCCTGTGGTTATTTGTTAATATTTAAAGTTAAAATCCAATAATCCTTTCCTCGAGTTGGTGACAGATTGACTTTAAGCATTCTTTAAACTATTTGGCAAATATTTATATGTTGGTTATATTAAATATGGCTTAGTGTGTTTTTATTTGGCACTGAAGAATTATAAAATAAATACAATCTTTTTGTTTCTGGTTCCTTAGGTTCGTCATTGTGACCATGAGTTTTTATGATGTGACTTAGTGCAGTCTTACTAACATGTGTCTGAAACAATGTGAAGTCTGTGAGGGTTACTTTGATAGTAGACGAAGATATTTAATGCTTATTTGACACTTAAGATTTTGTTTTTGAATTAATTCTGTCCTCTCCCTTTGTGTTATTTTTCTGTTAATAATGCCCCTCTCCTCTTTAAACTGGGCACTGAACCCTGGAATCTTTTGCATGCCAGTTGTTCCTTCTAACATTAAGTCGCATCCCTTCCCTTTCCTGTTTTTATTGTTTGGGATAAAGTCTTCTCTATAGAGCAGACTGGCTTCAGACTTGTGAACTTTCTGCCTCAGCCTCTGGAGTAGCTGGAATTTTAGGCCTATGCCATTACTCCTGGCTCTGTTTGGGCACACTTTTGAGTAGAATCAAAGGTATGTTAGTTTAGGGCTGTAGTTAATAGGCACTCATTTATTCAGATTTTGTTCAGCTACAGAAGTTGAACAGAGCAAAAAGCTAGGCAAGCCTAGTCTTGAAAGAGGCAGCTTTCTCAGGCAATTCTGGATCTAAGTTGCTGATAGTACTTTCTATTTTATGAACCCCAAGTGACCATTTCCGATTCCAGCTGCTGCTGAACTGTGTAGAAAGATGTCTTTGCTCATGTTGCCAGGTTTTCTGGAAGATTTGAACAGCTCTTCTGTTTTTGTTTGTTGTGACAGGGTCTCTCTATGTGGCTCTGGCTGGCCTGAAACTCTTGTATATGTCAGGCTGGCCTTGAACTTGCTGCATCTCTCTGTTACTTAACATGGGGGATGCTGGCCTTGAACAGTTGTTTTGATTAATGAATAGAGTTCCTGTTCAAGGGTGTTAGCTACGTTACACAGTTTCCAAGAGAAGTTTATTCATCAGACAGCATCCCTCTAACAAGGATCTTCTGTTGAGAAGAAATAATGCCGAATACTGGAGATACAAGAAGGAAAAGATATCTATTCTATGCAGAAGATTCCAGATGGTGATGTGGTTTAAACAGGCTAGGAGAATTATCTCAGTCACTGTTCTATTGCCTTGAAGAGACACTATGGCCATAGCAGCTTCTATAAATTTATGCGTTTAATTGGGAGCTTGCTTACAGGCTTATTCCGTTATTATTATCATGGTGGGGAGCATGGACCAGGCAGATGTGGTAATGGAGAAGTAATTCAGATCTACATCTTGATCCTGAGGCAGAGACAGAGGCAGAGGAGGCAGAGGAGGCAGAGGAGGCAGAGGAGGCAGAGGGGCAGAGGAGGCAGAGGAGGCAGAGGGGCAGAGATAGAGGAGTCAGCAGTGGGTCTAGCTTTGGTGTTTGTTACCCTAAAGCCAGTGACACACTTCTTCTGAGAAGGCCACACCTCCTAATCCTATCAAAGTATTCCACTCCCTGGTAACTAAGCATTCAAATATGTGCCTATTGGGGACCATTCTCATTCAAACTACCCCAAGGATTGCTTACAAGTACTAAATTCTTGATAAATGAAGACAGAGCTTTTGGAAGACAGCCACTGTGGAGTGGACAGAAGAAACTCTCATAGTAATAGACAATGAATCAAGACCTGTGTTTTAGAGCTGACTTTGGCTTCTTCCAAAATGGAAGAGCGAGGCAAAAATCTGTGCATTCAGCTTTGCTCCTTGTTGCCTTGATTATGTGAGGCAGTTCACCAGAGGCAAAGGGGCATTTGAGTCTCTCCACAATGGCTTGAAACATGTGGTGCTGGGTCTTAAGTTCTTTATGTGAGACCAGCAGGTGGGGGTCAGTGGGAACACAGTTCCACAGAGCCAGACTTTCACACACTGGATTGCTTGTATTTGGGGCTTAGGAAAAGACAGACACTAGCAGGTGGAGTTTCTCAGGTTTAGACCACCATGTCTAGGGCATAAGATTGTGACATAGACTCCTGTATTATAATCAATTAATCTGTCACAGTTGTGGAGCATTCAGCCATAACTGACCCCTCCTCACACAAAGACAGATGCTGCATTCAGAACTACAGGGAGAGCCAACTATTTTCATTAATTTGGAGTTAAATTCACTAACAGCCACTGAAAATCTCTAAAGTATTTTCTTCCTTCCTGCCAAACACCCCCTTCAGTCAGAAAAACCAATCCTAATAACTTGTCTCTCACATTTTATACCTTTATAATAAATAAAGATATCCTTGACTGCAGTACACCTCACAATACAACTGTGTTTCAGCACTTCTCACAGGCTGAGTTATCTATACAGTTACGCTAAACGGATAGTGACAGCAAGGAAACAGAAGTGTTCCTGGCAGAAGCAGAGCGGTCCTTTAAAAACAAGCCTCGAGGTCTGTTCTTAGAGTATCTGCAGTAGGATCTAAAATTAATTCTAGGAATACATGCCCCCGTTTTGGTAACACAGGATCCCTGACATGACAAGTATGGCTATGTGTTAAGTCAACTTTCCTAGATTACAGCCGTGCAAATGATGTCAGCTGGGGATTTTAGCTGGGTCACTTGGCTGCTCGCTGCCATTACGGATTATCTTAAACTGCTAGCAGAGCATGTGGGGCCCTTGTTTGAAAAGTTGTTTTACTTTAAACTTTTCCTTAAGCCACTTTTTAATAATTTCAGATGTTTTATATATTAACGTGCAGTGTTTTAATATATCTTTTTGTACATGAAGAATTTGCCTCATGCTAAATATATTATTTATGATTTTTTAAAGGTTATCACTCTGTTTAGAGTGGTCTACAGTGGGGGTGTCGGTTACACATTGGTGAGTGACACTTCTAACTCACTGATCATGGTGTAATGAGCAGAATATGATACAAACATGAATGGAATTGTTCTGCCCCTCAGCTGCCTACAGTTCATCTGAGTAGAACCTGTGCTCACTCATATGTATACGATGTAGCATAATGTATGGGACTTATGTGTGGGAAAGACAAAGGCTTTACTAAATACACCCAAGTATTACCAGGCTTTCCATACAAGGAGGAAGGGAATAATGTAGATAAAGGTGGAGAGAGGCTGGAGCCCTATCCAGGGAGTAATGTAGATAAAGGTGGAGAGAGGCTGGAGCTCTATCCAGGGCCATGGAACGAGTGCTTCTCTGAGCATTTGAACTTCAGTTTCCAGGTAATGGAGAACCTGAGGAGGCTTTGTACAATGCACTTCCCGTACCATTTCGGTCAGAAAGTAATGCTTGGCCAATATATGTTATTTTAAATTTTAAAAGGACATAACTAAGTCACTTAGATTGACTCTGTCCTCTTCTCCCAGAGCTGTTTCCTGTTCTCAAATAACATGATTGGAGAAACAGTCCAGGAGTAGCAAAATTTAGTAAATTAAGTAACAAGATATCTTAATTTCTAG
The DNA here is from genome assembly GCA_030674055.1 of Rhabdomys pumilio. NCBI lineage: Eukaryota > Metazoa > Chordata > Mammalia > Rodentia > Muridae > Rhabdomys > Rhabdomys pumilio. Next base: position 15,834,447 of record JANHMN010000016.1, read on the forward strand.
GGATCTGGACAGGTAAGAAATAGGAAATGAACAGAGCTAGGATCTACCAGAGAAGTAGATTAGTTTTGTCTATGGGTGTGGGTGGTCAAAAAGAGTAGACTAATTGTGTCTATGGGAGTGGGTGGTCAAAAAGAGGAGGACTTGTCTGTTATAAGGCCCCATGGAGAGAAGGGTCTGGTTGTCCTCAGCTGTGATGGGCCTTGGGACCCTGGCAGTTTTCTTGGGGGAATTTTGAGTTTTACGTTCTATGAAGGCATCACGCTGGCCTCCAAATGTGGGCCGACTCTCTGGAGTCAGGAGCCACGGTAGCAGTGCCATCCCATCCCTTTCTTTTTAATGGGCATTGTCCCATTTTAACAAAGAAACTACTCGTGAGCTTTGCTGAGTTCTTTCTGTGTGCACAGTTTCTCAGGTCATGGAGACAATTGATTTAAAAACCAGTGGTTCTCCCAGTATTTACAAAGTCATCAGTTCTATTACAAGATATATGAGGCTGGAGTTAGTGTGATTCAAGGGTCAGTGAGCCCCAGCTTTGCCCATCAATCCCATGATAATGGGTGTCTTGGCCGTTTTCTCTTTAAACACAGCAAGAGGAATGTGAAACATGGTCCTCCACATGTTTTGAGAAAGATCACTGATTGCCTTGTTTCCTGGAAAACACCTCTGCCTATAAATAAGGTAACCTTAAGACAGTTGCAGATTTAACTATATATGGAGGTTTTCAGGGACACCTGCAATCCATCACTTACATTTGACTGAAGTTCTTAGATAAATCAAAGTGGAAGGGACAGTCTGTACAAAAGGAAGCAGAGTCCTTCCGGCCTTGTAGGGTACCGTGCTTCACATCTGCGTGTGCGCAGCTGTCCAGAGTGCAGTCAAGTCCCTTTTCCATCTCTGCCGGCAGGCTCACCAGCTCAGCATCAGTGTAAAGAGGTGTGTCTCACACCTGCTCCTCTGTGCTTCCACCACAGTCTAGCCCTGTCCACGCTACCGTGTCTGGCATCGGTTTGCAGGGTGTGAAAACAAATCTTACTTTACCCATGACCTTTCCTGAAATTAAAATTTTAATTCTCCTCATAGTCATCTCTGCTGGTGGTAGAATTGTTTACAAGATTTCCTTTTACTTCTGTAGGAATTCAGGCCTGATTGGCAACTTAGAACTTCAGGTAGTCATGGTCTTTGGCCTGAGTGGGTGCTAAGCCTCCAAGTAGGATTCTTTTGTCTAGAGATCAGCATATTGCTATGGACAGGGTTTTAGATAGTAGTTCTTCTGTGTAATCACACCCTAAAAATGGCACAGCGTGTCCTGCAGAGGTAGATCCTTTACTGCTCTTGTCACTGTGTGTCCCTCCAGTGCCTGCCTGACCTTACAGACTGTAGTTGCCAGCACCTGACTTTGATCCTTGACTTCCAGAGGTTGATTCCCCTTGATCCTCTTGCTGCAGTTCCTTTACAAGAGTTGTAGGCCCACATCCCTGCCTTCCCTTTGCTGTTGGTGAATGGCTGACCACAGCATAAGGGGAATCGTCATACTGAGAGTGGCCTAGCTTCACACAGAGTCCCCCAAAGCACTATGAAGACGTGTACTCCAAAAGGACCTAGCTCACTCCTTTCCTTTGCACTGCTAATCCTTCTCATAAATGCCCATTCCGAAAGAAGAATGCTTCTCAAGACTGTATTTACTGTGTGCTGTTATTCATGCCTACCATCTGCCCCCAAGGCCTCCTCTGTGCCGAACAGTTCATGCCTTTTCTGATGTGTCACTTGAGCCACAGTCGTTTAACTCTGTACTTTAAAAATAAATTATTTATTTGCGTTTTTATAACAAAAATACTTGATATTTATTTATTACAGGTTTAAATGATTTTAAAAAGTACACTTTTTTGTGATTTGAGGTAGCTTTTCTTTTCTTTCTTTTTTTAAATCAAATCATAATTTTTACTTTTTTCACACAGTAATTATAAGCACAAAAAGGCAGGATGTGGGGAAGGGGATGACACAGGAACATAGGTGTTCAGGGGGAGTACAGCTATCTTTCAGAACAGGGTATCAGCTGGGTAAAGTTTCAAGGAACAGGTCATTATGACTCTGCCTATGATTCACTTGTCCTTATCTAATTTGGTACTATCCGCCAAGGCTGCCTATTTACAAGGTCTACGACTACTCAGGCTGCTAAATTTCTACAGAAACTGCCTATTTACAATAGCTTATAGCCATCTCTTTCAGTGTTTTTCCACAGAGACCCAAGACTTTGTGTTAGCAGGCATGTATGTCAGGTTCTTCTACTTTTTGTAAAATTACTCCTCTTTTGTAAATTAATTGTTGAGGGAAATAAGGATTTGCATCTCTCTGAGAATATTAAACAGAGATTTAAATTCTTTTGTGGAGAGCTTAAAATAAGATCTTAGCCAATTAGCATCTCCTAGAAACTTTTGAAAATAATTTGAAATAAGTAAACTATCTTTTTTTTTTTTTTTTGCCAGACCCATTATTTGTTTTTTTTTTATTGGATATTTTATGCATTTACCTTTCAATGTTACCTCCTCTCCCATTCTCCCCCAAAACCCCTTATCCCATACCCTCTCTTCCTTTTCTTATGAGGGTGTGCTCCCACCATCCTCCCAGTCCCGCCTTCCTGTTTTCAAATTCCCCAACACTAGGGAATTCAAATTTTCGGGGACCATGGCCCTCCAATTCCACTGATGCCTGACAAGGCTACCCTCAACTACCTATACAGGTGGAGCCATGAGTCCTTCCCTTTGTATTCTCAGGCTGGAGGTTTAGACCTTGGGATCTCTGGCTGACTATTTTGATACTCCTTCTAAAAAAGAACAAAGCACCCACACTTTGGTCTTTCTTCTTTTTCTTGAGTTTCATGTGGTCTGTGCATTGTGTCTTAGGTATTTTGAGCTTTCGGGCTAATATCCACTTATCAGTGAGTGCATACCATGTGTGTCCTTTTGTGATTGGGTTACCTCAGTCAAGATGACATTTTCCAGCTCCATCCATTTGCCTAAGAATTTCATGAACTCATTGTTTTTAAAGCCGAGTAGTAATCTGTTGTGTAAATGTACCACATTTTCTATATCCATTCCTCTGTTGAAGGACATCTGGGTTCTTTCCAACTTCTCGCTATTATAAATAAGGTTGCTATGAACATAGTGGAACATGTGTCCCTATTGTATGTTGAAACATCTTTTGGGTATATGCCCAGGAGTGGTATAGCTGGGTCCTCAGGTAACACTATGTTCAATTTTCTGAGGTACTGACAGACTGCTTGCCATAGTGGTTGTACCAGTTTACAATCCCACCAACAATGGAAGAGTGTTCCTCTTTCTCCACATCCTCACCAACATCTGCTGTCACCTATGTTTTTAATCTTAGCCATTCTGACTGGTGTGAGGTGGTATCTCAGGGTTCTTTTCATTTGCATTTCCCTGATGCCTAGAGATGCTGAACACTTCTTTAGGTGCTTCTCAACTATTCGAGTTTCCTCAGTTGAGAATTCTTTGTTCAGCTCTGTACGCCATTTTTAATAGAGTTATTTGACTGACTAGAGTCTAATTTCTTGAGTTCTTTGTATACCTTGGATATTAGCCCTCTATCAGATGTAGGATTGGTTAAGATCTTTTCCCAATCTGTTGGTTGCCGTTTTGTCCTATTGACAGTGTCCTTTGCTTTACAGAAGCTTTGCAATTTTATGAGGTCCCATTTGCCAATTCTGCTGTTGGTCAGCGTATCCATTCTAGCTCTTCTATGACTTCCTCGTGTTAGATGTTAGTTTTGCTTAATGCGCACGTTTGTTTCAGATGATCTCCTTGAATGGGTTGTTTTAGTTGGTTTCCAGTTGAATCTTGGGCCTGAGGTGCCATTCCCAAGGACCTTAGAGTTTGGGGTTCTTAGTTCTCCATTAAAGATGTGGATATCCTTGGAGGTTTTATGTGTCAGGTGTGAACTTGTCAGCCGTTTTCTGAGACCCTCAGTGTGGCCTGGTACCCACTTTCCCTGTCTGACCTCCACAAAGTGTAGTACTCTCCTCCTTCCGCTTTCCAGTTCAAGAAAGTGCAGAAGAGCCTTCCTCGGTGGAGAACCAGCTGCTGGCACTTATACTGGAAGCAGCAGCTAGAGCCAACTGTTTTGACAAATGCTAGAGCAGAGGCTGCCTTACCAGCTCACCCTAATGCATTTGCTGAAAAGTACTCACTTCTGGGAGTTATTCTTCGCAGAAAATTGCCTTCCATCTCCATCCCCTGAAGAAGTATCATTTGGGATAATTAGTCTTTTTTTTTTCTTTTTTTTTGGTAAGGTCACATGTCCATTGGGAACTGTACCAAGCCCACAAATTTACTCCACAGTGACTACCAGTTGTCAGCTTGCAAAGCATATGTCTCTGATTTAAAATAAAAGATGAACTGAGCTGAAAGAGAACATTATTAATTTCTCATGAAATGTTTAATTTTTTATAATAATTTGAAGAACACTAAGTAAAACATGACCATTATTAGACTGCCAGTTCTCTGTTAAACTGTGCATTAGGGGAGGGCAAAAAAAAACCCTCACTATTTTAAACTGATCCTAGAATTTTATAAATGTGGGATGATATAAGTTTTTATTTGTGAACTACGTTTATAAGAACTTGAAAAAAATTATCCTAGTACTTTCACAATACCTATTTGTAGATAAACAACGAGTATGCTGACTTTTGTACTGTTCTCAATAAGAGATGTGAGACATTCTGGTTATTTTTTCGTTAATGAAAATTTCTGTGCCTACAAGATGGCCCATAGCAAGCAATAGTCCTTGCCACGGGAGCCTGGAAGCCTGGGCCCAATACCCAGAGGCCACATAACAGGGTAAAGGGAGAGCTGACTCCACAGAGTTGTCTTCTGAGCTTCATATGCATGACAGCTCACACACATCATCACACACAAGTGTAATAATAGCAGGTCTTAATTAATTAGTAACTAATTTGTGAGGTAGAATCTCACTATGTAGCTCTGTCTGGCCTAGAACTCAATATGCAACCCATGCTGACCTGAAACTCACAGAGCTCCAGTGCCCATACCTCCCAAGTGCTGGGATCAGTGTGTGCTATGATGCCTGGCAATAATATGATTAAAAAAATTTATGTATGTGCTCTTAAGAATACCATTTATTTAAAAATATGTATGTATGTGCATATATACATATATATTAAAGATTTAGCTTCATATGTATATACTGGCTTTTTGCAGAATCACTAAAACTATGTGGAATTTGAAGTCCTAATATCCTCTATTTTTAATTATCTCTGAGAATGAGATAGTTAGTGCCATCACTAAGTCAAAAATTTATGCTTGATTTTTATCCGTGAGTCTTTCTGTCTATGAATTTAGACATTTCTATGACTATCTATTAGGCATTTCTATGAATATATTGAGAGACATGACAACTCTCATCATTCCAAATCCCACAACAATAATAGCATCAAGGTGCATATTAAGATGACTTAGCGATATAAACTCTTTTATTCTTTTCAGTATCTCTACTAAATCTGAAGATCATTTGCTTATTCTTTCTGTAGCTTTTAGATAAGAACTGAATTTAGAAACTGTTCTCCGTATGTTTTGAGAGGGAAGGACTACATGGCAGGTGGGTGGTGTAGCAGGTGCATTCAGTGACACGACCTGTTGTCACCCCCAGGTGCTATGGACATACTTAAGGAGGAGCTGGAGAGAAGGTCTGGGACTGCCCAGGCAGGCATGGGACCTGGTGTCCATCCTCTCTTGAAGCCACTAGACTTTTGCGAGTTGGCTGACTGTACAGACGTTAGTAGGCGTGGCTTCTACTGATGGTTAGTACACTTGGGAGCTTTCTTCTGACTCCTCACTATTTGCCTTACTGAGGTCAGCAGTTTGGGTGGTGGCATCTATCTTTTGGCTCTAATTTCTGTCTTTAAACCAAGAACAGATATTTGTAATTACACTGCACGAGCAGTTACTTCTTTTACGTGTTGGACTTGCTAGACAAGCACATGTTCTACTAAACGCTCCCAGTATGGACCGGATGTTTCGTCTCAGCCATGCTACCTGCCTATTGTAAGTCAAAGGGAGGCTGTGTCATCGTGCTGCTCACGGACTTAACACTTTCAGAAGGCCTATTTCTGTTTTACTTATTTCCCAGACGGTGGGAACGTCAGAAGCCTTCTGGGAGGTCTTGTCTTTGTGATAAAATACCTTAGACAGGAAGTGACATACATTGGTTTTTTTCCCCTTCAGAACCTAGTGGCCAGTAGTGTTTACATAGCTATACCCCAATGTGAGAAAGATGGAAGCATAATACCCCAATGTGCCCATGAGGAGGACTAGAAGTGTTGCTTACTGTACCAATGTCTTCATAAATACTCTAAAGTACTGATTATAATAGCGCGTGTGGATTATAAAAGTGATCTTTGTGTGTATATGAACAAACCTAAGTTGACTCCAAAGGCCAAAGGTCAGTATTGAGCTTGGGATAGCTCTGACTAGCTTGATACTCTTCACTGAGTGCCCTATAGTGTGGTCTTAAACTCAGCAAATTTCCGTTTGCCTGTGCAGTCCTGAGATGATAGATATAAGCCGCCATACTCAGCTTACAAATTGACTTTGTACCTTCATTTTCAGGTAATGTGATTTTTTTTTTTACATGTACTAATCTTTAGATTCCTCCCCCTTTACACAGCATTGCTGAGGTCAGGGCTTTAGTCACTCTATGGATCTGTATATGTAAAGGGGGGCGATCTGCCCCATCAACATTATCAAATTGGGAGTCTCTCCCAAAGCCCCCTTTGCTAAAGTGCACTGTGGTGATCATCTTTCATCCAGATAGAAAAATGTTCATGTTGCCCTTATGACCCTTATGTAACTGAACAGGAAAAGAAAGTTTTGGCTTCGCATGTAAATATTTACTAAACCATGTAGGAATAGAGACTTGAAAAATTAGTAGATAATGTTAATGGCTTGAGCATATCAAAAGGATAATGAGTTCTACTCGATGGACAACTTGAACTGGTCCATGTGGATCCTGGGGATCCATCCTTCAAACACTCCTCAGAGCTGCATATTTGAGGGAATGTTAAAAACCCGAAACAGAAGAAGCAAAGTCTTATCAGCTGAAGCTACGGATGGAGACTTGGCCTCAGAGTGGTATGACTAGGTTTGAAAGAGTTGAGAGCTGGTCTCAGACTCCAGCAACCTGGGCTCTAGTCAGACTGTTGCACCCAAGCCCCTCTATGCGTAAGGTCTTGAGAACTAGTCACACTGCAAACCCGTGGTCCAGGTTCATGGCCTAGTGTATTTCATACACCAGAGAAAGGTAGCTCAGCCCCAGCCCTCAACACTTCGTCCAATTGCAGTCCTGGCTCAGGGCTAACCAACGCTTTTCTAATTTAGTAGTTTAAGTGTGGAAATGACCCTCATAGCTATATGAAAATGCTCCAGTTGTCTGGAGAAGGCAAGCACACTACAGGCACACACTTCAGTCCTGTTTCTGGATGCTTTTAAGAAAAGTGCATTTCTCTGACCCTTTGTAGCCAGAGATCTTGCATTTGAGGGGCTTTGGGACAGATAATTTTAAGACTCAGTGCAGTAGGCTAATGATTGCCAGTGTTGGGCAAATGTTATTCTATGTGTTTCTAGGAAGGCATTTTTTTTTTCAGGTGATACTAACATTTCAATCAGTAGGTTAAAGTGGAGTATACTTCATAATGTGCTGGGTCTTTGTGGATAAATTGATAAGTTGTTAAAGCATTGAAGAGAATTTATGTAATTCTATAGTACCTGAGAGTTTTTCAATATACATATATTTAAATATATATATATTTTAATATATATTTCAATATACATGTAGTGTGTGTGTGTGTGTGTGTGTGTGTGTGTGTGTGTATCACACTGTTTGTGGATCTGGCTGGTAATAGCACCATTAGCCTTCTAGGATCCCCAGTCACAAAGCAACGTGCTAGGATTAGCCAGCATTCATTTGAAATATCCTAATTAGAAGCCTGCACTCCAAAGATAAGTGTTTTAAGTCCATTAAGGCAGTTTATCAAATGAGGCATGTTACAGATGGAGAAATGAATTATATAGAAGATGGGTAAATTGGCTTTAACACGGTTTAAGTAAAGGGATTTTGATCAGGTGAGGCCATTGTGTTTCTGGCTCTTGGACTGATGCCTGATTATCTTTGGTCATGTGCTCTGGCATGAGAGTGTGTTGATGGATGCAAATAAGGAGCTAGACTTCCTACTGAAGAATAGTACAGCTGGTTTATGAAAACCCATTAAACAAAATGTTTGTCAGAATGACTTAAGCCCAGAAACTGGGCTTTTAGGAGATAGGCTTAGGCATCTCTTTCTTGTACTATCCTGGCTCATAATGTTTCTACATGTAGCGGAAGTTAGCTCACTGTAATCTGGTGTTAGCCTGTGTTGGAGGAAACTAAAGCCCTCAGAGAAGAATCAGAATCTCTGTGGACTGTTAACGCAACCTCCGCTTTATAATTGTTTATTTACTTTATGCATATGAATGCACTGTGGCTGTCTTCAGGCACACCAGAAGAAGGCATAGGACCCCATTACAGATGTTTGAAAGCCATTATGTGGTTGCTGGGAATTGAACTCAGGACCTCAGGAAGAACAGTCACTGTCCATAATCGCTGAGGCATTCCAGCCCCGCAGTTTGGCTTCTCTTCAGCACAAAGCTTCTCAGTGTCCTAGTCTATTCGCCGTCCTCATTATCATAAAGCAGCAAGTTGGCCTCAGTTCTGGAGAAGAAAGAGGTGTGAGTTTAGACTTAGCTCTACAACAACCAGGACCCACTTTCTGAGGGATTACCAGCAAGTTTTTTTTTTTTTTTTTTAATGGAGACATAGCTGGCCTTCTTTGGTTTGTCGTCAGTTGGCAATTAGAGTCTCTTTATACAGTCACATGAGGGTGAGCTGTGGTCCTGCCGAGAGTGTGTGATGAGTGGAGCCCACCTGTTGGGAGTGTGAGTATGTGGCTTATCCCAGCAGCAGTGTGCAGAACTCTGGAACTCAGCATGCTAGGACCTGGGACAGTTTCCATCTTTGATCTATCAGGAAGATTAAGCAGAACTCAGCCTGTAGCTGCAGATGTGACCCGTAGAAGTACTGTGGGAGATTCCTTCCAGTCAGTAGTTACAGGGAAGATGGGATTTATTTAGATCTGAGTTGATTAAAGTGTATCACAAGGAAGTAAGAGGAATATATTACTTAACACTGATGAAAAAAAAAAAAGAACATTGCTCTTTTGAAAAAGTGTTGTTCAAAGTATTGACCATGTAAATATGATGTTTCAAGTTAGAGTTTTATAGTATGCTAATTTTTACTTCATTCAATCTTCACAGCCTGGGGATGCTGGTTCAGAAGCATCCTTGCTTAGTATCACTGCAAACTTGGTAGTCCTGTAGGTTTGACTGCTGGGAAACAGAGATGAGGTCATGTTTTGTTTGCTTTGATCAAGGAACAGAATATTGCTTTTTGGCGCTGAATCAAGAGGCCTTAAATTTAAACATCCTTTTATTTGCTTCTCTCAGTGAAATAACACAGGAACAATGAGAAGGTGACTGAACTAAATATATGTATCTCGATGCTGTTGACTCTCGGGATCCCGGATACTGCTCGCTTTTTGAAAGGGGAAAGGCGGGCAGTACTGCCGTGAGGGAGCAAGAATTTCCCAGGATTTGATTGTTCTCCATGTTTTTTCAGAGTGAGATAAGCATAAATAGTACAACTATAACAAGAAAAATTGAAAGAACCAGGACAATGTAGGTGGGAAGTGGGTATTTATCTAACCCACTCTTTCACCTCCCTGGGTCTTCCTGTCCCAGGAAGAAGAAGAATTGTGACAAGCAGTGACCAGTTGGGTAATGAGTTCGTTGCTCTGGGCACAAGCAGGAATATTCACGGGCCAGTCTACATTCTAATATTAAACTACCTGTGCAGCGTTTTATTTAAAGGGCATTCAGGACAATAGTAGATGAAATATTAAGAATTCCTTTTAAAGGAGATGGTGAATGGTGTGTGGGAAATACTATCTTTGGTATTGCCTTGGAAGAGCTTCTCCTATGTTCATGTTGAACCAACTACAAATCTGGATGATGAGGATGAGGGTGAGGATGATGATGATGATGATGATGATGATTGATGATAATGAGTCTGTAAATAAGGAAACCTAGCCTTAGCTTCCCTTGTGGATGGCAAAAGCAACATAGTTACAGAATTTACTACTGGTATCTACAATGGTTTTTCTGCCTTAATAATACCTATATGGTTAGTGTCTTCGACACTCTTAGAGATACAGGTTTTTTTTTTTCCCGGTCACTTACCTATTGGTATGTCACTGTTTGCTAAGTGATTTTCTCTGTTGGTGAATATTCAGGTAGTTCGTCACTTTGAGCTGTTATGAGTAATGCCTTAATGAATGAACTTCCTTGTACGTCTTCGTACACAGTTGTAGGTCTTTCTATGAATCTTTTTACATACTATTAGCTCAGAGGCATTTCCATTTATGTTTTCAGATTGTTAGTGTTTGTGTGTGTGTGTGTGTGTGTGTGTGTGTGTGTGTGTGTGTGAGAGAGAGAGAGAGAGAGAAAGAGACAGAGACAGAGACAGAGAGACAGAGAATATGTTGGAGATAAGACTAAGGCCCTTATACATTTAGGTGAACATTCTACCATTGTGTTGTATCTAATTTGTTTTTATTATTTGTATTTTAAATAGTAGCTGTAATTTTAATCTGTAGCATAATCTTAAATGTGATTCTCTGTGTAGTCCAGGTTGACCTTAAAACCCTTGGACAGTCCTCCCACTTCAGCTTCCCAGCTGCTGGGTTGTAGGAGTGAGCTATCATGACCAAGTTGACATTTTTTTCCTCCTTTCATATAGTTAGCAAACGAATATTGCTGTAGAAGGAGACATGATTCCTACTGGCTATAACTTGCATTGTCTAATTTTTAACAAAAGTTGTCTTCATTGAATTTTCAATTAGTTTCCAATTCTTTGAGTTTGAAAGTTCCTTATAGGTCTTACCATAATATTTTACTTTAATCCCTAATTTTCTTGGACCTTCATTATGTGATAATAGTACTTCATTGTCGGGGAGGGATTCTTTCCTCTTGGGGGGACAGTTTTACTCTGTAACCTTAATATGGTCTTTTACAGGGAGTTTTTGGCTCAGCCTCAAGTGCTGCAATCACAGACAGGTCTCACCATGCTAGGCTCAGTAACTTTTATTATTTATTTCCTTGCAGTGTTGAGATTGATCCAAAGGTCTCATAATTGCTAGTCAAGGCGTCTGCCACTGTCCCTAGCCTCTTGACATTGATTCTTAATCAACCAGTTTATACGTTTTCATTACTACTTGTAGCATTTGTAAACCTCTCTGGAGCAACAGTTAGACATCGTACGATCTTGCATTCAGCACCATTACAGTATATATTCGTCGTCCTCTTCACTTGCATGTTTGATATCAGTTCAGATACTGCACACTGAAAAGATTCAAGAAATGTGTCTGCACTGTGGCCTTTCCTTGTTCATTCAGTATCAGCTATCTCTATAGCTTTTACATTCTTTTGGATTGTAACTAATACAGAGATGCATGAAGATATGTGTAGACTGTATACAATTACTAAGAAATTTTATATGATGACATTGTACATCTACAGATTTCACATGCGTTGGTGTGGGAGATGCTTGAACCAAACTCCTTCTAGGGATTAGATGAATATTTACCTTTTCTTAGTCAAGATTCTATTTTTGTTATGATGTAAGCTAGTTATATTTAGATGAACATCCAATTCCTTCCATACTATTTATTAAATACCCCACTGTGACTAACTTGAATAGAAAAGGAATGAATCTGAATGTAAAATTGTCAATATATCAAGGACCAAACTACATTGTTTTATTTAGTCAAGTTTCGATGTAAGTTATTGCTTTATCATGGTAGTGCTTTTTCAGCCTCTTAATTTTCATGAGAATGGATGGGAATTTGAATTAATTGCTCTGAATTTACAAATGACTGGAAACTGACATTTACAGCAGTTTTGGAGCAATGGTAGTCTTTACAGTATTCAGGATTTTTGTTCAGGAAAGTAGAATGGCGTTATACGTAGGGCTTTCTATATTTTACAGAGAAGGCAATGCGTCAGTATTGTAAGTAGTGATCGTGGGGCGTTTTACAGGTTCTCACTTTTGTTCTCTTTTTGTGAGAGCTATTGATGCTTTGTATTATGCACTAGTTTAAATGTTGATATTGCATTACTGAACTCCTGCTAGTGTTAGTATTTTTGGTTGACTTCCACGCTTTTTCTTAGTCAGTAATAGTTAATCTGTAATAAGAAAATCTGACATTTTCTTCAATTATTTATAGCTTTTGTTTTGTGTCTATGCCCATGTAGTTTCTTGGACCATACTTTTTTCTCTGCAGAATGGAATGTTGGTAATCACCTCATGGCTAGATGCATCAGGTTTATCGTTTTCTGATATGTAAGGCTTTATTCATTCAGTCTCTGAATGTCTGCAGTAACTTACTAAGCACTGTCACTGGAAGAGAGCATTGTAATGGTGTCTAGGGTTCTGCAAACATCCAAGAAGTTGTTAACTTGTTTAAAGCTGTATTCCCATACTTATTTCACAGACACATGGGTTTGCACTGGGATACACATCTGCTCACTCACTCACTCACTCACTCACTCACTCACTCCATTCTAGTGAAATTGTTCTCAACTCTAGACTTACTCCCAGATAAACCGAAACAATGCTGATAGTTGGGGCTCTTGGTACAATTAGATGAGCGGTAAGTATTAATGGAGTAATTTCCAGAATTAAGTACTTTAATATATTGTTAAAGTTGACTTCCCTAGGCAAGGTGCTGTGGCTGACCTGACCTTTAGTGTCACCCTTAAATGCTCTCTGTCTGTGCATGTTCTGTCCCCAGTCTCTGTCTTTCTCTCTGTCTGTCTGTGTCTCTGTCTCTCCTCCCCCACTTCTGTGTCTTGAAATCCGTGTCTGTTCTATTCTTGAATGTGTGAATCCTTCTTTATTAAAATATCTTCTCTTCCACAAAAGTTTTACTTTTGACAGAGAAATTTAAAAATTGTTCTGTAGGGCATTGGCTGGAGAGGTGGCTCAGCAGTTGAGAGCATGTGTTGTTCTTCTAGATTCCTTGAATTTGCTTCCTTGAGTCTATATAAGGTAACTAACAACTGCCTGTGACTGGTTTCAGAGGATCTGATTCCTCTGGCTTCTGTGGGCAAGTGTGCATAGACATATGTTCAAATAACTTTTAAAATACACATTAATTTTTAAAACTTACTTCGTCTATCCCTCTGTCACTTCAGGCATCGTATTCTACTCTGGTTTATTCTTCTATCATCTGTGTCCCTCATGAGTCCGAGTGCCCTTTCCAGGCACAATATTCTAGCACAATAGCGTTGAGTTGGTGTGCTAAAATTTGGTAGAATGAATACATTTTAATACGTGAATACCAAAAGCTGGAAGTGAAAGATAAAAAGGCTGAGAGAAAGTTAGGAGTTCTGTAATTCGTTAGGCGCACAGAAAGCCTCTTTTCTATAAAGATAAGTTAAATCCAAGCCCCATTGTATAGAGACAAGCATTTTCATGTGGCAATGTTGCTGTGCACCTAGTAGAGAGAAAGTGAAGCTCCAGGAATCATGAGCTCCAAGCAGAGTGTACAGTGGGAAAGCAGGTCAAAACAAGTCCACGCAGGTACGGAGCTGCCAAGGGCAGAGGTGTGAAGCCCGTGGCTAGCTTTATTATTGTGTGTGCCTATGTGTGAACACTACATCTCTCCTCTTGGTTTATTCCAAGCCAAAGCAGCACAGAAATCCCCAAATGCATTTGACGTTTCTCGAGGGCAGCCGGGCCAGCTGCGGAGGCATCAGTACCTTTCCTCCACTGTTTGCTTTAGTCACCCTGCTTCCTGTTTCTAGTCTAGTTTTTAATATACTTTCAAAAGATATCTACTAACAGGTTATACGAGTTTGAGGGGAGACTTGTTGAGCCTTTTTCAGATGTAATTTTGGTACTTAACAAATTTTGAATTGAATTCATAGTTACAGCTTTTATCCTAGATATTGATTGCGCTTAGAAATAGATCCATTCCATTCTCTCAAATACTCTTTAGTGTCCTGTGTGATTTGGTATCTACTTTAGTTCCTTTGCAAATCTGCACATTTATTACAGCTCTGTCCGGGGCCACACAGAGTCTTCTGAATGACCTAAGTTAGAAATAAAGACGGTCAATATCTTGTATATTGTACAGTCTTTGAGCAATATGTTGACAGCTATTTTCTAGAAACAGCCAATGGAAATTTAATTTAAATCTATGTACGAGTAAAATGTCATATGACAGAAGAAAGAAGCAATTTAGCATAGTCCAGGACAGTGGAGAATGGAAATCGATTTTGGTAATTCTGTGATTAAGATGTAATTATAGCATCAATATACAACACCCTTGGGGCTAGTATAATCCATAACATGGGGCAGGTTCAGTTTTGGGCTTTGGTAAGATAGCTTTGAAATGCTTTACTATAGTTTGATGAGGAAATAGCAAATCATTGCACTTGTTCGTCTATTCTGAATAAATAAAGGTTGATGAACGTTACTAGGCACTCCATGGCTACTGTTGTTTCTTCAATTATCCCAAGTGATAAAGCATCTCACACAGTATTGATTTAGTAAGTTACTTTGATTTGCATTCAATTCTCCTTTTCCTAAGATCTTGATTAATTTTAAATATCAAATGATTGTTAGGAGAGAAGTATTAGGGACTGGGGAGAGGGCTCACTAGGTAAGAGAGCAAGCATAAGGACCTGAGTTCTGATCCTCAGAAACCATCTAAAAAGCCAGGCATGGTCCACATGTAATTCCAGAAAGGTAGGTGAGCAGTAACAGGGGATTTTGGGAATTGCAGTCTGGCAACCCAGCTCCAGTTTGAGTGAGAGACTCTGTCTTAAGGGAGTAAAGAGAGTGATGTCCTTCTCTGCACTCTCTGTGAGCATCTCACATGCTGCACACACACACACACACACACACACACACACACACACACACATGCACACGCACACACACACACGCACATGTGCATGCATGCACACATATAAGAGACACACAGAATCACTCAACATATATATTACACTTATCTTCACACACACACACACATACATACTTATGTGAACATACTTATACAATTTTTTAAAAAATAAAAATATCAAGAATTTTATCACTTTTTTTTGTTAAATTATGTAGTTTGAGGTACTGAATGGCATTTTTTTCTGTATGACCGTTTGTTCTTGGCCCTTTACTGTAGGTTTTCAACACATACTCCAATGAAGACTATGACAGGAGAAACGATGACGTTGACCCTGTGGCTGCATCTGCTGAGTATGAGCTTGAAAAACGAGTAGAAAAGCTGGAACTTTTCCCCGTGGACCTGGAGAAAGGTACACAGGACTCTAATGTGCTAGTAACATGCCATGACTTTTCCACAGGGTAGCTCGTTTCTAAGAATTGAGTAAGGTTGTAACTTTCTCTGAAGTTTACCAGTTTTCAAAATGAGTTGATGATGCTTTTGAGTTGGTAGTTTACTAAATGACTCCCCCATCTTTTCCGCTCCCAGTTCCTCTATCTGGCTGGGATGCAGGTTCATATAAGGGATGTGCTGGCTAGTTTTATGTCAGCTTGACACAATGTAGAGTCACTGGAGAGGAAGAAGCCTCAACTGAGACAAGAACTCAAGCATGGCAGGGGCTGATGCAGAGGCCATGAAGGGATCCTGCTTACTGGCTTGCTCCTCACTTCTTGCTTGGCCTGCTTTCTTATGGAACCCAGGACCGGTCATGATGGTCTGGACCCTTCCACATCAGTTATTAATTAAGAAACTCAAGAGTTCCTCTCTGGGTTTTGATGATGAGCTATGATGGGGAAGTATAAACGAAATAAACTGTTTCCGTTGAAAGTTGCTTTTGTCATACGAATCGTAACCCAAACTAAGACAAATGGGTACCAGTATCATGCTGTGACAGACCTGCCCAGTTATTTTTTGGAGGATTGTGGAAGGACATTGGAACTTTGGGCTAGAAAAGCAATAGTAATCCAGACTGAGACGGTGTGTGTGTGTGTGTGTGTGTGTGTGTGTGTGTGTGTGTCCCATTACTTTGTTGGTGTTACTGGAAGTGCTGGTGAAGGTGAAGGTAAAAGCCCACAGGAGGCTGATCTTGAGGAAAAGGTCTGGAGTTTTCTGGTTTGGGGTGGAGGGGTAGGTACAGTAGTTCAGAATGTAGTTATGATGCGAAGTCTCTCCGGAAAACTCTAAGATTTGGAGGGAAGACAGTAAGATGCAAAAAGCTTCAAACAGAAATGTGCCATTCTCTGTCTGTGAGAAGACTGAAAGAGAAAAGGGGGAAGAGGAAGCAGACGCTTTTGTCCTGAGTTTTCTTCTTGGAAGGATGACCTGCCTACAAGCCTTTGGTGCCTGGAGCAGAGATGGCTGTGCTTGTCTTCACGTGAGATAGGCAACCAGGAACTGCATTGTGCCCCGCGAGCAGAACACAAACAGATTCGAGAAGCCTTTAGAATCGGGGCAGATAGTCAGATCTTGAAAAGCCAAAAAGAAAAGCAAGTCACTAGAGATAGTTAATGGTGGCTTTAAAAAGACATTCTTAAGCATGTTACCAACAACAAATTCATTGATTTTCAAATAAAAAATTTGGTTGCAGACATTGAAGCGACAAGCATGGCTATTGTTGAGACTCACATTGGTGACCTAGGACGTCCGAAGGAATAAATGTCCCCAAACCCATTTCAGATGATTGCAAACGCCCAAGAAAACCAGGAATAGCACTGACACATGAAGTGTAGACAACGGAAGTGAACCATAGAGCAGTGAAGGAGATACACAGTTACCACTGGTAGGAGGAGAGAGCGCCAAATAGATCCCCCGCAGAGTGGGATCCTAATGGACAAAGGTAAAATAGTAATCTTAGAGAATGCCAGGTTTAAAAAGAGAGAGAGAACAGCGTAAAAGAGCAAGTGGGAGTATTTGAAATGGCTGGAATAGTATCCGCTGCTTTTCAGCCCTGGGAGCTGTCCTGAAGTGTGCGTTCATGGTCCACAGAGTGAAAAGGGGGTGTCCCCAGAATTCCACGTGCACCCAGGGAACATTTGCTTCCCCTGAGAAAAGAAGAGATGTTACTGATATATAAAGTTTTCATGAACACAAGTTATCTGAGAAATTTGCTTCCTGCTACCAAAGAGGAAAAGACACAAATCATATCAAACGGGAATTCTGTATAAATGTGAAACAGAAAACTGCCTGGATAATGTAATGGTAATGGTCAGATAATACAATGATTGCCCAGTATTGCACTGAGTGTGGCTGACGACTCCAGTTAAAGGGCACATTCATCTGGAGTTAAGCTGAAACACAGCGATGCTCTCGTTTTTGTATATTTAAAAATACAGGTGAAGAGTCTTACAAAATGCTAGTGTGTCTCACATTACTGATGAGAGCCAAACTCGAGAAAAGCCCAAGTATTTATGAGACGCATGTCAGTACACCTAGTCAGTGACAAACTGTGAGTGCAGTTCATACAGCAGTGTGCAGAACCTCCCCAAACAGAAGGTCGAGGGTGCATAAAGAGGAAGTCACAGAGGTCACTGGGTAACTCTTCTAACTGGCTTGAATTTCAAACCCAGGGAAAACTGAACAGCATATAGGAGGCTACGAGATACACAGGTGAGTAGTTGTTATTTTTATTAAGTTGGTGTTTTCAGAGGAAAGATGAGTAAACTAGATACATTGCCACCAAGAGTTAAGGAAAGCTGGGCAGGTGTGTAACAATCTTTCTCCAGTGGCTGTGGTTTCCGTATTGATAGGACAAGGACTTTTGTATACCTTTGCTCTTGTAGCCCAGAAAGCTCTTGAATTCAATAGTAGCTCTGGCTTGTCTCCAGCTTAGGATCCTCCTGCCTCAGCGTACAAATTCTAGTATCATAAGTCTCTTTCACTTGTGTGTTTTTCCCGGTTTGTTCTTGGGGTGTGAGACATGGCTTCACTGGCCTGCAATTGCCAGTTCTCTCTGTCTCTGGGATTATAGTTTGTAGTGCCAGACCTGCTTACTCTCTTCTCTAAACATATTTCACAGATAAACAGTTGAATAAACTATACTGTGCCCATATATTTCATTTTAAATTTGAAGTGGGAAAATTAACTAACCAAAGGAAATAAAGTTATTCAAAATTTTACTGTATTTCTTTCATAAGTAGATCTAACAGGCAGAATACAAATTAGGAGTAGATTAATAAAAGCAAATCCATTTAAAGCTGTCGATAAAGGCAAAATACACAGCTGGTAGAACATGAGATTGTTTGTTTTAAAAGAAGAGCAATATTATGTTTGAATAAATATTAGAATCCCAGTACTATCATAAGAATCTGGAACCTATAAAGTTCTTAGATACATATTTGACAGAAAATTGAAGCTATTATTACCATCTGTCTTGGAAAGGGATTTTTTTTCATGTAAACTGTAGAGTAAAAGCCTTACTCAAAATAAAAATTACATTAGTGTCTTTCTTTAAAATAAACATTTAAGAAAAAAGTCAGATTGGAAAAGGTAAAGGAGATATATTTTTTGAAGTTTCAGACATTTTTATTTAAAGATTTTCGAAAACAGTAGATGAAAAAGCTAACAATGTGGTCAGCTGTACACTTCACAGTGTCTTTACGGTGTTAAGAAGTCCTGGGATAGAACAGCACAGAGTTGTCCTGGCCCAGTAGATAATTACACTGCAGATGTATGCTCTAGTAAGAAAAATAAAAGCCAACTCCCGATCACATAAATATTTCTATGAAAATTTGCCTGCACAAAAACTCGTTCTTTGTAAGTTGACTTTTAACAATTTAATGGCTATTTGGTATGTGACGTTTAAGCGATATTTTTTCTTAATGTACAAAGGTTATGTTTCCCAAATCTGATCTGGACAATTTCAAATGTAGTTCCCAGCAGATTTCTCCCGCCCCCTCTGACTGAGCCATCAACGCTTTGTTTTAACTAGTGCAAAACATATCAAATACTGAAAAAGCTGGGCTTATAAATTTATTAGGAACATGGATGGTGATTCTGTCAGTCTGGACTTCTACAAAGCAGAATGGTTTAGGGAAGGTAGAACCAATAAAAGCACATTCTTCTCCTCCCCCTCTTCTTCCGCCTCTTCTTTTCCCTCTTCCTCTTCCTCCTCCCCCTCTTCCTCCTCTGCTTCCTCTTCTTCCTCTTCTTCAAAAAAGAAACAAGAGCACACCTCAACACATGCTGTCATTACGTTATTTTCATACAGTATCTATACTTTTCAGAGCAACAAGAACTTTTGAAACTGTGAAATGTCACAGACATCTATCAGCAAATACAGGCATAAAATTTAAGAGCTGAAAAGTACTCGAAAGAAATAACTGCTTAGCCCTGATCCTCAAGCTGGGAGGATTTGGTTGCTGATAACAGAGTGACTGGAAACCTGTCCCAGTACAAAGCAGTCTCTCCTCTGAGGGAGATGTCGATCCTACACAGATGACCAGATAAGTACCCAGTTGTGGAAGACGACCTAATTTACCTCTGCATTTCAAACTTACGCAGTTGCCTTAATAAAAGCATCAATAGTAGTGAATTATCTCAGATGTGCCAGCGTGGAAGTAACTGTAGTTACGACTCAGGAGTTTCGTAGTTTCAGAGTTGGTTTTCTTTATGTGTGAACACCTGTAGTGATGGCATAGTGTAACACTTTTCCTCCATGCTGGATTTTTTAAATTTTTAAATTTTTAAAAGTGTTTATACATCAATGAAAATGTTAAAACCTAATGCAAAGAAGCCAGAGGACACATCTTCCTAACCATACACCAGTCTGTGATAACACAAGGTGGAGTTAGGATGAGCTGGGGCACTGGCTGCTGACACATTTGGTGAAGTCTACCTTTACAGGTGAAGTTCCCTTTAAAAGTGACAAGTCACTTCTAAAAGTGAAGGCAGCACAAGCCCCATGTTGGGTCCCATGCCTGTCACCCCAGCACATGGTGGCAGAGTCATCTGAAATTCAGATCCATCTTAGGCTGCTGACTAAATAATTTTCCAAACCTCAAAAGACAAGAGACAAGACAGGGAAAAAATATGTGTAGTAAATACATACAAATGTGTAGCATGCCTGCTGTCAGGCCCTGAACTTCTCTGACACACGTGATGTGTACCTAGAAATGATTCATTTTCTGACAATGTGAATTATCAAACCAGTAGATTGGCTAGTTGCCATAACAGCAGTTGGGATGGTATTTATTATAGAAAACATGAAAGCATTTCATTAGAATAATGTCTACAGGTAAACCACAGAAGTGCTTACTTGGAAAGGTGCCCATATATAAAATGAGGACTTGCTTGATGAGGGTGGTATTCCCAGACAAAGCATGGAAGTGCTTCAGTCCCTCATGGCTCCATTGCTCATAAAAGACACACAAAACCAGTGCCGCTTTGACTCTTTTGTTTTAGATAAAATGAAGAGTAAAAGGTTTTTTAATTACCCAAAACTAATTTACTATTTAAAAAAATGAAGGTTATGGTACCAACTCCAAGATTTGTAATTATAGGTGGAATACATTTTCAAACAAGGAAACACCCACAGAGAATGCATGAGAGAAAGTGGGTTTTAGATGTGAGAAAAGAGCCATCGCCACCTATTAGCAATGCTGACTTCATGCAGTTTAGAGGGAAGTCTGTGATCATATAGAATTATGTTTGGTGAAATTTAGTTTAAAAACTTCGAATTAGCATGTAATAGACACTACCTATAAATTTTTGCAAAATGCAAATTACAAGAGCAATGGAATTGTACCTTTAAGATCTGGAAGCATGAAAAACATGTCACTTAAAGTCAGAAGAAAAAACTTGGAATGCCATTTAAATGGTATGACCTGTATAAAGAATAAAAGAGTAAGTTTGCAAAACATCTCCTTTTTCTGAATACTCATATCCATATTTGGTGAGTCAGGCTTCTGTGACTGAAACACAACACCTCAGATAACAGCTAAAGGCAAGCTGATTTTAATGCATGGCTTCAGAATGTGGCAGTTGGCCATGCTTTGGAGCCTGTAGAAAAGCAGTAGAGTGAGTGTGTGACAGAGGAAGCTGCCCCCTCTTGACAGCCAAGAAGCAGAAGAGACAGACAAGGGGCCAGGTTCCTTGTTCCCTTTAAGAGCCCACCCTAACTTCACCATTTAGTCCCTGACTCCTAAGGTTCTACCATTTTTCAGCAGCAAGTTGAGGGTCAAGTCTGTATAACACATGAGCCTTTGAGGGGACAGGTAGCCTCTACTGGGATTCATCATAGCAGTGTCTGTCTCTATCTTAAAGACACAATTCAATTGTTTAAAATTTCAGAATTGCTAAGATAATTTGTAAAGGAAGAGGTCTGACTCAAGATCCATAAGGTACCAATAGGTTTTCCCATTATTCATATGCATAACTTAAGAGTGAAATGGGAAAATACTTTATTTTAGCAGAAAAATACTGATTATTTATTACATAAAATATAGAATTTATCTATATATCTATTTATAGAAAGTCATCAACTATTTTGCTGGATACGGTGACTCATTTCTGTAGTCTCAACATATGTAAGACTAAGGGAGGAAAACTGTCATGAGTTTAAGGACAGTCTTAATTGCCCAGGGATTCCAGAGCAAATATCCATGTCCATGGATAGAGTGGCACTGTCTCAAACACAAAACAAAGTGGGAAAAGGTAAGACTTAAGTAACTGATGGATTTACCACCTTCCTGGGTAGGAAGGCTCAAGATACATTCTTTCTATGCATTTCTTTTCTTTTCTTTTTTTATACATTTCTTTAAATTCAATGTGATACAGATAGAACTGTCAATAAAGTTAAGTTATAAGTGTTGTGTAAAATAATAGTATATTTTATATAGAAACATCCAGGACTGAGGAAAATGTAAGAATATGAAGAGTTTAATTTGCCAAATATCTCGATCTAATATAAAGCTTCAATACTTAGAACAATTATATTTATAGTGGTTAGTCAGCGGAAATAACTGAAAATACGGGAGGAAATATTAACAGGGAAGAGCATTTACTATGAAATGCACTCAGTCATAGCTCAGAATCTATCTAAAATAGAAAGTTTAGCACCTTTAGTGTAGCATGTATCAGAAAGTCTAATCAAATTAAAACGGAATGCTAAAAAGTAATGATATTATATTTGAAGAAAATCCACAACAATATGTATCACCTAGGTTGGTGGGAAAACCCAATTCAAAACAGGAAACCAAACGTTTGAAAAGTTAAAATATGTTTTTGATTATGTAGAGTCTTAGCCTGATAAAGGCAATTATGTCAGGAAAAAAAGAAACAGTAACTGAAAAACTGTCTCCATTATTGATAACAAAGCTAGTATCTGTAATATTCTAAAAATCTTTGTAAATCATCATAATAAAGAGGAAAATTCATTAGGAAAAATGGCCTTTTACAGGAAAGGATATCCACTAGCCCAGAGTCCTTGGAGACAGGCTCAAATCTCATGTGCAACACAAGGAATGCTGTAGCCTCTTTCCTGAGAGGAAACAAGACTGGACCCCAGGTCAGGGGATAGCATCTTCTGTAATGTGAGGAGGGCCTTACTGGTTTTTCCTGACTGCTTTGTCTACTTAATGCTTTTGCCTGGCCCTGGGAATGTGCAGAGGAAGAAAGACCAGTGCTCAGGTTCACTACTGGCTCCTTGTAAAATTGTATATTAATTATATGTATTACATCTTTGGGAAGAGGGACACTTGTGTGGTGCGGTACACACCTGGAGATGGGAAGACATCTAGCTAGGGCATCTGTCCTTTCCTACTTCTCTGTGAGTCCTGGGAATTGAACTTAGGATGTCAAACTTGGGAGCTAGTGCCTTTACATATTGAGCAGTCTTGCTGGCCCACTCCTGGGCTTCCTGACGAACTTTTGTGGCTTCCAAACTTCACATGGGCGTGACACTCACCCCTGTGAACAGAGAAGAGATGAGGTGCTGGGAGCATCCCCTGGTTAACCAGTAACCATAGTCATCAATAGATGACTGTTCTCTTCCATCCGTGTTTGTCTCTTCAGTTGTTTATTTCTCCTTGGTGGAAGTCTGCACTAGAATTCAAGATGACTCAAGCTAATGTTACTTTTTCTAAAACAAGCCCTATAGATGAAAGAAAGAAGGAAAAAATAAATAAATAAATAAACAAATAAATAAATAAATAAATGAAAGAAAGAAAGAAAGAAAGAGTAAATAACTTTCCAGTTAGAGCAGTAAGAGGACCTATGGAAAGAAGAAAGGAGATGTTAAGAAGGGTAGAGTCCAGGCAGGGAAAATAGATTTTAAAGCCAATGAATAATTTCCAGGATCATTTAAGTACAGGAGACGTGTAAGGGCTCAGAGGCAGCCGTGGAATTTAATGAACACCTTTGACACTCATAGTTTAACAGGTGGTCAGTATAAGGAGACCCCATGAAAGGGCAGTGAGCAGGAATTCAGGTGAGATGCTAATTCCCCAGAGATCTTTGGCGGGAGGGGAAGGATGTGGCATCCATCAATGTGGACCAGTCTACAGAATCATCTCAAGCAGAACACAATTATAGACACCAGATCCATTTGCTATGAATACATCGTTTGAGGGAACAAATTCACTCCAGAAGAACTTCATGAATATCATAAGTGTGAACCATGAAACCAGTGGTTTACCATAATACCCACAAAAGAATTCTTTTAGGAGGGATGAGAACCATATTACATGACCAATATGCAAGTGCCTCCTTTCACCCACTGCTACACAAGCACAAGAAAACTTGGGGCAAAATTCCCACAGTGTGCTGAGCATCAGAAAATCCTCCTGATCAATTTCAGGCTATTTCTACAAGAAGGATGATTTGAATGAAGTAAATATGAAAAGTTGCATATATGCAAACACTGTGATGTAATGAGAGAGAATCGTCTTTGGTGATTACTCACACATTAGAAGACGTTCCTGTTCTCACACTGGAGACTTCCAGTGCCTGCAGTCAAGGTGCACATGTCGTCAGCTGAACGTCGTATCAGAAAACTCACGTAGGTAGACACCGCGGAATCCTGAATCCCCAACAACACAGACGTCTGCTTGTTGCTAATGGCATCTCGGAAAGAAATGTAGGAGAAAGACAGGATTTTCTACATGGATTCAGAACAAAGTTGTCATAAAGGCAGCTGCTGGTGACAAGAGGTAATCGTTGAGGCCAATCCCCTCTAAAGCACTTGGTGAAGAGAATAACTGCTGAAAATTATTTAAATGCATTCTTTTGAATGGGTGGGTGAGCTTTCCTTTAATGATGTGTAGCTGTTGATTAACTAGTATCAATTTTTTTTGTGCTGCTGATAAATCATGATTACAAAGACTTTGAGGCGACCAGAAAAATAACCTTGAAATGTTAACAAAATCTTTTTATTTTGTTGGTGATAAACTATATTTGCTCATGGAAAGGACAAGTGAAAATGTGAATTAACCCATGATTTGTATGTGAATTTGAAATATAACTTTCAGTATTGCTCACAAGGCCAATAAAATGGAAATAAAAGTGATGGATTGTTAATAGAGAAGTGATTTAGTATACTACGGTAAATCATCATGAAATAGTATGAGTCACTAAGAATGATTTAAGTCTATAAAAGTCGATCCATGAAGCATCATTAATTTCAAACATGTGTGATGCAGGGAGAAATGAAGTTCTAGTTGTGTAAAGGAAAGAAAAGCCAATAAACTTGAGTGTGTACCTGCCTATGTATGTATGTATGTATGTATGTATGTACGTATGTATATACATATAGGTATGCAGATGGATACAATTTACCGATGAGTGTAGATGCTCGTGTAGAAGCAGAGAGGACTGTACTCACTTACACATCCAATCTTTATTCTTCTTTTGCTTTTGCTGTGCTAGTTACCAAATTCAGGTGTAAGGCACAGAAGTAAAGTGCTCAACTGAGCCAACTCCAAGCTTCATGGAATCTTCTAAAGAAGAGAAGGTAGTAAAATGAAAAGATGAAATTCCAAATAACTAAGGGTCAAGTTTATTTAAAATTATAAAGGTAGTTGAGTGTATGTTTTTTCACAACTAAAGTAGTGGGTAGGGTAATTGAGGACTCAGTGAGGTCTATTAGTTATCCAAAGCCAAATTATTGCCTTTTCTGGGATTGCACTAGATTAGCAACAGTAGCAAAAAATGTCTGGAACTCTTGACCCATTTGAGGACTCTTATTCTATGGCGGCAAACCTATAATTTGTCCTGTGTGCACATGAAGAACAAAACTACGAGGATCAAGCAGCCTCACCAGCTAGCTGGGCCAGCTAGACCAGGACACGGCCAGCTGCTCACTGTCTTCTCTTTCTCCTAGACGAGGATGGGCTCGGCATAAGCATTATTGGAATGGGTGTTGGTGCTGATGCTGGACTGGAGAAGCTGGGAATATTTGTGAAGACAGTGACGGAAGGAGGCGCCGCTCAGCGGGATGGCAGGTGAGCTGGGTGCTGCCGACTGTGAGCTGGATCCCAGAGCTGGCCGCACGTTTCTGTCAGAACGTATGACCTTTCTTCTTTTGATTAAAAAAAACTTTTTATTAGTGTTTCTCAAATGTGGGAGTATGTGAAAACACTTGAATTACTTTCTTATTGGTAGCAAAATATCCATGCAGTAAACATGCATGTCTGTCTGCCTTTGTTTCTGTCCCTTCATGCACTTAGTGTGAAGTGGCCATGATGCAGGATGATTGAAGAACATGTCTTGGGAAATTCGGCATATGACTTTACTTCAGAAATATTAAATAGATAATAACAATTCTGGTGCTTTTGAAGTGACAGAGGTGGGGAGACACTTAAGAAGTCAATTCTACCCTGAGGGGAGTCCTAGACACTGGTGCTCCTCCACCTCTTCTCCTATATAAAAACAAGGGCTAGAATAGTGCTTGGAACCATAAAAGGAGAACTCTCCGTGACAGAGGCTGCCAGCCCGCCCGGGTACCTATGGGTTAAAGTTTCAGCTTTCATCAGCTCAGCATTCAGCACCTTTAATGTAAAGATTTAGCTTCCCACCAGGCTTCTGATAGAAGACTGGAAGCAAAGGATTGAGATAGAAATGAACAGTGACCCCAGGTTCTGACAGCAGAATTCAGAGAGCATCCTCACATGTTTCTATGTTTGATTACGAATCACTTCACCTTCTTCTCCAGAAGCCTGTGAACCATGGGTCTCTTGAGACTCATTCTGTCTTCCGTTACCCCAATACCTGTTGATACACATGAGGTTCCTAATGGGCAGGGGTCACACGTAATTTACTTACTTATCTGGTACAGGGTCTCAAGAAAGGTCTCAAGTTAATAATGGAAAGTATTGGTGCCAATCAAATGATACTAAAAGCTGTCCTCTGATTTCCGGACATTAGTACACACATTTAAAAACACACACACACACACACACACACACACACACACACACACACACACACACACAATATAGAATAAATAAATAAACATTTAAGCTGAGTGTAATGGCACACGCCTTTAATCTCAGCACTTGGTAAGCAGAGGCAAGCAGATCTCTGAGTTCGAGGAAAAAAAACCAAAAAAATAAAAATAAATAAATAAAATGAATTTAAAAATAGGAACTATTACTACCATTATGTAACTCATTGAAGAGGCCCCCTTTCTTCAAGTGAATTAAACTTGTGAAATCTACCTTATTGTAAAAGTCATTTCAGGGAGATAGGAAATAATTCTTACAGTTAGTGTCAAGCAAAACTAAATGATTTTGTGTAACCTTTTAGGTCAACTGGGTGCAAACGAAGACACAAAGAAACTGGCCGCATTCAGCACTCTTGGATCTGCTGCCAAATATAGGCAGTCATATATGTTTTCATTTATTTTTAAAATTTTTTAAATTTTTAAAATTTTAATTTATTTAAAAATTAAATTTGGTTTCTCTTAAGTTGCTTCCTTTGTTGTTGTCCCTCGTTTTCTCATTGTTAGATCTTTCCTTGGGGAGCTGGGATATTGTTTTTGATGTGCACCTTCTCATACACTGAATGTGCTGACTGTTGTCACTGTTGCCGTGTCTGGAGTCCCTGTCTGTAATTTCGGTTGGTTGTTGACAGACCTTGTGAAGTAGAGTGTCCCCAGCCCCCTCACAGAAGTGTTATGCTGACAAATAACTTCCTGCACACATGAGCCAACCCTAGATAGCCCATCTTGTAATTTCATGAGCCGGACACACTGGCTGGTTCTAAGTCAGCCCTGAGGCCTCTCAGCAGCCTGAGAAGAAGGCTGGAGAGCACGGTACCTTGGACTCCTTATAGCCTCCCCAAGATCTTTTCTGGAGCAAGATGCACACTTCTCCCTAGTGTCCTGGCTTCTCCTGGACAGACTTCTTTTAGCTGTTCATCACCTGGACTCCTGCTGATAATTCTCTCTAGATGACCAGTTTTCTTTTCCCCTCTAAAGTATTTTCTACAACCTTTTTTTCTTCTTCTTTGATGTGTGTGTGTGTGTGTGTGTGTGTGTGTGTGTGTGTGTGTGTGTGTGTTTACACAGAAACACGAAAGGAATTAGGGCATGCCATACTCGTTTTCTGCTCACAAGTTAATTATATTGTTAGACATGGTAAATTTTCTTTGGAAGTCTGACTGTGTGTATTAATTCTCTTGCATTTGAGAGAATTTCCTTTTGGCCTAGGTCATAGGCTGTAAAGTCTCCAGGCTAGACTCTTTAGCTTCTCCTGCCCATGGCCTTGCTTAATAAGGAGTGGTTCTTGTAAGGCTTCAGCTAAGGAAAGCATTTCAGGCTAGTTCCCTGTTCACTATAAAAATGTTAGCATCATTCTTATAACATCGATGATATTCAGTGCTGGCTTAGGGTACTAAGGAACATGTCTGCAGTGAATGGTAAAGAACGTGAAGACTTTGCAGCCCCACCCTTCCTCCCAGTGTTGCTGGGCACTGACATGCCTCCTCTGGGAGCTCTTTAGTCAGGACAACTTCGTCTCTTACCACAGGGTTGCTCCTTGCCTAGGTCGATTCCTGAAACAGGCCAGAACTGCTCTGTCTGTGTTCTGACCATAGAACATGAATGTACTTGCCTCCCTGGCTTTAAAAGCTGACAGATTTCATCCTGTCACTTAAAGGAAGCCCAGGATTTATCTATGGCACGTTTAAACTGTTTTCTGACTCTGAGGTACAAGTCTGCTTTGTGCTTCATGGCCAGGGTTAACTACAGCAAGCGTTACTTGAACAGAGGCACTGTGGCTCTGTGGGTGACTAGCATGCAGGTCGCATTCACAACGTGCATATATCTGGCCAAAGGATGCTCTCATCCTGGCAGGACAGATGGAGAGCAGATTTCATCATGTTACTTAGAATGACATGCAGTTTAAAAGTTTGGGACTGTTTATTTTTGGAATTCTCCACAAAATACCTTCAGACAGAAGATATCAAGTATAATCGAAAGCACAGAGAGTAAGATCCTGGATAAAGGCATACATCCCTACAGCCTTGGGTTTTTTTTTATTCATCAAGAAAATGTTTGTTGAATGCTTACATTGTAAAAAGCAGTGATCTGTACTCACTGTGTCTTAACTTATTTGCTCCTGCTAATAATGTTGATTTAATATGTGTTTTATTGCTTCTACTGTATATAAAAGGAAGCTAAAGTTTCTTATGTGTATGCACAAGGAAGTGGTGGAGGCTGACTGCAAACCCATGGTTTCTAGCTCTACAGTCAGCATTAAATAGTACATTGTAGTTTAACCTGCAGTTCATTTTCACAGTCCATTGTAAATGGGTGTGTGTGTGTGTGTGTGTGTGTGTGTGTGTGTGTGATGCACCTGCATGTATGTAACTTATAGATAGTTTTAGACATATTTTTGATTTCAAGATGGGGATAATATCAACATTTTTATATACAACTTGTCAAGAACATCTCTGACCATTTTAAAACTAATCCCTAGGAGTAGAGTTACGATATCTGTGTGTGTTGCATGTTAAATACTTTAGAAACGTGTTGCTAAAGTGCTTGTTAGAAGCATCATTCAGTTTATACTCCCCTGGGCAGAACTCCCAAAGAGCTCCTGCCATACCTGATCCAGACTGAATATTGTCATATAATAAATCTTTAATAGTGAATACCGTGGCATAATTGTTATTCAATATTTAACTTTTCTTGAGCACTTAGACTTAACAATTTTTTAATTATTTTACGTCATGTGCATGTACCTACATCTGTATACTGCATGCATGCAGCTACTTACAGAAGCCAGAAAGCATTGTTTCCTGGAAAGGGGTGTGGGTGCTGGGAACTGAGCCGAGGTCATCTCCAAAAGTGGGAGCTCTCGGCTGATGAAGCCTGTCTTCAGCCCTTTTTTTTTTCATGCCTTTTAAAACGTTCCCTGATCACCTGTATTTCTACTTTTTTCGAAAATAAAGTATTTACTGTGCTTTTCTTTTTTTAAAGATTTATATTGTATTTATATGAGTACACTATAGCTGTCTTCAGACACCAGAAGAGGGCATCAGATCCCATTACAGATGGTTGTGAGCCACCATGTGGGTGCTGGGAATTGAACTCCGGACCTTTGGAAGAGCAGTCAGTGCCCTTACCAGCTGAGCCATCTCTCCAGCCCCTTGCTGTGCTGTTTTGTTGTTGATTACTTTCATTTGAAAGTGTAGTATTCACCAGCGTTTCAGTGAGAATCCACAGAAATAAGTGGACCATACCGTGTCCACTATTCAGCAGAAACCATTTTGGCAACAAATTGATTAAACACAACTAACAAACGTAATGTGGGACTTGAACCTTCAAACATGATGAAGTCTGTATTTACACCCTACTTGTAACATTGTATCAAATTGTTGTTCAAACATTAGGGCCTCCCTTGTTGTTTTCTCTTTAGTCCTCTACTTTATTTTTAATGCCTGTCTAGGAAAGACTCTCAAATTCATGTTTAAAACATGGAATACATGGAACCTCTTGGATAATCTGATTTCTATCTCAAGTTCAACATAAAAGACACTGAATTTTGTTTTTTCCCTTTTCTCTGTTTCCTTTAATTGGACCTAAAACCATTATTTTATATATTGATGCTATTCTACATTATTTTCACGTAAAACTGACCAATCATCTTTTATCTTCATTTATTTTACCCATACATTCTCGTTATATTGTGTATTTCTTTCTCCAGAGTGCCACAAGGCTTGGGTTTTTGAGTTTATGGTCTAGGCCCTATCCATAGACCTGGTTTTGGAAATACACATTGGTATCTGTTAGTCTCATTTACGCTGACTGTCCCAAGTTTTTTTTGTCTAAAGTGTCTTTTTTTTTTTTTAAGTATTGTGTTTTGTGACCTTGGGAACAGCAGTGCCTGTTTGTTTCTTCTCTTCAGTAAGGAAGGTTGTATTTCTATCTGTGGTAGCTTTCTTCCTTACCTTCCTGCATGTCTCATTCAGAATACTGATTACACAGTCCACAGTGCATTGACGTATGCATTCTGTAAGATACACTGAGAAGGCTCTGACTTACTTTGGTTGTTTGTTTCCTAATCTTTGAAGGCAGTACACACCTTAGTTAGACTAGCCTTCCAGATCTAACTAAGGAGTAATTCTTATAGTAATTTGTGGTCAAAATATCAAGGTCTTCTACAAAATAAGAAATAAGAAGTCTGGGCTGAAGTCATTGAACAGAACATTTGCAGAAATAGAACAGTACCAATGCTCTACAGAGGTCGGTGCCAGCTGTGCACAGCATTATTGATAGGCAGTTATTGAATGCATTTTAGGCTTAGATTAATTTAAATCTTTCTACAGGTAGGCTCCTTTCTCACCTCCACCTGCAGTGAAGAACGTGTTTCTAGATGTCTTTTATGTCTTGCTGGGTATAATCTGTTTAATGGCCACGTTCCTCTCTCACACAGCATACTGCTCCCAGTTAGTTCTGCTTTGGCTGGTTTGTAGATTGCAGGATCCTTGCCACCAAAGCTTAGAGACTTGAAGTTGAGCTCACCTGTCTCTGCCTTCTCGTCTTCCTCAGTTTTATGTTTATTATTTATTTAATATAGAGGTCCTGCCACATTGCCCTCAAGTTCTGTCCTCAAGTTAACTCTTCTGCCTCAGTCTCTAGAGTAGCCATTGTTTCTGGATTGTCGCACCAGTCCCAAATCCAGTTAATCTTCACTGTTACCATTCTGTCTCGTGTCAGTATGACACCGAACATGAATTTGGGAATAGGGAGGTCTCTTGTGAGACTTCTTGTGTGCACTGGAGCATCCCTGACCATCCCTAGATGTATTCTCAGAAGAATGGGGATTTAGTCTCTTCTCAGAGTCTGAAAACAAATTTGGTCATGCTTTCTACGACTACATCAAAAGCAAGCAGAGGTGGTTTGTCCTCCGTAATGGTATGTCCAGGAGTACTCTTTCAAGCTAGATTTATTTACAAAATAAAACTTCTCAAACTAAAATAATTTTATCATTGGTAGAATATGAGTTTATTATACAAAAATTATTTACTGTTAGTCACAGTATATCAGTAATAAATAAATAAAATTTGAAATTAATAGAAATAATAGTTATGTTGTCTTCCAAAAATTAAATCCATCTGACAAAATTTAGGCTCTGGGTAAAGCTATAAAATTCTAGTAAAGATTAAATAAAGGTAAATAAATGGAGTTATATTCATTCTCATAGGTAGGAAAAGGTAGTGTCGGGCTGTGAATTCTCCTTAGTTTTATCTGTGTATCCAGTGAAATTTCATCAGATAATCTCTAAGTTATTTTGTGGCTGTGTTGGCTCCTTCCCATTGTGTTAAAAACACCCAGACAGAAGCACCTCAAGGAAGCAAAGGTTTATTTGAATCACAGTTCCAGGGCAACAGAGTCCATCTTAGGGAGGGAAGGCATGGAGGAAGCAGGCTGAGCCTGCATCATCCTCACTCAGGAGATGGGGCCTGGATGCAAAACCTCAAAGCCCACCCCCTGTGGCTGATTTCCTCCAGTAGGGTTTTCCAAGCAGTGCCACCAGCTGGGGATCTATGGTGCAAGCACAAGAGCCTGGGAGGGATAGTTCACATCCAGACCATAACAGTAGATAGTAAAAGAATGGACTGGGATGTTTTATATGGGAAGAAACAAGATCCAAAATAGTACACTCAGTCATGGAGGATAAGAAAAAAGTTGGAAGGGGACAGGGGACATGATTTCACTTCAAGATTGTCTTCTAAAGCTTCAGAGATCAAGAAAATGTGGTATTGATGATAGATGATAGATAGATAGATAGATAGATAGATAGATAGATAGATAGATAGATAACAGAGAAATAGATCAACAAGAAAGAAGAGAGGAGCCAGCACTAGACCTGAAAACATTGTCAATTGTTTTCAGTATAAAATCCGACTGGCTCATATCTTTGTAAGTTTACGGAATTTGTAATTTTTATTTAATACCATTCTTAGGAAGATATTTCATCATCACATAATGAAAGCCATTGATGTTCGCTCACACAACTTAAGAGAACAGATGCTTCAGTTTGCAACCTCAGCCACACGTGAAGTCCTCAGAGAAACTGTATGCTTCAAAGGCATGCAGGGACATTTCTGTAAACTCTGAACTTCTTGTAATGAAATGCAAGTGAAAACATTTGAACTCATAAATTTAGAAGAGAATTAAAATTGGGAGAAGTGAGTTAGATTCTTCAGCTGTCCCAGGAAGGCCATGGTTTTCAGTGCCCCTGGCAGAGCTCTCCATGTAAGACGGACAGAGCCTGCTTCTGCTCACTGCTGCTTTGGTGAACATTCATGGCCCCTACGTACTGCCACCACCACCATTATCATCATCATCTTAGGGCCAAAATGGCAAAACCAAAGTCTGGGTCAGGAGGGTACAAAGTGCAGAAGGAGAAAAATAAAAAAGAAAGAAAACCCACCTGCTAGCAAACCTGAAGGGCGGCAAAGAGTGTTTCTGCTCCTCCTGTGCTGTCTGAGCTGGAGCTGGGCTTCCGCATTGAGTCATCTCTTTGCAGTTCCAGCTCGACAGGCTTCATGGTCACTTCAGTGGATCCTTCAGAATGTGATGTTCAAATACAGGTGAACACCAAAGAATTTAAAGGATGACTTTTATAAATATAAAATAAAAATGTCAAAGATTTGATTCAGCTCCCAATTATTTCAGAGAGTACTGAGATAATAAATGTGACGGAAAGTGGTGGGGAACTAGGAATCTTGGTAAGGGGTGAAGTTGAGCTTGCCTGAGCTTCCCTATGTGCCTTGGTCCTTCTTCAGCACACCTGCCTCCTCTGCCTTTTCTAAGGAGTGAGGTGGATATTGATGTCAGAGTAGCGAAGCTTGGTTAGCTATGAACCTTCACGATTGCCACCATAGAAAAGATCTAAAAGCCCCAAGAACTTGTCAACTTTCATACATTTACTTCCATACGTTTCTCCTGTGATTGGAAGTATATTATCAAATAGATTATTTCCAGCTGTGTTTATAATAGCTAAATTTGAAAGTGATGCATGTCCAGCTACAAAAGATAGACAAATATATTTTGATGCATGCATAAAAGATACTATGATATAGTTGTCAAAACGAATTAGCTAGAATTAGAACTGTAGTTGCCAGAGACAAATCTCAAATTTAATATTGAGTGAATAAAACAAGTAGTAAGCTGAGTAGTACACTTTAAAAATTTGAAACATTCATTTGTATTATGTGTATCTATTGGCATCCATCGCTAAACACAAAAAAATATAGCATGTCGCCATGTCTGTTGAAGAAATAAAGGCCATAAGATTGTAGGACCACACCCAAGGGGCTTCCCCTTTTCTGTAAAGAATTATGTTAGGAAAAAGGCTGATTCAAATATTGCCCAGTGCTCAGGTTTGATAAACTGGTAATTGGGTGAGTGAGTATGTTATCAATTTCATACCAGTTTGCTTTATGCTCACAGTATTTTATTATGAGGACTAAAAAGTGGCATATATAAAACATATGTATACATTTATTAGTATTTAGACATTAATCAATATTAGTATAATATACATTTCAGAGGCACACATAAAGAAACTCACATGTAAGTATATATATAT
The DNA here is from genome assembly GCA_030674055.1 of Rhabdomys pumilio. NCBI lineage: Eukaryota > Metazoa > Chordata > Mammalia > Rodentia > Muridae > Rhabdomys > Rhabdomys pumilio. Next base: position 15,868,671 of record JANHMN010000016.1, read on the forward strand.
ATATAAACATACGCATGCACACATGTGACCATTGCATATTTGAAACACTGAAGCAATCGGTTCCTGATATTTTCCTGAGGGAGGAGAGCAGTGACAGAGACTAGGTGTTAGGCACAAAGGGTATTTCAGCTCTGTCTCTTCCACTTAATTAGGTACAAACACTCCTAGAGATTTGCCGTGCATTACAATTACTCCTTCTTCTTAAGAATGTGTGGGATAAACTCAATCATTTCAGTATTAATTTTCTAACTTTCAGTGGAGTTTTTATATTCTGTAATGTCCGCATGTGTACATTCATTTATATGTTCACGTGGGTATTGCACATGTATCTGTATATGTATGTGGACTAAGAGATCCACTTCAAGTTCTGTTCCTCGGGTGCTGTCTGTCTTTTCTTGAGATAGGGTATCTCTCTGGCCTTTAATCGTTTCCAGGTGTTACGTTCAAGTCCCTGTACTTAGAAGGTAAGCCCTGTACTAACTGCAGTCTTCATAGTCCTGTTTTGAAGATTCATATCTTGACGAATATTTGACTGTGGTCTGGAGTATATTGTGCATAAGGTTGGAATCAGTGAAAATGTCTTAAAGGCAAGCCTTGGGTCGTTACTTCCTTGGAAAGGGCAGTACATTAGCAGAGACAGTCACTGTAGATGCTGCTTTCTCTTTCTCCAGGATCCAGGTCAATGACCAGATTGTGGAAGTGGATGGAATCAGCCTGGTGGGGGTCACACAGAATTTTGCTGCCACTGTTCTGCGGAATACCAAGGGCAACGTCAGGTAAACCTGAGGCTTTCTCTTGAGTAACTTGGTAATGTTGTACTTGTGTGGATGGTAATTTCCCTATAAATATTTATAATTACAGTGGAAATTTTGTCTGAATACTAAAACAGTGTGAACACCTCTGTTGCTAAGCTGTATGGTGTACCTTACTGTTACCACAGCAGGAATTGCCACCGAGATGAAATTTTTAGTCACCACCTCAGTAAATATTTGATTTCCTTCTCAATTTCTTTTAACAAAACCACCTTTGGAACAATTGGAATTGAAATGGTTGTTCACGCACCAGCAGCATGCAGTATTAGACAAGCAGGCTGAATGATTTCAGGCAGTGTGTTGTAAAACTCTGTGTGTTGTTTTTAAGAGTCAGCCAGGATCTCTCTTTGAAGAATTGTACTCTTCATCTTTAATAGGACAGAGGCTGCAGACCTTGAAATTTCTGTTTTGTACTATGGGACAATTATGACTCCTAAATAAAAAAAAGCCATTTTGAGCCAACCCTGGTTAAACTTTGAAATCAGTTTTAATTGATTAGTTTACTTTTTCGATTATTTGATTTAGTTTACTTCTTTGAAAGCATTGTAAATGTCTTACACTTTAGCAAATATCTTGATGAATACCTTAAGGAGATGTTATTTAGTGAGTGTAACTGTAAAAACAGCATAGGGCTCTCCTCTTCAAAATGAAACTGCTAATTATTTGCGCACATTGCTGAAGTGACATCACTGAAAGGAAGGCAGCAGTGTCCTCTTGCAGTGTATTTGATGTGGTCCACACATGAGTTCTAGCTTGGACTTTGTCATTGGGAAAGCAGCCCCTGATGCTGAAAGGATGCTTTGAGGAACTCAACCTAAACAAACACATGGCAGGGTCTGGTTCCTGCCATACTCACAGTCATCAGAAAGGCTGGTAGAATGATGGGGGCGGGCAGGTTGAAAGCTCCTGTGATGCTCAGGACGATGCTCTGTGGGGTCTGCAGCCAATGGCGGGATTCCCTGTGGTGTTCATACAGCACTTCCCCACTTGGTGCAAGGCTTGCTTGGAAGATTCTCATTAAACATCAAGACAAACTAGTCAATGTGTTAGGTAACATTTTAAAAATGGATTTTATTTTTTTAGCATTGAAATACAATATCAGAAAATGTTATAATTAGTACTGGGTTACATTCAGAATTCACTTCTGTAAAATAGTGTTTATACTTCAAGTTAAACAATCTGGGTTTGGCTTGGAAAAGCCAACATATTTGTATGCCTGAATTCTTAAAGATACATTTATATGAAGTGTTTAGAGATACACTTATTTGCCAATCTGTAGAGAGTTATGTTAAGCTAGCTCCCAACAGGGAAAAGAGCAGTATGCATTAGTATGCTGTGGTAAGAGGCAGAAGGCATGGGTGTGTCACTAAGCACTAATATCCACTAGCTTTGCTGAGAGGGATGGCTATCAGTTACCAGCACTTGCTCAGTAGCTTTCAGTTAATATTTTAAAAGTTGATCATTTCAGAGAAAGGCCGTTCAAGGTATCAAGTGGGGAAAAATGAGGTACAGTTTGCAAAACTCTCTGAAATCTCTGATCTGTGACCACTAACAGGATGCTCAGGTTTCAGTTCTGTGCCTCTATTTATGTTTTACCGACATGTAACATTCAGGTTCTTACACAAAGTAAGAATTGTTTCCATAAGAAGCAACGGCTGTAAACTGGCTCAACTTTCCCGTTTTTACACTTTAAGCTCAGTTGTACATTAAGATTTAAAAATTTAATATTATTTATTTCTCATTTTTTGAGTAGCGATCATTTGAATTAGAACGTATTTCTGAAAGCCAGGCATTTATAAACCCTCAGTTTCCATTCACCCTCTCATGTTGTTCACATAAAGTGTCTAGGAAATTTGCAATTCCAACCTACCTAATTATAAATGCAATGTTAAGGTTGTTTATTTTTTGACAGCCCAATAGAAATTTTATAAAGGAATCAAAGGAATGCTCTGTAATATAGACACCTAAGTGCCAGAGAGTAAAGTATGCACATTTCTTGGCTTCATAATAGATGAAAATTAAAAAAAAAGCTGATTTATTAACCTGTTTATTATATTTTTGCCTGAAGCAGTAGGGAAATGATACATGTTGAAACATGATAGTGGCATTTTCAAAACTCTAAAAGAGAGACGGTGCTGAAGACCCTATGCCAGCTGAGATACTCTGAATAAGAATGGCCCCATAGGCTCCTATGTGTGTGTGCTTGGCAGTTAGGGAGTGGCACTACTTGAGACAGATTAGGAGGTGTGGCCTTGTCAGAGGAAGTGTGTCACTGGAGCTGTGCTCTGGGGTTTCAAAAATCCCAAGCCAGTCCTAGTGTCTTTCTCTTCGTATGGAAGATACCTACTAATACGGATGTAGAGCACTCAGCTCCTTCTTGAGCATCATGTCTGCCTATGTGCTGCCATGCTTCTCACCATGATGATAGTGGACTAAACCTCGGAAAGTGTAAGCCGGCCCCAATTGAATACTTCCTGTATAAGCCTTGCCTTGATCATGGCGTCTCTTCACAGCGATAGAACTGTGACTAAGACAAAAGCCGTTGCTCAATAATGAAAATTCTCAAATTTTAATTCATTTTATTCATATTTGAATCAACTACTCAATTCTTTACCATTGAATATCGCTATACCTTCCCATTCCAGCGTTTTGTGAAGTAAAAAAATTCAAGAATTGTTAAAGAACATTTTTCTTCCCCGTAAACTTCCAGTCTAGAGCAGACCAGTTTGGTAGCACGTGTGCTGTCCTCCCTTCAGCAGGAAGTGATGTAAAGGAGGTATGAGATGTGCGGACAAGACTGAAGGTAGCTCACTCAGCTGGTTTGTATTTGGAATTTTTAAATTTAGTTGGAAGTGATCGTGAAAGTGACCAGATCACAGCTCAATGGCAATGTTTGCCCGACCGCCAGCATGAGGCCTGTGCACAGTCCCCATCACTGCAAAGGATGAATGAACTGCTCATGTGATTTATAGTTTGTATATAACTAGTAAAAGGAGACAAAAATCTCCTGAGTGTATGTTTGAAAATAAATCTTATCATAAAAATGTTGCATAAAAAATACCACACACCAAGATTAACCCTAGCCAAAGCCCTGTAAATTGTAAGCATCTTCTATATGCTTAGAACAGCCAGTCAGAACAGAAGCTGTAGAGAGGCACACTGCATTTTATTCTTTCACAAACAAATATATTTTATACTTGTATCCAAAAACAAAACCAAAAAAGATCAATGACGGAGTTAGAGCTAGAAAAGAACATTTAGTTTTCTGTCAGTTTTCATAACTCCTTCCATGACCTGCATTCAACCCTTCCCTAATATCTAACTTTTTAAAGTCAGTTAGTTTATGCTTTTCCTGTGCTGAACTCAAAATCTACTGTGTTCATTTTAAAAATATAAAAATAAAGCTTAGAAACATTGACATATTTCAAGTCACAGAACCACTGTGGATTCTATATTTTTGTGGAATTATATTATCAAAGCCATTTTTTTTCTTTTCTAGATGCTTTTAACACTTAAAATGTGCTGGTTCAAAATATCCATATCCTTAATCCATAACTGAAATAAGCATGCTAAATTTAACAAGTCATGTTGAATTCTTACTTAGTAGGTAGATTGTATACATGAACTAATCTTACATATTTATGAACTCAGTTAACATATAGAGAGGTAATCTGAGTGTTACTTTTTTTCTATAAGTAGATCTTCTCGTGTTTTTAGGTATCTCAGTTCTCTTTTGTGTGTGATATAGTTTAGTCGTGATCACTCCTTCAGACACATGAGATTCGACACTAATTTTCACATAAAGAAGATGAGGCAGAGGGACTACATTGTTTCCACTTCTGCATGGTTTTACTCTGGATCATACTTAAAAGAGTCATGTTCTGTTAAAACAAATCTCTGTTTGTGCTTCATGGTACTTCAGGCTTTAAAGACGTATGTAACCATGGTTCTTTACCGTGGCTCGGAAAAGCTGCCCAAACGAACAGGCATGTGTAGTTTAACACGTTTAAAAGTGAAGCCGTTTTATGCGATCAGTTATCTGTCTTGGGAGATTCCAAATCATTTCCCTTTCATTAGACCTCAAGGTGATTCTTCATCTAAACTAGCAGTAGACAAGTGGTGCATTATGTTAAATTATGTGAATGAATTCAGAAAGCCGTGCTGATGAGTAACAGTGCCTTTAGGGTTTACAGTGCTACTTTCTTGTAAAGTGTTGGGTGGTTTTTATTTCCTATGAAATTTTTATAGTGCATGACTCGTTCATATCAGCTTTATCATAAATAATTCAGGTTAGAAGTAGTCATGACTTTTTAAAGATAGAAATAGATCATATAAGAGTTTTGAATTGTACTTTGTGATTACCTAAGTCATTTCTGTAATATATTATATTTAGGCCTTTGTTTGTTAGTTTGTTTTTAGGTTTTGTGAGACAGGGTTTCTCTGTGTAGCCCTGGCTGTCCTGGAACTCACTCTGTAGACCAGGCTGGCCTCGAACTCAGAAATCCTCCTGTCTCTACCTCCCAAGTGCTGGGAGTAAAGGCGAGTGCCACCACTGCCCTGCATATTTAGGCCTTTGTTGTCATTACAATTATTCATGTAAAATATCTCATAAGATTTTATCAAGACCTTCACTTATCTTTAGAATTAGCAGCAACAGATTCAGATATGTGACCAGAAGATAAGGTCCGAATCTCATTTTCTCTGTAAAGTACATTGAGGGAATTTCCTAAGAAAACATTTCTTCATTTTCAGTAAACACTCTTGCTCCTCAAGATCTGACCATGGAATTTTCAAAGGATGGTAAAGAATTCTAGGCTTAAATGATCAATGCAAATGAGGGAAAATTTCACAAGACCCCACCCCTAGGCAGGGAGCTTTAGGCAGGGACTAGTTGCTGAGGAAGGGAGAATCAAGTTTCCTTAGGAACAAATCCCCTAATGGGTTCTTCAAACCTACATGACCAAAAGTAGTTCGACTCAGTAGACATAGGTTTGAGTGTGTGCGCACGTGTGAGTGTGTGTGTGTGTGTGTGTGCGCGCACGCGTGTGCGTGCGTGCGTGTGTGTGTGTGTGTGTGTGTGTGTGTGTGTAGACCTAAGTTTGAGTTTGTGTGTATGTGTGTGTGTGAGAGACTCTGTGTATGAACTACATGTGACTTTAACAGTGATTATAGAAGAATTGGTCATGAAGTCAAGAGGAGTTGCAGAAGAGAAGGAGTTGCAGAAAATGATGTAAATACAGTGTACTCAGACCAAATACTTTTAAAAACATTAAAAATCAATGAGTTAAATGAAATGAATCTGAATTCTATTTTCATTTTGAGCTTGCATATTCATTAATATATATATATTTTAATTACCCTGTCACTCTGTCACCTTCTAGTAGATGAGTGATTGTCTCTAAACCCTAACTATGTGATCCATTTAAAAATACACTTTAAAAAAAATCTGTGCATGATGGCACACACCTCAAATCTCACCACTTAGGAGGTAGAGATGAGATGATCTCTGTGAGTTTGAGGCCAGCCTAGTCGATACAGTGAGTTGTAAGCCAGCCAGAGCTGCACAGTTGAGACCGTGTCTCAAAAACAAGCAAACAACCAACAGTGATACACAAAAAGGGCTGGAGAGATACTAAGTGGTTAAGAACCATTGATGCTCCCTAAAAGCTCTGACATTGAGTCCCAAGCACTCACCTGATGACTTACAGCCACGCAGTTTACAATAACTCTAGGTCCATGGGGTCTGATACCCTGACCTTTGTAGGCAGCAAGAACATACATGGTGCTAAACACCATATGTATATGTATGTGCACATACATAGCATTCAAACACATAAAATAGATAAATCTTTTTTAAAACACACATAAAATTCCAGTCTAGGTTTATCTAAAACTGTTGTTCTATGATGTTTAAATTTCTTTATGTGTCTGAGACATCTATGAGACACAATTTCTGATAAACATTTATCTACCAGAACATAATAAATTCACACATCAATATTAGTTTAAAACATTAATGGTTATCTTATCATAGAAATTATATTATCTCTTAGTTAAATCATCCTGTATACCTTTTGATAATCCAGAGCTCACATCTTATTATAGAAGAGGAAAAATAGAAAAGATACTGTTAAACCTTCTTAACATGTGTAGACAAACAGAAAAAGGAAAAGAAGTCTGTATTGGTTTGAGTAGTTTTGGCCCCCATCGACTCATTTGTTTCAATTTGTGTGTTCCATGAGAAACGGGACTATTAGGAGGTATGGCCTGGTTGGAATAAGTGTGCTTTCGTTGGAGGAAGTGTGTCACTGTGTAGGTAGGCTTTGAGAACTCCTGGTGCCAGCTCTGCCCAGTACAGAAGGGAGTCCCCTCCTGGCTGGCTTCTGATAAACATATAGAACTCTCAGCTCCTTCTTTAGCACCATGTCTGCCTGGATGCTGCCATGCCTTCCACCATGATGCTAATGGACTGAACCTCAGAAACTGTAAGCCAGCCCCAATGAAATGTTTTCCTCTATAAGAGTTGCCTTGGTCATGGTATCTCTTCAAAGCAATAAAATATTCTAATGAAGACAAAGTCAAAATATGTTTCTTCATGGAGGATACAATCTTACTTAGAAAAATCCTTACATATCTGCAGAAAACTTGTAGAAATAGTGATTCAGTTTAGCTACATTGCAGAAGACAAGGCCACTATTTATGATTCAATTATATTTCAACATTCTACAATTTAAAAAAAAAAATCACAAACTACTTGGAGATAAAACAAAAATCGGTTAAGACCTTGGATCTGAGAAAGTAATGATTAAGTAAAGACAGACATGTTCTGTGTTCACGGATCAGATGAGCTCATATTGTCAAGATGCCTTTTTAAAGTAACTCCAGAACTAATCCCAGTGGGCTCTGGTTTTTCTGGGAAAACTGGGAGGCTGATTAGAAAGTTTACATGCAAATGCAGAGGAAAACCAGCAGAGGTCAAGAACTTGTCAGTCACCTTCAACATTTACTACGCAACAGCCATGGAAGTGTTGTATTGGTAGAATTATAAACACATCATGGAACAGACTGCGAAGTTGAGAGATCACCCCACTAATGTAGGATGAACTAATTTGCAGCAGTAGAGTCAAGTAATTCAATATTTGTACAGAACAGTCTTTTTAACAAATGGTGTTGAAATCACTTGCCGTTTGGAAAGAAAGAAACCAGCCTTATGACATATTATGCCTGAAAATTTAAATTCCACTTTAAGAAACAATTTAAAATTTAAGAAAAATAGGAAAAATGTAATCCTATTTAGCTTTAAGAAATAATTTGAAATTTAAAAAAAATAGGGAAAATTTAATCATAAAGTGGCAGAAAATCTTAACAATTAGAATTGACTGAAAGACATAGTTTGTTTTTATGTCATTCAGCAGTTTATTCATTGAGAGCTACTCAGTGTGTCCTGAGCAGTTGAATGTTTACTATTGTGTTGACAAATAGTCACTGGGAAGCCTTGACAACTTCATCACACTGCAAGTCTGAATCCATCTCTTCCCATGGTACTGTCGATGGTCGTCTGTTGAGACAGACACCGACGACTGTTTGAAAACATCATAGACATAGTTTGAAAAGCTGAGATGGGAAAACATAAACTGAGAGATGATAATAGATTTAACACATAAGTACATATGTGTGCCTTTTATGTGTGTACATATTTGTAGGATCTGTAGACAGTAACATGTACCAGGACATATTGAGTCGTGTCACCTCAGTCATAGAAATAAAGAACGCACATTTAGAAATGGACAACATTTTTGAAAAAAAATATTTCCTGAAAGAGATACGAGTGGTAAGCTGTGAACAGATGGAGCCCTATTGTGAGAGCAGTGGCATCAGTAGACACCCACCAGAATGGCTGAGCCTGCAGAAGGTGGCTGCGCAGGGTGGGGTGAGCATGTGCATGCAGCAGATGCAGTTCTTGGGCACTGAGTTGAGTATGAAATGGTACCCAATTCTTCACAAGACAAAGTGGCAACTGTTTGAAAAGTTGCACATCTATTTACTCTCTGACTCAACTCCATTATTGGTAACTTGTTAAAGGAGAATGAAAGCATGTCTATAGAGGCTCACATGCAAATAATTGTAATAACTTGATGCCTATTTTCCAAACTCCATCTTAATTTTAGAATTATTAATAGAAGGATATGTCTGCCAAGTGTATATTGTGCACAGTAAAACATTCACTCTACACTGCAGTTCTGTTTAATTGATCCTTCAGGAGATTAACATGGTCCCAGAAGTTTTCTGAAAGCAGTATGAGGAAATGTTTTGGGTTGGTTGATGGTCCCTCTATTTTCATTGATATAGTGATCACAGGCCTATGTATTTGTCATCTTTATTGAACCAACCATTTCAAATAGATGTATCTTCCTCTATGAATTATATCTGGCAGAGAAAATATGTAGGCTCCTACTCACACTCGACTGCCAACAGTACATGAAGTAATGAACAACTGAGCTTATGACTAAGCTAAGTCTTCTGTGAAAGCATCTGGAAGAGATAACTAACTAGGAATCAAAGTTTGGATCTTCAGTGTCCTTCTGTAGAAAATGGTCATCTGTGTTATTTAAGATTGACTAAAACAACATCCTATAATCAAGGGATACTTATCAATTAAGTGTAGAAAACACTAAGTGTGACACTTCAAATAATGAGACTCATACTTAAAAATCATGTATATTAGACATATCATTTGCATTTTTAGAAAAATAGAATCATCCATTAATATTAAAGTAATGTTAAATAAACCGTTACATTTTACTGACAAGGGCTGATCATAGACAAACATGGCTTACGGAAAGTAAATGTTTTTCCAGTTTCTTTTTCTTTCACTGTCTTGTAAGATTAATGTCAATTCTTGAGTCACTCTGTTTTTAATGCACACACACACACACACACACACACACACCCCAGCACACATCCACTCAACACACACACACTCACACTCACACAGACACACACCAAAACCCGTCTATTTCTCCTGCTTGCAACAAAGGCCTTTGTATCTTATCAACAGTCGGTGTTTATCCATTAGCCACCCAATGTAGGGTCTACTGCAAAATGTTTTTCAGGCAAGTTTTTTTGTTCAGTATTTTGGGGCTTTGTTCTAGAAATGTTTTAGGTCATCGGGTACTGGAAACAATGTTCTGGCTTTCTTTTCTTAAGTCATCAATTGTGTGACTTATTGTGGATTAGATTACATCTGTCACGACTTTCCTAAGGGTGTTATTTCTCCACGGATGGCCCTTTATTGCCGCCCTTCTACTTTGTTAGCTGTGTGTGTAAAGTTGCTTTCCTCGCTCAATAATCCTGTCATCCCTAAGCTGTGCCACGCACATGGTCATAGTATTTCTTATTCTAAGTAGCCTGATGCACTCGTGAGTGTGACCACTTTCATCAGCTGTTGTGACTGTGCTACATTAGTTTCTGTTAACCTTTCCACAGATTCGTTATTGGACGAGAAAAACCAGGACAAGTGAGTGAGGTTGCCCAGTTGATCAGCCAGACCCTGGAACAGGAGAGGCGGCAGAGGGAGCTGCTGGAGAGACACTATGCCCAGTATGATGCCGATGACGATGAGGTAGGGACCACTGCTCTTCCTCTCCCCGCGCTTCTCACAGGCTGCTCCCGTGTCACAGGCTCTTTGCCATTTCCTAGGGAAGGTGTCGGCCTACATCAAGCTGAAATTCAACCTCGTAGAAAAGAAGTGCCACTTGGACCTCTTATTCTCATCCTGAATTTGTTTGCTTTCTGGTGTTTGTAAACACTGTGGAAGCAAATCAGCCTTTAACTTTTAACACACTATTGAAAAGAACTTCCTAGAAACATGCTTTCAAAGAACTCATATAAATAATAGCTGTATTGTTGGATTAGATAGTATTTCTTTCTGCTTTATATTTTTTAATCATTTCCAAATGTTCTAAAGTAGTAATACTTTTTTTTTCTTGGAAAAATCAGTACATTTAACTGAAAACATACACATATACACAAACATAGACAGAAAAGCGGTGAAGATGTCTGAGGCTTTCCAGAGGTTTTCCCCCTCACCCCAAGAAGAGAAAGTTTTTTGAATGTGCTCACAGTGATCTCGTGCTAACATAGTGCAGAGCAAAGCGTTTCCACCGGTGCATGTCCCATGGCACAGGTACACACTGGAGTGATCTTACATCCGGAGCTCTGTAGACGATCAAGCGAGTGAGTCGACACTAACCCCCAAGTGAACGCGGCTCTCTGGAACCCTTGTGTGCTATAATGAGACACAGATGCTGGGCTATTTCTAGTGTCAGTGCCAAGTGCACGCTGATACTCTGGGACAGCACACTTTATTGCAAACACATTCAAAACGTGCATACATTTCATATGGGCATGTCAAAAGATTCATCAACAACTTAATTGTAGTATTTCATACTTCATAAACATGTAAATGCTCAGATAAAATAAATATTCTTTATGTCAGCTGATACAAGCACAGTAAGACTTCATGCCTTCAACCTTTGTTCATCTGAATGTATTATTTATGTAGACTCTATTTTTCTTTCATCTTGAACACAGAAAGAGATTAATGAGGGGACATTCAGGTCTTTCCAGTGTGTATTGAATTTAGCATGTTTTAAGCCAAATGTATATTAATTTTTCATGTGTTTGTGGGATAGTGAGGATTCACTCTTCATTTGTTACAGTAGAAAATTGCAGGTGGCATATGGATTAATGTTATGTTTTATTCTGTTTTTGTTTGTTTCTTGAGACAGGTTCTCCCTCTGTGCAAGCGGGCCCATGTTGCCTTTGAACTCATAGCAACCCTTTGCCCTTGGCCTCCCTGCTTCTGTGATTATAAGTGTGGCCACCAAACTTGGCATCAGTTACCTTTAGATCAAAGAGTAGTATATTAGAATGATTATCCGTGAAGGAAATTGTCTCTCACAATTGCTTCCTCCATTTCAGTTTGCACTCATGGAGTACATTTGGCAAGAATTTTCTTATTGTACTGGAATACTAAATCTAAAAATATATTATCTAAGATTTTGAAACTAAACACAAGATCTCAAAGACTTGGCCTAGTTTTCACTTCGCGGCTCGAGCATTGTATGGTTGGTTTACTAGAGGCATCTGGGCTGCAAACCTTCTGTAGGATTACGGAAGCATTTTCTAAGGTCTAGATTTTTGCTTCTCTACTCTGATTGAAAGGTTTTGTATCTGATGATCTGGAGACCATGGAGACATCAAGTGATAGAAAAGAAGAGACCCACCTGAGGCTGTTTTCCACTCTGTCCTTGGGTGTAAAGTGCAGGCATTAGGCAACACCTCAGAACTCCTTCTAGTAGCTAGTGTTTCACGTTTAGAAAATACGGCAACCAGTCCAACGCTAGGTGTGGGAGCACACAGATAAAGACAGACCTGGGAAAGCACAGGTCGGCCACTGAGGATCCTGAGTTCGAGGTCAGCTTGATATGAAGTTGATTTTGTTTTGTTTCCCTGTGTTTAGTTAAAGAGAGGTTTACAAGGAAGATTGTTGACACTAAGAAAATCCAGTCATTTTAAACCTCAAGTAAAAGTTTTATATCTCATAATCATGTTTCTTCCAGGTACTTTGTGGAATTGACTAATCACACTTAGCTCCCAAATGGTTCAACAGTCTCTCTGTATCTCTGTGTCCTTCTCTCTGTCTCTCTGTCTCTCTGTCTCTCTGCCTCCCTCTCTCTCTCTTTCTCTCTCTCTTTCTTTCTCTCTCATTTGTGTGTGTGTGTGAATGAGTGAGTCTGATGAACATTTATATTTAGGGACATAATATCACAGGAAATTTCTCCTTGTCATGTGGGGTTTATTTAGGTGTTTGACAAAAGCAAACAGAGTTCATTGCCACTTGAGCAGATATTTTTAGGGGGAAATAATTGTGTAAATCTAGGATCATACATTTGTCTAGGAGTCAATCTCACTGAACCTTTAAAGCACTGGAGATATATATTTTCCCCATACAAATCTACTAACTGAGATTTTTTCTAGCTGTTCAGCTAGTGGTTAGCAAATTTCAGCTTGGTGCGCTTTCCCTGGCCCCAAAGCGTAAGTGCCACAGCACAATGCTCTATGCTGTGTTTGAATGGGGCACACAGGACACCCCTCATGGCTCTGTCTCTATTCAGACACACAGAAGAACTGGGCAACAAAAGATGTTAAGAGGATTCTTGTTTTGAGTGATGGCATTTCTTGTAGTTCTTCAGGTCTGTGAGCTTTTGTTTTGTATTTCTGATAATACGGGCATTGAAAGTTGGATACTTGCTTTACTGTAGGCAGCAGTGCGTAAGTATCAGCTACATAGAGTCTAAAGGGAAGATTAATTGATGCAGAAATGTTTTACAAAAAGGATCAAGTTGAATGTTCTCTTCCTTTTACGGGTTGTAACAGTCGAAGTCTGAAGCTGTCTGTGTTGCTGCAAGTAGCACCGCCTTCCTTTGAGTCAGTCGGTCGGTCAGTTGGTCTTTGTGTCTGTCCTCCCGTGCTCTCCTTTCTTAGGTGTGCCCAGCACCATCCTGCAGCAGGCCCAGGCAAAGCAGCCATTAATTTTCTGTGCACAGGAGAGATGAAAGCTGTACAAACAATGAAGACTCACTCCACGATTACAACTTACAGGGTTGTCACTTGATCCAGATTTTTAATTAACGCTACCAAATATTAAGTTGGAGGATTGGAGTGTTATCTCTGTTTTCTGTTTACCCTCTTTGTCTGGTAATGAAAAGTAAAATGACCAAGATCTGAAGGAAATAAGAAGGACCAATATTGGATATCCAATAGATAGATGAGACTTGAATAATTGATTTGATTTCATATATAATTGAGCAGTTTGTTGATTTGCGTATCTTTGTTAGGACAGGCCCTGAGCATGGGCCATTCGTTGCTTGACTTTCCACTTCCCTTGTAACTCATGGAATCATTTTGTGATTTCAAATTTAGAATCATTTCATTTGCTAATATCTCCTGTGACCTTACCTCAACACAGCCAGAAAACCCTCTGATTACATACAGAGCAACCATGTGCAGTTAGCTCCTTCCCACTGAGCACCAAGATGAGCATTGCCCACAGAATGGGGTGCAGCACTTCTGGTTTTGATCAAATTATCCAGGGTTCATTTTAACTTGGAGCACATCACGTTGACAGGTTGCTTGAATTGGCTGTACAGGAAACATCTGGACGTGAGAAATATTTCCTGCATTTGTTAAAGGACACTAGCCCTTTGTGAAGGGAGAGATCGTTGCGTATTACTTACACCTCTGTTCATCTGCTGTAATGCTTTAGGAAATTATAAGTCATGCTCTAATAGAACTTGAAATGTATAGATAATCCTCAAACTATTTTAATTTCTGCTACTTCTGCTTTTCTCCAAATATTTAAACTAGTAGAGTTTCCAATAAGCAAACAGCCAGTTCTGTTTGAATTTGCATTCCTGTTTCTGTGCACTCTGTGCTAACCATTCAAATTTTGAAAAGCACAAGGAAAGTGGCCCCTGCCTGGAGGCCGGAGGATAGGGGAGGGACTGATTGCCCAAAGAGCAGGAGATGGAGATCTGAAGCTCAGAGGTTCACATACATGCACATCTGCAAGGAGGGGTAACATTTCTGGGTTTAAGAGAAAGAATGCGTTCATTGGGTCTGTCTGTCTGTCTGTCCCTCCCTCCCTCCCTCTCTCTCTCTCTCTTTCTTTCTTTCTTTGTCTTTCTTCCTTCCTCTCTTTTCTTCCCTACTTTCTTTGTTTCCTTCTTCAATGATTTGAAATATATCCATGGAGGGATGATTCAGTAAATCCCCCAATCGGCACCATGCCATGAAGCTCTGGGTGCATGGTAAATTTTTCAAGTAAAATTTAACAGCATTTAATCTCCCATTATAATCTGTAACTGTCAGTGTCCAGCTGGTGTGGTGAGGTGAAATAGTTCTGATATGTATATTCTGCAGTGGTTTGTATTTTTGGCTATATTTCTACCTAAGAACATTATAAAGCTTGAAGGCTCTATGGTCAGGCTAGAAACAGTATTAACCGCAGCTGTATCTCTTTGTTTCAGAGTGAAATGGTCACTCTGAAGTTAAAAGGAGCCAGTTTACAAGGACTTTAATGTTATATGATTGTTTTACTTCCTTAAAGATCCCTTAATAATGGAGGATTTATTGCATTGCAAAGCCTTTTATCACAAGTGACATTTCAACCTCTCTTTAGGCAACAAATTATAACATGATTAATTATCACTTCAGATGACTCTTCCTTAAGATACAATTTTATTCTTTATTATTTGTTTTTGTTACTAGAAACTCTTATCATTATAATCGTATTGTGATATTTTGTCTTGTAGAATCTTTCAATGTATTTTATACTATTTAAAACAGCTACCCAAGGGAGTATTTGTTTTTATTGCTTCTATTAACATGTAACAATCGGAAGGAAAGGTGTAATGAAAACTGTGGTTGCGTAAGTATTAAAAGATGTTTACAAAAGTAACTTTTTTGTGTAGAAAACATTACAGGGCTAACACTGAGGTTGACTTAGGTTGTTTGCTGTTCCTGGTTGGAAACAGCTTGACCCATGTGAGCAAGATCTGGCAATGTTTGTGGCTAGCTTTTTCATTCCTGTGACTATAGCAACACAAAGAGACGTAACCCTGGGTCTGGGGAACTGAGTGCAGAGGTACGGCAGTCTCTTCTTTTTACTGGACAGTGTGTGGTCCAGCCCTCATTTGAACCTCTGTTTTTCTGTCCTGCTGTCTGGGGACTGGGAGGAAGCCCTTTTTAATTGTTTCTATCAACGTTTTAGAACACTGTGGCTGAATTGCAAGAAATGTCTGGCAACTGCAATAACAATAACAACCGTTTCCTTAAGGTTTGTTTCTTGGCAGAAAATTCTGCTTATCTCTGCCCTCTTGCTCCGTGTGTGAAATTAAATATTCTACACGTCTTATTAACTTCCTATTCCCTGAAAAGCATTTCTGGAGCTGTCTGTCTTGTACATTGAATAATAATCTGAAAATAGTGGTTTGAAAACTATAACATGCATTTTATAAACAGCTCTGTAAGTTGGACTCACTTTCTAGTATTTAACCACGGGAATATTTAACCTCTAACTCTAAATGTTCTGTCATTCAAATTAAAGGGAAAACCTTCACAAAGAAACTCAGTATTAAGGCTGAGTAATGTTTACAAAATACAGTGTGCATAGCAATTTATTTTCTGCTTAAATCTGATTTTTTAAGCAAAGAATTTTCTGATGTTTTGGCCTTAAATTTTCATGATGAAAATTTGAATGAATTGAATTGTTTGGATGAACAAAGAGCATAGAGAGTCCAAAATAGATACTCTAAGTACTCATAACCAAAGTGGAGCTTACATGAAACATGTGTGGTTAAGGGGTCGGTGTGCTGATGATATGCAAGAAGCCTGACTTACAAGACAGTTAAATCTTAATAGTGACCAAGAGGCCACATTTTTGTAGGATCTTTAAATGTCTTAGACTATATTGTTTTGTTTGTAAACCTCAAATTTTTACTGATCTCCTCCGTCATTGAAACACAGGATCATGAGGTTCTTTAAAACATGTTCTGAAGACTGTATCCATTCCAGACCACCATCTTACACCTCATTCTGACTCTCAAGAATATGCTTGGTGTGTAATACCACCGATCTCCGCTAGGGAGAAGTCAGGGCTACCGATACCAGAGTCAGCACAGGAAGCTTTGTCTCCGCATGGTCATCTTTTTGTACCGCATTTTGTTTGTGGGGTTTGTAATAATTGTAGTGGGATTTTTACATTATATTCTTACTATTCCTTTCTTTCTAGCTGCCATAGTATAATATTACTCATTTCTGAGCTCGATCCAAAAACAACAGAAAGCCCTGCTTTGTCCAATCCTTTTAGGCTGTAAAGTTTCTCTGAAAGGAGAGACTGCCGAGCAGCCTGTTTGAGTGAAACAGTTTATCACACTGAAAACCATGGAGCACAAAGTGCTAAGGAGGCAGCATGTGGACAAGTATAAATGAAGTTTTCCAACTTTGGAAATATTTTATTTTTTTTTTAAATTGAATCCAGTTTTTCTCAGGAAGCCACCGTGTCTCTCAGTGAGCAGCCTGTATGCTGTCAGGAAGCCACCCGTGTCTCTCAGTGAGCAGCCTGTGTGCTGTGGTTAGTTCATCCTCTTGTTACTGAATTGGTCATTTTCTTGGTGTTTAGTTTTTTGAGTTCTTTGTATAATCTAGACATTAATCCTCTGTCAGATAAATAGCAAACAAAGAATTTTTTGTGTCCCATTCTGTAGATGCCTCTTTAGTCAGTTAATGGTTTTCTTTGTGGTACAGAGACTTTTAATTTCATGAGGTCCCACTTGTTGGGAATTGGTTCTGTTTAGTTCTTCCTTGACTGATGTCCTGATGTATGCATCTTCCTCTTTCCTCTAGCATTTTCAGATTGAACTTTGAGATCTTTGATTGCTTTGCCATTGTTTTTTTCCCTTCAGGTTGAGAGACAAGGGTAAAGTTTCTCTCTTCTACATGTAGCTAGTCTTCCCTGTGCATTTGCTGAAGATTCTGTCTTTTCTCCAGCATGTATTTTCAGCATCTTTGTCAAAGTCAGGTGGCTGTAGGTCCATAGACATGTATCTGGATTCTCTCGTCTGTCTCACTGATCAATGTGTCTGTTTCTGTGCCCATACCATGATGCTTTTTCATTCCTGTGACTCTATAGTGTAATTTAAAATTAGGAGTGATGATACCCCTGACAGTTCTTCTATTGTTCAGAATTATTTTGCCTATCTAAGGCCCTTTGTACCTCCATATACACTTATTTTCAGTTTCTGTGAGGAATTGCATTGGAATTTTGATGGCAGTGATTTTGAATCCACAGATTGATTTTGGTAGACTGGCCACTTTACAGAATTAATCCTATCCATCTATGAACACAGGAGTTCTTTTTGTCTTCTAGTGCCTTCTTCAGTTTCTTCAGTATTTTAGAGTTTTACCCCAAGCTATTGTTTCCTTCCTTCATTCTCTTTGAGGCTACTGTGAATGGGATTGTTTCCTTGATTCCTTTGCAGTATGTTTGTTTTGGGTGTATGGGAAGGTAACTACTGATTTTTGGTATGGTAACTTTGCAACCTGCCACTTTCAGCTCTCAGAACTTCCTGGCGGAATCTCTAGCCCCTGATGTATAGAATTACCTTGTCTGCAAATAAAGATGCTTTGCCTTCTTCTGTTTCCATCTCTTGTCTACCTTCTTTATCCAGACACTGTATTAAATGAGAGTGCTGAAAGCTAGTGGCCTTGACCTGACGTCAGTGAGAACACTCCATGTGTCCCCATTTGTCATGATGGTGGTTCTGCTCAGTCCTTTACAGCCTTTAGTGTGATAACATAAGCCTTATGTTAGCTAGCTAAGGAGCTGCTGGCAGTGCCTAGCTGAGGAGTTGACTGTTGGAAAGGAAGGGTACTTTTTTTTTTTCCAAGAAGTGTGTTCCTTGGTAAGTTGCCCATTTTTCTGTAATTGCACCCAGTTATTTTTTTAAAAGAAGATATGAAGTGATGAAGACATGTGGATGCTGGTTCTGGAGAAGTAATAGGGAGATTGTAGGGGTGCATTTGATTTTATATATATGTATGAACTTGAAAAATAATTTAATATATAAATTATTATTATTATTATTATTATTATTATTATTATTATTATTATTTTCTTTTTTCAAGATTGCTTTTCTCTGTGTAGCCCTAGTTTTCCTGAAACTCACTCTATAAACCTGGCTAGACTTGAACCCAGACCCACCTGCTTCTGCCTCCCAAGTGCTGGGATTAAAAGCGCATGCACCATCCCCACCTGGCCATATAACTTTTTTTTTTAAACAAATAAAAGGAGAGTAGAGTTGTTTGTAGTTTAAGATATGATAGAGGATAAAACTGCAGGAAGAGAGTCAGTGTCATACAGAGCAAGACTGGAGCGGGGATACGAGAGAGGATGGAAGCCCAGGCGCATTCATCCTTGGCTACTGTGACATCACTTCTGCAAGTCTTTGCCCTCTGACACAGGTTAACATGCCTTCTTGCTTTAAATATGCTTGCAGTTGAAACACCGTAGTCAGAATAACCAAATAATGTCAAGATCTGTACTGCATGAACGACCTCCTTGTACTTTGAAATCTGTCAACTTAGAAATAGCCTTCATTTATAGAAATGATTTTTTGTGAGCAATAGAGAATGAATGGTCATCCGAG
Source organism: Rhabdomys pumilio (assembly GCA_030674055.1). Taxonomy (NCBI): domain Eukaryota; kingdom Metazoa; phylum Chordata; class Mammalia; order Rodentia; family Muridae; genus Rhabdomys; species Rhabdomys pumilio. Next base: position 15,887,755 of record JANHMN010000016.1, read on the forward strand.
CAAGGACTCAGTGCAGAGCTCAGTACAGCAGACTTGTGATGATTGCATAACTGCTCCGCCCTTTGCAACTGATACACATTACCACTCGGACTTCTCGTGATCCTGAGTCTGAAGGCTGTTTGATACAGAGAAGATTAGCATAAAATGGATACGTAGATCTTAAATATATAATTTAATAATTTTATTATAGCACCATTTTGGAATCACCTTTAGTGAGGAACAATTTGAATATGATAAAAAAAAATATATACCAATTTAGTGTATTTATGCTAACAGTTTGGTAAGAAAGCTTTATCACCAGATGACATATCAGGCGGGACCTTTCTGTTGCCTCAGGTGGTTCCTTTACAGCTCCTGTCAGCTGGAAGCACCATTCGGCCTTCTTGCTCACACTGCAGATTAATTTGCACATATCTAGAATATCATCTGAATAGTTGTAAATTCAGATGAAATAAATAATAATACATCCAAAATGCTTGTTTATATTTTGTTCATTTTACCATCACTTTTTTTTTAACACATAATTATTCTGATTGGTGTTGGTTTCAGTTATTGTAGACAAATGACATCAGTACTCTAAGTTAAATGGCTGATCGGACAACCTCAAAATACAGCTGGAGTGTCATAGGTTACTGTCCCTATAGATGGAAATAAATTACCACCACATGGAAACCTCTGGTACCATAGCGTATTACTAAGTAGCAAGGAAAAACAAATACTTTCTGTGAGAAATTATCATCGTTGCAGCTTAAATATATGATGAGTTTCAGAAGAAACACAAGCACATCATTTTTGGTTGTGTTCACTTTTATCAAAAAATAAGGGTTAATGTTTTGAGAAATCTGCAGCTTTTAGAAAACAGTTTGTTACTGTCAGCTAAAAGACATCCAAAAATTCTATCTCTTGTTAAACATCTTAATAAAATAAGAATGTCATACACATAATCCATAACTCATATAATATAGTCTTCGAACAGGAAAAATGGAACCCACCTGACATCTCTGTTAACATGAGCATGAAGAACTACCCTGTGGCGCGCGCTCAGATCAGCAGTGTGTGAGCGCTGAATCAGCTGCCCACTACTAGTGGGGGCTAAACTTGCTGCTTGGGCCCAGCAGCACAGCGATAGCCAGTGCGATCCCATTGCTGTCAAGGCCTGCTGAAATAAGGAGATGTGTTCAAGTGAAAATGTGAAACTAAAATGTGAAACTAAAAGCAAACTGTGGCAAGAATGATAACATTCTGACAAAGTTCTGCACTGAGGTTAGTGACTGAAAAGTGGTCAGGAAGGCTTCCACTGCAGTGTGTTGTAGACAGTCTTACTCTCTTGAATTAAACGTCAGCTCAGTAGCTGGGGTTGTGTCACTGTTCCTAGTGCTGTGCGTCTTACTTCACATGTTGTCAGCGCAGTACTATAGAAATGAAATCACCATAGGCGGTATCTTACCGTTCGAAATTATGTGTCTATAAAACGAACATAATAGAGTTCTTAGTATTCGAGGATTTAGAAAGAAAGCTTCAAACTGTGTCTTATTTTTTACATTATGAAAACCTTATGGTACTCCATCATCATCATCATCATCGTCATCATCATCATCATCATCATCATCATCATCATCATCATCTGGTTTGTGTTAAGGACAAGTCTCATTCTGTAGCCTAGGCTTACCTATTACCCACTATGAAAACCAGGTTGGCCCTAAACTAAGAAAAGTCTTCCTGCTCGACGTTGCAAGTGATAAGATTATAAGTATGAACTATCATGCCCAGCAGTCACCGTAGTTCCTGAAATATACGAATAGCCTTGACCAGCCATGGATCCACTAACTCAGGATGTATATTATATGTGGGCCTAGATCTGTGGGCGGTTATTGGAAGGTGCTGGATGTAATCACATCCTGGATCATACTACTTAAAGTTTCCAGGAACACTGAGGTAAAGACGTTTGCATCTTTGCCTATCAGGTACTTCGAGAGAAGGAACTGCTTCCAGAAAGTACATGAGATTCATATGAGGACAGGAATGGAATTCCCTCTAGGAGATTAGAAAAGTGGCGTTCTTTTTATCACTAGCATGTATGTATATTATATATGAAAATTATATCGATGGCACTGGGGATTCATACTTGCTGGTGTGACCTTTTTATAATTGATAGTCTCCTAAGTTTTTCATAGTTGTATAAATCAGCTTTAACAGAAACTATAACCAAACACATACTTTCTGAGGTTTGATTCCTTGTGTGTCACAGAATTATTAAAGCAAAAGTAACATGAGCCCATCTTGTAACCAGCTGTCCAGTTCTGCAGATTAAAAATTCGAGACAACACAAATACCTCAGCTCTTCCCACAGTTGCACTGGCATCAAAATAGGCACCTCATTGTTTCCTGGGCAAGGAAAATGAAACCCAAGAATCACTGCCAGTTTGAAATTGCAGTGTGACATTTGAATTATAGAGGTCCACTTTGGCTGCTGACTAGTTACTACAAGATCTCAGTGAGAAAACAGAGATCACAGGTTGCCTCTTGGACTCGAAGATATTTATCAGTAAGGACAAGTGGCATTCATCTAGCTGCCAGTAGGAATCATTTATTAAAAGGAACTAAGAATGAGTCATGGAGCATATATTTCTGTCTCCCAAGATGCTTTCTATTTTGCTGTACAAACTATATAAACATTGTAGAAAATGTACATGTTTCCAAGACAACCTGTGAAGAGTCCAGTGGCTATAGTGTAAGACAGTCTTTGCAATGAGGACTTGGAGGTACAAGTATGAATTTTTGGGGCTTCTGTTCTAACTTTTTGCATGTATGTTGAGTTTGCTTTCTGTTCTAGAGGAGACTGTGGCAACACTCGTAGTGTGAAGAGGTAAAGTCTGTCCACTGTAGACCAGAGCTGTCGGAGGCAGATGTTGAAGTTGTGTGGAAGGAGGTGGAGAAGTGTCGCTTGGGTTTTCTGTAATTACCTGAGAGCCTCTGTGGGTTTTCTCATTAAGTTGAACAATATTGTTTTAATCCTGTTAAAATCAACTGCATTTCTCAAAAACTTTTTTCACTTTAAGTTTAAGCATCAGGAATTGATTCTTTGAGCTGTCTCACATTACTATGGCAGTTTTTGTGGCTGCCCTTCGTATTTTCTCTTCAATTGTTTTCCAGGGAATGTTCGAAAAAGATAGTATTTCCCTCCAGAGCAAGGGCAGCCATGCTCACATCAGTATATTCAGACCTCGTATCCTGCTACCCCTACCTGTACAAAAGTCATGCAGTCTTCTTGTTGCCTTTACTTTGGGAAGTAAAGGCCTGAGCAACCAGCACTAAAGTGGTTGTCATTTCTATCATGTGGACACACATCCTGGCTTAGAGGATGGCTTTGACCCCTATGTGAGGCTGTGCAAGACTGAGAAGTATTGCAGTCATTGTAGTTGACTACTAAGGGTTGACTACTAAGGGATCTTCAGACTTTTGTTCACAAGACACATGATAAGTCAAGGCATATAATGATCAGTAAGGAAAAGGAGCATCACTGGGCTGTCTGTGATTTTAGATTTGTCTCTAGAGTGGGATATTTATGTGGATCTTAGCTGTTTGAATGGAATGACAGCCCCGTTGTGGAGATTTCTCTAAGACAGGCAAACTCTCATGGAAATTCCAAGATGGGTCTTTGGTTGTGTTTCTAGTGATGAAGGTAACTCAGTAGAGAAGGAAATGTTCTCGGCCTCATCACCCTTTTAAAACCTCAACTTTCCACATTAAACAGGTTTAAAGAGATATTATTACAATAGTGTAATAACAGGTTCCTGAGTGTGGAACAATAGTGGAATAACAGGTTCCTGGGTGTGGATCCATTACAGTTCCTATGTGGATGTAAGAATTATGACTTCGGAGTCAAAGACCTCGTTGGATAGGTAATGCTAGTCATTGTGGCCTACTTTTGAAAGTATATTGGGTGGTCTGTACAACCACACTCAAAACAAAATGTGCCTTGTGAATAGCATACAGTTGCTTTCTGTCTGCATAACTCTGATAGCGCCTCTCCTCTCTCTTGACCTCTGCTGATTTTATATGACTACTAGTGAGGTTGCCTGCCCTTCTGTATGAACCCCTGGATTTACTAGGGATTGTTGAGGAGAGAGGAATTGAACCTTCTTCCTTCTGTGGATACTGGCTCAAAACTCACCATCTCATCTGGTCCCATGGTGGGAAGTATCACTTCAAGGGAGATTGTTTTGTAAGTTTTGTTTGTTTAGGGAAAGATGTTAGGTCATCTCTCCAAAATGCTGCCACCCTTGTATACTTGGGGGACAATTCCTGAGGGATCAGGTTCCCTGATGGGTTTGTAAGCACCCCGTGGGCAGTTATTCCCACAGTGCTGTTGCTTAACTTGATGTGATCACTGGTGCCTCCTTGGTCCTGGAAGGCTCACATCAGCTGGGAGTGCAGCAGACAGTGAGGTCACAGCCTCCTGACTGTGTGTGTCAAAGCCACATGTGTCCATTCACTGGTACACCCTCAGCTACTTGAGTTATTGATTTGTGACAAAAGAATACATCAGTGCACTGGGTTTCTAAGGTAAATTCTGAGCGTTTGTCAGGTCTCTTCATCTCAGAGCCTATGATGAGTAGGTTATATGTCAGAGTACTCTGTGACTTAAAGCTCTGTCCACGGTGGTCCTCTTCAGTGTTGTTACACTCACTGGATTCCATTATTGTTTTCCTTGGTCACTTTGAGCAGTGTACACAGGCATGTCCTTATCATGGGATAATCTACCAGATGCCATAAACTATATAGGGACAGGAGGAAGACGGCTACTGGGAACCAGCTTCTCCATAGAGCTCTTTTCCGCCAGCCTTGTGAGCAAAGGCGTGGTGGGGCTTTGTTTCAAATGAGCATTTCAGAAATATCATACAGCCTTAAAGTGAATTCAGCCTGCGCCTCTTTTAGGACAGTTGGCAGACTTCCTTATCTGACGTTGTTTCCTAAGGCCACAACTCTAGTAATCGACCCTCTACTTGAGACCTGGATTCTCCTTGCAGTTCCCTGAATGTGAACTTGGTTTTTCAACCACTGCTTAATTCGATCCTTAATTTCAAAATGTTCAAAGGCATCAACTTTTGCTTCACTCCTGTTTAACAGCACCTCTGTTGTATTTTCTGTTTTACTATAAGGAAAGAAAACGACGAGGCAGCCCCTTAGACTCGGTTTGGAAATCCTCTTGCTGAGATGGCCTGTTTACTAGACACTCCCTACATCTCATTAAGAAGCTGATACTGCTTCGGAACATTCTGCCATGTTAACAACCCTGCCTTCCAGGTTTCTTCTAACAATCTGTTCAGGGCAATTTAAACTGATCCATTCTGTAGCATCTGTCTAGCCTTTGCCCACTGCCTACTTCCAAAGCCACATCCCTATTATTTTCCCTGATTTGTTATGGCAGCCTCCCTTCCTGTGTGAATCCCCTTCCTCCCAAAACATTACCAACCACCAAAACATAGCAACTTAAAATAAGAAATGTTTCTACAATACGCTGCGAGCCAGTTCATCTGGACCTTTCTAAGCACACATCTGTCCCAAGGCGGTAAGTAAGGTGTCAGCCAGAGCTGTGGTCATCTAAGTACTCAGCTGGGAGAGGGTCCGCATCCAAACTCACTCGCAGCTGTTGACAGGATGCAGAAGAGCCATTTCCATGCTCCCTCATGTGACTGTTGGCAGACCCCTGTTTCCTGCTGGCTGTTGGCCAGACATCTCAGTGGCCCCTTCCTGCTCACAACATGGATTCCTGCTTCCAAATAGTGAGGACTCAGAGAAAAAGCAAGAGGACAAAAGAGGCACAAGTCACACTTCCTGTAGCTAAGTTAGTTACTTCCCTTGTATTTAGTTTCAGCTGAATTGCCAGGTCCAGTCCACACTGGAAAGGAAGGGTCTCAGTAGTGCACAGGAAGCTGTGTCACTGGGGGTCATTTTATCATCAAGACACCATGGTAAGAAAGCGTGGCCCTGGTGTTTGAATATGCTTTCTATCTCGGGTAGGTTAAAAACCAAATAAACATTAAAACCCAGTGGTAATTAATGAACTAGCAAAATTAGTAAAGAGTATTGAAGAAAGGGAACATGAATTTGAGTAGTTGGAAGAGATTTTGTTTGAAAATCTTTAGTTAAGATTGCAGTAATAATAATTTATCAGCAGTGTGATAAGTGAATGAACCGATGGGCTCTTGAAGGCTGGGAACGCAGGGCTAATAAGTAATCTAGGTATTGATTTTTAACACTTCTCTATTCCAGCTCTGATAGATGGCTCATCAATTAAAAGTAATTCCTGCTTTTGCAGAATTACTTTTCCAGTTCTCAGCACCTGTTTTGGGTAGCTCAAGACTGCTTATTGTACCAAGGGAGAATCTGATGCCTTCAGCCTCCAAGGATATCAGCAATCATGTGTACTCACCTCTGTGCGCGCGCACACACACACACACACACACACACACACACACACACACAGACACACGCGCGCAATTTAAAATAGTAAAAAGAGATCTTTAAAAAATGTTTTTCTTCTTGGAGACTACGTAGTAAAAGAATATGAAAACCAACAAGCATTCTCCGAACAAAAGTTTGAGACACTATAAGCAGGTAAATATATGCACACATCTGCATGTACCCCAGCACACTGCACCAGCTCATATCTCTGCCAGTAAGGACACTGTTATCATATGTGGTCCCTTAACTTTGAATTTCCACAACTCTGAGCTGAAACAACCCTCTCTCTAAAGTTAAAACAAACAAGCTCACAAGCAGCAACAAAACCTGATACATGTTAAATGATTTAGTAAAAGGGTGGAGCCTTGAATGTCCATCACAGGCCAGGCATCACATTGGAGATTTGTGTAATTAGTTCCTTGAATCCCCTTAATATCCAATGGCGTTGAAATCTTTAAACTTTTTTTTTCTGGGAGAGTAGACCATGAATGGTGCAGTGTAAGACTTTGTTGGAGACCTGCTCTCTCTAGTCCCAAAGACATGTTTTTGTTGCACTACTCTGTGATTTTCCTGTCCAAACAAGAGGGTGGACATAGTCCTAGTGAGAAGGTCTCACAGTGTCTAAGTGTGCGCTTGCCTGTGGAATAGCCCTCTGAGTGTGTCACTGCTGTGTATTCTTACAGCAGCCCCAGATGAAGGTGCTTCACAGCTCTGCAAATAATGTTTAAAGGCTTAAGTGGCTCAACATTTCAGAACTAGGCCACACGGAAATCACTGGCCCAGCGTGGGAAAAGAGATGCCTTTTGTGAGGAAGATGCTTTTTGCTAAAATCTTAATGTATGGAGAATGTGCTGAACTATACTTCACACTGAAAGCTGAGTATCAGTGCCTCGTCTGAGGTCTTGCTCCGTGGACAAAATTCTCCTCTATTTTCTCTCAGAACTGAGTCTGAGAGTATATGTAACTGGATTCAAATCCAGTAAACAAATTCCCACAAACTGCATAATCAAGGCTGGTTTTATGATTAGCACTATTTAGTGTCCCAGAATTCACCAGAGTAAACATTGCTGTAGCAAAAATCACTGCAAATGGTTGAACCTAACAAGAGAAAATCCCCAGTAGGACCATTTAGGCCTCAGCTGCAGCTGTGCTTAACTGTATTTCATACTGGAAAGCTGAGATTAACAGGAAAATCAGGCTCTGCCATGGTGTGCAGATGTGGCTGCAACTGTCTTAATTTACTCAGCAAACATTTGTTCAGGGCCTCCTGCATGCCAAACCGTGCACTGGCCACTGGGATTCGAGGGATAAATTGTACCTGGCACAGTTAAGGAACTTGCATTGGATGGGAAAAGGCAGATGTGACTGAGAACATTCTGAGAGTTAGAGGTATGCTCTGGGCCAAAGGACAGGGAGTCACAGCCTCACTTCACAGGATATGCTGATGTGCGTGGATATGCAACGTGGACCATGGTGACGGGTGTGTGGAGAGGCTGTAAGTCACACTGAGATGCAAGACTTTTCTTGAGCTTGCTAAAACTTGCTCCACACTTACAACACAAGGAAAGCAACCAGTTTAGGAAGAGAATGGTTTATGTCAAAATATTGATAAAGGACATATGCATGGAGACCCAAGGAATCACACTTGCAAGACAACAGCTTAGTGGATATTCGGTTACCAGATGGAGATGTGGTGGGGCTTCGGGCCATGTCACCACCGCAATGTTGGCACCAACAACAGCAATTACAAAGATGATCTTTTTTGACTATCACGTGCTGACTCTTTCTATTAAATACTTTTTAGGCACCATGTAATTTAACAGTGACATCTTGTCTTGGTAAGGAACTGTTTTTGTTTGTTTTCTTTTGCTTTTCATTTGACAGATGAAGCAATCAAAACTTTGATCTAGAAGGTTACTTCAAAACCTCACAGGCAGCATTTGAACTCAGATCTGTGACCACACAACCAGGATTCTTTCATTGGTCCCCACTTTGCCAACATCCTATATTTGAGAGCTTGTGTTCCTTCGGTGAAATGGAGGCTAATGCCTACAGGTCCTGTGTGTGCTCCTGGCTCTAATAAATCTTCATGCCCGTCTTCCTACCAACAAGAAGTAGAGTTTACCAAAGGATGCTGCCTGACAGTCATTTAATAAGATGTTTCTGTTCCAGTACATGTCTTAAGGAAGTGAGAAGCAGTAGATGTGGACTGGTTTGGGAGGTTGGGGAGACTCAAGGTCAGCAAGGTTAGTGTGAGAAAACTTGTGAATCTCAGAACCCTAAAGGAATCTGACACCTTTCTTCCCTTGCAGAAAATGCAATTTTCATTCTTTTTAAAAACACTGAAATAAATTTTAGTGACTATATGTTCTGGCGCTCTCTCTCTCTCTCTCTTTTTTTTTTTTTTTTGTAAGAAAGAAAGCATGAAACATCAGTCCAGTCCTAAAGCCCAGGAGAAGGCTTGTCACCCTACTGAACACATCTAAGACTTAAGGAAAAAGAAAATTGTCTAGATTGGACTTTAAGGATTCCCTCTTTTATAATCCCCTAAGCACTGGGCTCCTGCTTCCTGTCCTTCCAAGGAGACCTCCTCCCCTCGCTTGCTCAGGCTGAGTGTACTTTGAGAAAAACAAAGACAGGAACCTCAGATCCTAGTAGACACATGTGCACAGCTTCAAAATGAATTAAATGATAATCAAAGCTTCAGATGATGATCTCGATGCAGCGGAACCACATAAAAATCTCTTAAAGAAGCATATTCTAGATGTTTTCCCTCTTCAGAGTTTGTTTTTGTAGATTGGCAGTGGTATAGCATAGAAGTGTGGGTTTCGGGGATCTGCTATGTAATAGTGTCAACAACTTTACTAATGACCCTTGGGTGAACTCACTGAGTTTTTTTCTCCAAATTAAGATGGCATATTCAGGCCCAGGCATCTGGTTGCCAAATGTCTATTGCCAGGCAAAACATTAGGTTTCAAAGGTTTCCTTTACTCCCCAACCTTTTAACAGGACCATCAAACAGAAAAAGGTATTAATGAATAAGGTAAATAGAACCTAGGAAGGGATGCTCACTATCTGTCCTTATCCCAAGAAATGTCCTTGCCACATCTGAAATAGATTACACAGTGAGGGAAGAATGCCAAGAATCCAGTTGTTTTAAAGATTTTCAATTTGGTCAGTTGAAAAGGAGCTGGTTACTAGGGAACTAGGTGGTGGCAGCAGGTCTTTGTGGAGCTCTTTGTTTGGAGGGGACATTGTGTCACTCTCTCCATCTTTCTCTACAAATAGCAGATTTGACCTAACTTTGGTGTTTACGACTTTGGGGCTAATTATTTGTTCTGTATCATTTATTTTACTTGCAGGGTAACTATAAAAATAACTAAGATTCTCAATAAGACAAAGGGGTCAAAAGAATGCCTTAGTCTTCGAGTACCAAATGTAACTTTGTCAATCCAGATGTTTAAGGTATTAAGTAGTAGCTGCATTCTTTACTCAGAGCTACTGACGGTAGAAATTTCGAATCATCAGTGATTTCGAGTAAATCAGTGATTGTACAGAGCCCTGTAAGACCCATGTTTTTCAAGGCTTATAATTAATAAGACTCAGGGCAGTAAAGAAGACTCAAGACAGCGAAAACCCTACTTTGTCTTCAGGATGCTTATAAGGGTGATTGGAAGGAGAACACTAGCAAATGGAAAGCTGGGGGAAGTAATAATTCCAGCAGAGTTAGCAGTAATTTGGATTTGTGGAAGAGAGGAAGCTGGGGAAATAAAACATGAAAGGATCTAGAATTCTTACTAACATATCTGCAGAGATAACTAAGGTATCTATTTACCTATAGGCAAATCTAGTACCGTAGACAAGTCCAAAACTATCCTGAGAAGTAAGAATTGCTTACAGTTTTGATTCTGATTGGAAATATCTGAAGGAATGCTACCTGTGATCAACAAGCTACATTGTTCAGCTGTGTCCCAGTGTTGGGGTTAAAGATATTTGTAATGATACCTAAAGTTGCAAACATGTCTTTTACATTGTAGCATGACACTGTAATCTACAAAGTTCATGCTCAAGAAATGAAATCAAGAATCTCAAAAGAAAATCCATAATAGCTTAAGCTTACTATTTTGTATTGACCATTTATATAGCTGTCCTCAGCCTCAGATAGCTACATGTGCCTTGAGTAGGTGAGCACAGCTTAGACATACCTAGTAGACATCTGAGGCTAGTGTCTAAAGCATCCTAGATTTATAGATGCTAAACTCTTATATATGTTCAAAATGAGTGAGTCCCTAATACCAACCTCTTTTCCTTCCAGTCAAGAAGTTTTTGATTTTACTTTCAAGAGAAAGGTGAGGAGAGAACCCTACTCTCCCGTAGCCAGTTTGTAAACTGTTCTACACGAAAAGCCCTACCTTAGATCTGTATACAAATGCCGTGAGGTTGTGATCTCTGCTAACAGCTTGTGTGCAGAAGAAGAGTCCAAGAGATGCTGAGTCTGTGTCACTGTCAGTGCCCACAGGTTTCTTAGTAGACACTGTCTACTTCTAGGCTCCATAACTAGAGAAATGCTGAGGCACTAGGAAAGAAATCAGAGCACGGTATAAAGTTTAGAGAGAAAGAAATTTGCACTTTTGACAAAATGCAAATTGTTATGTTTGGAACGAAAGCTATTAACTGATGGCCTTCCTGCCTAGGAAGGACCCCTGGAGGCGAATGACTAGATTTCCTTCCTGCCAAGCACAGGTAAAAGGGTGGAACACATCTCCCACAGTGACTAGGAGAGTGTAGCATACAGGAAAGGAAGAGGGGCAATCAGAAGCCAAGACTGTTTAATCCGAAGAATCTATCAGTCCATTGTTGATGGAGGCTTGCTTGAAGGTATTGTGAATTCCTATCTCCACTTTATATGTTCAAGAGTTACAACCTGAAGGAGCAGGGATGAATTAAATGAGCTTTGTCTTTTTAACCCACGGAATCAGTGATTTATCCTCAAGTTACATAAGGTAAAGATGTCAGGCAATTATTTTGAATTATAGCCTCATAGCTTGGCGCTGCCGAGAGGAGTTACTTTCCAATAATGTTGAGGAAGTCAGTGACAAAGGCACACATTTATTTCAGAGGTCATGAACTCAAATACCTACAGGGTCCTGCACGCCTTAACAGCAGAACAACACCAGGTAGCAGAGTTCTGAGCTGGAGGGTGAATGATGGCTGTACGTTGGCCACTGCAGCAGACAGGGTCTCATGATGTGCTCAGACTTGGGCTGTTTGAGAAAAAGCTGTCTAAAACTTAGATGAAATTTTTTCAGCCTACCAAAGTAGTTTTATGACAGTCCTCTGCAGGTATAAGGCAGCACGTGTGTAGTTAGAAGTCTCAGCTGTGTCCTTTAGCTTACCAGTTTATTGCCTCTGTAATTAACAAACACAACTGATTGAACTCTGCAGTTGACAAGAGTCAATTTGCTAAGCTTTTGAAGGCTTCATTAAGGCCTTGCCAGCTCTGTGAAGTGTTGACCTCTGATTCCTTCCTCCTTGCTCCTGATGTTGGACTGCTTGTTTACACAGGAAGTAGGAATTTAAAGACATCACTTGTTTTTTAGGCTATTGAGGTGACTCAGAAAGTAAAGGTGTCTGCCACCGGGCTCACATGGTAGAAGGAGAGAACGGACTCTCACAAATTGTACTGTGACCTCTGCATATGTGCTATGGCATGTGTATGCCTACAATGTGTCCCCACACAGAAATAAATGTAACAAGAAGGCATTTATCCCCTTTAGGCACATGATCTTATTTAGTGAAACTGTCAACTAGCAGAGTGAGAAACAGCTCTGGCTGCTGCTGCTGCTGCTGCTGCTGCTGCTTCTGCTGTTCTCTTTAAATGCACATGTCTGTATGGTCTACACTTGGTAATTTGGATCTTTGCACTAACATTTGTTGGTAACGTTGGGTGCATGAGGCATGCTAGATTTAAACACTAACACTCTCACCATTTGGTGATCTGCTTATAAAAAGGATCGTTTTACTAACATCTCCGTGTAGGATAAGGACGGGTGTATTTCTGCATTCCCCTTCCTTTCAGACTGGAGAATACGCCACTGATGAAGAAGAGGATGAGGTCGGGCCCATCCTTCCTGGTACCGACATGGCCATTGAAGTCTTTGAGCTCCCTGAGAACGAGGACATGTTTTCCCCATCTGACTTGGACACAACCAAGCTCAGTCACAAGTTCAAAGAGGTAAGCACTGGCCCGCACGATATTTGCCTGGACCTGCTCCTTTTGTTGTTAAATGTTTTTGTTTGTAGAATGAACAGAGAAACGCCTCTTTTCTGATTAAGACTCTGAATCTTAAATTTGAGAGGACAGGCGAAGCAGATTGCGTTTTGCTGTCACCGACTTCAATGTTTGTCACCTATCATGGTGGCAGTGTATAACTCTGAGCATCATTTCAGGATTTGTTCAAGTTACATGTATGATTTGTTACTTCTACAGATGCGTTGGTACCTGGTCACGACCTCTTTCCTTTAGGGCAATTACTTCTCTAATAATAATCTTTTTATTTCTTTTTTTGAAGTAGACAGATTTTTAGTAAGAATGGCATGCCCAAGGGCTCTGTAGAACAGTTCCATGAGCAGACTTAGAACAATTCATAGAGCCACCAAGGAGTGGTGATCTGCCCAGGGATTGGTGCAAGCTGGAAGCCATCCTCCTCCTCTGGCCTAAAGAAGCCGTTCAGTACCTATAGCCTTGCATGATGCAGCCCTGGTAGAAATTGCATCCAGGGCAAGGTGATGGAGGCCTTGTCCCTCCCACGCCCTCTCCCTCCTGCCGAGACCCCAGTTATGTTCAGGCAAGGAGGCTAAGCTAGGCTAGTTTTGGAACCAAAGAGATCAGCCTTCTGAAATAAAGCACCCCCCCCCAAAAAAGGACTGGATAGCCCCTTTGGTGTGCACACAGAGAACCAGTAGACCTTTCCTCCAAGTCTGGTGTTAAAAGATTCTCTTAATTCCTTTAAATAAAAATACTTATTCTGTTATCTTATCCAGTCTTACTTTGGGCCTACTGTACTTTCCTGCTAAATTCTGTGCTCATGATTCTTCAAATACTTGGCATCTGGCAAGTCCTGAGAATGAGAATTTGTTGTGTTGTGCACCTTAACATAATGTCCTCACATAAATGAGGTCCTGCGGAGCTCTCTTCTGAAGGGTTGAGCTCTCTTCTGAAGGGTTGGTTTCCGTCTGAGCAGAGGGCTTTGCCACTTTCCACAGATCTTAGCACTGATGACCAATGGGGTAAAGAAGAACTATCTTAATTGTGCATGTCCAATCACAGATCATAGTCACCCCAGCTCATCCCCCACCCCCTGGCCGCCATTACCCTCAAACTGCACCCAGTTCTGTACTTCCACCCAGCTTTTATGACCTCTCCTTTGTGGCCTGTGGGGCCTGCAGAGTCTAGTTGGTGTGGCCTACTAGACTGCAGACTGACTCTGTCTCAGTCTTGAGCAGGTAATTAGCCATAGCAGCAGCTGTGGGTATGAGAGTGTGATGGCCCTGTTCTGTCCAGGTGACAGCATTTTCCAGCATTCCTCTGGCTCTTACTTCTTCCTACTTCTTCCTCAGGGCACCTTGAGCCCAGTTTGTGAGGCCAGTAGAGGTGCCCTGAGGGACAACCTAGGGCCTTGAGCGCTGGTCACATGCTCTACCACTGACATCTGGTCACATGCTCTAGGCCTGCTTTTCTCATTTAAAACTTGCTTTACTCTCAGCTTATGGCAGGCTGCTTGAATCATTTTGTTATTTACCTCTGAAGTTGTTTAATTGTAATCAAATTAATAAGCTGATATGTGGGGAAACAGCATCTTCTCATACTACTAATCTCTTAATCCATGTTTATAAGTATAGCTACTTAAAGTGTTTCCTCTGACCTTTCAGAGGAGGCCATAAGCTGAGTAAAGCAAGTTTTAAATGGGGAAAGCAGGTCTAGAGCATGTGACCAGATGTCAGTGGTAGAGCATGTGACCAGCGCTCTCATATACCTCTCACATATATCTTTGCTTGGTGCATAGATGCCAAGCTATAAGAATGAGAGACATGACTAAAATAACTACAAGTTGTTACAAAGATTAGGTTAGATCATGAGTTGGGAATATGTATTCCCCAATTTTTTCAAACATGGCATGACTGTGGCTTAATGATTTCTGAAAATAGGAGTTTCTGTGTCTGAAATTCTGTCATTATTGAGTAATAGAGTAGACATTTTTTTGGAGAAAGCATTTTATTCATTTGAAATTTCTTACTGATAATTTTTATTCTTTGACAATTTCATATGCACACTAATGCATTCTGGTTACTTCTCCCATCCTTCACAGTGATTTCCCATGAACTCCCTCAGGTTACCTTATTCCTTACAAATATCTTTCCTGTATTCACTAAGTTTGTTTTGTTGTGTGTCCCAAGGGATTTAGCTAGGGCTCTGTGTGACTGTAACTGAGAACTAACCATGGAGCCTGCTATGCTCACCAGTGTGTCTATAGCTGTATATCCTGGCTCCCCCTCCCAGAATCTCTTAGGTGGCAGTAGGCCAGCAGTAACTAGTAGGGCTGGGAGCCCCTCTCCTTTCCTAGCTGACTGTGTTGATCTGTCAATCTCCGAGAGGTATCTGTGTTAAAGTTACTGACTGCTGTCTACGCATCTCTATAATCCTGTCACTTCTGATTTTCTATACTTTATGATTGGTGTTAGCTGCACTGACCACCAGAATTGCTACAGTAACTTGATTCTTGTAATGTTATTCAGCTCTCACATGATGCACTTGACTCCAGTTCTATTTTGGTTAATAGTAAAACTCAACACAGGGTTCCTTGTGCCTTAAATTCATTCATGGCATTTGAATTTCTGCTAACTTTGATCCATTTCGTATAATTTTACTCAAATGTTTTTCCTTTCAGTAGCCTATTTCTGAATCTTATTTTTTTTAAATAAATTATAGTGGGAGTCTTTGTCAGTTAATTAGTGAACATAGTTCAGTTATGTTTACAGTTATCATTTTATTATTAGAATTTTTGTCTTTCCTCTTGGCTTACGTGTTTCATTTCTTCATATTTTCTTGTTTTATTTTTATTTTTCTACCTGTCATCAGAAGTATCAAAATTTCATCTGTTGCCTAGAAGTTAATTATTTTCTTTTCTGACTAGTTTGACTCAGTTTTGTTTTCCTAGAAGCCAGATCAGTATCTATGCTTTTAATCATTAGTAAAATAATGGCTATAGAGTATCACCTATGTCTCAAGAGTCTTGGGTGCCATGTATGCTGACAAGTGTGTTTGCCACAGTGTGATTACTTCCGGCTTCCCTCTCGCCCCACTCTTTACTGTGAGCAGACTGTTGCAGTATTAATTTACTCGTTTCTACTGCCCCCTCCCTCCTGTCTGCACCAAAGGTTCCTGTCACATGGCCCAACAGTTAAATAGCAGTCAGGAGGTCATAGCTTCAGGGTGTGGAGCAGGCTAGCCTGACTCACCACCAGGTGTGCACTTAGCAGGGTTCTGTGGGAAAGGTGAAACTCCACTAAATGACTGCCTCCTTCCTGGTTGCTGGCATTCTCTGCTGCAGGTCTTCACCTTTTCAACACCAGAACCCCTTCATGTGTTCTGTTTTTTCAAAAAATTCTTTCACAAACTTTATTTATTTTTTGATTAATGAATAGTGACCTGAGGCACATCCATGTCCTCTCTTAGGCAGATTCAAATTGTTTTCAAAGAGGAAGGGCATGGCTTTTGTTAATTGTTAGTTTACTATGTTATATCCAACCAAGAGTTTTCCCTTACCTGTCTCAGCCATTCCCGCCTTTATTTATTTATTCACACTGTCATCTGCGTTCCTGGGCTTGTTCATGTGGTAGCTTCTAATAACTCAGGCTTAATTTATTGTCATCCTTCATTGTTGTAATAGGCAGGACTAAAACTGCTCTGTTTGGCGCAGTGCCTTTTGCCCGGGCCCCCACTTGATTAGCAGGCTTGCCGACTTCATTTTGGAAACAGTCTGTAATTGCTACTTTCCTTGTTTTATTTTTATTTTGACTTTGGTAACCCAGGCAATGATTCTGAATCTGTAACATTTTTATTAATCTACTGTTTTATTCCACTCTGGTCAGGTATTACATTTTCAACTGAGTTCTTTGAAAATGATGTTTTTGCTGTAGGTTAATATGGATATTTGTGATTAACTTGATACGTTTAAAATGTTCCGAATCTTTATTAACTTTTCCTGAACCTATTAAGTAGAAAATTTATACCTCAACATTATTTTTCATCTACTTTGATGGTATGTTGAAAACACACGAAATATATCAGTGACTTCCTTCTCCTTTTAGGTTATAATTTGATGTTAATATTTGACAGCCACTTTTGTTATAGTGTTAATTGTGTACCTATGTCTAACAAAGCCAACCGAAATGTTTTCTTTTACTACATTTAAATATATACAATGTTAGACTCTGTATCTCTTACTAAGAAAATTTCATCAATTTGAACTTGTAATATTATTGGTATGTATTACTATGCTTAACTCATTTTATGCTTTGTGTTTCTTATATATTTGTTGGCTGTTACTCAGATTATCTTCAAGGCTTTAGAATGCATTTTTTCCACACAACTTTAAAAGTTGGAAAAAATATCATTGCATTCTCTGTATGAAAATGTTTGCTACAACCTTGAGTTTTAAGAAAAATGAATATTTAAATTTGTTATAATTTTAAAACATTTAGATAGCTTCATAATATACTTGCAAATACTGTACTCTTTTGTTTTTCCTTTAAAAGCATTATTTCTTATCCTTTTTTAATTTTTAGTTTCTCAGATTGTCTCTGAGTAATTTATTAGGTGTCTATGGCATATAAAGTGTTTGTGAGCTTTTCATACCAAGAATGATGTTCTAATTATCGTGACACCATTATAATTGGCTAGGCTTGACATTTTGTTCATAAATTTCTTTCCTGAAAATATTGCATTGTTAGTGCTTCGTTGCTTTAAGCATATATTATTTTAAAGGTCTGATATCAGCCTGGAGTCAGATGCTTCTCTTATCTTCAGGCTGTGCTTACTTTTTGCCACAGTTTCTGAGTGGGTCTGCCTTTCTAATCCCCTACCCTAGAATGAGATGGAGGAGAGCCAGCACTCTGAGCTACAGTCTGAGTCCCTCCTGCTAATATAATGACTGGCTGTTTTATATTTGCATTCCTTTATTCTCATTTTAGTCCATTATAAGCCTCTGTTTTAGTGGGGTTTGGCGGGGGGGGGGGTGTTTTGTTTTATTTTGTGCTTTTGTTTAATTTTCTAAAACCCATCATCAGTATTTATTAGTTTTTGGCAGTTTTATCTCCCCTCACGTCTGAGTGTCTCAGGCTCCTGTCGTCTGTTTTGTGTCTTTAGATATGACCTTAACTGCAGGTGCCATTCACCTTGTACCCCTTGATGTATGCTCTGCTGTCTTGTGAAGTGTTCAGCTTTCTCTTTGTGTTTTGCTCATTAGTCTTTACTTTCTCTTACCCTGGTGTCTCCAAGAGTAACTAAGATGATAACTTCACCCACGGACACGTGGATGGTAACTTCACCTATGAACACATGGATTTGCTCATTTTGTTTTAAGTACTTTGAAGTCTCAAACTGAGACCGATAATTTTAGCAAGTGGGAAGCCTGTAACCGAAAATCCAAAGCTCCTTGTTTCATTCCAAGAACTGTGAGGGGAGAATAGAACAGGCTGGGCATCCTGAGCAGTGAGCTCTCCCTATTCAGTTTCCTCTGAGTTCTCCAGTCCCATGTGCGACACAGATCAGCAACCTCCTGCCTTCCTTCCTGGCTCTGACAGCTGCCTCTAAACAAATGTCAGATACCAGGGAAGTGCGAGGAGGAGTTGCCCTGAATTCTCAGTCTCTGGCAGGAAAGGAGAAGCTGTCCACCATTTGCACGGATGAACTGGTTCTCCAGCATCTAGGGGTGGTGCTGGAATGTGTCCTGCCATCAGATGAAGCCTGGAGCTCACTCTCTGGCCAATCCTGACCTGCTCATTTCCAGGCACTTTATTTCAAATGTCACTGTAGGTTGAGAGAGACTTCTCTTTTCTGTCTTTATTTGAGCTGTGTTTGTTTTGATTTGTTTTCCTGTATGTGAGTGTGTGTGTGTGCTGTATGCACACGTGTATGCACAGAGACACGTGCTTACAAGCCAGAGCATATCCAGTGTTCTGTTCTGTTACCCGCACCCTGCCCCCACCATTCCGTTGAAACAGGGTCTCTCACTAAACCTGAAGCTGGGCTAGCAAGCTGCACTCCCTAAGGATTCTGTCTCATGTCCTCCTCCCCCGTAGCACTGGGGCCACAGGGAGCCCTGCCAGGCCTTGGTCAGTTTTTGTGTGGGTGCTGGAGATGCAGACTCAGATCCTTACAGGTTAGCATCAAATGCTCTTCCCACCGAGCCATCTTCCCAGTCACTAAATAGGTTGAGTTCCTGTCCCCGAGTACAGTTTGGTTTGTTTGGTCTCTTTGTGTGTTTGTTGGGTTGTCTGTTTGTTTGTTTTGCTTTTTAGTTTCTGCCTTTTAGATTGAAACTTGTTCTGACTGACTTCTTGGGTGGGAAGTAGAGAGGCTGAATCAGAGTGGATCCTCTCTTCACAGGGGTGAGGTATCCCCACCACAGTCTTGGGAGCCAGGACTGCTAGTACCAGAGAAAACAAATCTGCTTTCGTTGTTAGGGAAAGCTGAAGTCTAAAAATTGTGTTATTTAAGTCTGTGAAAAATAAACTTGAGAAGTTATAAATACACTGGAGAATAAATACAGCCATCTATCTATGAGGAAGTTTCATTAGCAAGTGGGAGCTGTGAATTGTTACCTCTTTAGTAGTAAACAGATATTTATTTTTAAAGGAGCTGTAATCACAGGCTGTGAGATGTATCCAACACGCCCCTCATTAATAGCCACATTCTGAGCCTCAGTTCCAAGTGGCCTTGTTAGAGATTTGCCCTGTACTTTGTTTGCTGCCTTTGGTGGGGACCTTCCAACCAGGTTGAGTTATGACTCCACCAACTAATTCCAGCTTGTTTTGCCTATGTAGTTCCTTGAAAATAAACCCACTTTTGTTGATACAAAAAAACCCACCATCTATAAAACTTAGAACAAAAACTGGCAAAGATTTGCCACCGCTACATTTTAATAACATCATAGATCTTCCAAACCACCTCCAGCTCCTTCTGTGGGGCCCACCTCCTGCAGACAAAGAAGGCCCCAGTCCAGTGCAGAAACGATGGTAAAAAGTCAATACAGTGCCGAAACCATCTCTCAGAGTGATGTGCGAATACCAGGCATTGCTGCCCCAGTGCAAGGAGAGCAGAGAATGTTGCTCTTATCTGATTAAAAAATGTCTGGTTCCTGAACACTCTTAAAACTCGCCTGCAAAGATAATAAATACTTTTCACTTCAAAAATTTTTTCCATGCCTGCACGGGCTCCGCAGAGTGCTGCAGTTGATGCTGACGAGGTTTCTGCCTCCCCTTTCTGGTAGTCATATGTAGACAATTTGAATCATTTACAGTTGTACGCACTCCATGCTCATCTTACTGAAGGCGATAAACAGAGCCCACACACAGCAGCAACAGCTAGAAAGTGTGAAGACAGACCTCCTGCTCACAAATGGAGAACTGTACATTTGTCTCTGGTGACATCCCAGGGAAGATGGCGAAGCATGTTCTCATCAGCTAAGATCACAGGCCTGCCTGCGTTTGGAGAAGCGCTGAGAGTAACATACTCTCAACCTTCTACTAGTTATGCTGTAAATTATGTTTGCCGTGCTCCCTCATCACTTGGTAAAGCTATTGTTCTTCCCTATGAAGCAGGGGTCTCCAGCCAGTCTTGACTACTTTGGATACAAAAGATGACAAAGACCAAGAGTCTCTGGCCTAGAGATAGGAGAAAAAGGCTAATGAAGTCAACCAGGAGCAAGTCCTCTTGGTCCATGCCTGTAACATCACCTGCTGACCTTGGGCTCTGAAAGTAATACATATGTATTTTAAAGATGAACTCTGCCATGTTCATGTGGCTTCAGGGACTGGATACCCAGCATCTAGTGTCATTAACTACAAACCAATTTAATAATGAACATAGTCTACATTTCTTTCCTATTTTTATGTTTCTTTTTCTGTATGTATGTGGGGGAGTGAGTACTCACTTACGCACCGTATGTAGGCCTGAGGTCCACAATGAGTGCCTTTCTCTGTGGCGCTCTACCTTTTGTTTGAAACAGGGGTTCTCACTGAATCCGGGGCTCACAGCCTGGGCTAGGCTGACTAGCCTGTGGGCTGCAGGAGCCTCCTGTTTCTACCCTACTCAGTGCTAGGTCTCATGCACCCACCACTCTTGGATGCTGGAGTTCCTCACCCAGAGCCCCATGCTTGCATATCGAGCACTGTGGCTGCTGAGCCATTTCCTCAGATCCCGGGGTCTTATTAATAATTCCAGATGCTGGTAGTATGGCGGTTTACATTCTGGGTAAGGTTCTCAGAGCCTGGATGTCAGTCCTCAGCCAGGGTAGTGATCATCACATGTGCCTCAGGATTTTTATAAGAACTGAATGAGAAATATTATCAGTCAGGGAAACACTTTCAGCTAGACAAGCTGAAGCACAGAAAAAAGCAGACGTTGGGAAGTCAGGCCTGGGGTTGTTCCCCCTGTACCTTGTTCACTCAGGAGAAACCCCAGGATGCCTTGTGATGTCTCTGAGTCTCTGTCACCTGAGCACTGACATAAACAGGACCTGCTCTGCTCACTCCCAGGATGCCTTGTGATGTCTTTGAGTCTCTCTGTCACCTGAGCACTGACATGAACAGGACCTGCTCTGCTCACTCCCAGGATACCTTGTGATGTCTCTGAGTCTCTCTGTCACCTGAGCACTGACATAAACAAGACCTGCTCTGCTCACTCCCAGAGCCACTTGAAGTAATACAGGGGGCTGAAGGGAACCATGCAGGTTTCTGCCAATGTGAAAACTTCCACATTAGCAGAACTATGGGCTGTGATTTCTACAAACTGGCTTTGGCAACTATGCTCTGCAATTTAAAGTCTTGTATACTACGTTTTACTGTGTAAGCTGGAAAAGTTCATCTTGTGTGGTTTTATACCTTTTCTATTAATAGTGATGGATATGTAAACTAGTCATTGAAATGTACATTGCTCCCAGGATTTAAATAATCACATATCTGTAATCTTGTGTCAACTGAGAAAACTTTACACTAGCACTGTCTGTCATCTTCTGAATGAGATTCAGATTGCACACTCCATCCCATGTTCCTGTCTCTGAAGGATTAGGTGGCATTCCTAATATTAAGCTCTTGCCAGTTTTTGTCACCTCACTGCTAAGGAGGTCAGCCCCCTTCTGTTATCCATTTTGATGAGAGTAGAGCATCAGGATGACCAGAGACCTTGTTGGCAGTTTCAGATTTCTCCTTAGGTTTGTCGATAGTTCAGAGTACTAACCTAAGGTGTACACCAATAAAGAGAAGATGCTTGCTTGTGATAGGTTTGAATGGGGGTCAGGGAACTAACTTAGTTTGTTCCTTGCCATTAGAAAGAAATACTTGAGATAGGTTGAGCCACAGTTCAGGGTACTGAATTAGTACATAGCCCATAAGCATAATATATTTGTGACATGAATTTGTAGACTCTGACCATGGTAAATATGCCTGGCTTATTTTTTTTCAATAACTCCCAAATGGAGCATGTGGGTGACACCGGCAGCTCTTCCTGTCCCACCCTCTCAGTTTTCATTTGGGAAACTGAGGTGCAGATAAGCAAATCTCAGAGGTCACTGGTGGTAGAGCCCCACACAGGAGGCCATATACCTTCACTCTGCTCAGGTTCAGCACCAAGAAAATGGCATCTGGCACCCTCCTGAAGCGCAGTGCCTACTGCGGAGTCGGCCCTGCGGATAGAGCCAGACGTGTTCTTACGTCAGCTGTGACGTTGTAGAACACTTAAAACTTTGAGTTTCATTTCTCTGAGTGCTACTGTACAGCTTTGATTGACCTAGAACTGACTACATGGATCAAACTGGCCTTGAACTTACAGCAATCCTCCTGCCTCTGATGTCTGTCAGAATTGCAGGCGTCATTTAACACTGTTGGGTGAAATGAAATAACCAGATTTGACTGCTTTGGCTCATTCTTTTTGGTCATGGTGGAATTTATGGATAAATAATTCTCAGTCAGCCATTGTCCTTTAAATGCTTTACGTAGGTTATCTCACTCAATGTTGAAACGAGGATGGTCCTAAACTGTGAGGAAGTGCATTTTACACGGAAGGAAAGTGCCTTGTCAGCATCCCTACTGCACGTCAGTCACGTGCACACAGCAAACATGAGGAAACGGAGCAGGCTAGCTTTTCAGCTAAACAACGGAGAGTAGATAATTTTGTTAGTAGTGGTTGGGAAAAAATCATTCAGGCATATGAATTTGCTTTATTCTCTAACAATATAATAGCTCTGGAAAATAATTCCTTCTGGTTATATATACATCTCCGTGTTGTGTATTAAAGAATATGCACAATGTCTAAGTACTTATGACCTTTAGTGGCCTTATTCTTGACTGGCAGGTTAGCATGACTGTTTATTTGAGGGGAGGGGCCATGTTATCTTCCCAGCATGTTGCCTAGAGCCCCAATGGATGCTTGTAGGGTTCAACTTTATTTTTTTAAGAGAAGTGACACAAGATCAGAACCTAGATCCCCAAGTTCTAATCCAGTTCTAGTGTTGAGTTGTTGTACAACTAGATGGGTTGATTATTTCCTCTGAGCCTCAGTTTCCCCACATTGGGAGCCTGCCGGCTCTCTGTCATTGTACTCAACCAGGGTTTATAGTCAGAGCGCCCTCTAACTATACTGAGCCTGGGGGTCCAGCATTGTAAGCATCTGGAGGATCCGTATAGACCAAGGTTTCTGGTGAGCACAAAAGACCTCTGCCAGTGTTTTCAGTGAGAAAGCTTGGTGTAGCTTCCTTGCCTGGCACACTCACTCTTTGGGTATCTGCTAACGGCACCTGAGTGAGACAGACCACTACGATTATGGCATAAAACCAAGAAACCCAGATTCTGTACAGTCCTAACTCTCAAGTACTTTGGGCCAAAAAAAGGCGGGGAGGGGGTGTGTGTGTGGAGGGGAGCGTGGAGGAGAAGGAGGAGATGGTGGTCTTTAGTAACTTTGTGGCAAACCAGGGGTACAATATAACCAAAAGAAACAGGGTGCCACAAGCCTCACTTAGTGGTTGTGCTCAGCTGCATAGCAGAAAATGTTCGTGGGCTTGGTTGCAGTGTCTCCCTCCCTAGACCCTCCAGTGAGCTGATAAAGATTCACGTTTGGACCGATAAAACCGGGAGAATTGGGAATTTCTAAAAATCCTTTCCTTAAAAAACACCCAGAGAACAAATTGTGAACCCGTAAACTGTTTTCCTTAAATTCAAGGGCATTTAGCCCTTAAAGAAATGAATGACGCATTGAAGACCCCTAGAAGGAAAACAGTCGGGGGTTGGGGAAGGAGAGTAAAGCAAACAAATGGCAAAGACGACTATTGTGTTGTAAAGAAAATGCTTTTGAGGGTTTTTATACAAGTAGCTCTTTTAGAAGGCAGAAATTTGAATCTGTACCTTCCCTGCGATTAAAAAGGAACACAAACGAAAACAAATCGGAGATTTCTGTGCCACTGCGTCCCCTCCTTCCTCTGCAGCGAGCTGCTCTGCGGAATGTGAGAGCGACTCACAGAACCACAGCGCCACCTTTCTGCACGATGTGGGACTGAATCTTCACACTGTGCCAGGCCTTGTTGACTGGCTGGCTCAAGCCATTCTGTGGGCGAGCCTCAGCAAGGAAACAGCTCCTGGACGCTCAGATCATAAAGGAAGAGTTGCAGAGGCCAAGAAATGAGTTTTCTTTTCTTTGGCCCTTTAGCAATTAAATTGGTAACTTAATCGGATATTAGGGGCCGTGAGTCATAAACCCTGTGTTTAATTAGTTTGCACCCACTGAGTCATTTTACATGCTAGACATTGTAATTTACTACCTGCTGCAATGCAGCAGGTTCCTAGGGTTTGGTTTTTTTTTTTTTAATTATTATTGTGTCATAAGATATTCTTCTCGCTGCTGAGTCTTTAAAAATATAGAAACACTCTTAGTTGAGATGTTTTTCTTTTCAATTTTCAGTTGCAAATCAAACATGCAGTTACAGAAGCAGAGATTCAAAAATTGAAGACCAAGGTAAGCACCGCTCCGTGGTGTTCGAATTGTACTCTTTAAACTTCGGATACTCTGAGGATTTTGAAGCCTAGGAGTAATGGATTTGCTCCCGTGCATTTGAGAGCATATTTACATGAGAGGTTTATTTCCTGCATTAAGTACATAGGCAGACCTGCCCTGAGAGCGCGCACGCCCGCACACACCCAGAGAAGGCCTCAGGGTACTTGATACTTAAATAAATTTATACTATTTATTCTCTCTAAATTTCTTCAAAAAAATAATATTTTTAATGGCTCAAGCATCTGAACTGTGTGCTAATTTCTTAAGTACAAGCTGGTGTGTCAAATCTCCTTTATGTCATTTATCTTAGAGTAATTTCAGCTAATTTACTGGAAACAATGTATTGTTTTAATGTGGAGCATTAATTTCTTTTTAGAAAAATCTTCCCATGTCTAAGAAGTAAAGATTATAAGCTCATTCTATGCGTTGTGTAATTGATGTAGATTCAGGTGCTACTGGAAATCTTGAGATATGCTAAGTTCACATTACTTAAATTTGTTGAAGAGAAGAGGTATTAATAAAAGAATATGTTTTGAATTTATGAAATAGTGAGTCAAACTGTAAAATTTTTGTACAAGATACAGTTCTAGCTATTGTTATTTCTATCTTATGTATATTTTTTAGAGACTTAAAAATTCTTCAGTTACTTTCAAACGATTCTGTTTTGCTGCCATAGTCTTTTTAAGATTAAGATATAATTATTCCCTACCATGAGTGATCTGTTTTCTGATTCACAGTGGCTCCTTGCTTTGGATTTTCCGTGGGTTTTAAATGCAGATGAGTTAGCTGGCTACTTTGGTTAAATGGCATTCTTGACTAATATGCTGTGGAGCTCTTTAGTCAAAAAAATGTTTAGACATCCTTCATGGTGTCAGCCGCGCACTGTGAATTTTAAGTTTTAAGCTAGCAGGGCTGGTACATAAACAACTGCTATAAAACCTTACTTAATTACAGATGCAGTAAAAAACAAATCCTTTTTATCTGAAAACTGTTTCTCGACTTTAAAACACAGATCTTATAGACTGTTTGTTACAAATAGGGAAAGAAGCCCCTGTGTTTACAAATGCTCTTTTAGACAGGCTTAGGCATTTGACTGTGAAGACTTAATTTAGAAAAGTCTACAAATTACTAATTTATATATTCCTTTTTAGATTGGTATATGATTCACTTGAAAACATCTTAACGTGATTATTCTCTGTATTTAATAGATTTCCTCATTTCAGTGTTTGGGACTAATTTTTATTTTGTAACCTCTTATCTACATGTATTTAGTAAATATTTTTCACAAAATTATTCTTGTGATATATAAATGTGTATATTTGTGTGAATGTATATCTCCATTTGTTCAATGTTACATAAACTCGGAACGTCATTTTGAACATTGATAACTTTGAAAGTAGAGAAGGAAGACAGAGAGTAGCAGCGTGAAGGGCAGGTTGTTGTTGTCAGTGCATTTTAAAGCCTCATCTGAAGCTCAGTCTTAGATTTCTGTATCAAGAGCAATGCTGGACTAGCTTCCTGGACTCAGATTTAACCAAGAGGCCCAGAAAAACTGCACTCCATGTCTCTAAGAATTTTCAGAGACAGAAACTACGCAAAGCTGTCTTTCTGATCTATTAGAGGGGTTTAAATTAACTGGACAATCATTAATGCCCTTATTTTTCCCTTTTATACATAGTATAAATTAAGGTTTATAAAGATCTAGACATGTTTAACACTCCCTGTAGTAGTGACAGGCTGTGTTCATGTCAATTGAAATCAAGAAGCTAATGACATCCTCCAAAGGGTTAAAAGCACAGTAACAGAAGCTGACTCTTATCAAATGGTGCTGATGCTGGGAGGTGTTGCAAGGATGCTGTTTCGAGGAAGGATACTGAGCACAGGTGCCTTGCTCAGATGGTAACTCAGACGCTTACAAACCTGGACCTCGTGCCCATGTGTTAAGGAAAACAATCGGAAGGTTAAGTCCCTTCCTCACTCCTTCCCCACCCCATCTCCCTTCTTAGTTAATCTTCAACTTCTTGTCCTACACTTTATTTAACGTGCTTTCAAACGAAGTGTGTTGACATTCGGTGAGCCTAATCAGGGATGTGCTACACATCACTTCCAGACTGCAGTATTTCAGACTACGTTCTATCAAAGAGACTTCATGGGCGTTCAGTCAGATTTGTGTTGCGTCATTTTTCAGATGGGTAAACTTGGGCAAATCATTTCCCTTTTCAAGCCTTCCATTTTATCCTCTATGGATATGCGAAGCACTATTGCTCTTCTGGTCTCAAGCTGTTGATGACTGACGGACGGTACACAACCACAAGATTTTCTCTAAAACAAGCTATATAGTGTAGAGAGATGGTGGTACACACATACCAAATTATTTTGCCTTGATATTTATTTTCTCCAGCTGCAAGCGGCAGAAAATGAGAAAGTAAGGTGGGAACTAGAAAAGAACCAACTGCAACAGAATATCGAGGAGAATAAAGAGAGGATGCTAAAGCTGGAGAGCTACTGGATTGAGGCGCAGACACTATGCCATACCGTGAACGAGCATCTCAAAGAGACGCAGAGCCAGTACCAGGCCTTGGAAAAGAAATACAACAAAGCCAAGAAGCTGATCAAGGATTTCCAACAAAAGTAAGCATTCTTCGATGATCCAAGCTACAGCACAGACGTGTATGAGAAGCAGGCCTGTCCTCAGTGTGTTTATTCTGAGTTGGAGGTGTGGGAAAGACAGGCTGGGCTGTCTCCTTCAGATCATAGCCATCATGGATTAAGGGAGTAACTTTTTCTCATGGAAATATTTGACATGTTGTCATTTGACTCCACCTCAGTTTCTGATAGCAGCCATTAAGACATTGAGACTTGTTGGTTCTTTTGGAAAGCATCTGTACAATTTAGACGCCAGGAGTGTGGCTGAGGTTGTGCAGCATGCTTGGCTGACAGTTGGGCATGCTACATGCAGAGGAGCAGTTGAGGTCTGGATGGGCTTCTGTCTGTGTTCTTAAAATCAGTAACCACTGACCCTGCCTCTACAGGCCAGTGTGAACATTACCCTGCAGGACCCCTACCACCCCTGTGTTTCTTAGTACTGCTAGGGGGGGTGGGGGGCCCAGGTCACCACACTAAGGCAGACCCTTGCCACACCGTGCTGTGAAATTTCAGCAGCTCATTTCTGAGCTGTGTGTCTTCCTGTCCTCCTCCTGGGCCTTGATGTTAGTGAGCATGCCTGAAGGGATTTTCACGAGTTACTGCTGACTCTCTAAGCCAAACACCAGCACCTCTGGTGGTTTTCTGTGACTAGCCTCAGAAGCTAAGTATCATGTGTCAGTCATCTTGTTTCTTTCCTGTCTTAAGAGTAATATTTCAGTTGAAACAAATAGCTATAAGAAATTATTTGAAAGAGGATGATTGTTCTTCGTTATTATGAACTCAACCCATTGCACATTTTTGCTAACAACACTGTATCTAGCTACAAGAAATGATCAGATTTGCTTTTGGAATGGAGGGGTGTCCCCTTCTCCTGTATTACCTGTGGAGGTGTGACAGTTGTCCCTATGCCCCTCTACTGATTTCTGTCTGCCAGGAACTCTTCAGTTCTGACTGTCTACTTCCATCTGTTGTTATGTATTGGAAACATAGAATCATTTCTGCTGACAGGAAGTTATCACCATTAAATTCCCCACAGAGTCATTCGTACCATGACTCCTGTGCCCACGAGCCTGCAGGCTCCTGATCAGGCACTCTAGGTGAACAGCATGCTGAGAAAAATCAAAATACTTGCAGTATTTGTGATTAAATCATTAAAGATATCTTTTCATTTGTCGCCATAAACTTTCCCACTAACTATATTTGAGTTTCATTTATTTAAACAGCTCTCAAGTGTTTAGCCCGCAGCGTACTTAAGTGCTTCTGGAAGAATTTTCACATTTCCGCACTTATTGAATGTTTTCTACAATTGAGCCTCTCCTTTTTTTCTTTAGAGAGCTTGATTTCATCAAGAGACAGGAAGTAGAAAGAAAGAAGCTGGAGGAGGTGGAAAAAGCTCACCTGGTTGAAGTTCAAAGCCTGCAAGTTCGGGTGAGTGAAGTTCTCACAGACACTAATGGAGAGGCAGTTCTGCCCAGAAGAGTGCAGGATAGCCCAATTTATGAATGGATTTTTATCTTCTAGATTAGAGATTTGGAGGCTGAGGTGTTCAGACTACTAAAGCAAAACGGGACCCAGGTTAACAACAACAACAACATCTTCGAGAGAAGACCGTCTCCTGGGGACGTCTCGAAAGGAGACACTATGGAGAATGTGGAAGTCAAGCAAACATCCTGTCAGGACGGCTTAAGCCAAGGTTGGTCTAGCCTCACCTAAAACATCCTTGTTACTGACAATGTAAGCAGGACATAAGTTCTGACCTGGAGATTCCAAATCTCCAATTGCCTTCCATGAGTATTCAGGATAAGAGCCTGTCATGTTAGCTCGAGTCAAACATCAATGCTTCAGTGTCGATGGCAAACTTCCAAATAAAGGCAAACCCAAGCGCTATCTTAAAGTGTCATGAATCAGTGCACTTAGTAAACTGAATCAGAAGTAATAGTCCATCTCTCCTAGTCCCCACCCACGGAGTAAATATGTCGCTCTAGCATCAGAAAACTGGCTGCCTGTTTCTGGCGTTCCAGACTCACTTAGGTAAGGTGTCCCCTTCAGTTCTGCTTTTTTATCTTGGGGCCTACTTGTACTTCCCACGCCATCTTGTCTAAAATCAGGTACGGCAGAAGCATGGCGTCAAACATAAGCATGACCCGTCTACATCACTTCCCTGTTCTCCTACACTCCCATTTCATTACATTACAGAGTGTGTGGAGAGATCCATACGGAATGAGCACTT
This sequence comes from Rhabdomys pumilio, assembly GCA_030674055.1. Lineage (NCBI taxonomy): Eukaryota > Metazoa > Chordata > Mammalia > Rodentia > Muridae > Rhabdomys > Rhabdomys pumilio. The sequence goes on from JANHMN010000016.1 coordinate 15,917,424, forward strand.
TATCGTTAGCAGTACACCCATACATCACAAATGTAAAGGAATGTGCACATAACTGCACATAGCGGAGGACTTCTCATTTCTTTGTTTTTCATGACTGTATCGCGGTGCTGGGAGAGAAGGGAGAATGCTCTACGAGAGCAGTATTGCAGCGAGCCCACAACTTGCTCGCATGACTTATAGCGGAACTCATTATTTTGAGCTGTTCCTTTTTTTCCCCTTCATGATCTTTCTCTCCTATTAAAGTATTTCTGGGGCTGGGGAAATAGCTCAGTTGGTCAAGTGTTCTCTGCTCAGCATAAGGATCTCAGTTCAGCTTCACAGCACTGAGGTAAAAAGCCATGGACAGCAAGGTGCATATGTATAAGCTTAGTGCTAGGAGAAGGAGCGGAAATCAGAGGGTCTCTGGAACATTCTGCCCAGCCACCCTAGCTGAATTAAAACTCCATGTTCACTGACAGACCTTTTAAAAAACAAAATAAAGTTATTTCTTCCTGAGGATTGACAGATAAGGTCACCTCTTGACCCCCACGTACATATGCACACACTGGCACCCAAACATGCACACAAGTCGACACAGATGTTTCCAGAGAGACTATTCTCTAATAAGCAGAGGTTTATAGCCTAACATTAACTTTAGAAGTAACTTCTTCATCATTGAAAGTGCAAAGTCTTGAAAATGTTTATTTATAAGTGAAGCTTATGGTTAAAGATTTGAATGCATCCACTAGTTTTATGTCTTTCTGCTGAGTGGTCCCTAAGTAAGGGGTAGTTTATAAGTCATGCCTCAAGGCGGTTGGCAGGGCAGTGCTGCACTGGTACAACTGAGAGCTTTGCTCAGGAGTGTCCCCGGCTGCTCTGGATTGGCCTTATTGTGTGAAGTGTAATGGTGGTGGCAGCAGTGCTGTCCTCTCCAGCCTACCAGAGTAGCATGGCACCGTGTGACTGGGAGGCGGGGTAAGGAAGGCTGTTGGCTGTTGCAGCTATGGCTTCTGTACCTGGAAAGGCATACGATTGAAGTCTAAAGGGAAGGATCTGAGATCAAGCCCATGTGGGTTTCTAAATTGTAGAGTTTAATAGTAGTTCATTGTAAACACAGGGTCTTGCTGTGGTATAGACAGGCTATGATCAGTAACTAGTAGCCTTGCTCTGGTTTTTATTTCTCTCAGTTTGGAAATCAGTGTCTTGTCAAACATATAATTAGTGGTATTTGTTAAATTATGTGACTACAGAAGATCAACAAATGTACTACTGGCGTGCTGATTTGGGGCAAAACCTCACATTCCTTCTGAACCCCTTTTCTGTTCTGCACCTGCCATTCTGCCACGTAATGATCGATTTCCCTAGCAACACTGTTGGCTCCCATTGAGACATGGAGGCTACTAATGCGTCCCTGCTTGGGTGGAGGTGGAGTGCAGCAGCGCAGACTATAGTACACATCAAGCCGTGTTCCTCCAGCTTTGCAGCCCACGACAGCCAGTGACAAATCTCCTTGAAACTCGACCACTTGATCATATAAACCAAAGTGACTTGGCGAGTAGCTACATGGAATGTTCTGGAATGCACTTTTCTAAATCGATCTTTTGCTTCTGTTGCTAGGGAACACCAAAGACGCAGAGATTTAGGGTGGAGAGCTGCAGACCCAACACAGCACATTCAGTATGGGAAGACCCTTGCCATCTTGTGCGCCACAAGTCACCATTGTGGTGTCTACCTATTAGCTGCAACTTGTCATGCTGCCTGTCACAACTGTCTATTTCTCATTTGCTCCCCAGCTCTGGAGGGTTAGGAGAATGGTTTAGCATGTTTGACTGGGGCTTGAGTCAGTCCCTGAAGTAAGTCAGTGATCAACTGTGTGAAAATGAAATAATGTGAGAGAAGAGGAAGGGGGAGGGGAGGGGAGGAAAGGAGAGGGGAGAGAGAAGAGGGGAGGGGAGGGAGAGGGGGAAGGAGAGGGGAGGGGAGGAAGAGGAGGAAGGAGAGAGGAGAGGGGAGGGAGAGGGGGAAGGAGAGGGGAGGGGAGGGGAGTAAGAGGGGGAAGGAGAGGGGAGGGGAGGGGAGGAGAAGGGAGGGGAGGAGGCTGGAAGGAAAGGACTGGAAGCATCCATTCCTCCACACTGACACATGTTCCAGGTCAGAGCTTCTTGACAAGTACTGAGTAGCTTGAGGACTATCAATATTGAAGCTCGGGTCATTTTTGAGGAATGAACCCAGTTTTCAAATCTTGCAAAAATTTACTGTAAATTATCCTTTAACACTATTTGTATGTTTCCTTGTCAAAACGAAACCAACGCAAACATTTCATTAAAATGCTGGTAAAAGGCCAGGTCTGTGATACACTGCTTTAATTTCAACACCTGGGACCAGGAGCAGAGGCGAGCAGATCTCTATGAGTTCTAAGCCAGTGTAGTCTACATAGCAAGTTTCGGGCCAGCCAGGGAGACACAGTAATTAACTAATTAAAATAAATAAATAAACTTTAAATTAATTAATTAAAAATTTTAAAGTCTAAAATTAAGCATACAGATTCATTATTTAATATATTTTAATACTTTATTCTCCCTATAACTATAGAAAACAAATTTAATAATTTTTTTAATTAAGAGTTTTAACAGACCTCCAATCTCCTCTATTTTAGACCATATACTTGTCAAATATTATTTTCCATCTGTGAAACTATGATATTTTCATAATGTCATTGTGCAGTACCTCAGTCACACTGGTCTATATGAGTTTTCTACCTTGCTCCCTAGACCCTGGCATGTCAGTGATATCAGTGACATCTGTGGCATCCATGGCTGTGCTCCTCTGTTGCCTCGTCAGTTGAATGTGGCACAAACTTGCAAAAGAAAAAGAGGCAACTGGGCAGAAAGAAACTATTAGGTCTTGTCAAATATGTAATAAATATAATCTGTAGGGTGGGTGAAAGCAAACATGGGAAAGGGAGAGACATATGTAGAACTTAAGACGCCATGTACACATTAAGGGTAAAGAGGGAATTCAGAGAACAGTTGGCTAAAATCAAAGTGGCCTCGTTTCCTAACTGATGCTTGCAATCAGAATGAGGTATTGGTTGTAACATTGTGCCTTTGTAACCAGGTTTGAGGTTGAGCAGGAACTGAGTTGCCTCCTTCTGGGTTCACACCGTTGACTCAGTGGCAGCTGTGCCAAAGAATTGGCTCTCATAAAAAACAGTCTTCACTCCTTTTAACTTTGTACAGTTGTTCGTCACTTGTGTTTTGTTTTGAGACAGGGTCTCACTGTGTGACCTAGACTGGGTTCAAACTTGTGATCCTCCTGTCTTGGTGGCCTGGGACCTGAGATGACACGGGGTTTATTTGTTTATTTTGTTTTTGGTTTGCTTGTTTTTCACAGTACCCTGTAAGTATAAGAATCCCAAATGGTCACTTGTTCTCTCTCTCTTGGAATCTTATTACACGACTGAAATATATTTGAGTACAAAGTGTATCTTCTCAAACCAAGTACCAAGCTGATGAGAGTTATGTAAAAGTTTTATAGTCAACGCTGGTCTTAGATTATTTAGAACCAGCTAGGTCAGGAAACAAGGGATGCACCCTGTTTAAGAAAGCCAGAGTTCAGAGTGAATGAACATGATAGTAAGTTAAGATTTCTCAATAATGACACAGTGAACTATCGGATGTGTTGTTCCTTTGTTTGCCTGTTATAATATGTAGATAGGTTTCCAAAAAGAGGACTGCTATGTTAAAGAGCAGGTGATTTAAAAGTATAAATATTCTAAGCAGAATAATAAAAATAAAATTAAAAAACAAACAAACAAAACAAAGATTGTGGTAAAACCTGATAGCAGCTGAACTGGAGACCAGAAGAGATCCAGACATCAAAAATCAAGAGAAAATAAGCTGACCGCCTGTCAACTGTCAGCAATAGTGTCTCTAAGAGTGAGAAGGAAGCTTGGAACCTGCAGCCCTGCTCTCAGGAGGCAGAAATGCAGGACCACATGTTCGAGGTTGGCCTGAGCTACCAGCAAAAAAATTGTCTCAAAAGAAAAAGTGAATAAAATACAAATTAAGGAAAAAGAAGTATTTCAGACGACAAATCTGAGCATTTTTTTAAACCAATGCACCCCTTGATTTTTTTTCTAAAACATGTACTTCAGAAGGAAATCAGTTGGCTCAAAAATGACCTCAGGACTCAGACCTTGAAAACCCAGTTGATTTAGGAATGGTTAAATATTTCACATTAAATATCAGAAATATAACTTAAAATACAATTTACTCCTCTGCAAAGAACACAAAGTTGGCTTAACATAAAAAATTCATATTCTACATATTAGCTAAAAGAACAATGAATATAATTATTTCAGTAGATGAAGATGGACAGTTAATAATATCTATCTATATTAAGTATTATCCAATTTGAACTATGAAGAAACTTCCTTAACATGATACCATGGACTTCTATCAAACCTCCTATGGATAGCAAATGCTGAAATCAGCAATTCCCTTTCAAATTAAGAATGTGTTCAAAGTTGCTCACTTAAAAACACTGTTATCACCTCTCTCTACTAGTGGCCTGGTGGTTCTACCAAGTAATACCAGAGGAGGCAAACAAAGTGAGCAAATGAACAGGAGATAAAGGGAAGGAACCAATTCACAGTGCACTGATACTTAAAGTTTACTGTTTGTGAGTTTTACGGAAGAATACTCTTTGTTTTGATGAACTGCCCCTCCCTTCCTCCTCTCCAAACCCTACCCAGATGGTAGTTACTGCTATTTTCACTTGTACTCCTATTTTGGTTTTAATTGAATACATTAAAAAAAAACTCAGAACTTTATGAACTATAAGAATTTAGCAAGGGATATAGTTGATTAATTCTTTAAAGCAATTTATCTTGGGATACATAAGAACTTGTCTAAAAGCAGTAGGCACAAAATGAACAAACAGAAAAAAAATATATTTTTCAAGCAAAATAATGGGAAACTAGAAAGGAGAAAACACACACACAAACACACACAAACGCAATTCAGACTTAGCATGAGTTTAAGATTTAGTTAGATCTGTGGATAGTATCGTGGGTATTCTGTCTTTTTTTTTTTTTTTTTTTTTTTTTTTTTTTTTTTTTTTTTTTTTTTTGCTAATATCCACTTGTTAGTGAGTACATATCATGCATGTCCTTTTGACTCTGAGTTACCTCTCTCAGGATAATATTTTCTAGTTTCATCTGCCTGCAAAACTCATGATGTCCTTGTTCTTAATAACTGAGTACTATTCATGCAAATGAACCACATTTTCTGTATCCATTCTTCCATTGTGGGACATCTGGGTTGTTTCCTACTTCTGGCTGTCATAAATAAGGCTGCTATGAACATAATGGAATAGTTGTCCCTGTGGTATATGTCCAAGAGTGGTATAGCTGGATCTTCAGGTAGATCTATTTCCATTTTTCTGAGTAACTGCCCGAGTGATTTCCAGAGTGATTGTGCCAGTTTGCAGTCCCACCAGCAATGGAGGAATGTTTCTCTTTCTCCACATCCTCACCAACATGTGTTGTCACCTGAGGTTTTGATCTTAGACATTCTGATTGCTGTAGGTGGAATCTCGGTCATTTTGATTTGCATTTCCCTGATCACTAAGGACTTTGACCATTTCTTTAAGTGCTTCTCAGCTACTGGAGATTCCTCTCTTGTAAATTCTGTTTAGTTCTATACCCCATCTTTTGATTGGGTTGTTTGAATTTTTGGAGGTTAGCTTTATATATTTTGGATATTAGCACTCTATCAGACATGAGGTTAGTAAAAAAATTTTTTCCTAATCTGTAGGTTGCCAGTTTGTCCTATTGACTATGTCCTTTGCTGTACAGAAGCTTTTCAGTTTCATGAGGTCCCATTTATCAATTCTTGATCTTAGAGCCTGAGCCATTGGAATTCTGTTTAGGAAAACCCCCTACCCAGCCCTGTGCCAATGAGTTCGAGGCTCTTTCCCACTTTCTCTTCTATTCGATTTACTGTATCTAGTTTTATATTAAGGTCCTTGATTCACTTGGACTTAAGCTTTGTGCAAGGTGACAAATGAGATCTCTCAGACACTGAGCCACCAACCGGGCAGCATACATGAGCTGGTCTGGGGCCCCTGACACTCGAGAGAAGATGCACCTAATCCTTGAGACACTTGAGGCCCCAGGGAGTGGGCAGGTCTGGTGGGGTGGGAGTGAGGACATCCTCTTAGAGACTGGAGGGGGAGGAATGGAATGAGGAATGGTCATAGGGCAGACCTGGAATGGGGAGTAACAACTGGACTGTAATAAATGATTAAAGAATAACAACAACAAAAACAACAACAACATCAACAACAACAAAACACCAGAAGCTGAATAGGAAAAAAAGAAGAGAGGACTCCATTATCAGATATTTCAGTCAATAAGGAGGTTCCGAAGGTCACTGAACTCCTATGGGAAATGTTTCTTCACTTCTTCACCCCTTTGCCTTGAGGTACAATTGCATGACTCTTCAGACATCTCTGTGTTTGAATCCAGGTCAGACCTTTACTGTAACATCTATTTTGTTTCCTGTAGAGTTTGAGAGTTCATTAAGCATTCACTTTCAGCATTGGAGGCCAGAGTTTTAAATTAAGGTTAAAGACATAATTAAAGATAGAATTCATTAAATGGGAAGTCTTTAAAATTAAAGGGAATACTTAACATCTCTTTATCAGTATGTCTCATGTAACATCCAACATGATGGCTAAACTAGCAAAGGTGCTTTCTACCAATCCTGACAAGATGACTTTGGTTTCTGGGAAGCACATGGTGGAAGGAGATGGAAGGAACCAATTCTCACAGTTGTCCTCTAATTTCCACACGCACTCACACATACTGGCACATGCACTGTGCCCCCTCCCACACAAATAAATAAGGATATAAATCAATCAAACAAAAATTTTAGGAGAATGTCTCATATAAGAACATTAGATGCAAGATAGTGACATAGTTGTTCATTGGCATCTCATTGCTTAGCTCAAAAGTGGGGCCGGACAAATTCTGGAGTAGAATCAAACTTTCTGTAGTCATGCATAAGGACATACAATAATGTGATAAACTTTCATAATTATCATTTTGTGAATAAATTGTTTTTAATTTTCTTTACTCCTCAATAAATAATTTGACTGAAATGCTCCTGATTCTCACTAACTAAAGAGTAAACATTTCTGGTAAATCGCTATGGGAATTTTTAATGAACAAGGCAAATGAATTAGGAATCGATATTTGTTGACTATTTCTGTGGCAAATAATTAAAGTAAAAAGTAGTTCTTTACCTCAAAACCTGAAAACCACAAAGCATCTAAATTGTCTAGCTAGGTTGATGTAAGGTTTGAATCTGCTTGCAGGTGTGCCATTACAGAGAGAAGGGGCCTTCAAAGGGAGGTGTAGGTGTGTAAATGGTAGCTTTCCTTTGTTCTCGTTTGGTTTCATAAATTCTGTTTTCATAAATTCATGGACGTCTCCAGACCGCTTAGCTCTACTAAGATGGACATTGGCTTCAGGGCTTATCAAAAGCTGGCTTAACAGACACATTACTCTGTTAAAATGGACTTTTGGTCATTTTCTCTTCATTTTAGAAAAAAGTATTATGTGTAATATTTTGCTTTGGATTTTCAGTTTTCTTTGACTTTGATAGAACTACAAGGTTGACTGTGATCTTTTGAAAGTAAGGATCATTTTAACCCAAATATGGTTAATTTCCTTTCTAAGAGAACTTCATAGGGAAGATAGCTTCCAAATATTTCTTTTGTTTAGGCGTATAGTCTGATTGCCCATAAAGCCATTATATTCCTTTGGGAGAGTTGGTCATTGGGATACCTCCTGGTATGTTAAGGTTAAGATGGACTACAAGACCAGGACGGGAGATTGTGGTGGGAATCTCAGAATAGGAAGATGCTGTGGGGTGGGTAGACAAGTATTGGTTGCTCTTGGTTCTGCTCAACCTTTCAAGGTTGGAGCGGGGCATCCTAAAAATTCCACTTGGAAATCTAACAGCTGTGTACTCACAGACATAAAAACTGAAACACATCCTACATATTCTTTCATCAATTGGCAATACACACGCGCGCACGCGCACACGCGCACGCACGTATGTATGTAGTTTAGACAACTAATTTACCCTAATTAAAATATTGGAACATAGCAATAGTCTTTTTCTGAACTTTTAAGAAATTGGCTTTGTAGAAAATTTTATAAATATGACTTGGGACATGTTACTTGACTTTATATTTAAATAGTTGCAAAAGACACTATCACCTGTCCCCAGTGTCCAGGCAGAAGTTGCCTGAGTGGGTTCCTAACCGATTGCTATCATCAGAGCAATAGCATATGAATCTCTAGATATGATAGTTGATGCAGTACATCTCACACAATACTGAGGCAGTAAACATAAGCAGTATCTTTACTTATGTTTACAATACATAAGCAGTATCACCTTATGAAGAGTCTTAGTTCGAGAGGCAGAAGTCGGGGAAATGTTCCTATATCAACCTCCTGAAACAGCAGAGCTAACCAAACTAGAGTGGAATTAAGATGCTCTAAGTGAAAAAACAACAAATGTGTTTTTCACTCTTTAACGACACAAACATGTTAAGTACAAAAAAATTACACAAAACAAAATGTCTAATACAAAATCCTTAGCATTTGTATTCAAGTACTATGTGACTCACATCTCCTGATCTCAGAGTCTAGCAAGAAGTATGTCTTTTCAGTTTTCCTATGTAATTGTACATATTTCACTATCAGGAAATATGTCTGATACTAGTTTCTAAATATTTTAAGTGAATGTACATGTTATTCTATAACTTGCTTTATTCTTACTAATCTGTTCAGTGGCAGTAAATAAAGACAGTTGTGGGGTGGTTATTATGTGCCAGTCACTCTTCTAAGCACTCTGAGGTCTGTTAATGCATTCAATCTTCATAACAATGCAGTGATTATATTATGTCATTACCATTCCCATTTTACAGTTGAAGATCCCCTGGGACCTCTGAGAGGTTAGGTAAATTGCCCAATTTTATGTCATGGCAGCTCATTCTGGATTCGAGCTGAAGGTCTGCTCACATTGTGCCTATCTCTCACTGCCTTTCTGAGATGCTTAAGCCCACCACCTGAATGCAATATGCATCAGCCCCCGAGCCCCAAAGGGTCCATCTTTTATGAACTTGCAGTGACTGTGGATAATATGCAGATACCATTTAAGTTTCAAAATGCCACCAAGTGCCTCATTAGGCCCAGCATTTCAGTTGACAATAGCAGAAGCCAGGTAGGACTGTGTTCTGAGGGGTTCAGTGCACAGGAAAATGCACAGTGGACCCCATTGTTATTCATCTCCATTCCTGCTCTCCCTGCTGCCTGGGCCTGATCCCCCAGCAGCATTTCATTTACGTCAAAAACAACGTCAATGCAGTGGAAAACACCGAATGACTCACAGCAGTGCTGTGCAGAACTGGTCTCTGTTATATCACATATAACATCCTAATTTCATAGAGCGTTTTCATAGCAGCTACTAAAATCATAACCGAATCCATTAAGTTCTTTTAAAGGATCCAATTTAAAGCAATATTGAAAGTAGTCTCGAGATGCAGGTACGGCCATGTCCTACCCACTCAATGTTCCATCCTTAGCTCTGCCTGGAGAGTCTCCGAACGTATCCCTCCATATTTATTGATCTATTCAAGGCCTCTCCACCTTTGGTTTTGTCTACCTGCATTTACATCTGTGGTGTGCTGCTTCACAGATGGGAGCTCTGGAAGGAAAGAATGGATCAGAAGACAGAAGAGAAAAAAACAATTTGCCTGTCTTCTAAACAGCAAAACAAGATTCAGAAAGAAGAGAGAAAGAGGAGGGGGGGAAATGGTCTAGGACTGAGGGACAGTGTTGCCATAGAGATGAGGGTATCTGTTAGGAAGAAGTGATGCACATGACCACCTAAGCCTTCCCATCTCACAGCACTTAACTTAGAAACTGAGCCAGGTGGACTTCCCCTGCCACACTGCCATCACTCAAAAATGACATCTAATTTTTTAGGTATATATCTTGAGATATATGCAAAGCCCAATAAAATTCTGTAGAGTTTTCTTCTCCCTAATAGACCATGCTTCTGTAAGTTTGCAGCATTACATACTCTTGGGCAGATGTTTCTTCACAGAGCATAAGGTAAAACAGAAAAGGTGCTTCTTCAAGGCACGAGATTGCTCATGATGTTCACTTCCAGACAGAAGGGTGACCTTGTAGAAAGCATAGGCCTCTACACCTGTGTTCTCTCCAGGCTGTTTCACAGAATAACTGTATAGTGCAAGTTGGTGCCAAAGTGAGACGCCACCTTTGAGCCTCAGTCTTCATTTATGAGAAATAAAGTTGACCAGAATCCCAAGATTCTTCTGAGATGTGATTCTTAAATTGAATAGTGGAAGAAGATAGCATATAATGGATGAACAATGCAGATATCTGGCTACCCAGCAGCCTGTGTCTCATGTCCATGGATTCTTCCTGCCTGTCACTATGCATCTTCTTATAGACGGTGTTTTTCTAGCTACCCCCTTGTGTAAGTGCCATCAGGGTGACTGTTCTCAGCACCGCGCCATTCTTCTGGTTCCTTTAAAAACCATCACTTTTCAGGATGGAAAATAAATTACTGGTTTATAATCCACAATCTCTGCAATAAAGTGTCTCTGATACTTGATTCAGACTCTCAGAAGTTGTCCATTTTGGGCAATGTGCTGTTGGCCACTCAGGTAACAGATTTAAAGCATTGCCTTGTAGACTTAAGCTAAGTGCACCTTTTCTAGGCACAGTTGCTGTTTATGATGAGGGGATGCTGAAGCAGATGGTCCACATTGCCATTTAAGGTTGTCTGACAGTGTCACTAGGCAGGCTACTCCATAGTAACAGGACCCATAGTATGTATTTGTCTCCGCAGTTGTATACCTGCTAAGTCCTTCTCCAGCATCCTCATTCCCTTCATCTCATTTGCTCACTACAAGCAGTGGGGTAGATTCTACAGTCCTGTAGGTGAGATGCTACACGGTGTTTAAAAGCAAGAATTCTATTGCCAAAGTAACAATATTTATACAGGTGGGATATGGACCTCTTCTTTGAGTATCTTTTGTCATGTACTAACCAGAGTTGTTATCAAACCATAAAGCCATCTGTAGAGAAATCTGTCTATAGCTTTCAACAAGTCTTTCCTTTTCTACACTATAGTAAACATTCAAAGCAGTTGCTGGGGATCTGAATTTCCTAGATCACTCTCAGCGTCCATGATTTTGGAACTTTTAAAACACATCTCTGTGGTATTAAAATCTTGCAGTATTGACTTTTCAACACTAACTAAACTGGGAAGGATAACTAGTAGCCTGGGAGATAGATCATAGAATAATCAAAGCAGTTAGTTCATCAGCTAGCCATGTAGAGGAGGACACGCTACTCTAATTTCCTGAGCTTCAGGAGAGGAAACAACCTGCCTGCTTGTTGTCTCATGGGTTTGTAATGAGGAACAAACGAGATGGCGTGTGTGACAGTGCTTTGCGTTACAGAGCATGCAATCCAACTTTGAGGCAGAAAAGATGGACACCGTGCGTGAACTGTGCTATTTTTAATTATATTATTGCTTTCGTCTGCATGGTGTTCTGCATTTTTATGTGTAAACAGAGATTGTAAGGTTGGCTTTCTCCCAATTATCACAACTAATGAACTCTTAATGGGCAGCTTCAAATATAGATTTTATCGGAGGACGGGAATGACAGTGACGAAGGTGACTTTTTTTTTTTTTCCTCTTCATTGGCATGTAAAAATAGAGACTCCTAATTAGAAAGCATTCAGTTATTCTTTATATTCGCTTGAGTGGTCTGACTTCTCTGAGGGTTCATTCTTCACTTGATATAAGAATTAAAAGTCCAACCTTCTGTAGGCATTGTCATTCAGTGGTGTGTCTCTTGGACTCTTTAAAGTACACTGAATTTTATTTGTTTGAACTATATACCAAGGGCTCAGTGTCATACATAAGAGAGAAGCCACCTGAGGTCCTCCTGTGTATGCTTTTTATAATATGTTTAGAGCATAACTTTAAAATAATGCGATAAAAATAGCCCGTACTAATTAATGATGGTAGCCAGTCACTCCTTTCTATTAATTCAAGTGTATATTAGTTGCCCATAGCTGAGTTATTGGCTTATTTTTAATAATATAGATCCAGAGTCACTAAATTAATTTCTTGAGAATGATTTTGTTTAATGACTGCCGTCCTGCAAAGAGATGGGATTAATCATTAAATGATTTTATTTACAGTAAGTGATCAGGTATATCTATGTAAAGAGTAGTTCCCTCCAAATAAAGACTTTATTTCAGTCAGTGCTCATATACTTCTATCTCAGCCGGAATATTTGTAGCTAGACTTCCTCTCCAACAATATTACAAATGTTAACCTCTGTCAAGTAAAGAGGACCACGGGACGGCTCTGGGTAGCATTTTCACCCTCCGTTGGGTTTGAGTTTTCTTGCAGAAACTCATACTCACTGGCTTTGAGTACTGAGTGGTGTTTGTACCTTAGCCTCTGGAGTGCTGGGGTAGCAACCCGGTTCTGCCATGCCCAACCCGGTTCTGCCATGCCCAACTGCTGTTGCTATGGTTTTTGTCCGCTTGTTCATTTTTACTTCGTTTCTTCCCTCCTTTCTTCTCTCTTTGTCTTTTCTCTTTCTCTTTTCTCTTTCTCTATTTTACTTTTAGATTTTTTTTAATGAAAGATTATGTGTATGTTTCGCCCGCATATATGTATGTGCACACGTGTGTGTGATGTCTGGAGAGGTAAAAAGAGGGCATCGGAGGCCCTGGACCTGGAGTCACGGATGATTGTGAGCTGCCATGTCTGTGCTAGAAATTGAGCCCCTTCTCCATCCCCTTCCCTTGAAGCCCTTTTATGTTAAGATGTAAACATTTTTCTGTGGAAAGCTACTGTAGTTTTCAGTGAAAAGAGAAAGTAGTCAAAGAAAGAAATAAAAGAGAGGCATCAACAAAATGTCTTGGAATGTAGCTTGGAACCTAATGCTAGAAGATGAAATTCTTTTTCTCCTCTTCTCCATTCATAGTGAATTACACACCCGGGTAATCCAGCTGTCTGTTGGTTTGTGTAACTAGATCTTGTTCTAAGGAAACAGGTTTAACTTAAATTTTCTGGGATTACATAAATTCTCTCCTAGTTTATTATTTTTTTTTTACAGAGTTCTAAGGGAAATAAATTAGATATTCAGACAATAAAGACCAGACTGCCTCAGCCTATTAGTGAATTTCTGTGCTTATGGTCGCCTTCTGTTACCCACACTTCACTTTGGCAACCGGACTTAATCCATAGAGTTTCTAGGTCTCTTGTAACTGTGATCATCACATGCCCCAACATGTGCGTTCATATGCAAGGTGAAGCCTCTGCTTTATATAGTGTGTTGCAGAAAGGCTTTATTCTCTCTGGGTGTCACCTATGGAGTGTTATACAAGCTGGAAAAATTGACATCTGTCCCCCTTGTCACTGATAACCAGTGGCTGGGTTTCGGTGTCTGTGGTCCCCGCCCGTCCTCTCTACCATTTTCTCTCACAAATTATTTTGCAATACTCTCCCTAGATTTGAATGAAGCAGTTCCAGAGACAGAGCGCCTGGATTCAAAAGCATTGAAAACTCGGGCCCAGCTCTCTGTGAAGAACAGGCGCCAGAGGCCCACAAGGACACGGCTGTATGACAGTGTCAGCTCGACTGATGGGGAGGACAGCCTGGAGCGGAAGGTGAGCACTCTCAGTGGCCATCAGACTCTTGGAGAGTATCATTGTCCGCCAGTGTGTTTATTGAATGTGATAGCTATTTTATTGATCTGTGTCTTACTTGGAAGGAAGTGGAACAGTTTATGCCTTTGTCTCCTAAATTTATATTCAGTTTGCTATAGGGTTGTCATTTAAATTTTTTTCTCCATTCAGTAAGGTAGACAAAAGTATTACCCACATCGCCGTATTTCAGAGTGGTGCCTTTGATATTCAGCTGTTGTTTTAATCCCGTGGAAAATAATGAACATCTCAGTAATTGTTTCTACATGCCTTAGGTGCCTGTGTTAGTGGCACTGTTTATTTGGTGAGTAGTTATGAACTGTGTATTCTCAGCGATAAGCCGACAAAGGAAAGTTCCTTTCCCAGAGACAAGACCGGGCCGTTTCAAAGTCAATGCTGCACAGGCCTGACGCTCAGGCATAATGTGCTCTATAACCTCTTATCTCGACAGCCCTCAGACACTCAATAACCACACACATGTTACCAAATCGCTTCTGCCCAAGGGTTGGAGAGTTTCTTCTCCAGAATCAGAGTGTGGTGTCGCGCTCCTCACCCCCGTGACGAGCCCTAGGGTCTTCTCATCCCACTACACGACTGAGTCTCCAGGAGGGTCACAGCAGCCAGAAAGGGACCCTTTCTCCTCTGTCTCGGGAGACACTTCACCCTCCTCGCCTTCAACATCTGATCACGATACAGAAGACTCTCCTTGCCGCCACCAAGCCACTGAGAAAACGTTACAAGAGAAAGGTATGTGGGTTTTGTTTTGGTTTTCCCTGACATTTGGTGTGGCGTCACTAATACCGAAATGTGTATGGTGGAGGAGAACTAGTTTCTTCACATAGGCATACATCCGTATAGCACTGCTTTGCTCCTGTCTTAGTGGATAAGAGAATTTCCACCTCCATGCAGTTTGTTTTGTTTTTACTTTTGCCTGTCAGTTTGATACTTTTATCCTTTTATCCTGCCCCAAATTGACTATTATGGGAATGTTCTGGAAACAGTCTAAAGGTTGTGTGCACTATCGCCTGGAGTTTCCATGAACACCGACAGCCACGTGAGGGGAAATGTGAAGGCCGAGTGATGGTAGAAACTAGCAGTCGGTAGATTTTTATTTACGTTTTCCAAGCACTGATTTCAACAGTTAACATAATAATCACTACAGTGATCAACAGTGTAATACAGGACGGTACAGTAAAGGGAAATGTAGAGCAGGGAGTCGGGAGCCAAAACTGACTCTTCTAATTAAGCTGGAACATCAAAGTAGTGTTAATAGACTTGACTTTTAAAACTCTTTCTCTTATGTGCCTGGACGTTTTGCCTGCATAAGAACATCACATCTACAGGACCAAAGCTATGGATAGTTATAAACCACCATGTGGGTGCTGGGAATCGAACCCAGGTCCTCTACAAGAGTAGGTAGTGCTCCTAACTACTGAGCCACCTCTCAAGCCACTATTCTTGTCTTTTAATCATTTAGTTTGCTATGTAAAAGTCATAAATGTGTATTTAGATAAGTTGAACAGTGCAGAGAAGAATAAAGCATAAAGTTTCTCCTTTACATGTGATCTGTTCCTTTAAGGTAACAATGTAGTATTGGTCATGTTATTTCTGTGTAAACAATGTAATTTATACATACATACAGAGCAGAAATTATTTCAAAAAATATATATTTATGTTTATATACTTCTACTTTAGAAAAATACACTCATTAATCACATGACTCTGAAACTTTGCCTTACAAATATTTTATTAGCACCTATCTATGAATATATACATATATATTTAAATAACAAGTCTGTATATATGTAAATATCTATGTGAAACCCTGTATCTGTCTATTAAGAATTATATACAAAATTATATATGATATATACAATATATAGTAAGAAATACATTTGTAGTAGAAACTGGAGAGGTGTGTTAATGGTCCAAGCATGTGGACCCAAGTTTTGATCTCTGGCATCCAAGGAAAAGCTAGGCATGGGGACATACATCTGTCATCACAGTGCTGGGGTGAAGGAGGTTGAGTGTATACAGGCATTCCCTGGAACTCACTGGCCAATTGATTCAGCCCAGTCATTGAGCTCCAGGTTCAATGATCCATGTTGTCTTAATAAAGAAGATGGAAAGCAACTGAAGAAAGACACCTGACTTCCGTTCCTGGCCTCCACATCCATACACATACATGTACACAGAAACACATACACACGAGGAAAAGGAGTAATCATGGCGACTCTGCTGTGTGATTAAAAAAAAAAAAACAAGAAGTAACATAGAAAAATGGTTTGCATGTTCTACCTTTGAGCCCCACAACTTGATATCTAAAGGCATAATGATCAGAGAGAGATCCCTTACCCAGGAAAACTCACAGGGACTTTCAAAGGCAGTTTATTTGGATTCCTTCTGCCAGTTACTTCTAACTGATGACTGCTTTGAAGTTGGCAGAAGAGTAATAACCAGATAAGAAGCATGCTTCATGGGCCCTTAGCAGAAACAGAGCATTTCCGCAGTGCTGTCTTGTCTATGTCTCTTTTGAAATTAACCAGAACCAAAGTAGGAGGACAGAGCATTTCTTCTGAGACCAAGATCTTGGGCTTTCCCTTCCTCAGTTTTCCTGGGCTAACTGGATTGCTGGGTAACCAAGCAGAGCCACTCACTGACCTTTTTTTTTCTATTATTGTTTTTATTTAATATTTATTTGATATTTTATCTACATTTCAGATGTTATTCCCTTTCCCCATGCCCCCCATTAATCCCCTATCCCATCCCTCCTTCTTTTTTGTTTTTATATCGTTTAAATTACATGCAAGTATTAAGGTCAGTTCTAGGTTGAGGAACTAGGAATAAAATAGATGCAAATAGTCAAGGAACAAGCAAGACAATAAACATAAATAGTCAAAGAACAAGCAAGGCAATAAACAGAGACCTGTGATCATTCCTATGATCACTGATTCTAAGGGCTTATCAGCATGACCAAAATATCCAAGCCTACATCCCTGTCCTAGCCCAAAGTCACTTTCATGCCTGAAGCTTACTTCTTTGTTCTAGTTTAAGATTCAGTTTTCTGCCTGTAATTATTTCTTTGTTCTAGCCTAGGATTTAGATTCCTGCCTGAAATTACTTCTTTGTTCTAGCCTAATGTCAGATTCCTGCCTGCAATCCATTTCCATGTCCTTGGCCTATGTCAGATTTTTTCCAAGCAGCCCATTTTTTTGTCCTTGGCCAATGTCAGATTCCTGCCAGACAGCCCCAAAATCTCTCCACATCTCCCCCTTTTTTATTCTATAAACCAGACTGAGCCTGTATTAGGTAGGCTGTTCTGACTTTTTATATAGTACTAACTTATAAGCAAACAAGTGGGATGCCTCCTGTAACATACTGTCTGGATCAGGGTTTCTGGAGTTAGAATCAAATATGATAACCAAAAGGGAGGAAAAGGTTTATTTCATCTCATGCTTCCAGATAACAGTGTATTGTCCGGGAACGTCAGGGCAAGAGACTCAGAGGCAGGAACTGATGCAAATGCTATGGAGGAGTATTGCTTACTGATTTACTCTCAACATTATCTTCCAAACTCCTACAGATCAGCCCACTGAGTACTCTCGGTTTGTTCTCTCCCTACCCTACCCTACCATAGGCTTGTTTGGTGGTAGAATGTCCTCTCTTCACCTTTGTTACCCACAGACATGTAGGAAAACATTTTGCTTTCTTGGCATTCTAATCTCAGTGTTTCCAAACCTTGGAAGATGTCACACAGAGATATCTCATCCACTGGCTATCAGACAGTGCTCTGAGGAACCGAGGTTCTGGTCGTCAGTTTTCAAGATTCCCCAATTTCAATAATTGTCACACATCTAATCAAGCTTAGCATGCTGGATCATGCTGCCAAAAACTCTGAAAACATTCTATACCAAAATAGTAATTTTCTGGCTTGTTCTGGGAGGATCAGCTGTCAGAGTAACTACTAGCCTTCAGGCATTCCCTTCTCTCCTAGGTAGTGGGTTCATAAATCAGAAAGTTACTCAGTGAGCGTAAAATTAGAATCAAATTAACTGGCTGTGTTCACGGAGTGTGCCATTAGCGTGCTGGTGAACTGCCCATTCCTCTAAAGCTTTCTCACATGCCTCAGGGTTTCTCACCCAGTTCCCTAAACAGACCTAAGTGTCATTCAAACATTAACAGAATCCTATGCTCCCTTTTGATGAGAGTGCTGATTCAACAACTATTAATGGAATGGGGTGTTCCTTCGTTGAAATAAAACTCCAGAGCATAACATTCTGTAACTCCTGGCATTCCTTGTCGTATGAGACAGATCCACTCATCTGACTTAAAAATTCAGGTGATGTTCAACATATGATCTCTCTCTCTCTCTCTCTCTCTCTCTCTCTCTCTCTCTCTCTCTCTTTCCCCCCCCTCAGTGAGGGAACTAAAAAGAGCTTTATGATGCTTCCAGGTACACATTTAATCTCATGTTTAAACTCTTGGTTAGCTAACACTGTACCCAGCATAAACCCCATATTCTTCATTTGGCTTTGGATCACCCATCCCACATTCCACAGTGGTTTTCACTGTTACTCTTGCCTCTGTGCCTTTGTGTACAGTGATTGACTTAGCAGTGAAGTAGTTAGTGGCAAAGCAACATTTTCTCACCTCTCTTACTACTCATTGTCTTCTTGCTTTCTCAGAAAGTGTGAGGCAAATAATTGATGCTCAACAAACCTCTTGATGCATTATTGTTTGACTCTCTAGACAAGTTAATGCAGTCATCCAGATGGGCCAGCCAAACCCAACAACCTCCTGTGTGCAAGGGAAGTGTTACTAGGATGCAGCCACACTTTTTCTGCCACATAAGCATGCCTTCAAGCTGTCATGGCTGAGCATAATGCTTGAGAGGGAGCTGAACATCTTCCCCACATTAAGTATTAAGTGCCGACTCGACTCTCTGGCTAATATGGAGGGGGTGTCTTCATGATTGCTGGCTAGAAGTGTGTTTCAACCCACTTACCACTGCTTTCTGAACTCTGGAGACAAGTGCAGTCACTGCTAACTAATTATCTAGATTTTCAGTCATGCACCATTACTCTCAGTCTATCGAATCACTTACAAAGGTCTTAACATGACACAGTGCTTTATTGCAACCCTAAGCCTAGCCCTCCGGCTACCTTACTGGAACTGGGAGTTCTCTACATGTGTCAGTACCTCCATTGCATGTCATCATTTCCTCTCATATCTGAGAGAACCCTTTAGGGTGACTTATCTGTAACTGAATGCCAGTTAAGTTAGCAGAAGCCAAAAAAAAAAAAAAAAAAAAAACCAAACAAACAAACAAACAAAACCTCAAAACCAAAAAACAACAAAAAACGTTGTCCCTCCAGAGGACTGTAAAACAGAGTTCTGTGGCCATAAGAGGGATGAGAAGGCTTCCTTTCTCCCCTACAAGAGCAGCCTTTTACTGAGATTTGATCTCTACTCTTTGCCCAGTCAAGGTTACCCAGAGTAAATTAAGCACTCACTAGCAATTTTCTATTCAGTGTTAGTATTTGAGGTTTCTGTGTGAGCTTTAGCACACTGCCTGGCATGCAGCATTCTCAACAACTTTTGTGGAGTTAATATCATTGTACATAGAGCCCAAGTCTCCAAGGTCTTTACACTAGTCCCTTATTCATATACTGCACTAGCCTCTTAAGTGTAGGTATTAAACAATGTCATTGCTGAGGATGGAGAAGACACATGCTGCTCTGTTTGATAACTTCACATAGGAAATGCAACTAAAGTGACCACCCAAGAAAGTTAAAAAGAAGAAAGGGTCGGTAAGAAGATGAAGAAGATAGAATGCTGGTGTGAACAAACACACAGATTCAAAGGAATGGGCTGTCTCAGTGGCTGGAAGTGTTGGTTTCTTCAAGCTAGTGATACTGGGTGTAAAAGCCTATTAGTTTTATTGGTCTATGGCTCTATGACTTAACTATTTTAGGTACTTCATCCTAACACTAGGAAACAACGGACTATTCTGGGAAGAGAATATAAAAAAAAAGACTGTGAACATGGGGAAACTGAGTAAGGAGACATTGTAAGAAGGATGTTTGTGAAGGAGAAGGGTGAACAGTGCCGGGCAGATTGTTACAAGAGCCTTGAGACTCGTGATGCTTAGACAGCACCAAGAAGACAGTAAGTCAAAGCCAGTCACAGGGTTCAAGACTTCATGTGTTTTATCACAAACAAAAGTACAGAAATCGGATACATTGTATGGGAAATATGACTCATTTCTATTGAAATACAGGAGGTCCTGAGTTCAAGACCAGGACCAGGCCTGAGAAGCCAGGCCAGGGAACTAGATCTGGATATTCCCATCATGTAAGAAGGGACAGTCAGGTGTCTCATCAAACAGATGGCATCCAGGAAGGACTTTGGGACTCAGGTGACAGGAGAGCATGCATTAGTTTGGAGGCCAGCTGCTGAGGTCTAAAGGTGAAGTGCTTGGTCTAAGCGTCTGAGCATCTGACTGGTCACAAAGATCACATTGGGGCAATTCTTAAAACCTAGTGGACGTCTTATATAACAGTAAATAAATAAATATAGCAAAATATAATAATCATTTTTCCTTAGCTCAGACCAAACCTGCATTGATTTTTTTATAGAGCAAACATTCTGATATATATTAAAAATTAATTTAAACGGTAAGGGCCACTATTTAATCTTGTTTCATCATTTCAGTGTCCCTTGAAACGTCTTTGGCAAATGTGAGAGATAATGATGTGAGGTTGCCTAGCAGCAAGCTCTGTGGTGGACAGAATCAGGCTCTTAGTCCTATGATGTCCAAATACTACATCACTAACAGGTTACAGAGTCTCCGTGAATATTGTCTCAGCTCTTCACCTCGCCACTCATTAAACATCTTCCAGCTACCCCTAATTCAGAAAATAATTAAACAAGCTCCTTTTAACTTTGTACTGTCCTAGCTCTTAAGACTTCTTTAGGATTGATATGGAAGAATTCATCTCATTTGTTTCTTCGGCTTCTATTACAAGAAAATTGAAAAGCTGCTTATTATAAAGTATCCATTAGCAAAATCACCTTGGAAGGCATCTATTGTTTTAATGGGTATGTGTCACACCTATGGCTGCTGAACTCAGTTACTGAAATAATGATACGAATATTCATAATAAACATTTGAAGCAGGAAGTGGATTTTTGACACAGGCATATATCCAACTCTTGTATTTTATCATGTACATTTCAGAAAATTATTATAATCTCCTGAGAACCATTAACTAACAATATGAAAGCCTCATCGCTAGGACACCTTGGAGTATCTGTGTCCTGTGTTGCTTTAAGAGCTTTGGAGATGAGTTTCTGAATAGAAACTATGTGTACTGGTGTCTGATTAGAAATGTATCCTGAAGTAAAACGAACATTAGGATGTCTGTTTTCTACACATGCCACATCAGAGACCCTAGACATAAAAAAGAAAAGAATAAAAGAAAAAGTTAAAGGCTAACACTAGCCATTAAGAAGGAAGTGTGCACATGCCCAACACTCCTTGCTACAGTTTCATCTCCCTTGTCAAAGGTGGGGTACATGTCACTGGTAGATAGATCACACTGGACCCCATCCTCAAAGTCTTCTTTCTGGTTGACCAGTGTCTCATGTCCTGCTCCCCATGGCTTCCACCCTGCAAAGTACCAGCTTCATTCATGGAGGTTCGACTCAGTCAACTCCACATCCTTGGAAGTCTTGAACATCTTTGGTGTCATGATAGGCCAGACAGTTGTGCTCCAACTAGCTCTTCAAAAGCACCTTCAAAACATATATTTGGCTTCTGCTTAAGAAGGTGCCCCCAGGTTCTGCCTTACCCTGTCCCACAACTGGCCATGGGCCATAGTATGAGCAAACTCAGAGGGGAAATCTTTACTCTCAGTTGCTTTGTGAAGCTTCCAGTCCTTAACAGGTGATGTTTTCTATTGGGATTTGAGATTCAGCTGGGTTTTTTCAGAAGGTAAGAAAGTCCCAAACTAAGAAAGCAGTGGAAGATGAAATTCAGACCTTCACTGCCTGGAGTAGGAGCCAGAGATGGGGCAAAATCACCACCACACCTGCTGTGAAGTGAAAGCATTTATTCTTGGTCATTTTCTTCATCTCCACATGGGTGAAGCTGGTGTCATTAAGAGGACCTTTCTTGTTCTGCTGAATGTTCCCAGCATGACTGAGCTTCCTTTGTCTTGTGAAAAGGAAAAACTTTATGTTCCTTTACACTGAAGAATTTGGGCAAAAATCTTAGATTTCGAGATACCATGACTTTTGATTTGTGACTTAAAATATGAAAATAACTGACCGTTTCCCTGTGTATCTGTGTCCTAGATGATGACAGTTGTCCTAAATCACTAAGAACATCCAGTTCATTCATGGTACAAAGAGGAAAATTTAAGCAAAAGTTTGTGGATCTGGGGTAAGCACCTCCTTCTGTAAAAGTAGTCCCCTATAAGGGAATATTAAAGGGGGGTTGCCTTTCTCTCTCTGACTGTGTGCTGTTATTGTAGGGCACCTTTGCGAAGGAATCCCAACAAAGGAAAGAAATGGAAAGACAAAGAAAAGGAAGCCAGTAGGTTTTCTGCAGGTAGCAGGTAAGGGTGGGTGATTAAGAATATATATTTATTTTTTTCAGCTAACTCTCTGCCCCTCCTTTACTGTTAACCAACATGGGTGGTCAATGTTTCTACACCCAACTGATGGGCTATGAGTTGTGCTGAGAGAAAATTAGTTAATGGCTATCTTCAGTTATAGCTTTGAACACATCCATTGGTCACTAACTACAGAAGTATAGTCACATGCACAGTTTCATTAAGTACTCGCTTAAATCCATCTGTAGGGTATTTTAGACATATTTTGGTTTTGTTGGGGGTTTTGGTTGTTGGTTTTGTTTCGTTGGCCAGCTCTTCACAATATTATTAATTAATGCCCTCCTTTTCCCCACATCCTCATCTAATTGGATAGTTTTGCACTTGGTACCATGTTGGCAGTCTACATTCTTGTGAGAGTGGCCACCCACCATCTTTTACTGGTCTCATCTGTTTAGTGGACTTGCAAGCACTGTTGACTATGCTTACCTTTCAGTAAGAAAAAAGATTATAGAGAACTAAGTTTTGAACAGCATTCAGTCCAGTCTTCCCAGTTCCATTCTGTGGTTATAGAATTTAACAGATTTATATAAGGAGTCAGTAGATCATAAACCTCTGAAGCCCATATGTCTACTGCTGGGTCTCAGTTCTCCTGCTAGTAAATAGTGGATACATTGTTCTGCCATCTCCAACAGTTTTCTCATATGCAGTGAGTGTAATCATGGCTTTTATAAGGCTAATGTGAAGTTAGATTACGTACAAAGTGTGTGAATGCTCTCTATTTACTTGGTGAGTAGGTGGGATTTAAAACCATTGATGATGACAATTTGCTCTTATTGTCTTTACTCATTACTTACAAAGTGGTTTTACATTTCCCAACTTCATTTAATCCTTTTAATAAGATTGGGAAGAGAGATAGTAGCGCCATTCTTTCTCCATGAAGAGTTCCTCCTTCATTAAACTAAGCTTGTGCCTCTCCAACATGCTGTGCCAATACTAGGTACCAACACATCTAATAATCACTATATTTCTTTACAGAATTGGGGGATGATAGTAACTTTTACTATTTCTCTCTGTGTCATAGACTAGGGAAGAAACAAAACCCTAAGAGACTAACGATCACTTGGGATCACTTGCCCACTTGATAGATTGTCCACCACTGCTTCGTCATATGTCTTTGTCCTTGGTGAGAAAAGGGGTTGGAAGAGGAGAGAGAATTTAATTAGTTTTGCTAGTCTAGTTTTCATTTATTTTCTGTGGTGGTAGAATGCCCTCCGTGTTTTGAGGGAATCTCAAGAAGATTAAGTACATGTGAGACTGAGCAACTCAGAAGCAATTTAACTCTGAGTTTTTAAAGATTTAAAAGTTTTCACAATATTTTTTTTTTAAAAATATCTGTTTTATACCTTTAAACTAAGCACTATTGACGGTACTCCAAAAAATAGCAAAGACACTTCCAAGAGAGCAGACGCTGAGCAAAGCCACAGTGGAGGGAAGCCCTGCCTGTGAGAGGAGCTGCCCCTCCTTTGATAATTCAACAGCAGAGCGGTATTGTCCTCTCAACTTCAAGCCTCAACCCAAGAGAAACCTAAACATAGAAGCTTGCAAAAGAGAGCGTTTGCCTGAGTTTCAAGTGGAAATCAAGCATGCATTGCTAGTGTTGGTGGATGCTATCTGTACTATAGGAAATGTCAGTGAGTTTGAGGTGGTGCCACCAATGCCTGGTTACCCCTAGTTATGGCTATTTTTGACCCATACACCCATTGCTAGCTCAGCTGCTTCTCCACCTTTGTCTTTGTAAAACTTTAATTCTTGATTCCTACTGGTTCATTGGATTATACGTAATTATACGTGTACTAACACCAGAAAATAGTTTTCAATTATAATTGTATTTTTGTAATTATTAATAACTATAGTAGAATTTTGGTGCGATAAAAACAAGATTATATAACTGAAATAGAAAAACAGAAGAGAGAACTTTCCTGCTTCAGAAAACCAATTTTGAACTGTCAGAGTAATTAGGCATCACTAATCAAATCAGTTCCTATTCTCCTATATGGACCGATAATAGACCCAGAACCTCATAAAACATATTCCCAGAAGAGCAAAACTAGCACCCTATAGGAGCTTCATGTAGCTAGTCCTATAGGTGCCCACGAGTAAGGGTCACACATCATCAGCTGCAGGGAGTAGCCAGGGTCTATCACAGAGAAGAGTGGGGGAGGGACTCTACCTCATGAAGCTTTCTCAGAAAAAGCAGCAGAAGAGCCCCAGAGTGAGCTAATAATCTTATCTCTTAGGCTTTCTGTCGAGTTCCCATTAGGCTGTTAGAATTTGTAGATGTCATCAGTCAGTTCTAACCTGTAGCTGTTAAACTTGAGAGGATAATACTTTCACTAAATTTAGGTTTGGTTGTCACTTTTCCTTCCCCACTGAGTTTACTCTGCTGTGTTTCTTGTGAGGACATAATAAGTCAGATACATGAGCAGCAGGAGACACACAGAGAAAATAGAGGAGGTCATAATAAATAATTTCAGGGAAGAAATGTGATTTAGTGTGCAGAGTAAACAACTTTATTTGCACAAGCACCATAGGAAACAACAAGCAGAAGAAGCATCAGATTACTGGAGACAATTAACCTTCAGCGGTACACACCGGAGCCATAGAACCAGCCTTAGCCCATCCTGAATTGTAGAAAGGTGGACACTGGGGAGTAAAGGTGGACACTGGGGAGTAAAGCACCTACTTGGAACACAGCTGAGAAGTACCAGTTTAGATTCAATGGACAACCGTGTGTGTGTGTGTGTGTGTGTGTGTGTGTATGTGTGTGTGTGTGTGTCTGTCTGTCTGTCTGTCTGTCTGTCTGTCTGTCTGTCTATCTGTCTCTGTGTGTCTGTCTGTGTGTATGTGTCTGTATGTGTCTATGCATGTGCATGGGTCTGTGTCTGTGTCTCTGTGTGTCTGTATGTGTTTTATCTGTCTCTGTGTCTCTCTGTGTGTATCTGTGTGTGTGTGTTTGTATCCCTCTGTGCATGTGTATCTGTATCTGTCCCTCTCCTTCCCTCCCTCTGCGTGTATCTGTGTGTGTGTGTGTGTGTGTGTGTGTGTGTGTGTGTGTGTGTGTAAACTGTAGAAGACGTTATGCTGGTTAAGTGACAGAGGAGGGAGACGGCTCTTTCTTTGGACGTGAACTTGAATTTACCTTAAAGAATGAACAGTGAGAAGACTGAGATGCAATCCAAGGTAGGAGTCCTGACTTTGCCTTAAATAAATCTTCTTCGCTTCCTGTAAGTGCGTGGCATCTAACTCAGTATCAGTCTCTGTGCTCCATTTAGTATGGCTGCCACCGGTCTCTGGCTACTGAACTGCTCTACAGCAGGACGTGCTGTAGTTGGAAATGCACACATCCTTCAAAGACTTCATATGAAAAGGGAATCATAAACATTTTAGTTTTCATAATATTAATTATATATTAAAATACTTTTAATTTTAGATTTGAGGTTTTAGGTACACTTTTAAAATTAGTTTTACCTGTATCTTTTCATGTGGTTACTAGAAAATGTTATTTATATATATGACCCATACTATGTGTCTAATATGTGATGGTAATCTTTATGATTCTATGAAAAGTGAATATTCTGTAAATTCAAAACCATTGTCATGTTGGCCTATAGTTAATATGTATATGTTCATTATTTACGTATAAGCTACTCTTAGCTTCAAAATACTTTGCTTACACTCAGAAATGTGTTTTGCAACATAATTTATTTTAGAGGTAAACTACGTGGGGGAAAGCGCAGTAAAGCAAAAGGTGTTTGGTACCTGATTGCATCACCTTTCATAGTAAGTATTGTGTTAGCCCCTTAATGAGAACAAAGGGCAAAAGTCAAAGTCTAGAATCTAAGTCCAAAATTCAGTTCTGCCTTACCCTATCTCTGCGTCAGTTTTCTCATCTGAAAAATGGAGCCACACACATATTTCTCATATAGTGGTCTACATACTTTCTGGAAGTCTGAGAGGGGTCACATTTAACAAATACACATTGCTACCTTCATCATTTCCAATATTTAGAGAAAGCTTTCTTGGAGGGAATTAAAGGATTTTTTGTGTATTATATTGACAGGCTTATCCATTCCAAGGATGACATTCATGATAGCTCGGAAACCAAGTCGCTTAATAGATTTCGCTGGTGGCAACCCTTCAAAGATAGTATTTCTCTCAAAGCCTTTGGATAGCATGGCATGCCAGTGAGTTTGAGATTGGATCCTATGACAGGTGCCCAGGAGGACTGCTTTGCCCTGCTGCTGGGTAAAGCTTGCCTGCTTTTCATTTTCTCTGACTCCAATAAGACTGTCATTGAGATTCCCCCCCCCACATGTTTATTCTTAAGTTATTTTTATCAACAAAACTGAGACCCTAAAGAGAGAATTCTGAACCTCCCAGGGGTTCTTTCTTTCTAAGCCCAGCCCAAGCACCAATAAGGCATTTTCCTATATAAACTCAAGTGCTCACCTCAACCTCTGTTCTGCTAATGAGTGTGTACCAAGTCAGCTCAGATGGCTGTCAAGCTGGTCTCTGCCTTATAAACATGGGGGGATCTCAGTGACAGTCTTATTGGAGTCACCGAAAATGAAAAGCAGGCAAACTAAAGATATCAGCAGTGACTGGCAGAAGAGATGGAATGAGGAAAGAGGGAGAAGGTGCCATGGGAAAGAGAGGAAGAGAGAAAGGACCCACAGCCTCCGTTCATTGTAAGGGTGCACCACTTTCAAAGGGTATGTGACCTCCACACAGAAGCTGCTCCTCATCCTTCCAGAGCGACCAAATAGGAAATATTTAACTGTCACACCACATGGCTCAAATGTGTCATCAGATAAGACCTGTTTTGTGTGGACTAGACCTCAGAACAGGTCTGAGAGAGCAAGGAATGAAGTCAGTTTCCCTGTAGTCTCCTTAGCTGAGAGCCAGAAAGGAATTGGTAATTGTGATTTTTTTTTGTCACCTTTAAAGTTTCCCTTTTCGCTTTGTGGTCAGTTTAAAGACCCTGCCGTTGGCTCATCTTTAACTTTGCCATGATTCTAAGCAGTCTGTGCATCATTATCACTTACACACTTGGCTTCTGCTGGTTTGTTTTTAATCTAGCAATGGTAAGCCAGTGCTTGAAAATGAATTAGAAGCAGCTTGGAGATTTCCCATTATTGTGATTGAAATCTGCTCCCTTTTTAATTCTTTAATTTCCTACCTAGCAGGTCATTACTGACAACTGATCATGCCATTTGTCTCAGAGGAAGCTGCCATTGCTGTCATGTGTCCTAGCTGGGCCTGGGAAAGAATGGCTGCTCAGAATGATCTCACTCCCCCCTCTCTGCCCACCCTGCCCTCATGAGAGCAGTCACCTTTATGCAGCCTCTGGGTAACAGCTTGGCTCTGGTAAAACCAACTGACACACCTTCCAAGGGCTCTTTGCTGGCTGGATATGACAGCTTCATAATCTGAACACCCCTCAAAAAGTCCATTGCTAACCAGGAAACAAGTGTCTGGAGGGATATAGCTCAGTCCTTAGAGTGCTTTCTGAGTGTCACCTCAGTTTCTAAAGTGAGTCCAGTGGCCCAAGACTGTAATCCCAGCTCCTGGAAGATGGAGGCAGGAGGCTCATAAATTCCAAATCATTCCTTTGACTACACAGCAAGTTCGAGGCCAGCTAGGGGTACTTGATATTCTGCTTCCAAACAAAGAAAACTTTCCTTTAAAAGTCCTCTGTTAAATTTGTAACTAAGGGGAACTCTAAGCATCTCATCCCCCTCATCAGTTTGGTTGACCTTATATATAAAAAAACACAAGTCTAAAATGAGTGGGCTGAAGTGATGGCTCAATCAGAAAGTACTTGCCAAACATGCACGAGAACCTGTGTTTAGGTCCCGACACCCATGTAAAAGCCAGGCTTGGCAGTTCACATCTCTAAGTCCAGCACTGGAGGAGCAGACACAGGGACTCCCTAGCAACCCAGCCTTCACAACAGTGACCTCCACATTCAGTGAGGGACCCTGCTTTACAAAAGAGAAGGTGAGATTCGAAGAGAAAGGTGTCTGATACTGTCAACCCTTGGCCTCCACACATATGAACATGTACATGGAAGGAAGGGAGGGAGAAAGGAAGGAAGAAAGGAAGAAAAAAGAAAAAGAAGGTTTAGATCATTAAAATGAGTTTAAATTTTCAAGGGTGTATCTCAGATGTAGAGTGTGTGATTAGTGTGCCCAAGACCTGGCTTTAATCCCAAGTACTAAAGTTAATGAAAATAAAGGTTTAAAAGAATCAGAAGTCACGTTTTGGTCAGATTTACAATAGCACACATTTATTAAATATCTAATCAGTGGATTTATTATCCTGAAATTAACATCTGTTTTGAGAGCATAAATCTGTATGATCCTTTTTCAATTTTTAACTGAAACCCTGAAGAGGAAAAGAGATAGCTTGATTATCTCCTGGGAGTCTAGTCTGAGTCAATGACTCTTGGCTATTGACCAGAAATTCCAACCAGAGCTCTGCATCTGCGAGCAGATATCCAGGGTAATTGAGTCTGAGAGTCAGAGGGGCATGTGTCTCTAATGTTACCCACCAGGATCTCTAAATTCAGTGTGGATGGAGCTGGCCTCACAGCCTCAGTCTCTTCAGTGGATATTAGATTCTTTCACAATTTCTCCCTCTGACTTAGATAAGTGAGAGTCTGCACATTGTTCTTCAGTTAGCTTCCTTCACAATCTACATAATTCTACAGTCCTTTACACTCTTTCTGCCTGAAAATTGATGAACTATAAATGATATTTTGATGATATCCAACTAGACTCTGAATACTTCATATACCTTATTTGTAGAATGAAAACAACAAAGTGTCACTGTAAGGTATTTAACAGAAAAAATAAAATAAAATTTAGGGTGCCAGCCCCAGGATAAATGGATTTCAGAGAATAAGTGAGTTAATTGCACTATAGAGTTATTAGGGGTAAGCCATTTGACTACCAGGAAGGGTTAATCTGATGACATCTTTGACTTATGAAAATTAAATTTGATGGCAGTTGTTTCCTCTAGTTCCTAGCAGTGAAGCACATGAGGACATACTGTGGCAGGGACTGGTGATTCTTCAACTTTT
The DNA here is from genome assembly GCA_030674055.1 of Rhabdomys pumilio. Classification (NCBI taxonomy): domain Eukaryota; kingdom Metazoa; phylum Chordata; class Mammalia; order Rodentia; family Muridae; genus Rhabdomys; species Rhabdomys pumilio. Next base: position 15,947,007 of record JANHMN010000016.1, read on the forward strand.
TTTTTCTTTTTTAATGTTGAACTTTCGTGTTTCAGCCGAAGGTGAATAGAGCACAGAACATCTGGCTCCCTGAGCTCTCCGAAGATTATATTTAGATCCACTAAAAATTCATTCTACTAATCTTGATGTAGAAAAGAGAAGGAAGAAGAGAAAGAGGAAAGGAAGGAGGGAAGAAAAAGGGAGTGGAGGAGTGAAAAGCAAGAGAAGGGAGGAGATTGTATTATTGCAAACAATTGTTACAAAGTTAGATGATAAAGAGGTATTCAAAATAGAACCCCAGCTTCCGATCTCTGTCTGTCTGCTTCAATTTATCCAGGAAGAAATTGGCGTTTGTTTAAGAACACATGTCTTGTAGGCTGTTGAGTCTATAATTTTAAAGTAATAGAATATTGGGTATCTTAATGAATATTCTATTACTCTAGGTCCAAGCAAGTGGAAGCAAGTTCTTTTCTCTGAGAATAAAGGTTGCACACAGAGGTTAGTTACACAGTCATGGATTTTTAAAGTTATAGGTAATAAATAATGGAGCTAGAAGACATGCACGTCAGGGCACAGCCAGAGTCTGCTGGTTTGTAGCTGTGGGACAGTGGTTATCGCCCAGATGTGGGCTTCCTGCCAACTCTTTCCCCATCTTCCCAGGAGCTTTGTATATGAGCTACAGAAAGACAGTCTCTTGTCAGAGGCTGGGCTTCTAGAACCTTGATCACCAACAGTTGAAAAAAAGCACAAAAGAGCACAGCTAAGTAAAACTCTCATAAAATGCTTTCAGGCAGGAAAACATTCAAGACTGATAGCGCCTATGGACAAGTGCATCCTGCATTGAGGATAGGGCTCAACTGTGGCTTGCCCGAGGGTTTGGACTCTCTGCCATCTCTTTCAGCGAGGCTGGTGATCCGCAGCATTCAGTCCTTCATTCCCCTAAGGTTATGGTGGTGGGTCTAGAACCAGTGCTGCACACACAGCTGGTTTGAATGTAGGATGAGGATGTCGTGCTGCCCTTGGTTACACAGCTTCCTCATAAACTCTGAGGCAGTGGCTATCGAGCTAAGTGCTAGATTTCCCTCGACTCAGCATTGTCCAGCCTAAAGGGACCAGCTTCTCTGTAGATGCACGAAACCACTAGGATGTGAGATTGCAGAGAAGATATATTTGTTTTTCTAAACAGACTATTACGGGCATTCTTCCTGGAATGTGGGGGTTAAGTTAGAGATAAGCCATAGAAGTTATCACTGCATAAATGGTGAGAGCCCCAAAGAGATGTGTCTCTCCAGATGGCACAGGTCACATTTTAATGGGGTGTGGGAAGAGGCAACAGGATGAAGCTCCTAGAGTCAGGAGTCAGTCCCTGGGATAAAACTGGAGTCTCTAATCTTATCTCTGTCCTACAAGTATTTATTAGTATTTGTTCACATTCCAACTGGTGTTGTTTACCTTAAGGGCTTAAGAGTTCTTCCCCTCTCCCAGGGGAAGCAAAGAAGAAAGCTGTCTCTCTACTTTATTGCCATCAGATTCCTGTTTCCAGAATCCTTCACCTCAGGATAGACTGCTGCTGGGATAACACTGAGGTCTCAAACTGTCAAAACCCATGGGAGGAAACAAGTGTGTAGAGCCAGGGAAGCAACTTCCTGCACATGCTCACAAATGCTCTATGCTATTGTGACTTTGTGTTATATTTACATTTGGCATAATCATGATAGCTCGTGTTGAAATATAGATTCCAGGTCAACTCCCCTTCTGTTCTCCTAGTTCCGAGAAGCCAGTAGCTGTGAGTTTAACTGCTGTACCAGAAGTCTCTAACCAGCTTTATTTGATTCAAGGGCAAAGAATTAAATGTGCCCCCTCCAGAGCCCAAGGCCTCAACAAATGTGTATTCTGGGCTCAGTTATTGGACCCTCCTGTCCTGTGCCAATAAGTAGATTAAGAGTACAATGTTTTCTGTTTAGTTTAAACTTGAAGATGAAGTTGAAGGTTGACCTATCTCTCATTGATTTCTATTATCCTTGAAGATAACCCACTGCTCCCTTAACACACTACAATGATGACATCTGCTAGATTCCTTTATATGACCATCAATTTTATTCATCCATTCCTCTGTGTCAGTTTTACTAAATCTTCATGAATGTCTACTCTCGTTAGCTGTTCCTGTATCCTTTTGCACTGTATATCTGTGCCTTACTGTGCAGGGTACTTGCATGAGGATTGCTACATTTGGTTCTTGTAGTACTATTTGGAAACAAGCTACAAGGCTTGTTTGATGCTGTTTATGTCAATTTGAACTATACTTTCAAAGTGTAAGGAGACTGGAATTCAATATACCAAGGGATAGAAACTATCTATGTATATGGTATCAAGGCACTTTTAATTGAAGGGATTCCTGTTGTCACAATATTAACAGCTACCAAGTAATTGCCTTCTGTCAAGGATCATGTAGACACACTGAGGCTGGCCTCTTCCAAAAGCACTCAAACATTTTCTTCTTTAGCTTCTGGACATGTATTTTCATTTGATCAATAGAGAAACACAATTGTGAAAGTACCTACATTAAGTTTTTTTTAAAAAAAAACAGTGTCTCTCAGCTGCCTTTGAGTCTTTAAGTATTTTAGACACGAACATTTATTTACACTTCAGTAGCTTTCGTGGCTCTTTAACAAATGTTAACCTATTTAATTTGTCACAGTCTTATATAAGATACATCAACACATTCATTTGTAAAGATTGAGACAAAGGGACAGAGAAGGCCTGAGACCACACCCTCATGAGGTGACAGAACCTCAGCTTCCAAGTGGCCCCTGATGGTTTCAGACCCTATACTCCTTCTGTGAATAGACACTAAGATTATGAGAAACCAGTAAGCTGCATTTTCTGCTTAACATTACACATGCTCTGAAATTTCCAAATCACTTGAATCTTTCAGCCATACATCGTGGGAGCATGAATCCAGGGATTGGTGTAAAGAATGCTGGCTGTGAGCTAGTGTGACTTACTATGGTGACTGTCCAAAGAGGGATCTCCAAAAGGATGTACCACCCTTGTTTTAATTCATCCATATATACTTATAAAGGCATATTTAATACAGTTTTACCATTGAAATATCAGTTCAAATCCATGTGTTGTCATAGATTCCATTTAAGTGCAGAAAAAATAGTAAATATTAAGGTTAATGCTATTGCTCAAAACAATACATTTTTACCACTGTGGTAAAACAGTTTCTCAGAGAGTTTTGCTAGAACTAGGTTCAGTGTCTTTTGCCATTTATTTGTCTAACATGCCCATTCTTTTCATACCACCCACAGAATCTTCAGAAGCAAGTTGGAAAACTGGAAAGCCAAGCCAACCCCTGCAGCTCAGGCCTCCACCCGCTCTCCTTGTATGCCTTTCTTGTGGTTTAATGAAAGCCGGAAAGGATCCTATTCCTTCAGGAACCTGCCTTCAGCACCAAGTCCCCCTCAGCCTTCTCCTGAGACTCCAATTTCAGATAAAACAGGGTCCAAGGTAGACAACAGTGGACTATAAAAGCCGGCAAGAACGCCCCCAATCCTGTCTCCTCCTCAGTTTTTGGAAAGCCTTCTCAACTTGTTTGTGTGCCCTGGATCTCAGGAGCCAATGTGCTAACATTGTCCTAGGCGTGCATGGTGTTTCCTTTATGGGGAAAGAAAGCCTCTCCTAACCGGCCCCCCTTTAATACTGTTCCTTTAATAATAATTCTACCGTGTGCTTTTTCTCTTCAATTTGCCTGTCATTTCACTTACTGCTTTTTAATCTGTTTGACAGTTAAGCCATGCTGGGAAAGCGGCATTTGGATGCTGAAACAGTGTTCGAAGATATTTACTAAGTATTCTTCTTTAAATTGCATTATGAAACAACTTCACTGTGCTCTTCAAGATTTACTGGAAAAGAGATAAATTTACAACTGACTGTGTTCAATGAATTTAAATGAAGCAAACAGAAAAACAAAGACCAGCGACATATAGCTCGCTTACTTTTGTATCAAATGTCCATGCAGCGCACCTGTTCTAATTCTCTTTAACGTTAGCAGAATCACACTAGATGTGTATGCGTGGGCATGATGCAAAGTTTCAAAGTGTGCAATGGTATTTCCAGCATGACACTGCAAGCCTTGCCTAACATTGTACTGACACACATGGTGGCTAACTTTTGTGGAATCGGGTCTCCTCTTTTTACTGACACACGTGGTAGCTAACTGTGGAGTTTGGTCTCTTCTTTCCTGTGTTCATTCTTCTTTCCCAAACAGAAACCAGAGGTTAATCTTACTTAAACTGAATTCTTCCCTTGAGCAGCTTGAAGGGTTTTGACCTAGGTTCTAGAGGATTGCATCTCCAGTGATAATACTAAAAGGTGATGTTTTGTGTGCTGTGTCTTGCTGCTGAGTGTTCTACCAGCCACACTCCTTTGTGGAAGATTTATCAAGTCTTGGAGTTGGTTTGGTACTACATTCCCCAGTCTCTGGCATGGTGTTTATTTTCAACAGTCAACTAAGCCCAACACAAAAGGATCTAATGGAACTAACCGTCTGCTTCCTGGAGAAGTGCTGTATGAAGCAAGTTAGTATTGGATAGTTGTGTGGAGTGCCTGGGAATCCAGCCACTGTACAAATAGCCAAAGAAGTTTTGGTGATGATTGACCTTTGGGCCCTTTGGTGCTGTTCTGAGACTTAAGGTTTACTTGAGTGATCCTAACACTATCTCACACTAAAGAGAGGTCCACTATAAAATAATTTCATGAGTTGGGCTCTGTGGCCATTGTCAAGTTGCTTTAACATCTGCTAAGCATGTTAAAAGTAATTCCAGGAAAATTAATTTTTTTCCCCACATCCCACCTCAGTAACTCCAAGAAGTTATGCAGCCTTGTGGGTCTGTTCCATACTGCAGTCTCTCTGGCTGTGTGCTGCTGCCATGAGAGAATTAGATACCAACATGTAACTAGTAGTTGTGTTGTCAGACCATGCCCTCCTCCAGAACTCATCACTCTGAAGGGTACATCCAGGAGGGGACCTGTCACTTCTCACAGTATTTATCACAGCCAGCCGCACGCCATCTTTCCCAGGGGCACTCCAGCTCCCTTCCTGATCTGAGTTGCCATCTGTTCCTGATAACTCAGCCTCTCCACACCATCTTGTATTCCTATTTACACCGTTTCTCGTCACAATTAGGGTCAAAGCAGATGGGCTTATTAATATCACTACACTGAGCACTGGCAGAGGGTAATGAATTCTGTACCCTTAGAGAGAAACTCAAGAATCGTTTCTGTATGCCCATTATCCCTGGATCAGGTGGAGAAGTGCCCAGGATTTTCACCACTCCCCAACTGAAGGTTGTCCCTAAAGGACGCTTGAGTTGAGTCTCTTCTAAAGACAATTGATGAACATGAAGCAATTGAGGCCTTGGGAGCACACCTGCCTCAAGTTCACTCTGTGTTCGTTTAACACGGTTGTATTCATTTTTACAGAATTTCACCTTCAATGACGACTTCAGTCCAAGCAGCACCAGTTCAGCAGACCTAAGCGGCTTAGGAGCAGAACCCAAAACGCCAGGGCTCTCCCAGTCCTTGGCACTGTCCTCGGATGAGGTACTGTAGTGGCACCATGGCAGAACTTAGTTCTTAGTCACTGGTGTTCTCCATATCCCACTGTGGGAAGATGTTGGAGGGGAGATGTAGCATGGAAGTCATCAGCATTGAGGTTTTATGTTTTACACAAAAATCTCCATGATTCCGTCCCCTCACCTCCAACATTAAAGAATAGTTTCTGAGCCTGTTGAAGCTTCTTGGGATCCCATTATACATGTAAACACAAGCGTTAGAGGCTGGGCACCGGAGACCAAGATTAGACAAACAGTTTAGATCACTTGGAAGCTGTGACTTATCTATTCTGTCTCTCCTTACCCAGTCACCCCTACTCCCCAAGTCTGAAGGTCTCCTGACTATAATATGCTCCCTGTTGAATCATTACCATCCATCGGCATGGTTCTGAAAAGGAAATAGAGCCAGAACCATTCATTCAGATGCTAGAGTGAAGATTAGCATAGCTAAGACTTACCAGGAAGTATGTATGCAGGAGATTAGCAGAAAATGGTGTTGGGATTGGCTTAGTTCTAAAAGTAGGTGGGACTCAGGGGCAGGAAATAATGTAATTAGAATTTTTCTTTACTTATGAAATAATTGTTCTTATCTCTTTTTAACATGAGTTATATGCAATGAGCCTCTTTTCCTTTAAATGTTTCTGGTCGTGTTTTCCTTGCTGGGCTTGATTCTGATGTTGTAAAATGTGTACTGTGGGTGTTGCGTGTCCTATTTCTGTAACACTCTTCTTCTCGGTTCTTTTGTTGCCACTCCCCCAGAGCCTGGATATGATAGATGACGAGGTGAGCTATCTGTGGGTTATGTGTGGTTCCTCGTCTCATTTGAACCTGTCTTGTTTTTTCTTCTTACAAGTGACTTATGCATCGTTTCAAACACTAAACACATTTCTCTGGAATGGCGGGGAAATACCCTGCAATTGTTTACATTTGACTTAAAAGAGGTAACTGGATCAAGAGACTCTAAGCCGCACCTCTAGAGGCTCTAAGCCCCACCTCCAGAGTCTTTAAGCCCTGCCTTCAGAATACTTAAGCCCCACCTCCAGAGCCCCTAAGCCCCACCTCTAGAGTCCCTCACTCACCTCCCATAGCCATTACCTGACATGGTCCATTCTTTTTCCTATCCTCTGCCCTTCCTCAGTTCACATTCTTTGTTCTTTACATGGCTCACCAAATAATCTCTTTCCTCCGAGACCTGCCATTGTCTCATCTTCTCTCAGCTCAGTGGCTCTGGGAGCTGTTGTGCCTCTTTATGCAAATAAAGAGAATGGTCTGTTGTGAACAGAGCCTGAAATTTGCAATGTGCATGTTAAGCTCTTGCTTATATTGTGTTGACTAAGAGAGATCATGGGAACTTTCTGGTCCTCAATTCCTTCATGTCTTAAAGAAATTGTGGGTGTCAGTTCCCTGCCTTCCACACAGGGTTGCTTTCTGCTCAAAGAAAACAGTACCTGGGAAATTTCCCTAAGGAGTCTCGAGGGCTTTGAGACTTTCCTGTAGAAAAAAGGAGACCTTGATATCTTTAATGTGTTTTTATATAACTTTACCATTTTCTAAAAGGATAAGTTAAAGTGATGTATTACATGTGGAGAACTATGAAATAATTATTTTCCACATCTGATAATATCTCCAGGGTTATTTTTTATAAAATTATCAATGTTGGTGTGTGCTTTTTTGATTTTTAAGTTCCTACATTTTTAATGGTACTTTGTCTATGGGATATTTTTAATTTTCCATCCACCAGAATTAGATAGGTAATAGACACGTTTCTTCTAACACAAGTAGAACTATTATCATTCAATGATTTACAAGCAAATATAGCTCTCGTAACTTGAGAAATTCCTTTGCTGGCATAGTATGAGCCTAGTGTTTGAGTCACTTAACAACGCTGCATACATTCCTGTCTCAGATCCTTGATGACGGGCAGTCTCCCAAACACACTCCGAGTCAGAATCGGGCCGCTCATGAATGGAGTGTGCAGCAGGTTTCACACTGGTTAATGAGCCTAAATCTGGACCAGTATGTATCTGAATTCAGTGCCCAGAACATCAGTGGGGAGCAGCTCCTGCAGCTGGATGGAAATAAACTAAAGGTAAAGGATTCTTTTCTGTGTTAGTTACTAGGTATGTGTATTACTTCAGCATCTGACATGGTGTCATCAGCTGAGAGTGTTCTGCATGTCCATGTGGTAGTTTTTGTCAGTACTTATCAGAAAAGATACTGGATTATTTTCAGTAGAAAAAAAAGCTTCAAGAAGCCCACAGGTTTTGACTCGAGATAGGCTGCTTAGAGAGTTGGGGGCCTTTTCCTTTTCTTCAACAGGTAATACATGACGGCTATATCAAAACCACTCTCTGCCCATTGTACTGTTAAGTTTTAATAATGGCCAGTATGAATCTTCCTTTCTCCTCCATGCCCCACCCCCTCCTGTCCACTACTTGAGAAGTGAAGCAATGTCCCCAACTTTCTTCCCCAAACCATCCTCCCTGTCACCTCCCCTACACCTTCATTTCCACACATCTGGCCCATCTCTCTTAGAGACTGAGGTGGTGCCCAACTCTACTGAGAAAGGGCAAGAGGGGGGTACAGCCAGCTCTACACACCCCTCCCCACTGCTAGGCTGATGGATACATGAGTATCACTTGACAGTCTTTGAAAAGGTTAGAGATCAATCAATAGCTGTAAATATGAAGGGCCCATTGACAACTGTCCCTGTTAGGGAGATGGATGCATCCTGCTGTTGATGCTGAAGGTCATGGAACATTTAAAGTACACAACAGTCTCCCCAATTCTGAATTGCACACTCATCTAGCCACCTAGTCATTGTAATCAGACCTCCTTTATAGGTGTGCCTTGGGGGAGACAATGGCGGAGAGATGCTTGGGCATCCTGGCCCCAAAGACATGGTTGGTTCTCATTGTAAATAACCACACTGGCAGAAAGGAGGCCATTTTTGTTCTCCCCACCCCTCTTCGAGCCTCCTGTAGCAGTAGGTGATCTGTTACCCTTTGAAGATATCTATGAGTTTAGCAATACTTTAGCTGAAGATTGAAGAAGCAGGATCATGCCCTTTCTGTTTATTCCCTCCTTAGTCACCAGTTTGGAAAGCATTTTCTTATTAATGACTTCTGGAGTGTATTTTGCAAAGAACTTCAGAGAACAAGGCACAGACCCTCAGTGCATACGGGATTTAGCACATGTGCTCTGCTTTTCCTCAGCCTTGACCTCCTCCTTCTACGTTTAACTAAGGTCATGAGATTAAACATGGTGTGATGTTTTCCTCATCATAAACAAAGAGGTCAGCAGTTTTTCAGATTCCTTTTGTACATGTGTTTCCTCTGTAGGCTCTTGGAATGACATCATCCCAGGACCGAGCTCTGGTTAAAAAAAAACTGAAGGAAATGAAGATGTCTCTGGAGAAGGCTCGAAAGGCCCAGGAGAAAATGGAAAAACAAAGAGAAAAGCTGAGGAGGAAGGAACAAGAGCAAATGCAGAGGAAGTCTAAAAAGTCGGAGAAGATGACTTCCACAACCGAGCAACCGTGAGCAGTTAAGGCCTCACCTCCTCCAGTAGGTGGGGAAGCTTGAGAGAAGTCCCGCCCCTTCCTGCCCCCACTCTCCTGCAGAGGATGAGGAAGAAACTGATGGAGATGAAGCCACTGTAGGTGGTTAAAGAACTGTGTGTTGAATGCACTCTAGATTTTAACCTAAAATAACCCCTCGCCACCACCTTTGCTTTATTGACAAACCCCAAGCATCATTTTTATCTTCTACTTACCAACATCCCGCGTTGTGTTAAGTGTGTGGTGCCACTTGGAGGACCAGCCTGGCCCAGCCAATGAGAGCAGGACTCCTTCTGGTGCTGTGAGTGGAGTACCCAGAATTCTCAGTGAGAGCCCCTGAAACTGAGGTAGTAGCGTGTGATTGTTGGTGTGGAGATGATACCTGGGGCAGCGCCCCTGAATTCTGACTATAAGGCAAGTCAGTTCCACTGTGGGGCTGTGGGTGCCCAGCACATGATTGCCAGCTGAGGGGAAGAGCAAGCAAGTGTGCTATCACGCTTGCTGGGAATCAGAACAAGGGGAAATAGTAGCTATTTATTAACTCTAGAAGTAAAAAGCCTTAACCACACAGATGTGGGTGTACTTCGGGGCTTGGAGGATAGCATTTTCCTCCAGGTATTGTTGAACAAAGAAGAAAGAAATGTCGGAGTGTAGTGCAGCCATGGATGTCGTGATCTGCTGCTTTGTTTGCCGGTGCTGCAAGCCCAGTGTTTGAGCAGCACTGACAAACACGGCACAGCTCCTTCCCCCGCAACACATTGAACAGGAAATTGATTTTTAAGGAAACCAACATCTTCAGGTTTCCTCTCCTGGGACATTCTGGCTGGCCTTCAGCCTGCCTGTGACACAATTGTGAACTTGTCACATATTTTCTACTCAGAATTTCCCAAGTGGGCTCAGTTAGTGTTTTAACAAATGTACTTTTAAGGACTTAAACCTACAGATACTGGTTAGAGATTAAGATTTGAGTAACAGTCAACCAGAGAACTTTTGTTTTTCTTTTTTTGTTTTTTTATGCACACATAATTCTTTCCTGTGAAGGACACCCATCACTTACATTTTAGAGACATTTTGAGTGACTTTCTAAGCCATTCTCTTCCATATTCTAGAAAGTTCCAGATTTGTTTAAAACAGTATGTGGGACAGATTTTTCACAGTGTAAGAGCTAATATTACTTGAGTCCAGTATTAAGGATTTCAGTATTTCACCAACCTGAGTTGAACGCAGGAGACTGGGGGAGGAGAGGAACAGAAACTGTTCTGGAGACATTTCACACCCTGAGGGTTTTTATTTGTTTGTTTGCCTTTAGTTTTGCTTTTCTTTTTGCTAATGTATCTGTCATTAATGCATCAACTCTAAAACCCTGACATCATCTACTTTCTGATGGACAGATTTCAAAGTAGAGCTTGATGAATCCTTGGATTTCAGGGTATTCACTTCCTTTACGCCACCAAGCCTAACATATGCCCACAGGCCTGTGCATCTCTCCTCTGGATGCGCAGGTGTGCAGGGCCTGCATCAGGAATCTGCTAGGGTAGAGGTCGGCTGCCTGTGTGGCCTCACTTTGTATTTTAACATTGTGACTTTTCATTTTTATTGTTATTACTATTTTTGTAACATGAATTCTGAGATTATCTGAGCTAGAAACTTAATCCTGTTCTTTCTCCCAGAGCCTGCTTCCCCTGCTGGCCCAGAGCACTTCTGTTAAGTTTTGGTCCTTCTGGTACAGATCCACTTCAGTTTGAAACATGATATGGGAGTCGCATTGTGGTCTGCACGAACCAGACCCCTTCACGGTTTTCTCGTGGAGTAGGGTGCTGGGTGCCTGTTTATATCTTCAGATGCCTCATGCTTTGCAATTTACTAATATTTTGAGAAAGCGAGAGACATGTTACTAAACTACACATTCAGTAAATCTTTCCTAATGCCAGAAGACTAAGCAAATATCTGGCAATACTAATACTTGCTATTGTAAATTTTAACCATTTTTCTTTTCTTTGAGGGATAAAAAAACTGGATTGCACTGGAAACTTCTCTGTGTTCATTTTCCAGAGTGAAAACAGAAGGGTGATCATTTTAAGTTGTGTTTACACTTTGATGATAGTTGAAAATGAATGTATATATTGGAAATGTCTGCAAGTCTGCCTCTGCCTGTAATTTATAACCTCTTGTATTGCGTTTCTTAAATACAGTGTTCTCACTGTAACTTTATTAACACTCCCTGCTTGGATCAACGTTCATCTGACAGTTACAAATCAAATTAATACTCCTTACATCATTTAGTTTATAGTTCAGTCATTTTGATTTTTAAGTTAAATTATTGTAATCTTAGACCAAAATGGATTCTTTTGACGTTGCTACTTAAAACTAGTAAAATCGTAAAAGGCTCTTGATTTCACTGTTTGGCAAAGGATAAAAGACGCACTGGTTGATCCAGTGTAGAAACAAAGTGAAGGACCTCAGACCTCGTGAGCATTTTGATTTCTTGTTCGCTCCTTTATTAACTGTGGTGCATGATAATAATTGAGTTTCCAACATCTTGCCTAATTCTTTCTTTAATGCTGTAGTTTTCAGGGTTTATACAATTTAACAGAGAATTGTTGCTTCACGAACTTTAAGAATTTTAAGCGGTTGTTAAGCTATCAACAAATGAACAGAAGGGGTTGTCTGCATAGTGTGAACCATAAACTCTAGTGAAGACTAGTGGGCCCCCACCAGAAACCAAGAGTGTTTGGGGTACAGGTTATATTCAGGAGTGGGGGACGTGGTGAGGCCCTGCCATAGTTGGAGAACATTGGAGTAGAGTCGGGGTCAGGGTTCCACTAAAGAACTTTCCACTGATGTCTGTGATTAAGACCACTTCCTTTAAAGCAAATCATCCTTATATATAATCATTTCTTTCTCCTTCCCAGCATCAGGAGGGTCCTGTTAGAGCCGAAACCATGCTCTATCTACCTTAGTACTCTGACAAAGCCTGTCATTACTATCATGACATTAAAGCCGTCTGCCATCCTTTCGCGGGGTTAAAATGGACTTCCCCCTCCCACCTCATGTAGACTTTTAAAATACCATAGTAGTTTATATCACACTATGAAAGGAGCTAATGTCAAACTCCGCTTGCAAGAGGCACAACATGGGACTACCAACTTTGTTCCTTTATTTTAAGAAAGTTAGTAGCGGAGGGACGAGTGCTCTTGCTACGCTACTGTTCATGCCGGAAGTGTTTACCCTGAGATCTTAAATATCTTAGGCTTAAGCTGCAAGAATGTCCACAGGTCAGCTTTAGCACCTGGGCCTCTCTGGGCTGTGCTGACAATGAAGAATTCTCTCTTAGGATCTTTGTTCGGTAGGATTAACTTGTACCTGAAAATTATATAAGAAGAAACTGATTTCATTTATACAACTATTCTAAGTCATTTATAAACATTAGAAGTTAGAAAAATTTGAGGAGGACCATCAACATTTAACAAGGGTATTTAAGGTGATTCTGGAGGATGGAAGGCAAGTAATTCTAAAAGAATTCGATGTGTATTGCCCTTTCATACACTGGGATAGTTAAGAATTACCAAATTCCATTTGAGTAACTAAAGCCTCTTCCCACAGAGCTGGTGATAAGGAATATCTCACTTTGGGGAACAGGCATTAGGAGGGTTTATGTCACTCACTTCAATGCTAAAACAGACCCTAGTGCTACCTGGGTGAAAAGAATGGAAAGAATGGACCTAATTTGCACATTTTCTTAATTTCTTTGAGTCAGGGCTCCACGTGTGTCTAGTTGTAAAGCAGAGCTTGTGGAGGTGAGGTCAAACGGAAAGCATCCATGCTTTCTTCCCAATCTGTTCTCATGGTGAAAGCACAAAGGGAGGGAGGGGGTCGTCTCAAGGCAACATTGCAGGAAGTCTGTTTCACTGTTCAATCCTGAAAGTCAGACTGAGTGTACTGACTGGTTTTGTTTGCTTTTGTCTTGAATTGTTAAAGTCCCATGAAATTTTACCCTAATCCAAAACAAGGGGTGGTTAGGGGGGGAGCGATATCACCAAAGAAAATACATATTTATGCCTTGAAAAGTACATTGAAGTAGCTGGAGTGTCCAGTTAGGCAGAACGGAAAAAAGCCTGCACAGTAAACTGCCCTTGAGAGCAACACGGGCTCCTCACACAAATGCACAGTGTCTCCTGGAATGTTGGTTACTTAAAACTCTCATCTGTAAGCACCTAGAGCTGGGACTCAATCCTCAGAGTAGGAGGCAGAAGAAGGCCCATGCTTCCCTACCCCTGCCCCTACCTACCCCAGACCATTCGGGATCCATCGATGTGCAAGGCAATGTGCAAACAGTAAGAGAAGAAGCCACAAATTCTCAGTTACGTGCATGCCACTTGTGTAGGTGTCAGAGCTGTGTGTGTGAATATATCCCCCACGTAGCACACACGTATATACCTTAAGCACGTGGCACAAAAAATATACTCTCTATGGACTACAGTGATGTTAGTTAGGACCCTGGGCTGTAATCATGGCATCTTTGCCACTTTTTGTGTTGCATATACATTGAATGGCTCATAGATTTTAAGAGATTTTTTTTTTAAATCTAAGTATCCTACTAAATGCACTTATGCTTCTAAATGTTTATATATTTTGGTAAAATTGATTTACTAGATCTTTGGTATTGTATTTTAGTAAGGTAAATTTTCCTCAGATGTTTGATTAATGCTTTGATGTCAAGATTGCACATATTTTAGTTAGAACTCAGAAGACAGTATGCAGCTTTGGGCATTTTCTACTGCAGGCCACCTGCAGTTTTCTTGACTAAATTGCACTGTGTTTCCTCGTGTATCAGCTCTCACCTCTAAAATGAGATAGATCCTCAGTAGCCATGATGCTTCTGTTGCTGACTACTGGCTCTCTCGTGTGGCCACTATGTACTTCCTAAGCCATCTGCTTGCAATGGCATTTTGGTTGCCACCAAAAATAACACAATGGATTCTGAGTCTATGTTGTTGGAAGCTGTACACATCATTTCCTTCGGCTGCTTTATGCACGCACACAAGTTTCTTGTTAAAGATTTAAGCATTCAGCCACGAAATAACAATTGGCCAGAAATACCCTAAATTGCAGTTACAAAAATTAAAAAAACAAAAACAAAAACAAAACAGGAAGTGATGCTGCAGCTAGATAACAAGGTCGGGCTCGATCCGTCACAAAGAACTGTCAGCGTGCATACGTGGACTCTCCTCAGTATTATTTAATGTCATAACTACTGCTTTTGTATTTTTTAATGATGTTTTGATGAAACCACTTGTGCATCTGCTATAGATCACTGACAAGACTGGGCAGCTGAAAGCGACAAGGAGAATGTTCTACCGTAAGACCTGATGTACGGTCCCCTTTCCTTATGCACTGCTAAAGGGAAAGTGGCTTGAAAGTATTAAAGTCTGCTAAGTGTGCACGACAGAGGACCCGGACTTTGTAATTTGTACATTTTGCTGTCTGGTCATTTGCATGGAGAGACAGTAGTGCCACATCCGATTTGTTCACTGGCGCTTGATTAGTGTGTGCTGTTTCCACTGGCATTCTTGACTTTTCGGTTTTCAGAGGCATTCAAAGCAAACTCTACCCTCTGCCGTCAGTGGCCCATTGTTTTTTGACCATCTAAAAATACCTGTGATTAAACTTAACTTGTTAGTGTAAATAAATCTCTTGCCAATGAGTATTATTGTTGTTAGCTGATGAATGCAATAAAGGAAATACTGAGGTCTCTCGGAGTACGTGTTTTTTTTTTTTCTCTCTCTCTCTCTCACTTTTTTCTTTCCTCTTCCATTTCCACCTTCAACTAAAACAAGCCCTGACTGGGTAAACCTGCACTAACTGTCAAAACATCTCTCTCCATCAAGAGCAAAGTGCACATTTTTCATGGAAATGAAACTAAAAATAAGTTCTAACTCTGGCAAAGTGTAAATTGGCAGCTAGAATTACCCTTGAAAGCACAATTATGGAACTGGGCATGAAGCTAAAGAGCAGGGCCTTCGGCTGGAGCCCTGGGTCCCCGCTTCCCCTGCCCCTCTGTCACAGCCTCACCATCAAGTTCCCATTACCCATCAGCCAGAGGAAGTTGAATGATAAATCCATTAAGCCCTCAGTCTCACACAACAAGAAGCAAGCCAAGCCGAGAAGGAATCAGGTCCAGCCTAGAACACTGGGTTATTTTTTAAGCCGTTTTCATTCTCAGATCACCAAGACTGAGAAAGTAAGAATAAAACCAATGAAGACTATTGACCGAAACTTCTCAGCCTCACGGAGTAACGTGAGCCTGTTTCCCTCCATTTTGGAAATTGCATTAAAAATCCCTTACCAAATTCTTCCCTGCCTTAGAAAATTTTGAATGCATGTCATGGGAAAACAGATAGCTTCATTTTTGGCTTTTGTTTTCTCTTTTTGGAAGAATTAGCTTGATTCATCACTGCAGGTGTGATGGAGGATAGCTAGGCAAGAGATTATTTTCTTTTTAAAGAAATATATGGAGTTTTCTTTCCTAAGTACCACGCTCACAGTCATAACCAGTGTTTCAGACAGTCCAGCCTCCAGGATGTGAGTAACGAAGGCACCACGTAAATGAACACTCACAGACACCTGGTGCCATGTACTAAACTGACTAAAATCACTTTAATTTCATTGTAAGGAAAGTGGTTCTTTTATGAAAATAATTTTTATTTATTATTAATTTGGTTTTCCTGACATGAGACCTTACTTCATAGATTAACTTGGCTTGGGGTTCGTGGTCCTGCTGTCTCAGCTTCCTAAGTCTAGAATTATTATAGGATTGCATCATGATGAATGGCTCCAAAAACTGCTTTTGTTTTATATTTTTAGTCTACTGTCTTAAATGATTGACAACTTTCAGTTTCTCATCAAACCATTCCCTGCACCTTCCACTCCCCCCCCATGCCCCGCCCAAAGCTCACCACCACCAGATAAATGCCATGGCAAGAATCTTAGAAGTAGTTCATCTCTAAACTGGCTGCCTCTATGATCCTAAGAGATAACCTGCACTGGGTTTCTGTCTTCAAGACAAGCAGATGTTAGTACTTAAAAAATCTCTTGTTTCATAACCACTATAAGAAAAGAGATTTTCTTCTTAGTCAGGTCTCTTAGAAAATAGCCAAGGGTTGTTGATCTTTCTATTTTTTTTAAACTTAGTTTATCATCCTCTCCCTACTGGTCTTCATAACAAGCTAGAGTAGTGCAAATAAAGCCAAACAAAACAAAACAACAAAAACAAAACAAAATAAAACCCATCTCTGGTATCAGCTGAGCAATGTGGGCTTGTCGGGTGGGGCACTCAGCACTGCATCAATCGGTTATAGCACACTCCTGAACCAAGCCTCTACAAAAGAAGCAAATTCCTCCTTTCTTTGGACCAATATAAAGAGAATTTATAATGTGTCAAGATAACAGAAATCATGTTCGGGTGTGATAAGCTTCCCAAGGATCGTAAGAGTCTCCTACAAGCTGTACCCACGGCGAGGTTGGAAAGGGTCACTGTGAAAACAATGCACAAAAACAATTTGCCTCCGGGAGAGAGCGGAATCTCAGTTCTATTTCCTGAGGAAGTCGCAGAGAGAAGGGGGAACCCAGATGTCAGGCCGTGCTGGTCCATCCATTGGCTTCATGAGGTGCCGAGAGTGGTCTTCATGATAATACTTTTTCAACATCGGAAGTCCCTATATGACCTAATAGTCCCCAAAGTTGACCAACTACACTCTCTCCTTAAGGAAAGACAGCAATTCAGAAAGACACTCACATGGTTTCGGGGATTGTATGTATTATGGGGAAAGTATGTTTGGAGTTACATAAAAGCTATTGCTGATTTTCCCAATGATGTCACAGACTGCCTGGGGTAACTAAAAGGAGGAAAAATTCCTTCTGGTTCATTTTGGAGGCCTCAGTCCACATTCTAGCTCCAATGTTTCTGGTCCTTCAATAAGATAGCATCTCAGCTCTAGTGTCTGGTGGAAGTTCACCTCAGAGCCAGCAGGAAGCAGAGAGGAGCAAAAAGCTGGGGACCAGATGTAACCCGTGAATGCATTCCTCCCAGTGACAAACTTCTGTCGGTGAGGTCCTACCTCATAGAGTCCCCAATACCATCCCTAGCGAAGGACTAAACATTCAACATATAAGCCTGTAGAAACATTTCATATTCAGCTCATAATGCAGGTTATATGGGCCTTGAGAAATTTAGCCATTTTGGTGAAAGAGAGTTTTTATTAATAAATGATGTCTTTGAGTAGTCTGAGACTGACACTCAAGAAATCCTTGCTAGTTAGGATCTATTGGCAGGAAGCACTCTCCTTCTTCCTATGTCTGAGATTAAGGTCAACATTCATTGGTCAGCAGAGATCACTGTGGTAGGCACCTTTCAGTATGGCAGAAGATTGAAATAATGGCCTCACTTTTAATGACGTGGGTGCAGCCAGCCTGTCACAGATCACAGTAAAGAGCTCTGTGGAACACAGTGCCAATCAGCAGTTTTCCTTTGTACACAGAGGCGACTGTCGTACCTTGCAATACTGTGCCATTCTCTGCATAAACTACAGTTACTTTGGGATCTTCAGATAAAATGTTCTGGATTCGAAGCACCTGGCAAAGAAATAATATGAGGTGAATATTTTGTTAAGACACTTAAGTCAACTTTAAACTTTGAGTTATTTTTCCCTTAGACACATTATTTCCATATAATTTCATCAATTATGTTCTGTTCTAAAGTTATTTTAAGATCGTTGTTTCCTCATTTGTGATTGGTCGAGTTTTGACCACGTGATCCTTAACGATAGCAGTGAGCCTATGAGCACACGTGGGTGAGGCAGGGCATATAAACAAGCACCACAGCCTGGATGTGAGACTTTAGGGTATAATAAGGAACATAATAAATGGAATGCATACACTGAGTTTCTGTTTGGGGAGACGTGATTTGATTGTTCAGTTGGTTGATTAGCGCAGAGACAGTCTTTCTACATATCCGAAGCTGGCTTTGAACGTGTACTTCTCCCGCCTCAGACTTAAGTATTGGGTTACATGTGTGTGTGTGCACGACTATGCCTCAAAATATCTTCATTTACAGTGTAGACAAAAGTAAAAGCTTCACCCAAGAAGTCATCTCTCTGTGGCATACATACCCAAACTTGAAGGTCCAACCTCTTAAGTAGATATGATTTTTAAGTTTAATTTCCTTCACTTATCTGAGAAATTTAATCACACCATTACTGATCATGTATTTCATGTTAAATTTGCCATATGGCATAGCTAGTACCTGAGTTTTTCCGGTAAGAAAACAACTTTAGATAACAAAACCTAATACAAAGAACATATTGCTGAGGCAGGGAATGCAGGGTGTCTAGGGTCTTCCGTTTACTATTGGTGTCTTCACTGCAGACTTAGATGGGTGAGACTAAATTACTCCTAAATGCTCCTTTGACAAAGATAAAATACTGTGACTTGAAGAAAAGAAAGCCATCATTGCGGAGCACCTGTGTGGCAGTGTGGGGAAGCCAGGGCCTGGGCACAAACGGATCAATGGGACGGTTCAAATGACTGCAAACACAGTTAGCTCTGCAGACATAAGTCCTAGGACATTGCTGTGATATTAACTTGTTATTACAAAGAAATAGATAAGGATGCACCTCAGTTTAACAAGCCTCTTGTTCATAAAAACTAAATCTGTAGGCAGTGTATTAAGAAGTATTGTATTCCATTTCCTTTACCAAATTCATCATCAGAATGGGAGCAGTTCTTTTTTTCCCCAAAACAATAAAGTAAATCCTTGCTAGAGCAAAGGACCAAGTTTCCCAGATGAGCTACCAAGCAAGGACAATTAGAACTGAACATCCGACTCAGCTTTCTTTATACGCTCAGCACTCCACAGCATACATCTCTTCAATTCTATTAAATGTACAGTAGAGGAAGCCTAATAGCAAAACAAACCTAGCAAAAGTTACAAAGGATTGGCATTAAACACAGTCATAATTTCCTATAAATATAGGAAGAGGTTTGTGTGTGTGTGTGTGTGTGTGTGTGTACCTTTTTAGGTAAGACTGATTTTAAACAAAGCTTTAAAAATACATATTCATACAATAAAGTAATAAAGTAACACCAGGTTGTTTGATGGAATAACAGGAATAGATACTACATCACTAAAAACTCAAAATACGTGCTGTGAGAGATCTAGTGGGTAAAGGGTCTCACTGCTAAGCCCAACAATCTAAGTCTGCCTTCCAAGATCCACACGGTAGAAGGAGAGAAGCAATCTTCCCACCCTCAAGTTGTCCTGTGAGCCCCACATGTGTGTCAGGGCATGCACTTGCGTGTGCACATGCACACAGACATTCAAACACATAAATAAATGGAATAAAAAGTCAAAATAGGGACCACTGGATAGTGGGTAATGAGCAAGTGCTGAGGGCAAATGGGATTCCAATTTGTATTGTTTATACTGTAAATAACTTCAAAGTAACCTGCCAAATAAAGACACTGGACAGAACAGGGTATTTGAGTACTATAAGGAAGGTAGGAGAAGCCTTGCTGGGGATGTAGATAGGATGGCCATACGCTGGTCCTCTGCATGGCTTCCTACAGTCAGCCTTCTCCATAGGTTTCACATCTGCAGATCTAGGTGACCTCAGACAGAAATAGGTAGGTGTATATGTGTGTATGTGTGTGTGTGTGTGTAATATACATACGTGAATACAGCAAGTATACATGTTCATTTTCTATCACTATCCCTTTAATAAGGCCATATATATATTTATCTAACATTTGTAGTGTGTCAGGTATTATAAGTGATATGAAGGGCTTTAAATATACAGAAGTGGCTAAGGAGACCGTTCTGTCGGTAAGAGCACTTGCTCTGTAAATGTGAAGCGCTTGCTCTTCCTTGAGTTCAGATCCCTAGCACCACAAAAAGAGCTGGGCATGGAGATTCGAGCTTGTAATCTCAGCACTGGGGCAGTGGAGGCAGGCAGACCTTTGGCTTATATCTAGCCTATTGGCAAGCTCCGGGTTCAGTGAGAAGCCCTGTGTCAGAAAGAAGCAGCTGGGAAGAGAAGCACCATTGACTTCTGGTCTCCTCCTATATGTGCACAGGTACAAAGGTCCACAATCTCACATATATACACAGAATCAATGTATACAAGAGGAGGGACGTGCATGGATCCTGCTACAAATACCACATAACTTTGTATTAGGGACTTGAGCATCTCTGGGTTTTATACCCGTGGGAAGTACAGACGCAGTTCAGCGTAGACAGCGAGAGAGGCTGTAGTGTTACCCTGGATGGAGGACTGATGCAGGGGAAGGGAAGGTTAAACAGGAAATGGATAACAAATGGCTGTGGTCCGTCAGTGTGACCCCACTGCACTTTTTAAACTATTGTGAATTCCTAAGTTGCAGGAACTCACTGTTGAAATAAGGATGCGGGCACCATCCATTGCTGGAAGTCCTTACTTCCAGCCTTCAGGCCCACACTCCGTAGGCTCTGACTTGACCAAAGCCTGCTTGGAGGAGCCTCTCCAGCTCCCCTTCTTGCGTGCTGGAAAGGCCTGAGGAGATGAAGTAGATTCCCTACCCCAGCCTTTTCCCCCCCTGTGGATGATTCCTGGGTGACTAAATTCCCAGGTAGGTGCTGCTTCTCTCAGTCACCCGTCCGTTTTTATTTGTGTGTTCCTTTTGTTTTGTTTCTATTTTTCCAGTGCTGGGGGAGCTTTCTTCCAGTGTTCCACACAGGCTAGATGACTTTTCTCTACTGAGTTATACCCCCAACATACTATTTATCTCCTTCTCCTTCTGGCTTTGGCGGACACACACACACACACACACACACACACACACACACACACACACAGAGTCCTTTGTTACTGTGTCAGCTCCTGTTGGTGTCCTTATACAAATGTGCCCACACCTTTGTAAACCACCCTCAAATTACTCAGTAGTAGAGCTCCACCTATGCCCTTCCTGGACTCTCAGCAGCACACTTCCACAGACCTTTTGACTTCTGAACACCCGGATCATCTGTTACATGCCCTCTCTCACTTGTACAACCAAGGAAGAACTGTGTTCTCAGTTGAAACCTGGTGGCTAGGCCCAGTGTGTATCCACTTCACCCCGCAAACTGACCTCTGAGCCGGGAGGATTCTCTGAGTCATAGAAAAAGAGCCTCATTCCATTGGGATGGCATCCAACCCAGACATCCCCTGTCACAGGATCCACAGAGATGTTATCGACAAGAGTGTCAAAGTCGAGGACCTGCCAAAGTACAAGAGACAAAGCATGAGGATGGGAAGAGCTGGCTAGGGACAGTTCAGGAGCCGGTCCTCCTGCTCTAGGCCACAGGAATCCAACTCAGCCTATTTCAACTTCACTGCAGGGATGTGTGTGGCCTTCTGGCCATTCTGTTGGGTTCAAAGACATGCTGCGTACAGGGGACGATTTACAAAACAAAGGCTGGCTCTCAAGAGTTAAATGACATCATTTGTACATGAATATAAAGCCAAAAAATTATTCAAGTGTAGCACCAACCCATTCTTTGTAAAGAAGCACGTACATGTGAAATGTTTACAAGTATTCCAAAACCAAACAAGAGAAGTGGATTCATTTCTGAGGAGGAACATGGAGGAAATGTAGGTTTCTTTTATGGCTAATCATAGGCTGTGTAGCCAGGGAAATAATGATCACCTAGGGTCTAGTTTTTGCCTTGAAGTTGAGGGAAAGTTTGTTGTTTTGCTTCCTGATGTTATTCAACTCGTTGCTCTTTTGCCGTTTTTTCTCTAAATATAAGCTGCAAACAGATGATGGCGGCACAGATTGCTGTCGTGGCTTGGCGCCGGCTTCATAAATAATAGCAACAATTCCTAATTCCTCCATTCATCATCCTGGCTGCCTTCTACTGGGAAGAAACCCCATCTATTTGTTTACCTCTAATTCTCACTGGAGAAACAATATCTTCTGTGCACTTCTGGGTCCAGCCATCTCAGTACCCAGGGACCCCAGAAATAACTCGTCGTGACTCTCTGAAAAGGTCTGAGCGTGGGTAGGCAACTGTAATGTGCTGCCACTGCCCTCTGCTTCCTGCTCAAAATGAGAACTGTCCCCGCGTGTCCACGGAGGGATTAGAGGGTTCAGACAACCTGGCAGAGCTTCACTCGGACTGTCAGGGAAAGCTGTCAGACTTCAGCCAGGAAAGAGGCTGCATTAGTCATAGGAGGTGACTGAGCACGCAGTCACAGGTCAAAATCTACTCCTGGCTCTTTTCAGCCCCCCAACCCCCAGAGCCATCCACCTGGGTGTCAGCTTTCTACTTACAGGCTTGCATTAGCTTCTTTGAGTGAGGAAAAGGTGTTATCTAGTGTTCCACCGTTAGCATGGAGCAGGGAATTTGCCAGTAGCAAATTCCATGGTAAGTGAAGGCCTGCTGAGAACCCCCATGGGAGTGAGAGGGGCACAGGAGCCCATCCACTCTGCACACAATTATCAGCTACTCTGCCAGGCACTCAACTCAGCACCTGGAGTGTGCAGAGTACTAGACAGACATAGCTTCCACCAAAGACCAGTCGCCATTCAGCAGACAGCCTGATCTGGATCCAGAAATGCACTCTTGCCCTGTAAATACCCAATGCCTAGCCAAGTGAACAAAATAAATAAAATAAAATAAAATAAAATAAAATAAAATAAAATAAAATAAAATCTATTAAAATGGGCATCTGCATACCATCACATAACCCCACAAAGACACGTGGGAGATACTCAAGTCTAAATAAGAAACTGGATGGCATGTGGATAAAGTAGCTCAGCTGCAAAGTGCTTGTAAATTTCCTCAACGGGGCCTGGGTTCGATCCCCAGAACTACCTAAAAGAAATGCCCTAAATAAGGAACTGTTTGGTGTTGTTTACGTGTTGGTTTGTTTTGTTTATGTTAGCACCAGGATATTTTAAGAACTCCAGCTGACTGAAATATGGAAAATTCTGCGTCTTAGAGCCTTGGGAAGGAGGAGAATGCCTTTCACTGTGGCAATATACAGGCAACACACCATTTGTCGTCATAGCCATTTCTAGGTGGACAACTGAACAGTAGCAGGGACAGGCACATGTGTGTGCAGCTGCCCCCAACAGCCAGCCATCTCTAGAACTCTCACTCAGCCCAAGAGGAACTCTGAAACCATTACATGACTATTTCTCATTTCCCATCATTCCACTGTTCCAACAAATTTAAAATATTTTAATTATTCTGTTGGGGGTAATATCTTGCTATATAACTATATAACAATGTAGCCTCTGGCTCAGAATCCCCATCTTAGCCTTCTGAACACGGGGATTACAGGTGTGAACCACCATGGATGGCTCGAGATCCTTCAAATAAGAGAAGGCATAAGGTTTGTCCTCGTTGTCTGGCTTATTTCACTTAGCATAATGTCGTAAGTTCATCAGTGTTGTATCCTTTGTAAGACTGAATAATGTCCCATTGTATGACAGCATTACACTTAGGGCAAGACATGCGCTATTCACCTTCATCACAGATTTGAGAATTCAACAAGTTACTCAAGTCTCTTGGCATTCTGAAGTATTCCTGGACTAATAGAAAATCACATGATCTCTCCAAAGAATGAATGTCATTGCATTTGACAGGGTGGCTTCTGCTAAGTTGATTGTAATGAGGAGAGATGACCTTGTTCTGTTACCAGATGTGGAAGCCAGACCTGACCCCCCCTCCGCCCCTACAGGAGCAAAGCCCTTGAATTCCATGTTGAGTGTATATTGAATTGAGTTTTAGTGTAACATTCCTTAACGTTCACTTTGCAGTAGTGCCTGCTGTTATAAGCACAGTCCGTTGTTACTCCCTGAGCCAGTTGGAGTGTGTGAAATTTCGTTTCTCTGCAGCTAATATTAAACTAGCTCTGCTGATGAGTTTTAATGTCAAGCACGATGTTAGATTTGATGTTACTCTGAGGCAATTTCCTCTGAGTGAGGCCCCTTGTGACATTTCCTGGGACATGGTGACAGAAACAGTCATGCAATTGCCAGTGACAGTGCTTCTTGCTGTGGGCATGGGTGTCGGCAGCATGGTGTCTTGTGGCACTACAGTGACAGGGACCACTTTATAATGTTCTATTTGCGTAAGCCTCCTTTCTTCCCCTTTATGCAATTAAACTTTCTGACCCAAACTTTTAGCCTAGACCAGAATTTGAAGTGGAAAAGGTGAAGCCCTGATAAGTATTAAGTTCACCACAGTAATTAAACAAATCTTTGTTAAATGCTTATTAGATGTTAGCAATCCTTCCAGTAATGAACAGAAAAGAAAATCTGTCCTGGTGGGTCCTATAGATAATAAAGAAGACTTGTAAAATGTACAGTGTGCTAGTAATACACATGGAAAGCAAAAATTAAGCCATTGAGGAGTCAGGACTTATGGCATAGTGGGGCTGGTGTGCAAGCTGTTAGTAGTTTGGGTTAGGGAAGGTCTCACTGAAGTGTCCCATCAATAAGAAGTGAAAGAGTGGAGAGTGCACAGAGACCTGGAAGACAAGGGCCAAGGGTTTGCTGCTGGGTCCCTGGGATGATCTAGAAAAAGGAGAGGTGGCCCTGGGGGCAGATCTGTAAGTAGCCAGGTCACCCGTGCAGCCCTTGTGAGCATGTGGCTATTGTAGAGGAAAACTGAGGTATGACAGGAGACTGTGTTTATCACCATAAGGAGAGGAGAGAGAGGGAGAGGGAGAGGGAGAGGGAGAGGGAGAGGGAGAGGGAGAGACAGAGACAGAGACAGAGACAGAGACAGAGACAGAGACAGGGACAGACAGAGACAGAGGGAAAGGGAGTAGCAGGGGTTGAGGACGAGACCTGGGAAAACAAACAATCTTAAAGTTCTCTAGAGCAGAAAGTCGGAGTTGCCTAGCTGAGATGCCTAGCTTGCTGTTTTCCATTCTGCCACAGAGTAAAAGTGAACAATAAACACACAATGATACTGATGGCTCCTCACCAATAAGTGAAAAATTGCTTCACACCTACTCAAATTAGATGATTCCTTTCTCCCCACTTTTAATTTCGCAAATCAATTAGAATCTAATTATCACTCGGCAAACTTACAGTGGTAATACATCTTACCTTCAATGGCGTTAAAGTCCAATTAGCGTGCTTTTCATACACGTGAATCTTGTGAGCCAGCAACTCAGCTATATAGACATACCTTCAAAGAAGAAAGAGCTCCGTCAAAGTGCTTGAAGTAATGCCAAAAGCTGAGCTGGGAAAATTCATCTTGGAGTGGAACTTTGCTTAGAAACTAGAAAATGGAATTTATCTCAAAGCAAACTCAATTCTGAAAGATCTGGGTGAGTCCATAAAGAACAACCTATTTAATCACGGGACTGTCTTCACCTAAGGTTATAAGTTCTCATCCGTGACCAGCCGAGAAGAAACTCAATGCTAACATAGCTCTTAATATCTACACTGCACATTTTCCCCATTGATTTGTCAACCCAGTGGCAAGCTCAAGGTTCTGCATGTCAGAAGTTCCAGCTTTAGGGAGAATCCAGAAATCCTCTTACTGATAGTCCTCCGGTTCAGCCAGAGAAAGTATGAGAGAAAACAGATGTTTGTCCTCAATGGGGAGAAGTCATCCTTTCTTTCTGTTCTGAGCCTGATTCTAACATGGAGTAGGAACATGAACAAAGGGTAACACCATACACCATAAAGATTCCTGCTGAGACTAAGTACAGTACATTCTAGAACAATGAGAGAAGTAGTGTGTTATTATCTTCTGTGTGGAATCAGAGACAATATGAACAACAGAAAACTTCGGACATTACTTTTTCTGTGCTCCTATTGCTCTGAAATTCTTGGTGCTATAAGATGAGGAGGAGTATGGATGGATGGATGATGGACAGATTTTATATGTACATCGATGCTGCCCAAAGTATGGTGCCCAGACCAATAGCGATCTGTGAACTGTTGGTTGCAAAGCCAGCAGAAGAGAGTAGACTGCATCACTGACAGTCACATTGACTGTTTCATACAATAAGTATGGTGGATTGAAGGAGAAGGATCCCCACAGGCCTGTATATTTGAATGCTTATTCCAGAGTTGGTAGAACTGTTTGGGAAGGATTAGGAGATGTGTTGGAGACAGAATATCACTGATGGTGGGCTTTGAGTTGGACAAAACCTGTGTCATTTCGAGCGAGCACCTTCCCCCACCTCAACATGTAAGCTCTCAGCTACTTCTCCAGCAGCATACCTGCCTGCCTGTAGCTCATCATAAACTCACCTTCTGGGACTGTGAGCCCACAATTAAATGCTTTGTTTTATACGTTTCCTTGGTTGAACTCTCTACAGTCATAGAAAAGAAGCTAAGAATAAGAGTTGCTGATGAGGGAGGAAACCAGGGCCTTGCTTTACGTTCTGGTACAAGACCCTTCTTATGTTACAGATCCAACTGCATACTATATTCACTTATTGGAGAATTTTAAATATCAGTAGTGTTTACGTTTTCTCAAATTTCATCTTACTAACACAACACAGCAAATAATCATATTACATAGGAAAGGACTGTGTTAGAAAGCAAATCCATTGTATTCTAGAAAGCGTACATACTTGCCATCAAGGGAAATGCCAATGCCATTAGCGAAATCAAATCCTTCTGCTACCACCTGGACTTGATCTGGACTGTAGTAAACAACATTGGACCATGACAGACCCAAGTACAACTCCCAGGACCGTAAGTATGGGTCAGCGAAATAGTGATCATTTGTGGCATAAAAGCTCTCAGGACCAACAGCAGCTATATCGTTGATGCTGCAATTAAAAATACACATGATTATACATGGGAAGGTAGCATTGGAAAGCTAAAAAGAAATAAAGCAAGACAACAACAACAACAAAAAACCCTTACGCACCGGTATTTACTGAAGGTTAGTCTTAACATTAAAAGACAGGATGGAGTCTATACCATCAGAGATAGCCCAGAATCACTATGACGCCAGTTCTAGCCAATTCCCAAAGATAATAAGATACGATTATTAGCATTGAGAGACATGAATGTCACACAAGCTGTCCTGTAAATGTGGTGTTGTGGGGTGTGTGTGTGTGTGTGTGTGTGTGTGTATGTGTGTTAAGCCAGAGACCATTGTAAGAGCAAGGTGAATCAGCACACATGACGCTGACTCCTGTCAGTCAACCTCATTATACCAGAGTGAAATCATTGATCAGCTACCACTGTGGTTTAAGCATTATTAGCTGTGTGATCTAGGGGAAGATCAAATCTTTCGAATGTTGGAGGCCTCAGTTTCCTTCTCAGTGAGAGAAGGATGATGTTCTCTTCTAGCATTTGCCATAAAGTTCTGTGCCTCTTAACTGAAGGAGCCCATGAACAACGATGTTCAAAAATGAGGGGTCTGGCTCTTTTCTTTCTGATTAGCATTCTCTCTGTGCCGCTGAAAATGTAAGATATATGAGTCTATTTTTCAGCTTTAATAGGTACAATAGCAAACACATAAGTGACTCATTCCTCGCTGATTGAGGTGACGGAAGTTCCCCAGGGGGCATGATCTGAGAGAAAATTATCCTTGCTCTACTGCAGAGCGCATAGTGGGAAAGGTTTCAGCTGTGACTCAGCCAAGTTCAGGAGCAAGTGAGATGGGGCTCAGAGCCTCAGTTTCTCATCTGTAAAGAGAGCTTAAACGATTTTCCCCTCAAAGTTGCACGGCTCATTAGAAAAGCCTACGGTCCAGAATCTCAACTGTGGAATCACAGTGGGAATTACAATGAGCCAATGCTGTCAGCTTTGCAGGGAGCCGGACTCACTAAGTCTTCCATCAACAGCAGCTACTATTACCACAGTGGAAAAAAAAAGTCCATGGAGTTATGATGAGTCTGTGCAGGTTTCGGAGAAAAACAGACAAGCTGCTTCTACCTCTCTTTTTAAAGCAGATTTCAAAAATTAGTATGCTGTTCTCCGTGGAAAAGGAGTAGATTGGAGTGGTTTGGAGCAATAGCTTTGAAATTTGATATACTGTTTGAATCTGAGTCTGCCTGCTATCATCACAACATGGGGTCACAGCTTCTCACCCATCATTGAGCCACTTCCTGAAACTCAGTGTTCTTTCTGTAGCTTGGCGTGTAAAGATGAAATGAAACTGTAAGTGTAAAAGCCTTGCCATAGTGTCTTGTGTGCATAAGGGACCAATAATAATAGCCGCAATGTTGTTATTAACATGATTAAGCTTATGACAGATTTAGTAATTAAAAGATGTGTATCAGGCCGCAGAGGTGGCTCAGTGGTTCAGAGCACTGACTGCTCTTCCAGAGGTCCTGAGTTCAACTCCCAGCAATCACAATGATGGCTCACAATCATCTATAATAGGATCTGAAGCCCTCTTCTGGTGTGTCTGAAGACAGCTACAGTGTACTCATATACATTAAATAAATAATATTTTAAAAAGATGAGTACCATAAACAGCCCTAAAATATGAAGTGGCAAGTGCACCTAATAATCCTGTGTACAGGGAGCCAGATTCTAGTTAACTCTGGAACTCTAGCTACTTGCAATTGAGCTCTATCCTGCCAATACAGAATATTTTCACAACTGGCCCAGAAAAAAAAAAATTTCTGTTCTCTAAAACCAGAAACACTGAGGTGTCCAATATTAAATGGTGACTAAAAAAATAGTAATTTTTGTAATTTCTCGTTACTCTGAGTAACAGCTCTGGCTCAAGCTAATCCCAGCTACATTAATGGCTGCCATTGTCAGCTCATTAATGGCACAAATAGGCCAGGTCTTAAAAACAATTAAATCCACATGCGGCATATGCTCATGCCAATGTAGGGAGCTGCTTCCAGCTTGTGAAACACTTGTTTAAGGCAGTCTGCATAGCATCTGACAGTAGCTGAGACTCCTTACACTCTTAGTGTCACCAGCATTGCCTCAGCATTTCCACTTTCCATGTTTTCCTCTGAATCTTTCTTGGGTTCTTCAGATACTCAATGGCTTCACTCTGGCTGAGATCAGAGACATGGTGCCACCATGCCTGCCTTATGTGGGGTAGTGTTAGGCATTGAACCCAGTGTTTTGTGCATGCTGGACAAGCACTTTTTCAGCTGATCAACACCCTGGCTCCTAAAAGACACTTCTTGTATAAAAAGAGACTTCTACCTTTAATTTACCTCTAAACTATTCTCTCTACTTGGTCTTATCCTAAGTATGCAGAAAACTTGGGGGTTGACTCCTACTTGGACAATAGTGGATTAGTTAAGCTTTAGTCAGTAACTTAACTGATTCTCACTCTACTTCCTTGTCTTCAAACCTGCTAAGTAAGGAGAGAGGGGAGACACACAGGTAAAACAACATCTACGAGATGCCAAGTCTTTGCTAATGGACTGCAACAAATACAAATCTAAATCTGCAAAAACCAAGGTGGATGAATGCTGTTTTAAACTATACAAGAAGACGCTGGGCTTCTAGCCAACCATAATAAAAGTTACAGAAGTTATTTGGGGAGATAATGCTAGATTGTCAAAAATCTTTCACTGGCCCCATAGACCACTTCTTCATAGGCAAAGTGAAAAGGTAGATGTTGAGGGCTGGTGTGATTCTGTGTATACAAATGCTAAATTCTGAGCTGCAAGATCTGGTTGCTTTCAGACAAGGAAATGCTCCTGTACAACGGCCTGAGTTGTGTAAACCTTGTTCCCTAATTTAAAGCTATTGGTTAAATAAAAGTGACTACAGCCAATTACTGGGGAGAATAGAGGTAGGCGGGGCTTTAGTTGCCAGGCTGTAGGGTCACAGGTAGGGAGCATGGTGAGTAAGGAAAAAAGGAGGAGATGGGAGGAGAGAGGAAGAGAAGAAAGTGGAGGAGGAAGCAGAGATGGAAGAAGAAGAGGAGGAGGAAGAAGGGGAGGAAGAGAAGGAGGAAGAGGAGGGAGTAAGAAAAGGAGAAAGAAAAACAGAGAGAACCGGAGGTCTCCATTAGATGTGATGGACCAGGAGCATGTGGCAGACTGAAATGACCCCTGAGGACAGACTGATGGAGCAGAAACAGCCCAGGCGAGATTCAAACAGCAAGTACATGAGGAGCTCAGCTGGAAAATAGCCAATAGAGCATAGAAAAAAAAATAGTTTGGTAGTAATTCATCCAGTATTTGTGCTAAGCTGACTAAATAAATCCATAGAAATCTGCCTCAAGTGTTGGGGAGCTGGCCAGGTCATTTAAAAGTATAGAGTTAATTAAATACTACTTACAACAACAGATTTCCTTTGTGTTGGATTGAAGTGTTGAGATCGTCAGTTGTCTAACTTTTCCATGTGTTATGTTGTCTAGGAGTCTAACATGGAGCCCAGTATTCCCACTAGTAGTGCAAAACACCATTACACTGTAAAGATGTATAAGATGAACTGTGTTTGGAGTGTTCTTTTGCATATGTGTCTGAAAATCACAAGACCACCTGAGATTGGTCTTGTAAAGACATTTAAAAAAAATTTCTTGGGATGGCTTGAATAGAGATACTGAGGACAGGCGATTTGCTACAATGTGACCTAGAATAAGGAAGAAAGGAATGAGCCCACTCTTAGGTTCCCAGGGTTTCAAAACATTCTGAAGACAAACATCTAGAAGAGTTGAATGTGCTCTAGCCAGATGAAAGACTGTAGATGAACCATCCTGCACAGTTAAGGGACCTGTACATACAGAGCACCTCAGTACCTGGGCAGAAGTTTATGTGTGATGGTTTTCAGATGCAGAAGTGATCTTTCCTCTTCTTGAAATTTAAACACTTCCACAGTGGACGAGGAGTCTGGATGGTTTACCACCAATAGGTACACAGCGTTCTCTGAGAGGAGATAAAAAACAAAACTGGAGGTATTAGCAAAGCTCTCAGCTGTCAGTTCTATCCCCCACCCCAGAGCAATTTCCACCCACCTCCAAGGAGTACTTAGGATGTCAGATGGATGGAATATTTTCATCTTCGTAGAGAAAATCACTCATGATTGCTCCTAAGAAAAGTGGCTAAAGGAGAAGCTAGTGACAAGCTCTGAAGACTCACAACTTCACAGGAGAAAAAAAAAAAGCAACCTGAACTTTAGAATGAACATCACCAGCACCGAAACTCCAGATAGCTTTGTTAAGCTTTGATAGTTCAAATGATCAGCACAGGGTACCAAGCTGGGGTAAAAGGACTGAGGGTGTGGGAGCTGGACCAGATGCTGTGCTTGTGTGTAATTTACGCAGGGCCTAGTGAGCGTGCCTGCAGTTTACACAGTGGAAGATGATAAATGCCCCAGGAAGAATGTGTGTGTGTGAGAGAGAGACAGAGACAGACAGAGACACAGAGAGATACAGAGACAGACAGAGACAGACAGAGATAGAGAGACAGAGACAGAGAGAGACACGGAGATAAAAATGAAGTGGGGAGAAGTTAGACATAAAAAGTATTCTAAATGGTCCATAAGGAATGAGGTAACTCTTGAAACCTCTGAGAATATCAAATTGGTATTTAAAGAAACAGGTACACTGTTAAACAGATGTGAACAGAAAAGCCAGCTCAGATGCATGTATTTTTAATTCCTGTTAAATTTAAGTACTGCAAAGGGATATTGTAATATGATAAAGAGTCAGTGGATAATTTAGAGTCTTCATGATGATCAGAGACCTTCTTTCCAGCAAGATGGTATTGGAGCAGAGTCCTACAGAAAGTGAGGGTAAACCATGAGTATATCTGGAGAGATGAGGTGACGTGTTGAGGGAAGAGATTCTGCAAAACCCTGAGGCATGGGATTCCTTAATAGAGAAGTTGAGATTAGAGCTGAGAGAAGAAAAAGCAGGGAGCTGAGGCTCCAGAGGGAAAGAACCATGAGCTCTCCTCCTGGCGATTAGGGTAGGATCTAGGTTTGATTATTTGGGAACGTGAGGAAGAAATAACATGTCCCAAGGCTACAGCAGAATTCCTGGTGAAGAAAGAGTAGAATGCATGTTATCAGAATAACACTAACTGACGACAACAACAAAAGACAGGAAATGAAGGACAAGAGGCATCTGACAGGAAGAATCAAAAATTCCTGGGAGAATAATCCCCAGACAAAAGTGGGGATTGAAACCAGAATTCATACTGTATACAGGAGATTCTACTTCTAGAAGTTGATCCTCAAAAATGTGTATAGAGGATTAATGTGTAAGAATTTCCCCCCAGAACTGCTTGTAAAGAGAAAAAAAGAAGTGAACCTCTTCCTTACATACATGCGGAGTGGCTGTGCTCCAGAAGTCTCACACAACTGAACCCTTGAGAGCCCCCAAAGTGGATCTAAACTCACAGACACAAAAAGGAACCCAGGACACAGTATTGAAAGTGACAGCTACCTATTAAAGGGTCTGCTAATACTACACCGATTCTATTTTTTTAAAAAGTAGTATACACACACTTCTTTATACATAAAATATTTTGAGAAGAAAATAAAGTGGCAAAGATTGGTTGAGTGTATAGAAAGATCACTGACAAGTATATACATAAATACACAAGCACACACAAATAATCCGTGTTCAACATTTTAAGTTGAAAGTGATCAGCAGAGAGGCACACAAACAGAAGTATCTAGGAAGAGCCTTCAGAAGTGAGATTGAAGATCTAAAGGGAAAATGACATTAATAACCTATATTTGGGAGGCATTCTCCTAGAATATAGGCACATACAGCGGCACTAGTTTGTAAGGGGTGAAAGAGAGAAATAAGGAAAGAGGCAGGAAATGTAGAGGTGAGGAGTGAGGGACTGATGGAGCAGGGGGAAGCTGGCGGGGAGAGCAGAAGCTGCATCTAGAAGTAGGACTAGAGTGAGGAATGATGCTCTTGAAGGAGAAAATGGGTAATAGAAAAAAAGGAAAGAGGTAGAAGAAAGGAAGGATGGAAGAGAAAAAGAGAGGAAGAAGGGGGACAGAATAGAGACAGTGAGTGTCAACGATCACTTCTATCACCTGAATAAGCCTTAACTGCTGCCCCAGCCACACTCAGGCCAAAAGAAGTCAGTTCTCTGGGGTTGAAGCTTGTACGTTGGGGTTTTTACATTTTCAGCTGTTTCTGCGTGCAACTGGATTGGAGAATTATTACAGTGCAAAGGAAATGGCACTGAGTACAGAGGAAAGGCCAATGGATAAATGCCTTGTGGTTGGGAACATGCAGCTGAAAACATCCACATGAAAACAAGCATCTCAACAGAGAACACCCAGCCAGGGCGGGGCTGAGAGAACTGTGCAGAAAAGCACTGTGTCTATTGGAGAGATGGTTCAGGACTGGAAGAGTTAGGACTGCAAATGCTTGGGTTTTCTTTCAACTGTTTCACATGGAAAGCCTATTGTAATTAAAGCTGAATATATAACTATTCTGTAGACATAATATGAATATTATTTTATAAAATTGGTGGCTTTCCAAGTCTTAAGTAATTAGCATTTTCAAGCATTGAAATGATTTTTTACATTGCTTACTTAACATAGGCGCTGTGGTGGTTTGAATATACTTGGCCCACAGGGAGTGGTACTGTTAGGAGGTGTGGCCTTATTGGATGAACTTTGTCACTGTGGGGGTGGGCTTTGAGGTCTCATACATATATATAAGCTCAAGTCTAGCCAGAGACAGTCTCTCCTGACTTCCTTTTGATCAAGATCTAGAACTCCTTCTCCAGTACTGTGTGTGTCTGGACATTGCCATGCTTCCTGCCATGCTTCCTGCCATGATGATAATGGACTGAACCTCTGAACCTGTAAGCCATCTCCAAGTAAATGTTGTCCTTATAAGAGTTGCCTTGATCATGATGTCTCTTAACAGCAATGGAAACCCTAAGACAGGAGGTAAGGTCAAAAGCCACAAAAATTATTTATGATTAGCTTTTGGCAGGATAAGGAGAAATATTCACATTTTTTCCCTTTAATTTTTTTAAATTTAATATTAATTGTTACCTTCATCTGTGAATGTACTAATTCCATGAGGGTTAAATGAAGATATATCCAACGTATTTCCTATAATTTCTAACTCTGACACTGCTGGCTCCTTCTCATTCAAGTCCATCAGAAGTATTTTTCCAGGCTTACTGGGATCGAAACTTTTTATTCCAGGATACTTTAACCCCTTAAAAAAGTAGTAGAGAAAAAAACAGGCATATTATAGATACCTCAAGAGCTGAGAGAGGTACTGATTAACCAAGTGTCCACTCTGACTGTTCTGTGCCATAGATGACTGCAGGGCTACCTCTTAACTTACTGACTGATGCGACAGACCCACAGAATACTCTGGAAGCAACCAGATCCTCTATGGTCATCCCCTAAATACCTCCCGTCACCTTCATTCAAGTCTTATTTGAACACAGCACAGCTGTCGTGCCTACAACATAGTAAGATGGACGCCCATCTCATTTGAACGTGGACACTGGTGTATACAAGACCCAAGGAAGACTTAAATTGTCAGTCCCACATCGTGTTCGAGAACACAGTAAATGTCAGCAAACACTCACGGTGCTAAAGAACGCTACTCCATTAGGCAGGATCTCTAAGTCTTCAGCACCTGTCTCTGCAGAGAAGGTAAGAAGACAGATTGTTTCAAACACGCAGGGAGCTGTAGTTACCTCATCTTGCTTGAAAATGAGTCTCCATCTTAGCATCGGTTTGCTAGGTTCAGAATGAGTCCTTTCACTCAAAATCATGAATGTAATCATAAGAAAATTAAAGAATGAATTTGTATATTTATTTCTTTATTTTAGGCAGAATTTATGTAACCTGGGTTAGCCTCAACCTCACTTTGTAAACTAAGCATGGCCTTGAGCTTGACCCTCCCAAGTGAAGGGATGACAGACACATGCCACCTTGATTATATGGAATTATTAAAAACACCAGTATCATCAACAAGCTCAATGACCATTTGCATTTACTTCAAAATCAATAACTTTTTTAATCTCAGAATCAAGATCTCTCATATATTGTCCATGGAAAGTCACAGAATATAAAACAGGTGTGATCATTTGGAAGTAGTTTGGGATTAACCTGAACGTGTAAACTCCAAATGCATATGCCGTATCACAGTTCCAAATCAATTAAATATCTGAAAAGGATGATGGAAATACAAGCAGATCCCAATTGTATGTTTTCAAGTGGGGATACTTTGCTGATACCTGGGAACATGAACTTGCTAAGTATAAGTACCAACAAAATATCTCTTCAAGTGAACTATTATATATATATATATATATATATATATATATATATATATATGATGGTTAAATTGTTCAATTAATATAGAGATGAATGAAGAATTTGGTTTTGTTGCAGTGCTCTCAGTGTGTGTATTATTCAAATACTCAGGGATATTTGACAACATTATACTTTCCTAGAAAATGTTGTGCTGTGAGACCTCCGCTCATGCTCAAGAATCTTACCTACATGGCTCTTCTTGGGTAGCCTTCTGGACTACAGGTATCTTAGATAAATAACTCGAAAAACAAAAGCCAACAACCATGGCCTACTCCAAGCACAGCAAAACTGGATCTCAGATGAGTTGATCTCCAATAACAAGTCACAGGGTTGAGCTCTGCGATGCTCTGAGTAGGTTAGCAGGAGTCACCATTCCTCCACCTCTTTATCTTTGCTGACAGGTCTTGCCTCCCAGGATGGAGACCAGTAATTATCTTCACAGTTTTCTCTGTAGCTAGATATCAACCTATCCCCCAGTTCTGCCTAATGAGATCTAAGGGCAAATCTGAGAAATTCTAGGAATGACTCTCCTCTCCAGCACTCATAAGAAGTGCAAGAGAAGAAGCCTTGTGATAAATGAGAGAGTGTATTTTAAAAACTACTCTTTATTTTAGGTTTTATGTCACTCCCCTCTCCCCTTTGCCAGCCCTTTAGGTGTGTAGCCATGAAACCATTGTTCTAGATATAGTTTTTGTTCTGTTGACCAAAAAATACCCAATCAAACTGAGGCACATTGATAACATGCCCATGGAGTCGAATCAAAGCTTGTGGTATTTGCAATCAACTTCCGATTCCACATTCCTCTCCTGATTCAATGTTGTAGTTTTGAACAAAACTGAACAGACGCATTAAGAAAAAATATATATAGTAATAATATTCTTGCATTTAAAATTTGATGCTTCCTTGTCCATTCATATACATACCGATTCCTTTAACTAAATTACAGTTAGGAAGTTCTACTGGTGTTACTTCACGGAAAGCATTTAATCTTGTTCTGGCAGGAAAAAAAAGAATAAAACACACTTTAAAAAATTCAGAAGTTAGAGTTGAGGTGCAAAAGTAAGCCCACGGAGTTCTCCTCAAGTGTCTCTTGCCTTGGGTACAACCTGAGTTAGTATTCTTGGGCGCTTCAATTCTTGATTCTTTAAGACCACATAAAGTTGAGCAAAGATTTTTATGTGCAGGGCAGGACAGATGCACAAAGAAGCATGTGGTGTTCTCCAGGCTCTATGCACCGTGGGGATGAGAGAACTATTTTATCAGCTGTGTTCGGATCACACTGTGGAAAGTTAGGTTGAACGGCAGCAAGGCTCTTGTTAGTGCTGCTAATATCCGAGAGCTGCTCAGAGGAAGAGGTTGCTATCTCTTCACACATGTAAAGTCCAAATCCATACATTACTTTATAGTTACAAATCAATTAAACACTTGAAAGCCACAAGAAAAATACAAGCAATTCCAAATGCTTATATTAAAATGGAAATATACCTTTTGTATAATTCAAGAATATATATTTTCCACCTGCCTGTTCTGTCTGGCTCTACACCCCAGATGGGGTGTTTGTTTTTCCAGATATGATACTCAAAAATGCATGTACTTTTGAAAAAAGAAATATTTACAACCTTAGAAAGTCATATTCAAGGCCAGCCAGTGAAAAGGCATCATACATGTGGGCAAACGTCTAGACACACACATGTGAACACAGGCAGGGAAATAGCTTATTGAATCTGAGTACATACGCATCATGGGGGGATATTTGAGGGAAGGACAAAGGAAAAGTGAACAGATGTGAGAAGGAGGCACCAGCAGGCTCCTGAACGGAGCAAAGCCATTGATGTGTCATTTGAAAGAAGCAGACTACCATGTTGGCACAGCTGAGAGATCAAAACAACAAATTATGCAGTTTCTAGAACAAATGACACAGTCTAGTCTTAATAAGTACTGACAATTATCCAAGAGTCCTTGGGAATATTATGTGGCTTATGATGAGAAGGGATCCTCTCTTGTCACCTTCCTGGCAATTTAGTTTCTCAGAACAGGAGCCAGGAGTGAGTAAAAAAATGTATAAAACTCTTCCTCACCATGATTGAGAATGCAAAGGAAAACAGAAGTTGAGAATGTGTTGTTTAAAAAAAAAAGAGGTATTTTTACCCTCATGCATTTGACTATCAATCCCACAGTCTAGGAAAGTCTGGAGTAGTAGGGAACAAATGCCACAAATTATCTCCTTCATGAGAACACCCGAGTTTGTCCTCATGTACAACCAGAATGGAAAACCACTGGGAGAGATGATAAAGAAACAGATGTGAGCAAATAGATGAGAAAGATGGGCCAGAGTAGAGGGTGGTGCTCCCTCAGTGAAGGAAAAAGCTTAGGAAGCCCACTCCAGAGAAAGAGTTTGTCCCTTTACTTGGGAGACTGAGAAGCATTTCAGAAATGGAAAATTAAAAAAATGTCAGACTGCGACTTGACATTGTCACCATAAAAGCTTATGGCAGTGCAATAAAAGGAAATTGGTACAGCAGTGGCTTACACTATTCAGAACAAGATCCCAATCATGGGAAGCATTTTAGATGGTACAAAGCAGACAGCATATGCGCACGAACCTGCAAAAACAACAACAACAACAACAACAACACACTTGGAACAAGCTTCACAAAACAATCCACTAACCCTTGGGATACATGCTTTTCTTCTGCTCTGCGAGGTATTGAAGTCAGGGCTCTGCACATGATAGGCTACACTTGATCTTTGAGCTGTATCCCCACACGTGGTGATTTCTTAATTCTTGTTTTGTTTTGTTTTGTTTTTTTTCAGTTCCAATCAATTTTAAAATGTTGATCATGGTTTAGCAAACTTATTTTGTGACCCATCACTTGGAAAGACACTTTCTTTTGGAAAGAACATACACTGACTGTTTATAGGGTGCCTCGATGAAGTAAAAGGGTGGGTTCAAATGTTAAGGGCAAAGGTCATAGCAGAAGGCAGAGTGGCAGGCAGAGAAGGATTTCAAGCACGTGAAATCATTGAATGTGTCGAAACTTGTGGAAGGAGCCAGTGACTTTTTTTTATATATATAGTCAAAGCACACAAAAAGAATAAAGTGAGACCTGAATCACAAGGTCCATTAAAATTGACAGGTTTACACAGGACAGAGAAAGGCCAGTTGGCTCAGCTGTTCTCAACAGAATAATCTCAGCCTGAGCCTGAGCCCAGAGTAGGCAAGAAGACAGGAACTCTGTGCCTGGTTGTCCTGAGTCCAAGTTTATGACCTAGACAAGCCAGGACTCAACAGGATGTCATTGATACCACAGTTCAGGTCCGACACGTGGCCCTTCGAGCCCTCAAACACCTCCCTTGTATGTTTGTTTCCCTAATCACAGATGGCTAAGATTACAAATCTGAAGTGGCTAAGCCAAGGTTAGAACACAAACGTGAACGCGAATCTTCAGTCAACCCTCTCACTCAGAATAATGTACAGATAACGCTACTGCAGACACGAAGAAGGACCTGAACACCCATCTGCCTCCAAGTGTGTATCTAGCTCTCAGCTTGAAGGCTGTTGATGATCAGGAAATATGTCAAGGACCAATGTTCTGGGTCTCAGAAGTAAAGTTCAATGTCTGAAATTTGTCCCTGATTCCAAGACCTCTGAAGTCCATCCAGAAATCACATAAACTTTGCTGTGCATTGTTCTGTACAAATAGACACTGGCTCCCTGCCAAAGCACACTAGGTTCTTAAACTATGCTGGCACTCTGGAGGCCCAGGTACTCCCATTTGTGCTACCAGCCTTTCCTCATTTGTTCTGGATCTCTTTATGAAGGCTACTGTGTGCCAAGTCCTATACTAAGGTCACTTCCACGTACCTCCACATTTAATCCTTCAAACAGTTTTTAAAATCAAGATTCCTGGTTTTCAGGCTGGGAGTATAGCTCAGACACAGAGTACTTGCTTGGCTTTATTCACAGTCCTGGGTTCAGGGTTCAGTTTTGCCTCCTCTCTCTCTCTCTCTCTCTCTCTCTCTCTCTCTCTCTCTCTCTCTCTGTCACTCTGTCACACACACACACAGACACACACACACACAGACACACACAGACACACACAGACACACACACACACACACACACAGACACACACACACACACACATTTTCCTTGTTCCATATGTAAAAAAAAAAAAAATTCAAACACCAGCTCACTCAGATGTGATCCCTTAACTTAAAAGATACGACAGAGATACAAAATTAGGTGTCATGACACAAAGCTCTCTGCTTCCTACTTCTTTATACCCTTTCATTAAACCAACGCTTTTCTTTACTTTGAATGGGCTCTATCTCATCATCCACAGCTTGTTTCTGCCTCCCAAAGCCTCCCGTGGTCTTCTGTGATGGGATCTGTAGCTCCGCCATTCATTTTCATAGACCATGACACATGTCTACCAAGTCCCTTGTCATGCTGCTTTTCAATAATTGACTTTGGATCTTGTTGCTCCCTCTAAATGCTAAAACTGTCGAGTAACGCTACAGGGCGTTACTCTGACTTCCGACGTGAATGTGGCACTTGCATAGGGAGAAGGCTCGGAAGTCTGCTGAATTGTTCTGTGGCACTATTAGCCTGGTGCATCAGACAGAGAAGATGGTGTGGAAACACTGATGGGGGCTTGCAGGGATGAAAGGCAATTCAGCATTAGCCTGGGTGTCACAAAGCATTATGATAAAATTCAAATGTTATAGGAACTATCTCCACAGGCTCATTTGTGGGATGTGTGGTCTCACTGTAGTGATCAGAGGCAGGATTTTAGAAAGTGACTGGGTTGTGATGGTGTTGAGCTAAACAACAGAGTAATGCTTTCATGGATCCATGATTGAACAGACTCTTTAGAGATTATGGACGCTATGCTACGGAAAGTAGGGTTGAGTTGGAGGAAGTAGACCACTGGGCCTATAGCTTTGAAAGTCTGTCCTGCCCTCAAGCTTTTTACTCTGCTTGTTTCCCTCTACTTTATGGTCATTATGTGATAAGTGGCTCTCCATCACCTGCTCTTGACACCACACCCATGCTGTTCTTCCTTAGGGCAGGACTACAGCCATGAACCAGCTCCGATGGGCTTCAACCTCCAAAACCTTTAGCCAAATAAGTCACAAGTCATCAGACCAACACAACTTATCACTAGTCTCTTTGGTGGATTTTGAGATCACATAATGCTTATTATCTGCCCAAATTTATATATCCTACTGGGATGCCTGTTCTCTTCCCAAAAGTTTTAGCAGAGAAACAGGCTGGTACTTTTCTTGTCATTAACATGATAGAACGAATAGAAAATTGCAGAAATGAGGTCTTGTCTATGTTGCTGGGAATCCGCCATCATCACTGCCTATAGGACATTCTGCCTAGGATGAGTGAGGTAACAGAGATATGTTGAGGAATTAATGACAGCTTTGTCATTCCCATCCAAAGAAGGAAACACAGAGACCTTTAATACCATGGTGGCAAATCTTGGAAGGAGTCTCTTTGCTTCTCCACATTGCACCTCCTCAAGAAGTGTTCTGTGTTGTCCTGGGTGTTGTCTGGACTTGTATGATGTATGCCATAAAAAACCACATACCAGATCTGACTACAAGGGTGAACCAGAACCTTTTTGATTTCTTCTTCTCTGCCTCTCCCGTATCAGGAAAATCTCCAAGGCACAGGATTAGGCTGCACAGATTCTGTGATCTGCCTTCAACTCCTCATGTATATACCATACCCCTGCTTGCATACATTCTATTCCAGCAGAATAGTAGGCTGTATCTTTTCTGAGAGCAGGGCTTCTCTTGATGCCCAGATACACTACAGTCATGTCTTCTTTTCTTTCCTGGGCAGATTCATGACCTTCCAGAGTCTCATGTGCCTTATCTCCAAAGTGGAGGTAGGTCATTATTCATCCCCCAGGCTCTCTGGCTCTGGTTCTAACATGGGAGAGGGCAGTGGTTGAGTATCCTCTTCAAAAGAGCATATAAATATCCTGGGGTGGGGGCATTTGCTTAGTAATAATGATCTGATTCTATGAAGTAAAGTGGGGCCTAAGAATATCCAGCAAGGTATGGGGTACCCCTCAGGCCCATGGATCCTCTTGTGTGTTGAGCCTTTAGGACTTCCAGAAAGTTGGTGTTGTTTCCCTTCCTTCTCCTGTCAGAGATCCCTTGGTATTCTGCACACATTCCCAATTTGTAATTTAACTGATTTTTACAAACTTAAAAGCCCAAAGTTTGACAAGGTAAAAACCCAAATCCGGCTATAGAGATGACTCTGTGGGTAAAATGCTTGCTATACAGGCATAAGGACCTATGTTCTCATCCCTGGCACCCAAGTAAAAAGCAGGACACAGTAGTGTACATCTGTAATGCCAGCATTGCAAAGCAGAGACAGGCAGGTTTCTAGGGCTCAGTGTGTGATCTCCTCAGGTGCTCACATGGGCAGATGCAGTCATCCGTACACAGAAGTATATACTACACACACACACACACACACACACACACACACACACAGCCCATACACACATACACATTTTTCAATCAGAAATACTTTTCTAGTATTTTGCGATTTAAGAAATAATAATTTACACAACCCAATTGTATGTGGAAGATTCTAATTAGTCCAAAAGATTATATAATTGTTTATTTCCAAATAGTCCATGTTCATTAATTTTTTACTTCAGAGTAAATAACACAATAGTATTGACTAACCCTTTTACAGGAGGATGGTGTATAGACTTTGAACCTTCATAAAGGGTTATCACGAAACTTTTTACACATCTTTAGCCTCCTACCCATTAACACTCTGGTGGGTTACTAAATCCTTTCAAGGGAAGCAGGAGCTAATACCACTGAGCAATTACTACATCCCAGGCTTCTCGTTAGTAGGTTTCTATATATGGTACCATGGCTGGTTTATTGGAGCATTCAGTGGTTAGAGATGCAAAGTGTTGTGCCCAAGACACCTTCATCACAGTAAAGCCAGACCAGTAGTGGTCTGATGCCCCTTACCTAAGCCCAGCA
Organism: Rhabdomys pumilio; assembly: GCA_030674055.1. NCBI lineage: Eukaryota > Metazoa > Chordata > Mammalia > Rodentia > Muridae > Rhabdomys > Rhabdomys pumilio. The sequence goes on from JANHMN010000016.1 coordinate 15,989,445, forward strand.
CCCACTGGGACATATGGGCCACCTCAGGGAACAGTTGCTCCTGGTGGGCCAGTTACAAGCAGGCCTTCTGTCTACTTCCCTAGTGGAGCCTCAGATTGAGATTCTGCAGGTCAGGAAAGTTTGCTACATGCAGGGAGCTCTTTTCACTATCTCCATCTCCCAACACACACACACACACACACACACACACACACACACACACACACACACACACACACACCTGGTATTTGGAATTTATTTTTCAAAGCCAGTTTAAAAAGTGACTGTAGCTAGGCACACAGACCTTGCTGACATGTCATTTGTGTATCCCGACCTTCCCCTGCTCTCAGACACAGGGCAGACTTTTAAGAAACACAGGGAAGACTGACAACATCTATGAACCACTCTGAGATGTGTGTCCTACCCAAGGCCTATAGATTTTTCCCGTTAAGAGCCAGGAGGGTATGGAGGTGCTCCTGGACCTGGCAGGGGTAGGAACCACATGACTGCAACCCTCACCCCAACCACCCCAACGCAACTTACTGATAGGAAGACTGATGGTTCTTGTAAAGTGCCAACATCAGTCCCACCAGGGTGAGCACTAGCAACTTCGCCATGGCCTGAGACAGACGGACAGACTGGGGGGTGGACAAGTGCAGCGACTCTGTTCAATCCTGAGACCTGCAGTCCAGTGGCTCTGACAACTCCGGATTGGCTGTCCTGAGCCAGCCTGGGGCCCGCCCCTGGGTGCCAAAGCTCCAATTCAGCCAGAGTCCTCCAGCTGCACTCTGCTGGCTAGGTGCTTCATTTCTCTCATCCACCCAACCCATCCCCCAATTTTAAGGAGAGAAAAGGCAGACCTAGACTGGGCTGGAAGGGATTAAGCAAGCAGGAGGAAACAGAGAGCCCTGGGAAAAAATGTATCAGGAGGGAGAGCCCTTCACTTTGTGCCAGGAAATAAATAAACAAACAAAACAGTTCTAATCCTTGTGGCTCAGAGGTGTTCAGAACTTCATCATGATAACAGCCAATTAAAAGCATAGAAAAGAAGGCTGTGGTCAGAAGTCCTAAGGTCCAGGTTGTTCTCACAAAGAGACTCACAGAACCGCTGCCTTGAAACACCATTGTTTCAGAATATCACCTTTTTCCAGTGCTACTTCAGAGTTTCCAGGTCCCAGAGACACAATATTCCATCATTCAGCAGCCCCTTTATGTGACTGATGTTTATTGAGTGCCAGCTATGTACCAGGCACTGTTCTAGATGCTAAGAGGCATGAATGTCTCCATGGCGCTTACATCAAGTGAGGGGTGTCAAAGAAATCATCACTGTGGAGGCCAATGCGGTTGCACAGAATGCAAGGGTACTTGCTGCCAAGGCTGTCAGCCCGAACTCCATGACTAAGACTCGTGTGGTGGAAGGAGGTTGGACTTTTTCAGCTTGTCCTCTGACTTCCTCATGTGCACATAAAGACACACACACACACACACACACACACACACACACACACACACGAGAGAGAGAGAGAGAGAGAGAGAGAGAGAGAGAGAGAGAGAGAGAGAAATAGAAAGAGAGAAAGAGAAACAGAGAAACACACAGAGAGAAACAGCGACAGAGAGACAGAGAGATAGAGACAGAGAGACAGAGAGAGAGGAGAGAGGAAGAGAGAGGGGAAAGAGAAGAATTGAGAGAGGAGAGAGAAAAAGAATGTTGTTTAAAGTAACATAGAGATGGCACTTATAATGCTGTGAATAATGATTTGTGTACTGAAGATATACACATGAGTCACCGAGAAAAATAAAGCAGGAAAAGATGAGAGTGATTTCTGGGCTGGTTAAGAGTAGTCAGGGGAGGCCCTGTTAAAGGAGGAGGAACGCACCCAGGGACTTCAGCTCTCTTTCTGCCTCCATCTGGGAACTGCTTGCTTCACTCAACCCCAGCTCCTCCCTTTGCTCTGCATCTCCTTTCTTCTCAAGTCATTTGGTCCCAATCACACTTTCTCTCCTCTGCAACATTCACCTTTTTCTTCTTTCCAGAATATTCCCATCAGATGCCAGTGTGTTTTAGTTCTCAGGAAAGCGTCTGACTTCATACCCTGAGTATTGCCCTGTGTTTCTGCTCCCCTGGAAACACTAACTCTTAGACTTGAGCCTTTTTGTAACAAACTGTCCCACCTTTCATGAGGGTCCACAGGAAAGGCAGTGACCTTAGAGAAGATAGGCAGTTACTGTTTGCCTTCTTGCCATACACACTTGCCACATTATGTGAAAGAAGATGCAAAAGAGACCTTTGAGATCTTCTGGAACAGATCAGCCACCAGCAGCATGAGGCTAGGGTCCTGCAGATGCCAACATTTGGAGCAGAACAATCTACCTAAGTGAAGAGAACCATGACCTCCAAGAGGGGACAGTATGTCAAAGGAAGCACTGATCTGTCTCCAGCATGATTGTGATCTGGGCATGATTAAAGAGGAGAATGGTGAGTTTGGGGTTATGGATGCTGTGGATGCTGAGGATGCTATAGATGCTGCAGGTTCTGTGGATGATGTGAATGATGTGGATGATGTGGGTGCTGTAGATGCTGTGGATGCTGTGGATGCCGTGGATGATGTGGATGCCGTGGATGCCGTGGATGCCGTAGATGCCGTAGATGCAGTGGATGCCGTGGATGCCGTGGTTGCCGTGGGTGCCGTAGATGCCATGGATGCTGTGGTTGCTGTGGGTGCTGTGGATGCTGTGGGTGCTGTGGGTGCTGTGGGTGCTGTGGATGCTATGGATGCTGTGGGTGCTGTGGGTGCTCTGGATGCTGTGGGTTCTGTAGGTGCTGTGGTTTCTGTGGGT
>JANHMN010000016.1:15992361-16036404 GCA_030674055.1 Rhabdomys pumilio
TGTGGGTGCTGTGGATGCTGTGGGTGCTGTGGGTGCTGTGGGTGCTGTGGATGCTGTGGGTGCTGTGGATGCTGTGGTTGCTGTGGGTTCTGTGGATGCTGTGGATGCTGTGGATGCTGTGGGTGCTGTGGGTGCTGTGGGTGCTGTGGTTGCTGTGGATGCTGTGGGTGCTGTGGATGCTGTGGGTGCTGTGGGTGCTGTGGGTTCTGTGGATGGTTTAATTAGAGCAAACTCTGCAGTTGAAACAAAGGAACCCCAGCCATGTTACAGTGGATTCAAGTGACAATAGAAAACTAAGGACATTTCCTCTACCATTTCTGTGCATGTGTGTTCACATGCTTGTTGGAGGATGCATTCATTAAACTTCACATGTGGAAGGCAGAAGGAAGAAATCCAGTGTCTTTTTCTACTGTGTTTTTAAATGTTTAATTAAAATGATATCTATTATTATTGTGTGAGGTTAATATGTATGTTTATGGAAGAGAGAGCAGGAGGGAAAGAGAGGGACAAGGAGAATGAAGAAGGAAAGAGAGAGATCTGTCCAGCTCTACAACAATCTTACGGTGATAAACAATGCTTAGGAATTTAGGAATGGTTCAGCAGGCTGTCTGGCTGATATTTCCAATATACTGTGTACAAAATGAAATATTTGTAAAGTGACATTTTTATATACAGGAGAAAGAAAGAGAGAGAGAGAGAGAGAGAGAGAGAGAGAGAGAGAGAATGTAGGCAGTCAGAGAACAAATTGTGAGAGCTAATTCTCTCCTTCTACCATATGACCATATGTTGCCAGGTCATCAAACTTGGTGAAAGGTACTCTTCCCAGACAAGCCATCTCATGAGCTCCTCAAAACAGACCTTCTGGTCTACCTCCACACTTGTCATGTCCCTCCAGTTCTTTGTACTTGAACAGAGACACTAGACATCTGTCTTCTATCCCAATTTTCTAATACTTCTTACATGCATCAAGTGTTCCCAGCAGTTCAGCTGATTAGGAACTTGAAGATAAAGTTTAGTCCTCTGAAATCCATATCCAAAAGTCTTAGTATGGTAATATGTGCTTACAGTCTCAGCCAATGATAGGTGGGGAAGAGGTGGATCCCAGCTTGGTGAGTGTCAGGACAGTGAGACATGCTGCTTCAGATAAAGGGGCACCTGGAGTAATCCTTGACTTTGTCCTTTGAATTCTACATGCATCTGAACATGTGTACACATGCACCTGCACACATATGTACTTGTACACACATAAATATGCACACACAGAGCAAAATCAGTCTGTCCCAATCTCGTTCCTATTGATCATTTATTGTTGTATAAAAATATGTTACACTTAACCTAATAGCTAAAAATTATGTTGGCCAAGAATTTTTCGAAGACCTCTCCAAAATACAGGCTATTGGCAAGGCTCATCTTTGCCCACTAGACCATAATGAGAAGACCTTATTCAGAAGACACCACATTGTTTGGTCACAACACCTGGAGAAATTTAATTGATGCTGACAAGGATTTTACTAGCTAGCTCTCAAAGTACCAGGAGGTACTATGCAGGCTTGGGCAAGAGAGTGGTTTTATCCAGTTGTGAATGCTGTGAGCTGCAATAAGAGCTGACAAAACAAGATACGTTCATGGGTACAGTCATGGCAAAAATGTTATCAGAGTAACTGAGTGTTTTCTGATTAGATTGAAGGACCGTTCAATAGGAAGAAATGCTTGCCTGTGCTGGGGAGTTCACAGGCCCCAGGGGTGAACCTACTACCATACTTTTGCTAAAAGAACATAGTATCAAACTGGTCTCTAAATTCTTATCTCTGTACCCACAAATGATTGCAGTTCCCAGACCTCCTTGGAGAAATTTCTTTTTGCAGCTGACAATGGTTAGTACAGAAATTCTCAGCGGGTCAAAGTGCAAAGTATGTAGGGAATGCACAGCCACAGATGGCCCATGATCAATAGGGTCTTACCACTGGGTTCTAGAGGGCACTTCAAATTAGCAGACGTGTATACTAACACACTCCTACAAAGTCCAGGCACCATCCCAGAAGAAAGAATACAAAGATTTTAAGAGCCTAGTGTCAGGAGGGGCTGAGGTGAAGCAGAATCTTCTGGACAGCTCAGGGCCACTGCACTTTGGAACTCACAGAAACTATGGCTGCCAGCACAGGCTGCACACAAGCACAAGCCAGTCAACATACCTGCATGGAGGAGATGTGTATGAGGTCCTGGACCCAGCTGAGGAGTTACTGACAGTTTGTGGTTGCTTGAGAAAGGATTGTCAGTTTTCTTTAAGAGTGTGGCCACTGATAAGTGAACTTTGCTCTATCCGATGGCTTTACACCCATGAGTTTTATGTAGCACAAACTGGACTTGGATTAGAAAAAAAAAAGACTTGAAGTTCAGAGGGGGCAGGGCAAAGAGTGGATCTGAGAGGAGTTGGGGGAGGGGTGGGAGAAGTGAACATAATCAAACCAAGTGGTAGGCACATAAGAAGTTTTCAAAGAACTAAGACAAATATTTACATTGTAAAATTTACAAAATGCTGGCCAGTCTTTTTTCTAAGGTTACATAAGCGTTAAGTAATTGAATGGAATGAGGGTGCTCTTGTGTCGAGCTGTTTGCAAGCTGGACAGTGAGCTCTAGGCTCCCAGCTCTCATGTGTAATCACCTATGCTGGGTTGGATTTTTTCATTGATTTAAGTGCCCTTGAGTCAGCCATGCTCCTGCAAGTAACCCCAGTGAATTCACTGGATCCCCAAACCTAGAAAATAACATATCTTTGTTATTTCTTACTATCTACTGAAGAAGAATGCAGGCACGGTATAGTAAGTTTTCCCCATACCACTGAACCTGCCAGCCTAACTGGCAGGAGTGGTTTCAGTATCTACTACAAGTTCAGCTGAGGTAGAATCAGAGGTGAAGTCAGCCTTCAAGGTAACTCACATGGCTCCTTCCAGCATAGTCAGTCCCTGGCTAAATGGACTTGTCATGGCTTGTCTCCAGAACTATGGCAGGAAAAGGACAGCTAGTCTCTCTTAGGGTGAGCTATCTTTCAGAATGAGACAGCAAGCCAACCAGACACTCCCCCTCTTCCATCACAAGCTGCCATCTTTGAAAAGCTTAAGCCCCAAAGTGATATCCCAAGCTCTAGTCCACATTCAGGGTAGAAGTAAGCCCCACCCCTCGAGGGGAGGCACACAGGAGATGGTCACAGGTATCTGGAAGCCCACCACAACTCCTGAATAACCTCTCCTCATTTCCGCAGCTGCCCTGGCATTCCTGTCCCCATCCCCAGACTAGAACAACCCCATTCTCTGTTCTCATCCTAATCCTCACCCGTTGCACAAGAAATCTTGTAAAAATGTAAATCAGATTATGCCGGTTCCCTGCTTCAAATCCTCCCTCCCACAGCTTCTGGCTTTACTCTCGTCACACTCCTAAGTTTTTCACCTTTTCACCTTGATCACCACCTGATCACATTTTTTATCAGCCCCTCTGCACTGTGTACCAGTCCCCCAAGCTCTGCGCTGTTCTGCATGTGTGTCAAGCTGCTGCGAGTCCTTCCCTTTGCTGAGTGTTGGCCAGAAGGCTCTCCCCTTGCCCTCAGTTGCCCTCTGAATGATCATCCCTTGCATTTCCTTCTTGCCACTTGGGGATTAGCTTGCACGCTGCATTTTTTTCTAGTTTCCCTAGGCACCCAAGCTACCTTGTGCCTTCACCCCCATCACCAGGTTCTACCACCTCAGAGCTCATTTATCAGACGGTTGTTTCAAAAAACAGTGTTAGTCGTGAGGATTGTAGACTTTGTATGCTGGCTGGTAAATAGCCACTTCATCAAGTGCCACAGTCTTGCACAACCTTAATCCTTCTATCACCTCGAGGGACTCCTCTCTTCATATCACAATAATTGGCAGCCGAGAGGCTGTAGCCTGGCACTGCAAGTTCTCTATGGTGTGCTTCCAAACAGCATTTTGTTCAGTTGTGAGCAACTGAGGCTGTGCCTGGCTGATGGATCTAGTCTTTGACTCTATTCTGCTCTTTTGGTCCTCTTGATTCTTCGTTTGCTCATTTGCCTGTAGCCTGGTTTCTCTCGCCAGCCTGTGAGCTATGGAAGGAGTATCATCTTCAACTGACTTGCTAGCTAGCATTGTCTCTTTATCTCCTACAGCGGTTTCTGCCTCACAACTGTTCATCAAGCATTTATAAAGCATGAAGAAATTGCAAAGGATGAGGAGTGAGCTACTGAGGAGTTGCTGAACAGCCGCAGACCAGAGGTGACACTTCCTGTTCCTTAACCCAGTTGTCCCGTGGCCAAGAAGCCAAGTGGTTCCGCCTGCACAAAGAACTCACTTGAGGTGTTTGGTTACTTACCTTATTTATGTTCTTTTATTTTATTTTTTTAAATCCATCTTGTCTTTCTTTCCTTGCCCAGTCTGCTTATCTCTTCCAAAGGCAAGAGTAAGGTTCATCTAAGCCAGTCTGCAGCCTGTGATATCATGGACTGAGATGCAATGACAGAGACCTTTTTTTTTTGTTGCCTTGCTGTGACCTACACATCGATCATCCCTTGAGTCCTCTTATCCCTCTGACTGCTCACAGCACCCACAGGTTGATTCAAGTGGAAAAAAAAAGTAGGCGACTGCCCAGGGGGAAGAGGTGCTTTCTAAGTTCCTGGTCTCCTACAAGGGAAAAAGTACACATAATCTCTGACACCAGAATCAAGCTGCTATCTTAAAATTTGCCTCATTCAACTCCAGATCTACCCTTTACTGTTCATCAGTCCTTCTGAAGATTAACTTGCTTCTTTCCTTCCCCAAACATTAACAAGACTGTCAGCACAGGAGGTGCTTTCAGAATCAGAAAAGGTTTGCCAGGTGTGATAGTTTGTATATGCTCGGCCCAGGGAGTGGCACTATTAGAAAATGTGGCCCTGTTGGAGTAGGTGTGTCACTGTTGTGGGCTATAAGATCCTCACCCTAGCTGCCTGGAAGTCAGTCTTCCACTAGCAGCCTTCAGATGAAGAGTAGAACTCTCAGCTCCTCCTGCACCATGCCTGTCTGGATGCTGCCATATTCCTGCCTTGATGATACTGGACTGAACCTTTGAACCTGTAAGCCAGACCCAATTAAATGTTGTCCTTATAAGGATTGCCTTGTTCATGGTGTCTGTTCATAGCAGTAAAACATTAACTAAGACACCAGGTTTTCCTGGAAGGAGCTGAAGTTCCTAAAGACAGGGTCATGAGGTGGGGAGTGCAGATTTACCCACATCCACGAAAGATGCAGCATGCAGAGAATAACAAAGCTACTAAACACTCTCATCTATTTTCTGAGGGAGAATTATGCTCAGTTTTTGCAGGAACAAATAGGGGAACATTATTATTCCTGTATGAAATTCCTAGAGTTCTTAAGAAGTATAGTGTGTGTGCGCGTGACATCACTATCATAATCTTTCAGAGGCCAATGGGTAAGAGCCAAGAAACATGAGCAAGCAAAGGTCTGCTAAGGAAAATATAATAAACACAATGAATTATCACATGATATTTTAAAAGAAAAAATTATATAATCTGCAAAATACAGATAAATCTACAAGTCATTGTGCTAAATGCAATAACTCTGGTGAGAAAGAGAAATACTGCATGATCTCACTTAAATGTAGCATTTAAAAATGTTGCATTTACAGAAAGTCAAATTTACAGACAGTAGAAAAGGCTGGGATGGTGGTAATTGGTTGAGAAGGTATATTTCAAAGAATGTAAGATTTTAGTCATGAAGAGATACATAATACAAACTGGTAGGTAATGCCTAATATTGTTTTGCTAAAAGTTGGGAAGAGAATGGATGCTGGTATTTTCACCACAGCACAAGGTTAAGCTTTAAAATAGATATGCACTTTTCAGTTGTGTATACAAGCCATAAATCATCAACTCTTCACAGTGGGTGTAAGTAAGCAATTTTTGGTCGTTGGTTAAAAATACGTTTAGAAAAGAATAAACCCAGGCTCTGTTCTAATGACTTCATTATCAGTATTTAAAGCTAAAGCTTAGAGTGTGAATCAGCTTTAACTTTTCCAATTTATTTGTTCAGCTCTGTAGGCTGCACTTGTCGCTATACGTCTTAGTGTTGTTTCCAGTATCTAGTGGTGGGATTCAGATGGGTGTGGTTAATTCTGCCCTGAGCTTTATGCATATGCATAACACCCACATTCCACCCCATCATGGCCACTGTGGTCTGGTCATAAGCTGGGACTCTTGACCAGGAGAAGAGTGATAATTCCCAGCTAGTTAGAAATACCCAGGAGGTGATCATGACTTTCTATGAACATTTCTGAAACTCTTGTCCCGGCTTCTGTTCTCACCTCTTCTTTTCCGATTTTTTTGGGGGTGTAGGCATGAGAGAGGTAGGGGGTGTACAGGTGTGGGTATTATGAACAGAGCAACAACTAACATGGTTGACCAAATAAATGTCTTTGTGGTAGGATGAAATATTTTGGGTACATGCCCAAAAATGATTTAGCTGGATCTTGAGCTAAATTGATTCACATCTTCCTGAAGAACTACCATATGATTTCGATAGTGACTATAGAAGTTTGCACTCTCACCAGAAATACAGGAATCTTCCCCTTGCTCCATATCTTCATCAGCTTGTATCCTAGCGTGTGTGTGCGTGCGTGCGTGCGTGCGTGCGTGCGTGTGTGTGTGTGTGTGTGTGTGTGTGTGTGTGTGTGTAAGCTTCTGCTCTGCTAGGTTTTTCTACTACCCCTCACATGGCCCACTTGTGTTATTACTCTTGGTCATTCTGTCTGGTCTAAGATGAAATCTCAAAATACTTTTGATTTGCATTTCCCTGTTAGCTAAGGATGTTGAACATTTCGTTACATGTTTTTCAGCAATTTGATATTCCTCTATTGAAAACTCTTTGCTTAGACATGTACCTCATCTTTAAAATTGGCTTATTAATATTCTATTTCTATTCTAGACATTTAGTTCCATACATATGTTGGATATAGTTCTCTGTTAGAAGTGGAGTTGGTAAGAATCTTTTTCCATTCCGTAGGCTACCTCTTTGTCCAATTGATGGTGTCCTTTGCCTTACAGGTGCTTTTCAGTTTCATAGGTCCCATTTATTAATTGTTGATCATAGTGCCTGCACCATCTGTGTTCTGTTTAGAAGGCCTTTTCCTGTGCCAATGAATGTAAGGCATTCCCCACTTTCTCTTCTATCAGGTTTAGAATATCTGGTTTTATGTTGAGGTCTTTGATCCCACTTGGACTTGAGTTTTGAGCATGGTGATAAATGTGGATCTATTTGCAGTCACTTACTTGCTTGTCTTCTATAGGAGGACATCAAGTTTGACCAGTGCCATTTGCTGAAGATGCTTTCTTTTTTGCAATGTATATTTATTTCTGGCTTCTTTATCAAAAATCAAATGTCTATAAGTATGTAGATTTATGTCTGTGTATCCATATCAATTCCATTCATTAATGTATCTGTTTTTGTGCCAATATTATAATTTTATTACTATACCTCTAAAGTACAACTTGACATTGGGAATGGTGAAACCTCCAGCAGTTCTTTTATTATTCAGGATAGTTTTAACTCTCCCGATTTTTTTGTGTTTCAATATGAAGTTAAAAAGGTCCTCTCAAGATATATGAAGAATTGTGTTGGCACTTTGATGGGGACTGGATTGAATGTGATGATTGCTTTTGGTGGAATGGGAATTTTTACTGTCTTAATTCTACCATTCCATGAGCATGGGAGAGCTTTCCATCTTCTGCTATCTTCTTCAATTTCTCTCTTTAAGGTTCTGAAGTTTTGTCAGACAGTCTTTCACTTGCTTGGTTAGAGTTACCCAATTTATTATATATTTTTTAAGGTCATTCTGAAAGCTGTTTTCCTGAATTCTTTTTTAGTCTATTTATTCTTTGTACATAGTAGGGCTACTAAATTTTGTGAATTAACTTTGCTAAAAGTATTTATCAGCTGTATGAGCTTCCTGATGAAATTTTTAGGGTCAGTTATGTGTAATATCATATTAACTATAAACAATACTTTGACTTCTTTCTTTCCAATTATAGATGGAGAGAGTGGACAACCTTGTTTTGTTCCTGATTTTAGTGAAATGTCTTGAGTTTTTCTCCATTTATTTGTATTGGGTATGAATGGGTTTGCTATAAATTTCCTTTATTATACTGAGGTATCTTCCTGCATTTCTAGTCTCTACAGGACTTTTACCATGAAGGAATGTTGGATTCTGTCAAAGGCCTTTTCTACATCTAATAAGATAATCATGAGGTCTTTGTCTTTCAGTTGTTTAGAGTGGCTTATGTTTATTGATTTACATGTGTTGAATCATCCTTCTTCTTTGGGATGAAGCCTACTTGATCATGGTAGACATCTTTTTGATGTCTTTTTGGGTTTGGCTTGCAAGTATTTTATTGAGTATTTTATTTTACATCTATGTTCATAAGGGAAAGTGTCCAGTAATTCTCTTCTTTTCTGAGTCTTTATGTAGCTGGGTATCCAAGTAACTGTGGGATCATAAGATAAATTTGGAATTTTTTTTTTTTTATTTCTCTTCTGTGGAATAATTTGAAGTGTATTGGCTTTAACTCCTCTTTGAAAGTTTTATAGAATTCTGTGCTAAACCCATATGGAACTGGGATTTTTTTTTAGGGGTTGTACATTTGTTTATACTGCTTATCTGAGTTTGGTTTAACTTTGGTAAGTGCTATGTATCAAGAAATGGATAGGATTTGTTAGTGTCATCAAGTTTTCCTAAGAATCAATTCTTTGTTTTATTTATTCTTTGTAATTTTTATTTTGTTTTGTCTTTGTTGTCTTTATTTTATTTGATTTCAGCCCTAAGTCTTATTATTTCTTACCATCTACTCCTTTTGAGTATGATTTCTTCTTTCTTTTTTTTTTTTTTAATTTTTTCTTTCAGTTCTAGAGCTTTTAGGTTAAGGTATATTGTGAAGTATGAGATCTCCATCTCCCTCTTAAATGTAGGTATATTGTGCTTTCAACTTGCCTTTAGAATTACCTTCATTGTGCTCCATAAGTTTTGGTAGGCTGTGCATTCATTTTCATCCAATCCTAGGAAGTTTTTAATTTCTTTCTTAGTTTCTGTAATGACCTATTTTTTATTCAGTAGAGAGTAGTTCAGTTTCCATAAGTTAGCAAGCTTGCTGTTGTTTCTGTTGTTGTTGAAATCACATTTTAATCTGTGTTTGTCAGATAAGATGCAGGTTATTTCAATTTTCCTTTATCTATTGAGACTTGTTTTGTGTCCCAGTATGTGGTCAACACTGAAGAAAATTCCATAAGGTGTTTTTGTGTTTAGGTGAAGAATTCCATAAATATCTGTTGTCAATGTGGTTTACAATGTCAGTCCTAGAATTTTTCTGTTTAGTTTTTGTCTGAATGACTTATCTACTGAGTAGACAAGAGTAGGGTATTGAAGTCTCTACTAGTGAGGATCAATATGTTATTTAAGCTGTAGTAGCATTTCTTTTATGAACTTTGTGTGCCCCTGCCAAGGATCCAGCCTCGGCTTTGTGGAGAGGGGTTCCTGAGAGAAAAGATGTTTGGAAGTGTCAAAAAGAAACTACTCAAAGTCAAATTGTGGATCCAAGGTTCTACTGAGATGGCTTACCAGACTGCTGTCTCCCTCTCCCTCTCCCTCCCCCCTCTCTCCCTCTCCCTCCCCCCTTCCCTCTTCCCCCCCCCCCCCCCTCTCTCTCTCTCTCTCTCTCTCTGTGTGTGTTCTGCTCTGTTCTAGACAGCTTTTTATTGCTATTCTTAAACCTCTCTGGTTGTGACAGCTCTTTCTGTTAGTAAAATTTCTAAAACTGTCTGGATAGCTCATGGGTTATTTGACCAAAGTCAGAAAAAGTGCTATAAAACTGATTGGATCTTCCAACCAAGTCAGGAATCCTGTTAGAAAGGATTCTTGAAGAGCTGTTTTCGCTCTCCAGAGATCTCCAGACAGTCCAGCTCTCAACAGAGAAAACTGCCATTGCTTTCTGTTCGTTCATCTCATGCAGACCAACAGCTCAACTTTTTATTTACATACCAGTTCAGTTATTTATTGCAGGTTTCCTTTTGATTATCCTAAGAATCAGCATCTGGTGACCCAGCCCCTTAATTCTTAGAAGACAACAAGCATACATTTTTTTTTAACATTGGAAAATAATTCAGAGATCTGTCTACCTTTGTTAAACTAGATGGGTGGGACCCTGCTCTGAAATTATAATTTCCACACACCTGGGCCTAACCTTGCCCTGTCCTAGGCTGACCCTGAACTCAGAAATCTGTCTGCCTTTGTAAGCATAAACAAAAAACATAGCTGGGTGGGATCTCCTGTGATCACCACACCCTAAATCTCTTTATTGTCTTCCTTAGTAATTTTCTAATAAGCTGGCTCACAGCATAGGTGCTTTTCTTCCTTTAGATTTATGAAGCCCTTCATATAATGCATATTGCATCTTTATTTTTTTTTGCATAGTTCAGAACAAATCTTCTATTTCAGAGCCATTAAAATAAACAAACAAGACCCTGAGTCTGGGGATCATGAAAAATTAAATGTATGGGAAGTTATAGAGGTGTTCTGAGCTTAGCATTTCTTTCTCACCAGAAATTTTTTATCCAATATTTTTAAAGTTTATTAAAAAACTCACTGTGATTTTAAAATCTCCCCTTTTCATTTTCCTCTACTAATCCTTATTTCCTTTTTGTAAAGTATACTGCTTTACAATATTCCAATAAAATCAAAACCAGAGTTATTAACATCGTGTTATACAGGCTCACCTGATATGAATCTCTGAGAAGCCACATTTATACACTCCAGTTCAGTCATTTTTAACCCCAAATTAGCACTTCAAAAGATATATATATATGTGTGTATATATATATATATATATATATATATATATATTAAACTATGTCACTTCCCTTAAGTTATCCAGGCATCTCAAGAAGCTGAAAAGCCCAAAGGTAACAGAGGATAGGAATAATAACAATAAGTAATTCATGAAATAGAAGCATAAATTTAAAGAAAAAAAATCTTACATTCATTCTCCCATAAGAAAGAATGGTCTTCATTCATGTTACAACCTGTGTGAATCTTGCAATCACTAAAAAGCAACAAATGCCAGGAATGCGTTTCTAGGAAATAGTTGTGCCGGGCAAGTGTTTAGATGGAAACAGATCAGTAGTTGCTTGAGCTGGAGAAAGTGAAAGGTGGGTGTGGTACTTGATGAATTTCCTTTCAGAGAAGATTAAATATTCTGGCAGAAGAGAGTAGTGAAGATTGCACATTGAATGCCCTATATGCTATTGAACTGTACACTGCAAAGTAGTGGAACAGTGTATTTTATGTCACATGATTTTTACCACTGGTTTTAACAGGAAAAAAGTATTTAAGCATTGGCCATTGGGGCTGGGACTAATAAAATGTGTGAATTCCTGATAAGAGTTAGAGGGACCAGCATAAGTTTATGTACTAGGAGGAATAAAGAAGTTATCATCACAAGGTCCAAAGAGATTTTAAAACAGCAAAATGATATTTTAAAACTACTCTATTCCATTAAAATTTTAGAAGTACATGAAAAGAATTCTCTCTTAAAGTTACCAAAGCTTAGGGGGGGGAAAAACAGGAAAAACAAAACAAAAAACATGGCATTTCGTGTTTGCTGACAAAATGTAATCTCTATTTTGTATATTGTGGTGCATATTATTATAATATATATGAATATATATTATATGAATATATAATATATATAAGATATATATATGTTCATATATGCTTTCCTGGAAGTTAGAGAAAAATCCTCGCTATCCTGTTCTGTTACTGTGATGGCCATTCCTGGCTGTCAACTTAACTAGATCTGGAATGAACTACAATCCAACGATGGAGGACACACACATGATGATCTCCATCTGGAGGCTGGAAGACACAGGCTTCTCACCCAGATCTTGACATGGGATGATGCACGCTTTTGATCTAGATCTTGAGGCATAGTGGCCATGAAAAACTTAGGCCCAGGCAAGATAGTACACACCTTTAATCCCAGGAGACTGGAGCAAGCAGATCTCTGAGTTCAAGGCCAGCTTGCGACAGAGCAAGCTCCAAATCCAGGCATGGTGGTCACATCTTTAATCTAGGCCATACCTTCTGCTGGAGGCCTACATAGGACAGTGGAAAAAGGAAGACTCACTACTCTTCACCTGCTTGCACTTACTTCACAGAACATCTGTTGGTGCCTACTTCTTCAGCATTCCAGCTGATACAGACAACCAGCTGAAACAACTAGCCTTTTGGGGACTGACAAACTAATAGATTCCCACTGAAAAACAGTAGGACTTCCCGTTTATAGCTGCCCATTGTTGCGTTAATTGGACTACAGTTTGTAAGTTATTCCAATAACTTCCCTTACTATATAGAGACATTTTATAAGTTCTTTGACTCTAGAGGACCCCGATTAATACAGTTGCTCTGCCCTATCCCCTCAATACTGGCTCTCTCACCTCATATGGAGCTATGTCAGCAGCCAGGAAGCTCCAGCAAGCCCCTTGTCCCTTCCCAGAACATTGACGATGATGATGTCACATGCCCATGCTCAGCTTTTCACACCAGCTCCAGGGATTTGCTTCAGGTCATCTTGCATAGCCAACAGTGTTTTTAAACCATTCCATACCCCAACACACATTTTACATTAAATTCTCCCTGAAAGCTATCTCCAGAGGTACCTTCATGGATGTGTGTACTCTTCTAATACTTCATGCAGGAAAAAATACTAAGCTTTACATGAACTCTTCTAGGGAATAGGAAAAGGAAGAATCCCTCTTAGCTCTCTGTCGGGTCAATATGACCTTGACATCAAACCTATTAAACAGGGAGCAATTGAAATTACAGATTGGTTGTTTTAATGAATATGGATATTGGCATTTAAAAAAGGGTATTAGCCAAGTTAGTCTACAACACATAAAAAGCACAAACATCATACACAAGGAAGACATGCACTGAGGATAAAAACTTGGTTTAACACTTTAAATCAACTCTATAATTAACAGAATAAAAGAGAAAAATAATCGGAGCACCTCCACAGATGCAGAAAGGGGATTGTAATACATTTTTTATAATAAAATCTTAGTGAATGGTGATTGTTTGTTTATATTATAAATAATCAGATGAAGAGATTCTACTAATAGGAACTACAGCAAACAGCGGGCGTGACGCAACCGTAAGGCCTCCTTCCTAACGGATGGTGTCTAGACATGTTTAAAAGCTGAGAAGGACTACCCAGAAGAGAGGGGGCAAGAGAGGAAATTTGGGGGAAAGAAAACTTGATCAAAATATATTTTATATGTTTATTAAAATACTCCAACTAAATTCATTATATTGTAAAATCATAGTTATGTACTAAATATGCATAGATAGAATCTACTAACAAGAAAAGGAGAAAAATCCTCATTTATAGATGGACACAGTGGTTCATACTTTTAGTCTTGGCTACTTAGGAGACAATCAAACCACTTAAGACCATGAACTTTGGATTGGTTAAGGCAATACAGTGAGACTTTTTCTTCTTAAAACAGTGGACTTAATTTAAATGATTGTAATTTGGGAATAAATAGCTTGTTTTCTAATAATCAGAGCAACAGCTATAATAGTAAAAAGAAACACCTTTTGAAAAGATCATCACCAGAATATAATGAAATGGTGGTTCTATCATTCCCTCAATTACTACATATGAAAGACACAACAACAAAATAATCTGGGCTCCATCATTAACAAATAGTGTCTGTACGCCGAAAGAAAGCTTTGGAACCATGTAGCTCTATGATGGACAGTCTTAAGGTTGTATATTTTGGAGAAAAGGCCACTTAATAACTGAATTACTTTTTGATCTGCTTGCACAGGTACTTCAAAAGTAGCAAGATGACAAGAGGACTTCTGAGAATTCTTGTAATACCTACAAACGGTGACAACTTATTTCAGAAAGCTGCACTCTTCATTCAAGGGACTGTAACTGAAGTCCTATTCAAACATAAGATTTCTCTGGGATAATCCAGTTTCTGAATGTCAGTGAGTAAATCACTTACAGGCAAGAGCAGGTAGAGGGGCTGGAATGTATACATCAGTCAAACAATCCTAGCTGAGGTCATTTTTGGCTTTAGTTATATGGATTTGTTACAGTTAACTCTCAAATTTGTTTCACCGATTAAAACACAGGCTCTGTGTTTAAACTTCAGCATGTGACTGCGTGGCTGTCACTAGACCCATCATGCCATAAATTGATTGGGTATCATTTGTGATGCTTCAAGGTTCATCGCTACTCATTTATAGTTGACTCCTCTGGATCTAACATCCTATCTCTGCTTAGAGATGGAGCTCAGTGGTCCATCACTTGTGTGGCATTTGTGAAACTTTAGGTTATATTCCAAACACCACATACAGTGTCTTATCTTTCTATTGTTCTTATGAAAATAACTTTTTTTCTGAGTTATAGATTAATAAGGGAATGCACACACAAAGACGCTAGTCAAGTATGAGGTTAACGGTGGCAATACATCTCAAGTGAGCATTCTTAAATATAAGATGAAGACGTGATTGCATTTTATATTTACAGAAATGACTGGTCAGATTGTCAGGCTATATGCTGTATGGCTGACCCTTAGGTAGTCATAACGAAGGAGAAAAACAAAAGAAATGTCTAAGCCAACAGACTCTGAGTTGTGAGACATGTGCAAGGCTTGCTTTGCTTTCTGGCTGTGGTTTGTTTTCCGTTGTTTGCTCTGTTTTTTCTTTCCTATTGCAATGTTGGGTTAGAACCCAGGGTCTCACTCATCTGGGAAAGGACTCTATCACTGAGATATGGGAGCAGCACTACTTTTTTTGTTTCCAAAGAGTTAACAATATGGGTAACGATATTTCACAACCAACTATTCCAGTTAAGAACTTGCCTCTTGACGTTCCTCAGTTGCACAACTTGCCTGTGGCTCTACTAACTGTGGTCTTTTCAATAGCTAATAAACCACTTTCCAAAATGTGATTTAAAAAATGTTTTGGTAAGAAGCATGAACAACTTGCTTTCCTACCAGAGGCTAGCTCCCGTGGCATTGTGACGAAGAGGAAAACATGAGTGTGCCTCTAACACCTCATGGGCACCCCAATCTTACCTGTAGGAAGTGTGGTGAGACCCTAAACCAATACTTTAAACTACACTTCAAATGTAATGTGTTTGGAACCTGTTAACATAGGAGCTATAGGAAGAGTTTGCATAAAATACCTAATCCTAACTAGTGAGTCAGATTCCACACTTCTAGGGCCTTTCCTCGCTAGGAACAAAATAGAAGTTATATTCCTCTGTCTTTGAAACAAAGTAGGGTGCAATTTTACATCTTTAAGTCAGTAGACCTTAAGGAGAAGTCATACTTAGAACTAATTAAATATGGAAAGAGGTATGATAAACAAGTCTTTGCTAGTTTGGATCATGGATACAAGAATATATCTGGGTTCCACAGTGTGTGGAAAGCTCTTTGCTGGCTGGACCTTACCTGCCAGTCTTGTACACATTAACTCTCCCACCGATGGTGTATGAGGGTCCCTGTGTCTGCACTTCTCCATCAACATTTGCCAGTACCAGCTTGTTAATGGTCACTGGCCTGGTGGGTATAAAGTAACTTCAAAGAGTTTCCTTAATTGGCACTTTTCTGACTACTAAGGGTTCTGAGTACCTTTCATGTACTTCACCTTTCCCTTCTCTGTAAATTGACTCTTCACACCACCCACCTGCTATTCCTTGGGATTAATAACCTCACTTTGTTATTGTCAAGAGTTCCTAATGTACTAGTTGTTAATATCTTGTCAGTTTTCAGATCATTCTTATTCTGTCACTCATCTGTTCCCTTCTATCAGAGTGAGAGGATACTGCTAGCATCCCATAAGATCCCCTATACTTTTTATAGTCATGCTCCCCAAATTTCTTAGAAGCAACCAAAACCTATATATTTAAGATGGACACCGCCTTCATGTTCTGTTTGGTTTAACCACCTTTGTACCTTGAAACAATATTGTTCAATTTTGCCTCTTGAACAACCCCCAAAATAAAGACCTACTATGTGGATTCATTTCCACCAGCTTTAGCTCCATTATATGTGAACTGTATCAGCATTGGCAAGTGTGGCTCTACCTACCTGCACAGCCACACACAGATGCTGTACAGATTACCATTGGATACTTTTATCCATCTCAACACTGATGGGAACATTTGCTGCTAGGATTTAGTTTTGTTTCATGTCAACTTCTTAAGTTCAATTTCCTTAGTGATTATAGAATTATACAAAGATTGCCAAACTTGTTTGTTAAAATTTTATTATAAAAAAAGAAAAAAAAACCCTATAACTTGTATCAGAATTAAGCATGCTCCAAGTCTTAACAAACTTCTGTGTAGTTGGGATAGCCATTCTGAAGCTGTGGAACTTCAGGTTGGGTTTTACACTTTCACCGTTTAACAAATTTTCATGCTCTTATCTAGCATCAAGTAACTGGAAAAAGCCATGGGTCACTTAGAACTTGAAAACCAATTACCTGTCTGTCCTCTCATGACTCGTGTCTACTACCTACATACAGTCTCCCTTCATCACCTAATATCAACCCTTCCTCTTTCTCCTGTCTACAGGTTACACTGCATTACAGGACAACTTTACTTTTTCATATTTACACACATGTAATAGGCTGGCATATCTGCAGCTGCTTTGTTCACTATGGCAAGGAAATGGAATCAACTCTTTTTGAGTCAGTTTTAAGACCATGGTAGAGAAGCTGTCTATTAAAACTCTTCCTTTCTGAGCACGAGGCTAAAAGTCTTCTTCCAGCTGTCTTGCTACATATCACCCTGTGACTGACCATGCTCTCACAAGGGAACACAATGCAAGTAGCCATTCCAGATTGGTCCTAAGGACACAGAAGCATGTACTTGTCTCAAAGATTTCTTTTTGGTAATTCAATAGCTCAGTGAAAAAGATAAACTGTTTGTGTGTGTGTGTGTGTGTGTGTGTGTTGGGGGAAGTGTTTGTTTTTCTTTTTCAAAATAAAAGGGTTTCTCTGTGTAGCCCTGGCTGTCCTAGAATTCACTTAGTATACCAGGCTGGCCTGGAACTCGAAAACATACACTTGCTGCCTGCCTCTACCTCCCTGCTGGGAAGAAAGGTGTACATACATCACCATCACCCTGATGGTAAGCTGGTTTTGATCTCAAAGATAACAGCATTGCCCCCACAGAACGCATACAACTAATCAGAAAGCTCTTAGTTCTAGACAGACATAAAGATCGAACTTTTCACAAATTGAAGCAGCCATCTGGAATCTTTAAAACCTTCCTCTTTCACAGTGCTGACATTTTGAAGCATGAGTGTGCGCATGCCACACAAGAACTTTACCACCGAGCTACATTCTCAGTCCTTTACATTTGATTTGTTTATTTTTGACTTTGAAACATGCTCTTTGTTTTAGTTATGGTTTCCATTGCTGTGAAGAGACACCATAAACATGGTAAACATTTAATTGGGGCTAGCTTACGTATTCAGAGGTTCAGTCAGTATCATCAAGGCCAGAGCATGGCAGCATCCAGGCAGGCATGGTACAGGAGGAGCAGAGAGTTCTGCATCTTGATCAGAAGGCTACTGGGAGAAGACTGTCTTCCAGGCAGCTAGGAAAAGGTTCTCAAAGCAGACGAACAAAGTGGTACACTTAGTCCAACAGGGCCACACCTCCTAATAGTGCCACTCCCAGGGCCAAGCATATTCAAACCACCACAGTCTTGACCAAAGGCTGGCCCTGAAATCTCTGTTGCTTAAGATTCAATGATGTCACCAGATAAGCACTGTTCTTTCAGTCATGTATATGTTAGTGCTTTTAATCTTCTTACCAACTGTAGGCTGTAGTTACTATTACTGGCTCAATTTTAGGTTTATTAGATGCCAATCTCTAATGGTAAATGATAATCACTGTATTAATAGAAACCTAAGGCTCAGAGGCCAGAGTTACATAAAAACGGACTGAATGTGGAGGCAAGTCCAAAAAGCTGGCTTCCTGGGTCTCCTCTTTGTCTAAAACATCATGATCTCCTAGCAGTGCCTCCATCGTTTAAGCCTCTATATTTAAGTAGGTCACAGTAAGGTAGCTACTCAATGTGATCTTAAACGTAGAGGGATTTAAACCCCAAAGGGGGATTCTTTAAGACTTTAAGTCCCTGTGTAAAGGAGGGCTGGGACTTTGATGTATCACACAGCTACAAAACTGGGAGTCCTTTCTTTGCCATCACTAAAGAGTCAGTAAAACTGTTTCCGGCCATGACTAGAGAGACTGGCCATTCCTACAGAGACTCGTGCTAATGGTTGTCAGGCTGGCTACTGCCTGATGCTTTTGTCAGACCACAGCGAGAAAGCTATGGACTCACCTAAGACCTGATGAGGATAGAGGAAAACTCCAAAGTGGAGCTTTAGCTCAGGGTTAAAGAAATTGGCTAGCATGTACAAGGCCCTGGGGTCATGCCTCAGTGCTATAACATAAATAATAAAAAAATAAAACAATTAAAAAAACTTGAAAACTAAAAAAACTAGACAAAGTATCCAAAGTAAAAATGTGATTCAGTGTGTCAATAGCAGGAAGTACCACTGTAACAACTCACACCCTTCTCAGTGCCTCCCAGTTAGGGAATGGGGTCTGTGCACCATGACAGCAAAGTTCCTCCTTCTTCATGCTCCTTTATTCAGGCAGTCTCCAAGGAGACTGAATTTAAATGAGGAAGTGAGAAATGGATCATGGGAACCAGGAAGTTAAGTCAGAGCTGTGCTCTGAAATGAAATCTGGGTTCCATTGTTTACATAGATGCTAACAGGAAGTAAATAGGCTAGAACCTATTAAATTTCCAAGCTATTTGCATTTCAAAAGCAACCAGAAGGAAGGTCAGCCTAAAAATGTTCTGACTCTCACACTGGCATTTGTGGAAAGCAGGTCAATAAAATTACAACCTTTCCAAGAGCCAGTTGAGATTTGGCCTTGAGCCCTGATGGACTGGAAAGAATTCAGAATTTTGGAACTTCAGAGAACCTTGGAGAATTGATAATGGCTAGGATGGGAACCTTTCAGTCTCATCTGCAGGTCTTGTAGGCTGTTAAATATATTCATTTTTATATATTATTAAAACTGACCATTGCAGGTCTAGAGGTCATACTTAACTATTGCAGTTTGGACACATTGGTAAAGAGCTTTTTTCCTCCTTGGCTTGTGCCTTCAGCCACATCTGGACCTAATCCAGACATTAGAACATGATAGAGTGATTTCTGTACTTTGTGCTGCAGGTAGGAATTAAATGGAGCTTGGGGAAAAATGAAGAATTGAATGTGTGAGATACAGATGAATTATTCACTAAAATTTATTCTGGGCCTCTTAAGCATATTTCTCTCTAGTTGTATGACACCTATTTCTCTTGGCTGACAGTTGGGTATGGCTTTTTGATTAGTGTTGAGCGCTGGAAAGGGAGCAGAAGTGTTGGATACCATTCCTGGTTGTGATGGTTTGTATGTGCTTACCCAAGGAGTGGCACTATTAGGAGGTGTGGCCTTGTTGGAGTAGGTGTGTCACTGTGGGCATGGACTTTAATACCCTGGTCCTACCTGCCTGAAAGTCAGTGTTTTGCTAGCAGCCTTGAGATAAAAATGTAGACCTCTGAGCTCCTCCTGCACCGTTCCTACCTGGATGCTGCCCTGCTCCTGCCTTGATGATACTGGACTGAATCTCTGAACCTGTAAGCCAGTCCCAATAAAATGTTGTTCTTATAAGAGTTGCCTTGGTCATGGTGTCTGTTCATAGCAGTAAAACCTTAGCTAAAACACTGGTTCTGGGTTTTATTGCTCCTTTACATTTTTCTCCTTCCATTTTGATGGACTACAGATGTGGTTTCCACCATGCAGATAACTTTGATTATCTATGGGTTGGATCATAGCAGTAGCATGAGGAAGACCGTGTAATGTAAACATTACACTGTGGTGGACTCCCTTACTGACCTGTGGCATCCTAGAGGTTTTAAGAGCCCCATCGAAAGCACCTCTCTTCTAATTTCTGGTAGGGAGAATAAAAGAAGAGTGAGATCAAAACTGGGTGTGATGTCAAATGCCTGTAACTCCTGAACTGGTGGGGGTGATGTGGGAGGACTGATGAAAGTGAAAGGCTAGCCTGAGCTAAACAGTGAGGCTGTCTCAAAACAAACAAACAAAATAAACATCATTGTTTGTTCCATGATGTCTGTATTGGGTGGTCATTTTGTCAGCTAAATGTTTTCAAGGATGGCTGCTTCTATAGTTATTGAGAGAGTCTTTACTTCAATTGTCTCCTTTCAATTAAGTAACTGTTTCTGCAAATACTCTTGCAAAACCCAGGGAGGGAAAGAGTTCCTGGTCTTTCATCCCCTCACTTCATCCTACCCACTGAAGTATGTTATTATGTCTTATTTGTTTCCTGTAAGAGTCCAGCCCTTTTACCAATGGCCCTAAGAATTTCCCTCAAGGGCTAGAGGTGTAGCTGAAACGTTGGGGTGCATACGCAGGGTGCTAGATTCAATGCCCAGCACTCAGGCCTGTGCACACCTATAGTGGAAGCACTTGGGAAATAGTGACAGGAGGATCAGAAGTTCAAGTTCATCCATGACCACATAGTGAGTCCAAAGCCAGTCTGAGATAGAGAGAGCTAACCTCAAAATAAAACAAAATTACTTAAGACTTTCCCTTAGTAGACTTTTTTGGTGTGGCTTCTTTTTCCTGTGGAGTCTAACAGATAAAAGTCTCTGATAAGATGAGCAGCTAGGAGCCCAAGGGATAGCTCAGCAGGTAAAGGTGTAAATCACCTGATTCAGGTTCAACTTCTGGGACCCATACGGCAGTAGAAGAGAACCAACTCCTACACGTCCTCTGACAAATGCATATTAAACAAATAAGTGGTCCCTGAGGCTCACAGAGACTGAACCACCAACCAAAGAGCATGCATGGGCTGGTCCTAAGTTCTCTACACATGTGTAGTAGATGTGTAGCTTGGTCTTCAAGTGGTCCCCTAACAATTGGAGCAGAGAATGTCTCTGACTCTGTACCTTGCCTTTGGATCTCCTTTTCCTAGCTGGGCTACCTTGTCTGGCCTCAGTGGGAGAGGATGCTTAGTCCTGCTGTGACTTATATGCCAAGGCAGGCTGGTACCCATAGGGGGTTTCCCCATCTCTCAAGAGAAAGGCAAGAGGAGAATGAGGGAAGGAGGTGTGTGAGGCTGAAACTGGGAGGAGAGGAGGGAAGTGGGGTTGTGATCCCAGTGTAAAGTGAATAAATAAGTAAATTAATGAAAAAAATGTGGTCCTCTGAGGACTCTTAAATAAAAAATAAATATACACTTTTAGGCACTGATTTTTTTATTCTATTTGTTATAACAGATTCAATGGTAATTAATAAAGTTATAGTTTTCTAGTTATTTTTATTTTCTAAGATTTCAAAATTTATTGGTATAATTTGTCAACTTTTCTATCTCTCTAGTGCCTATAGCTTCTGCACATTTTATCTTTCATTTCTGACATCACATATTTGAATTTTTTCTTGTACATCTTATTAAATGTATATTATTTTTGTTTTAGCTATTTTTAACTTTTTAGGGAATAAATATGTAGCTACTGTTGAATATTTCCATTCTATATTGATTTTTCTGGCTCACTAGTTATACAAGCTATTATTAAGAAATTAATCCAGAACACAGCTTCTGAAACTAATCAAACTTTTAGAATTTGCAGTTTTTATGAGCAAGCAGAAATGGTCAAGATTTTCTGTGTCGTGGCTTCACCACTCACTGAGCATTTCTGGAACAATCTATCAGCTACACAGGTCACCCATCTTTGATAGATGACAAAACGATGCAAGGGCATGAACACCAGGAAGTTAGGATTGATGCAGCCTTCCTGCAGGATCTTAGTTTTATTCTTATCTTACTGTTTTCTTTCTTGAACTTTCCTTGGGCTTGTTTTATTGTTCTTTTGTCTCAACTAAACAATGATTGGTTCTGTATCATTGGTCTTCTTTTTCTACTATGAATAAATGTAAGATTCACTTAAGTTGAATCTCGGTTGCTTTCTGTAAGATTTAATTTTAGGAAATTTTTATTGTTTCATTAAAGTAATGTTTTACATAAGATCACACTGTGCAACCCAGGCTGGTGTTAGACTTACAGACCTATTTCTGTTCCCTCTATGAAGGACTGCAGGGATTGTCACCATGCCAAGTTCAAATCCCATTCTAGAATCGTTTCCATCTTCTGTTCTAAAATTTCTTTGGCCCATGGGATTATTTAGAAATGCTACTTAGTTTCCAAATAAATTTCTAATAATTTTCAAGTAAGGTAATTTTAGTAGAATATTTAGAAAATTAAGCCAAAATTCAGTTGATTCGTGACCAGACAATCAGCATACACTATTGTCTTTATTGTCTGCCAAGTATGAAATCAATACTGGTATATGTTCTTCGCAAGTTAGAAAAAATGTGTACCCTTAATCGATTGGTACAAGTTTGTATTATAGTAACTCTACTTGATACAGTTTGCTTATATTCATATCCTACTTACAAATTTTTAAAATTTCTATTTGTACTAATGCCTAATGAATATAGTTAAAATCAGTGCTTCATTATGACAATTTATTTGTGTCATCATCCTGTAAGCCATCCTTTATTCAAAGATTTCATTACAAACATAGTGACCATTTTTCAAGTCTCTCCTGGAAGCTGTCGAAATGACTCTGTGGTTAAGTGGCTTTTGTAGAGGAGTTAAGTTCAATTCCCAGCTCCTGTGCTGAGCTGCACCCAAATACTTCTAACTCCAGCTGCACAGGATCTGATACCTTCCTCTGGAGTCTGAAGGTACCACCAGACACAGTTAGCATATACAGACACAAAAATAAAAATAAAAACTGAATCTATCAAAACCAAAAGGAGTCCGAAGTCATTCAATCTTCTGGAGATTTTTGACCACGGTATCATTTTCTTCTTGACTATGCTGTGCCTTTTGCTTTTGACTCTTTCTGAAGTCTTTGGATTTGATATTCTGCAATTTTATCAAAATATGATATGTATTTCTAATTTGCAAAGCGATCACTTAGTTTTTCAAATTCTTTTTTTATCTTTTTCTTCTCAGATTCCAATTTGTCACAAGTAAATCGCCTTAGTTTAGCCATCATGTCTCGTTCAGATGTGCATGTCTACTTTCCTGTTAAGTATATCATTTTGTTCCATATAGTCTCTCATGGGCTAGCTCTCATTTTACTATTTCCAGCTCTGTATCATCTCTGATTGAATTTATCAATTTCCTTCTCCCCATCTCTTTTTTCCTCTCTCTTTCCTTTCCTTCCCCCCTCCCCCCAGTATTACTACTTGATACAACCACAAGTGTCTTAAGGTTTTACTGCTGTGAACAGACACCATGACCAAAACAACTCTTATAAGGACAGCATTTAATTGAGGCTGGCTTACAGTGTCCGAAATTCAATCCAGTATCATCGAGGCAAGAATAAGGAAGCATCTGAACAGGCATGGTGCAAGAGGAGCTGAGAGCTCTACTCTTTATCTGAAGACTGACTTCCAGGCAGCTAGGGTGAGGGTCTTATAGCCCACACTCACAGTGACACAGCTATTCCAACAGGGCCATACTTTCTAATAGTGACACTCCCTGGTCCCATCATATACAAACCATCATAACATGTTTTCTAAAAACAAGTCTAGATTATGCTCCACTTGACTCACTCATTGCCTTAGGTGAGCAGGCTCTGACCTTGTATTTTCTTTCAGCCTGCATAACCTCAACAAGCAACAAATTATTTGCCTTCAGTAGATTCAATGATGGATGTTGAATGACTATCCAAGGACAAATTCCTTGGGTCCTCAATGCCTTAGAAGTCTTTCTTACTATACTGTTCATTAGAGAAAGACCTCTTGGATACTTTGAAAGAAAATAATAATGAAAAAAATTCAAAGACTCATATTTCAAGATTGTAAATACATATTTGCACAATTTTTAAACTGCTGTACTCTAAAATATTTTTTCTTTAATTATTAAGATTTAAATTCTTTCAGCTTTGTTTTGTTCAGTCCAGGTGTGTGTTTTCCAGATCCATTCTGTATTTAGGTTCATTAGATTCTTTTAGTTTATTATTCTCTGCATTTAAGCTTGTCTTTTATTTCTTTAACATTGTAAGTATGCTCGTCAATCCTATGTGTTATTATTCAGTATGTATGCAGTCTTTGTAAGCCTATTTATGCTGTAATTTCTTTCTACTCTTGTTATTTATGTAACCTTTCTCTTTATTTTTCATGAATGTCCACTCATTATCCTTGGGGAATTATTTATAGTGTTTTCATAATACATGGTATAAAGTCACAAGAGGGACTGCATTTGTTTCTGACAAGGAGGTTTTAGTTCACTAACATGGCATAAATAAGCTCATTACTTGATATTTTTTTCATTACTATATGAAAAATTTAGTACATACATATGTATGGTTTACTATGTGATGTTTTGACACATTATACTTTGGGTAATATTTAAGTCAGGGTAAAAATATTTATCTCCTCAAACATTTGTCATTCTAGGTGGTGAAAACATTCAAGATTCTTTCTCCTAGATTTCTGAGAGCATTTCTGTCATCTATAGTAACGCCTTGGGTAATAAGACTCTTTAAGTCCTTTATTCTGTGTAACTGTAACTGTAACTTAGCACTCAATTATTAACCCCTCAGCATCCCTCCTCCAAGTGTTACTCTCTTGGTCTCTGGTAACCACTAATCTACTCTCAACTTCTCAGGGCTTCAGATGGGTTTTGAGTCAATGGGAATCTGAGCTCCAACTTTGAAGGATGGCAAGCATATGGTTATCATCTCTCCCTGACATCTGATCTCTTCTTTCTGTGTTTCTCAATGCAAAGGCAACTGTCCTTTTAGGCTTCTGAGAGTAGAATGTGAGGCTAGTTTACATTGACTTTGACCATAGCTGGATACTCAACTCTTTGAAATCTTGGGTGTTCTAGGAGGTGGTTCACTATCAGATTCCCCTTGGATTTAAGTGGGTTTTTTTTTTTTTTGATCAATTAAAGCCTTAATAGACAAATATTAAGTAATCCAGTAGCTATGAAAGTTAGAGATTAAAAAAATTATCATATTATTCAAAATGGTCTGAATTATAAGTATGCATAGCTTTTAATCATTACTGGAAGTCTCCTCTATATCTACATTTTGTGCGTTCATGAAGATGTACATGTTTGGGCATATATATATATATATATATATATATATATATATATATATATATGAAAGTCAGGAAACAGCTTCTGGGGCTGCTCTCTAAACATGATCCACAGTTTAGTTGTTTTTTTTTTTTTTTGCATCTGTTGTTTGAGATAGCTTCTCACTGGCCTGAAGTATACTAACTATGCTAGGCTTTCAGCCAGAAAGTCCCAGGAATCTACTTCCCCAAAGCTGAGATTACAAATACAAACCACTCACTTAGCTCTTTTATGTGGATGTTGGGGATCAAATTTAGTTCCTCATGTTTGTAAGGCAAACGCTCAAACAACTAAGTTTTCTACAGCATATAGCTATGTTTTGAAACTTAAAATGTAGTTACTACCTCTAGCATTCAGCTGGGTTATTCCTTCCTTGAAGTAATGAGAGTTATAAAATCTTAACATCTGAATGATTACACAGGTTAAAAGAGTACCATTTCATCCTGGCATAAAACTATTTACAAAACTTTTAAATAAACAGTGTTCTTTCGAATATAAACAGGTCTCCTTAATTCCCCATCACTGGAAACATTATGTGAGAGGGGTTGACAGGACTCTCCCACCTCTAGTGTGGCAAACATGGCTCTGGAAGGCCTGGTCCTTCTCTTCTATTTCCTCTGCCTTGCTAAAAATCATTAAATCACATTCCTACAACCAAACCCCAAGATCTATTCCCTTATTTGGCCACTTCTCCTTCCAAAGCTGACTACTGAGGTCTGTCTATCAAAGTATTGAAGTCTAACAATCAAAAGCCCCCTTTGGGTCACCTAATTAACATGCTCAATTAAAATTAATTACATTGTCAGGTGAGGTGGTACACACCTTCAATCCCAGCGCTCAGGGGGCAGAGGCAGTCTGATCTCTGAGTTTGAGGATAGCCTGGTCTAAAAAGTGAGTTCAAAGGATAGCCAGGACACAGAGAAACCCTGTATCCTCACCTCAAATAATAAATAAAAAACAACAAAACAAACAAACAAACAAACATTTCATCCTAACATGGAGATTTTCCTTTTACCTTTATAATCACCATTTGCCTGTGTGCCATATCTGTGTCCTCTCTATACAGAGATAGTCTTTTGTCCTTTGTCTTTTGTCCTGTCCCCCAACTCTGGGACACAAACTCTTTCCCTTTCTCCCTTGACTCTTCCCCCTCTCTGTTGTTCCCTTTTCCTTCTCCCTCTTCTGTCTCCTGAATTTGTCCCTTATCTGTCCCTCTGGGGCAAATAAATCTCTTTGTGCTAAGAACTTGGTCTTGAGGTGTCTTGAGGTTCCCTAGAGGAATGGTAGTGGTAATCTTCCACAAATCACTGCTTATAATTTGTTTGTTTGTTGTTTTAACCAAAAAAGGAATGTCTTTATTTATTGTCATCAAAATACATTTAGATTTGTCCACTAGTACATGACAGTTGGACATAATATTTTTTTTTCATTTTGGATTTATTGGTGCCAGTCAGATAGAGGCTGCTTACTATGTGTTTATTGAGTTAATTAGTAGAGAAAGTAGAGAAAGCTTTACATGGCTCAAGGTAACTGTCCCAGGGCCCTATCATACATTCATAGCCATGATTAGTGACACTTATAATGTAAATATCAGTATAAATAAAGTCTTTTTATTGAATATTTTATTTATTTACAGTACAGATATCATCCCCTTTCTCCATTTTCCCTCCCTAGAACCCCCTATCCTATACCCCCTCTTCCTTTATGCTTTTATACCATTTTGATTATATGCATGCATTAAGGTCAGTTCTAGGTTGAGGGTCTAGCAATACAATAGATGCAAATAGTCGAGGAACAAGCAATACAATAAACACAAATAGTCAAAGAAAAAGCAAGGTATTAAATCCAATTAAGTGAACATTCCTGTGATCAGTTTCTATCAGGATGACCAAAGTATCTGAGCCTACGTCCCTATCTTAACCCAAGGTCATTTTCTTGTCTGAAGACTACATCTTTGTTCTAGCCTAAAATTTAGATTCCTGTCTCAAATTACTTCTTTGTTCTGGTCTAATATTTAGATTCCTGCCTGAGATTACTTCTTTGTTGTAGCCTACGATTTAGACTCCTACCTGAAATTACTTCTTTGTTCTAGTCTAATGTCAGATTCCTGCTTGACACCTACTTCCTTGTCCTTGGCCAATGTCATATTTCTGCCAAGCAGAGCATTTCCTTGTCCTTGACCCATGTCAGCTTCTTGCCAAGAAGCCCCAAAGGCTCTCCACCTCTTCCCCTTGTTTATTTCGTTAACAAGACTGTGTCTGTCTTAGGTCGTTCTGACAAGAATGCCTTCCTTACCCATCATAAAAATGCATTATCCATGGCAATGCACTTATGTCTTAGGTTGGTAAGGCTCTGTGCAGAAACTTATCTGTCCTTGGCTTCCCAGCCTGTTAATTTAATAACTCTGTCTGGTGGTCCATTTTCAGGTTTAAGCCATGTACTTTGGCTGCCAACATATTGATGTTGTTAAAGATAAGCTTTAACACAATAGGCAGAAATAAAAGTATTTCCAGAACAAGAAGGGCTAGCCTGGTCAAGCTATATATGCCATTCCTGAGGTTTGTCCAAAATGGAAATACTGAGCTCAGGCCATGGATAATTTTATCGACATTATCTATAGCATCAAAGGTCAACAGAGCAGCATTATTTAAACTCATAATCTCACTATGCAAAGTTAACACACCCAGAGAGGTGTTAGGATTATGCCAAATATTCTACAGGTGTCTTTAAACTTTTTTCTAATTATAATGACAAACACTGTGAATTTAAAAAGTAACACTACTCCAATGATATTTGTCATGACACTTGGGATGGCTCCTAACTTTTGAAACCTGAACCTCATTCAGATAATTTGAATGGGTTATAGAGCATCATTCATTGTTTCAGATACGTATATAAGTCCTTTTGTATACTCAATACATTAGTAACTGTTTTTTGCTAGATGGTTAACAAAAATAGTTGTCTTTACTTCTTGTGTCAATGCTATTGCAGAAGCAGTGATGCTAGCAATTAATGGAATTAAAGCTGTTATACCAGCAATAGTCAAGCCTGCTACCCTCTTCTGCTTAAAGCCTAACTCACTTATTCCAGTACTTTCAAGCTTTTTTCAGAGAATCAAGGTTTTCTAAAACTCAGGGCAGTGAAACGAAAGCTGGTTGATAGACCCCCCTATAACAGACATGCCAGGTTTCAACACACTAACATAATTGGAAATTACACAGTCAATGCAACTTACAATAAATGCTGTAGAAGAGACAAAACCAGTTTTAGCTTGATAATTAAAAGAGCCTTAAAACATGTACTAACCCTTGTTTGAAATTCAGATTCTGTCCCAACATTATCTCTTGCTATCCTAACATCATAGCGAGCTACAGCTAGCTTTCAAATATTTCTCTAACAAAGTCCAGATCCAGTCTTCCAAAAGTAGACTGTTATTTCCCATATTGGATTGATTTCTAGACCAGTACATGATTGAGTCATAATAGTTGGGCACCTTTAAGAGAAATACAAGAGACATAATATCTCTTTTCGATTTTCTATCTCCCATGGTCTAAAAACTTGAGGTAAGGCACCTTGTCCCATCTGGGATATAGTCAAGCAAAGGTGAGTTAGAAACATATGTCCAATGCAGCTCCCCAGTCACCCTTGTCAGGACACTCAGCAAGCTCACAGGTCGGCATCATTCTTTGTCTCAGAAACAGTATGTCTCACCAATCTTTTTAAGGTTTCATGGGCCTTTTCCACAATACCTTGTCCTTGAGAATTATGTGAAATCCCTGTAATAAACTGTTGACAAAAAGTCTCGACTGCTCAACTACAATTGCTAGACCCATCATCTGTTTTTATTAGATATTTTATTTATTTACCTTTCAATATTATCTCCTCTCCCATTCCCCACCAAAACCCCTTATCCCATCCCCCTTCTCCTATTTCTATGAGGTTATGCTCCCACCATCCTCCCATTCCCACCTCCCTGCCCTTGAATTCCCCAAAACTAGGGAATCCAAACTTTCAGGCACCAACGCCCTCCACTTCCACTGATGCCTGACAAGGCCACCCTCAACTACCTATACAGGTGGAGCCATGAGTCACTCCATTTGTGTTCTCTGGCTGGAGGTTTTAGAATGGCTACTCCAGCTTGTTTCTTAGGACCATTTGCTTGAAATTTTGTTTTCTAGCCTTTAATTCTATGGTAATGTCTCTTTGTCACTGAGGTGGGTTTCCTGTATGCAGCAAAATGTTGGGTCCTATTTATGTATCCAGTCCATTAGCCTAGGTCTTTTAATAGGAAAATGGTATCCATTGATGTTAAGAGATATTAAGGAGATTAGATTATTGCTTGCTGTTATTTTTGTTATTAGAGGTGGAATTACCTTTATGTGTCTATCTTATTTTGGATTTGTTGGAAGAGGATTACTTTTTGTTCTTTCTAGGTTATAATTTTCCTCCTTTCTAATTTAGATAATAGCTTTCCTGCTATTATCTTTTGTAGTGCTAGATTTGTGAAAAGATATTGTGTAAATTTGGTTTTGTCATGGAATATCTTGGTTTTTCCATCTATGGTGATTGGGAGTTTTACTGGGTATAATAGTCTGGGCTGGCACTTGTGTTCTCTTAGGGTCTATATGTCATCTGTCCAGGATTTTCTCATTTTTATAGAATCTGGTGAGAAGTCTGGTGTAATTTTGATAGTTCTGCCTTTATATGTTACTTGGCCTTTTTACCTTACTGCATTTAATATTCTTTCTT
The DNA here is from genome assembly GCA_030674055.1 of Rhabdomys pumilio. Lineage (NCBI taxonomy): Eukaryota > Metazoa > Chordata > Mammalia > Rodentia > Muridae > Rhabdomys > Rhabdomys pumilio. The sequence goes on from JANHMN010000016.1 coordinate 16,022,470, forward strand.
TGTTTTGTGCATTTGGTGTTTTGATTATTATGTGACAGGAGGTATTTCTTTTCTGGTCTAGTCTATCTGGCGTTCTGTAGGCTTCTTGTATGTTTATGGGCATCTTGTTCTTTAGATTAGGGAAGTTTTCTGCTATAATTTTGTTGAAGATATTTACTGGCCCTTTAAGTTGGGAATCTTCATTCTCATCTATACCTATTATTCTTAGGTTTGGCCTTCTCATTGTGTCCTGGATTTCCTGGATGTTTTGTGTTAAGAACTGTTTGCATTTTGCGTTTTCTTTGAAAGTTGTGTCAATATTTTCACTGGTATCTTCTGCACCTGAGATTCTCTCTTCTATCTCTTGTATTCTGTTGGTGATGATCTATGACTCCTGATTTCTTTCCAAGGTTTTCTATCTTCAGGGTAATCTCCCTTTGTGATTTCTTTATTTTTTCTACTTCCATTATTATGGTTTTGTTCAATTCTTTCACCTGTTTGGTTGTGTTCTCTTATAATTCTTTAAGGGATTTTTGTGCTTTCTCTTTAAGGGCTCTACTTATCTACCTGTGTTCTCCTCAATTTCTTTGAGAATGTTATTTATGTCCTTCTTAAAGTCCTTTATCATCATCATTAGAAGTGATTTTAAATCTGAATATTGCTTTCCTAGTACTATGGGGAATTCAGGACTTTCTTGTGTGGGAGAACTAGGTTCTAATGATGCCAAGTACCCTGGGCTGCTGATGCTTATGTTCTTGAGCTTGCCTTTTGCTATCTGGATCTCCTTTGTGCTACCTGCCCTGTCTCTTACTGGAGCCTGTCTTTCCTATTATCTTGGTTGTGTCAGAACTGTGTGGGGTGGGTATTGCTACTGGGGTTAGAGCTGAGGCCCAAGATCTGCTCAGTGCTTGGGCACAGACAGGAAGAAACCAGTGTTCCAGGCCAGGAGTGACTCCCTGGGTCCTAGTGGGTCCCAGTTACTCCGTTTGGGGCAGATGTTGCTGTCTCCTTACCTAAGATACTGCCTGGGTTAGAGCTCCTGGGAGCCCCATTTCCTCTAGGTTTTGTGAGATTGTGTGCAGAGTTGCCACCCGGGATCTGCTCAGTGCTCGGGCCCAGACTGGAAGGATAAACAAAGTCTTACTCAAAGAAATACAACAGCATAGCATGCACCAGGCTAGCTGATGTATATGTCAAATTTCCAGAATTCTCTTCCCAGTATGGCTGTATTTTGAGGCAAATCCATGTTCAAGGCAGGCTTTGGAGTTTAAAGATGAAAGTTATAGGTCAGGATGCATGACTGGAAGATGGTGTCATACATAAGACAGAGCAGAGAATAAGAAATGTCAATAGTTAGTCATTAGCTCCTTTACTAGTATGGACTGCAGAAGCTTCAGACTATCACAGTTTTAGGAAGTGATTTTGGTGAATTGTTAACAGTTAAGGACAGGCACACATTTAAGTGACTGGGAAACCTAAGTTGTTACAGCCTATACAACACAGCATATACAGAACGTTGGGCATATTGAACCAAGCAGAACACATGGGGTTCTGGTTGCCTTGCCACTGACTTGATTTTCGATTTCATGGATATAAGTTTCTATACTCCTTTAGTTTTCTCCATAACAAAAACCATACATACGGTCACTGGTAATTGTAAATAATTACAGTTCTACTTAGCATACAAATTACAATTTTACTTCTGTCAAATATAAAGATGTTTTAGGAAAATCTAGAGTTCGCAGTACAGGGCTTTGTGAAATATACTGCCTATGAGCATTTTCTTATGATACATAGCAGCCACGGTGCTGCCCTGAAGCACAGAGCCACTGTTCGCATACAGCGTGCTTATGCTGGGGTTATCTGACAAAGAATCCTGGATGCGTAGCACCTGTGAAGAGAAGATCATTCATTAGTACACTGTCTAAGAAAAGCTTTTTAGAGATATTTTCCTTCCCCCAAATTCTGGGACAAATGCATACTTTCAGCAACCAGTGAGCTAAAACTCTGAATTACATCTGAGAAGTACCAATATCCTAAGAGCATCTATACAGTAAACTGGACTAGCTGTTCCCATTAGTCATATTCCTCCATGGAGACCTTCAGCAGTTTGATAATGGAGGCATCCCTAGAGTAGGAACATGGATCCCATAAACAATTGTCTAATTCCTGAGTTGCCAGTAGTTCTAGTCTATGAAGGTGCCATTGACTGAACCTATAGCATGGAGACGAATTCTAGGACAAGATGACTAAAAGACACTCAGTCAGTTACCCTAACTTTGTAGTCAAGAGAGTGCTGCTGAACTACCCTTTTCTGAGAGGCATCTAAGAAACAGAAAGCACAGGAGTTTGGAGGCACCACAGCCTAGGTCTGTTATTGATTCCTAGGATTAGCACACTCAGCTTTGCATAATCAGTAAACACCTACGCTCTCAGGTTTCCAAGTAATCTGGATGAAGTTCACAGGGTGGGAGTGGGGGTGGAGGACACAAGGATGGGAACCAAAGGAAAACAACCAATCACTGAAGCAGCAGCTATCTTTCTTGATCTCTTGCAACAGAATGAAGCTTTGGATTATTTTTGTTTTTGTTTTTGTTTTTGTTTTTCCCCCTTTAATTTTTGCTTTCCCTTTAAGCTCCAACAACTTTATTTTGAGTTTGGTATATGAAAACATTGAAGCTTGGGTTTCATGCAGAAAGTACAAGACTCTATTGAGAGGAGAGCGGTCAGTAATAGTGGTTAAGTAAGTCTTATCTGGAATAAACTTGTTAAAACTTGAAAATAGAGAACCATATCTTTAACAGGTTTTTAACTACTCCAGTGTGCTGGCTGGTTTTATGTCAAATATTAACACAAGCTAGAGTTATCTGAAAGGAAGGAATCTCAGTTGAAAAAGAAAATGCCTCTATAAAATCTGGCTATAGGGAATTTTCTTAATTAGGCATTGATGGGGGAGGTCCCAGGCCATTGTGGGAGGTGCCATTCCTGGGCTGATAGTCCTAAATTCTCTGAGAAAGTAGACTGAGCAAGTTGTGGTGAGCAAACCAGTAAACAGCAACCCTCTATGGGCTCTGCATCAGCTCCTGCCTCCAGGTTCCTGCTCTGTCTGAGTTCCTGTCCTCCCTTCCTTTGATGATGAACCAACAATATGGATGTGTAAGCTGAATAAACCTTGTCCTCCCCAAATTATTTTCATCCTGGTGTTTCATCACAGCAATGCTAACCCTAACCTTAAAAGCTAACACTACTGCTAAGCTTCTGTAGGGGAAGCTCTGTCTTAACTAGGAAGGCAGCGGAATGTATATCTGAATAAGGATGAGTAGCTGGCTAGCTGGGGTAATGATTCTTCTAATCCCAGGCATAGTTTATACTTCTGGAATTAAGAAAATATATGTATGTTATTTATTATGTCACTTATATAAACATATAAGCACTATTTATAAATATATAAAAATATAAATATATAATATATATGTATATTATATCTTATATATTTTAAATTTTAATTATTATGAAAGGAATCTAAGGATTAAGTGAGAATATGTTGACTAAATAAATCTCAAAGTCCAAGGGATTGTTCTATGTCCACTTGAGAGCTTCCGTGTTGTAGAAAGCCAGATGTTAGGTGCATGATTATTATTTACTGCAAGACCATTGTAGCTCTCATTTAAATTCCTGCAAGATAGATCTAGCATTTCTTTAGTATGCATAATAAGCGCTGTCTCCATCCAAAGGCATTTAATCAGGTTGTCTTACGTCTTAAAAAATGGCTTAAAAAAGAAATCTATTACTTTTACATTTGATGTACTTTTATTTATTTTATATAAATGTAGATGTAAAAAAATAACTAATAATAAAACTACATAAATATGTGCCAGGCTTTAGATAACTATATAATAGCAAAAGTTGGTCTACTGTATTGAAATTTATTATTACATATTATTTAATTTTTTGAGAATTTCATACATAACTACTGTATTTACACCATTTCTACTCTCAGTCTATGCAACCCAACTCTTCCCATATCTCTCTGTCCCACTCAAATCTATGTCCTCTTCTTTATTATTAGTTATATACTCACTCACACCCTGCTGAGTCTGATTGGTGCTGATGCCCATGCATTTAGGGCTGACCACTTGGGGCTGGATAACCTATAAGAAGGCTTTTACCTGGAAAAATGGATTCATTTTTCCTCAGCAGCCATTGATTGACTGTAGCTCTTCATCTAGGGGTGAGACTTTGTGACATTTTCCCCATCCTTGCTGGCATGTCAACTGCTGTTGTCATTATGGGGATCTTATTTGTAATGTCTTCTAGAGATTACTGGGAAACTGCACCCATAAAATATCAACAATATGATTGCCTTAAATATTTCTCGATGCTCTTTTAAAGGTAGATTTCATGACTGATGCGTCAATTGCAAAGAAAAAGAATTAAAAACCAGCCACACCCTTCAGAAAGAAATAATGCCACCTTAGTGAATGAACAGGCTAAGACTTGAATCTCGGTTTCTCAACTTGCCCAACAGGTCACACAGTTCTGCAAACCACACCTTCTATTCTAACCCAGGACGTGCCATGCCTCTGGACATCAATCTTAACCCTCTTCATCTAACTAGGCTGTGCTGTTCTATACAGTTCACCATCCTTACTTTCATTTAGAGTCTGTCCTTCTGTCCCCTAAGAATGAAAGCCTTGCATGGATTTTCTAATGTTTGTTTAAAGTTTCATTCCATGCCCCAGCCCACAGGGATTCGATGAGACCTTAGGGAAGGGGACGAACGAATGAAAGGACAAGAGACACAAAGAATGAGAGCAAGTCTGAAGTTCTGATCAAGCTCTCAAACTTTAATTTTGGGGGCAGGTTATAAAGACACAGCAAACAAAGAAGTTTGGGCAAGGGTCATTGCTTAGGGCTATCCCACTATGGAATCCTTATTGTCTAAGACCAGTCCACTGTCATATCCTTATTGCCCTAGACCATCCCACTGTCATAACCAACTCCAAGGAAATGCCAGACATTCTTTAAGTTCCTGGGACCTGAGACCTGTGAATGTCCTTTCTTAACCTTGTACTGACTAGTCTTTCTAGAACAGCAGGTAATTTCCTGAGGTTCTCTCAGAACAGCAGGTAATTTCCTGGGTTTGGCTCCCAGCAATTCCATAGTTTATTATTTTTACTAAGCATGTGTGTTTTCATGAGCACATGGGCACGCAGGACATGCTCACACATGCCACATCCCTTGTGGGGTCAGAGGAAAACTTTTAGCAGTTGGTTCTCTCCTTTCATGGTAAGATGCAGGATCAAACTCAGGTCATAAGACTTGTGTGGCAAGTGTTTTACTGTCTAACTAGCCTATGTGTGTTTACTTTCTGATATAGTCCAAGCATTAAAACAATATCCAGCAAAATGTAATTGTCACTAGTAAGTCTTTCCAAATATCTGTGAAAGAATTTGTAGCTGCAGTCAAATTCAATGAAAATTTCTAAATTATCATGATTATTTATTAAACTCAAAGACATATTTAATGCAGTGTCTTACGCAATTGGTTTGAATGTGACAGATAATTCAATGGTTTTTCCTCTAGAAGATATACTTTAAAATAAAAGTCTTTAATACTATCATCTATTAGAATTTGAGATTTAAAAAAATTCATTTGCTTCAGAGACTACAGTCATTTAAACCCTTTGTGCAGGCTTGTGCTCAACGAATGAAGATGGTTCTATACATTTCTCCCTCTTTGCTCCCCATGCAGGAGCTTCGAAGAGCATGCTGTCTAGCTGGAAATACAGTAGGACAAATCTACATCAATATGAATTATCCAGGTCATTTTTCCTCATTACTCTCAATAGTATGAAAAGCCCCTGTGAAGTTAGGACCTGATGTCTGGCAATGATACTATGTTGACCTCTGGTGACTTAAAAATGTAGGAGCCTCATCTCTCTAAACTGCCAATATATTTTTACATAAAGATTTTTTTTTGGTTTTGAAATATAAATGAGACCCACATGAATCCCCTCAACATCACCTCAGTGAAATTTTTACTCACGTGGATTTCCATGTTAGTCCAAGGAGATATTGATACTTACTTCTGACCCTGGAGGATCCTCAGGGTTATAGATCAAGAGCTTCATGGGGTTAGGATGGCATCCTGCCAAAATATCTCCCGTGGCTGGATCAACATTCAAGTTATCCACTAAGGTGCCCAGCTGAATTACCTTCAACAAATATGAAGTAGTAAGGACATTGTCTCATTGTTCTTTTCTGCCCTCCCTGCCTCCTGCTAGCTCTTCCCAACACTGGACACTAGTATTTCTAGGGGCTCTGTGATTGCCCCCTAAAAGTGTAAATAGATGTACATCCTTAGAAGCATCCCTGGGTCAAGTATGAGATTAATGTATGAGACCTTGTTGTGTGGGTTGGCTGGGGTACTCTTACCTTCACTGGAGTTAAATCCCAGTTATCATGTTTTTTCATTATGTGAATGTTCTTAGCTGTTATATCAGCTACATAGACATACCTGTAAAGTAATACTTACGCTTAAGCACTTAGTGATGAAATATGACACCGTGTCTTATATAAAAATTCACGCTAGCTTGAAGAACCACTGTGATGTCTTTCTACAATACTATAAAAGTAGAAAACAGAGTGGTATTTTTAACATTACTGAAGAGTTTTATAGGCTTTTGATGTGAAATGTGATGTGAGACCAATATTGCAGATGACATACAAGCTCAATGTCACTGCTGAGGAGAGTGAGGAAAGACCATCCTTCCAAGATTAGAGTTCACACTACCAAATTTAGTACTTGGGAAAACAATGGAGTGGCCATGAAGCTCAATCACACTCATGTTTTAAAACATAAAGAATGCTGACAGGCAATTTCTTTTCTGTAGATTTTGTTTTGTTGTTCTTTGTTTGTTTGTTTTCTTTTTTGAGAATGGTTCCATTGTAGCTTTGGCTGTCCTGGAACTGACTATATGGCCTCAAAAATCACAGATATCCTCCTGCTTCTGCCTTGTAAGTTCTGGCGTTAAAGACATGTACCACGACATTCAGCCAAAATGTGTGTTCTACAAACATCACCTTTACTTATGATCTCAAATCTAAATGTTGCCATTCAAAGTATATCTCTGTTCTGAAAGCCTTTACTTATAATCATTTGCCAAGGATGTTTGCTTTCAAAATTTCATACTTTCTTAAAAACAGTCATGGAATAATCCTAAGTCTGACAGTTCTACCATCACATGTCTAAGGCAAGCTTCTCTCTCTGATAAGACCTTTTGGTTACTCAAGTGGTTAAATAACTTTAGGGCTCAGAAGGTGCAGAGCTATTGAATACTCATCCTGCTTTCAGAAAGAATGTTGGAAAGAAGTATATTTAGTTATCTAAGGATTTGGAACAAGGACCATATTTTTGGGTCTTTCTCTTTCTACTGGAAGAGACTTGAAATTCTAGAAAACAAAAGCCTTTTAGGATCACAAATTTAGTATAAACTGTGGACACACATGAACCATCCACTCACATACTGACAACTTGAACCTAAGGGATCTTCTAAGGCAAGGATCTCTTCAAAGTATCAAGGGCAAAGGGCAGAAAATAAAACAAAAACAAAACATACTTCTGGTCTAGTGATACTGTGATTCCATTAGCAGAACCAAGTCCTTGGGCCACTACTTTGACTTCATTTGGGCTGTAGAAAAGAACAGAAGTCCAGTGAAGGTCCAAGATCATTTCCAGAAGAACCAAGAAATAAGTGGTAAAGTAGTGATCTCTTGTAGCATAGAACTGCTCTGGCCCAAGAACCACAATGTCATTCACACTAGAAAGAAAAAGAGTGAGTAACCCATTAGGTATTTGAATATCTTGATTATTGACAAAGCTACTAATATCTACCTAGATCAATGTGTTCATCCATTTTAAATGGTAGAGTTGAATTAAGATGAATTAAATAATCCCATAAAATGTTCAGATTTTACTTCCATGTATTCTCTTTTGTCTATTTGTGATTTTAAGTAAAAAATCAGTATGTTTATTAACAAACTCTAGACTTGTAGATGTCAATGATAATTTTCTATGACTCATATAGTATCTTTGTTTTTTCCTCTAGAATTAGGCTTAATTTTAAAAGCTAATCTCTGTCATATGACTTGTTTGGACCAAAATAAGATGTGGCTTTCATTGTTTGTGTGTATTCATGTGCATATTCATATATGTGTTTGGGGAGAGCAAGTCAGAGATCAAGTTCAGGTATAGTTCCTCAAGTTCCATTTATCTTGACTCTTGAGGTTTCTTGTTGGTCTGCAACTTTTCATGTAGGCTAGACTGGTTGACCCATAAGCCCCAGGGATTTACCTATGTCTGTCTCCCCATCACTGAGATTACAAGCATGTATTACCACACTTAGCCATTTTTCTATACTTGAGTTCTAAGGATCAAACTTGAGTCCTTACGATTGTAAGATAAGAACTTTACTGACTGAGCTAACTCCTCTGGCCTTGTATGTGATTTCTTAATGAAAGAGGTGGAGAATCAATGAGTGATCCTTCGTATTTTCATAGCAACTGTATTTTCTGAGGGTCTACTACTCTGTCCTCCTAGGACCCTAAGCGAGGACAATAGAACACTAGGTCTCTTGATCACCATGTACAGCTTGAGTGAGGAAATCAAAGAAAACCACATAACGTTGAGGCATGGGCATTCCTTTCTGTCATTATCTCTAACCAAGTCTACCTTGGCATTTACATTTTCTTTTTTCTTTCTTTTAAGAAAGCTTTGATTTTATAACACAACCAGTGTCATGAATGCATGTCCATTTTAGAAAGAAAAGTATGAAAATGTGACTTGAAATTTAAAAAGAAAGGCAAAATATTTTAATTTATTATTGTGTGTGTGTGTGTGTGTGTGTGTTTGTGTGTTTGTGCATGCACATCAGTGTGCATGCATGTGTGTTCATAAGGTCTCCAGTACATCTGCAATAGTGAATGTGCAGAGGTCAGAGGACAGCTTGCAAGAATCTGTTCTCTTCCTTCTACATTGTACGTCCCAGAGATCAAACACAGGTTGTCAGGCTTGCATCTATACCTACTAAGACATCTCATGGTCTCAAAAGGTTTTCTGTTGTCTGTTTTGTTCTGTTTTAAAAAAAAATAAAATTTTAGGAAAGGGAACTTTGGATATATCGGAAAACATTTTGCAATTTTGTGAAGTTTTTCCTGTTGCTAGCCTATCTTTCCTTCATGACTTGGCCTGAGTACCCTTTCTGCCAAAAGACCTTGAGTGACATCATACATCACACTCAAGTCTTGCCTGGCACCTGCATTAAGTTGCTTCACAGTTTCCTCCTGTGAGACTCTGTTTTGCCCTTTATACTTGTTGCTCAATGTGTGTGTGTTATAGCCTTTCTCAAACTCCTTCTTAGATCCTTACAGCCTCACAGGGGCCCTTTCCACTGTCAAGAAGGAGCAAATTCAATCAGTTCTGGGGAGGGTTCCCACGGGTGTCAGTTTACAAAAAGTCACAGCTATGACCTCTTGCATCCCACTGCAGATTTGTTGCTGTCAAAGCACAGGATATCACTGAGTTTGACTTGCACATGCACAAGTAGACAGGGCAAGAGTGAGAAGGTACTCCATGGGGTACTTTTGATTAAGGAGAAAGGAGGTCACAGGATGAACTCTTCTGTCTTTCTTATCTTGGTCAGATCATTGTGAAACAAGGCTATGTTGCCTCTAGGAGGTAACCTCCTGATTTCAAGTGGCGTCAACTGCACTTAGTAATGGGTGACTTGCCAAGGCATCTTTACATCTTCCTAATGTATGTTTCCTGGGTCTGTCACAACAAACTACCATCAACTGTAGGGATTAAACAACAAAAGTTATGCTAAAACAGTTCAACAGAGTAAGCATGTGGAATTGGGGAGTTTGCAGAGCCACGATCCCACTGAAGTTTCTGGGGAAAGATCTGTTCATGGCTTTTCCACAATCAGGTAACACTCCCTGACCTATCAATCTCTCACTCCAGGATTGGGAGAGAATCCATCAGTGTGTGTCACTTTTCTGTACTTATCTGCCTTCTTACTGGATTATGGATATATCTTAGTCCAGTATGGCTTCATCTTTAATTGGGTACTTCTAAGCAAGGTCACATTCTGAGGTATGTGTGGAAAAAGTTCAAACATACGTTTTAAAAGAAAATTTTAGAAAAGTGATAGTGGGATGACTTGGAAACTATTTTGCAGTTTTGTAGGACATCATTCAACTCCTAACAATCCCTTTACTTTATGTTCCATTCCCTAGAAATCCTGTGACGTTCTGATCCACTGTGGCCTCAGGACCTAGTGACATGCTTACTTCACAGAAGAGAAAAAAAAATATTTCTTACTGTTTAAACCCTGAAGTTGACTATCTACTAAAGAATATTAAATTTCCAAATTCAGTAAGAATTATGTAGATCATTGCAAATTAAGAGCTCAGCTTTGGTGAACCTGAGCTTATGTGATGATTAAGTCAACCACAAACTGACAGGCCACAACTTCTATGAGACTCGGTTTACTTATGCTTGCTACTAAATGCTATGTGAAAATTAAGTTAAATAAACTATTTTGACATAGCACTTGGCACACAATCAACACATTTCACATAATTTTTATAAGTTTCCACAGGTTGTATTTATTTATTTATTTATTTATTTATTTATTTATTTATTTTTATCAAATTCTTCTTTAAAGAATTGGGTATAAAGAAATTACCCATCTGGAGGTTGATTATAATACCCAGTGGGTAAGACTCAGAGAACACAACCTACCACGACGATTGACAGAGGGAGTAGGTGTTTAAAGAGAGAACAGTATTGAGTTGCTGTGGCAAAGAGGTTGGAATTGAAGCTGGGAATCTAATTGAGCACCTTTATAGGATTAAAGAGCGTTCAAAGAGTTGGAAAATATAGAGACATTCAATACTGAACACAGCAATTTCTACTGAGGTGCTGGGAAGTCCCACCACGGGAGGCTTTAGAAAGCTTTAGAGGAAAAAGAATGGCTTGCGAAACAAAAGCTGAGGAATGCCTGCTGAACCAAAGAAATCAAGGCACACAGCGGAGGTGCAGAAGAAATGAAAAGTACTCATGGCTTTAACTCCGTACCTCTTGAGAAGTTCGTGTTTTATAGTTTTCAGGTGGATGAGAGAGCGTTGCTGGTCTTCAAACTTAAATATCTCCACAGTGGAGTCCATGTGGGGGTGATTCACGACATAAAGATACACAGTGTTCTCTAAATGGGAGGGGGAAGAATATAATTTCCAAGAAGGTTAAGTGAGCTTCTTACAACAGTTACTAGATGTTTTTAAAAACCTGATCATCTCCCAAGACTTTGGTTTTTGTCTTGAGATGGAGTCTTGCTCTGTTCCCAGGATTATCTTGAACTTCAAGCCTCCCACTCGTGAGTTGTTGGGACTCTGTAGGCAGGTATTACTGTGCAACAGTTGCTTTTATGGACCTTGCCTGTCTATCAGTTAGGTCCTTAACACCAATGCTAGATGCTTCTGTTTTTGAAAAAATTGAAATTTCAATGGGGGCGGAGGGGGGTGGGGTAACAGCAATTTTATCAACACAGCAATTTTTTGTTGTTTTTGTAATGGTCTCCACAGCCTAACTAATACACCCTCTCTAAAGAGAAGACACAGAACTTCAGTGGTAGGCAAATATGTGTATCGTTTCCCTGGATAGCTTGTCAGTGAGTGAATCATCTCCGCTGAGAAATTTTGGGGTGTGTCAGAAAGGTCTACATTTGGACAAAAGTTCAAGAAACCTCAGGGCATGTGACTGCTTTAAAATAAGCTCTTTCTCAGCTGGACAATGAACTTCTGATGCATGTCAAATACCCGAGCTGAGTGACATTTACAGAACTCAGTGGACTTGTCAAGTAAACATGCCAAGGAAAGCAAGCTGGCTAATCCTGGGCACCGACAACCTCAAGAATGCTCCTAGCTGCCTCTTTTCACTCTGGAATGTGAACTGCTGTGAAGAGCACTGAGGGTGGTGGCCTTTACTGACATATCAGAAGGTGTAGGCCTGAGATTTGAAAGGACTGGCCCGGTCTTGTCATCTCACCGTGAAATTTGTTCTGTGTCTGTTGTTCCTGTTCACTTCCCCCGTGTAATTACCAGACACGTGACGGAGCAGCTCTGAGGCCAGGCATACAAAATTTACACTCAGGGCCCTGATCATATTAAGCTGTTCCATGCAAATCAGGTGGAAGTGCTCCCTGACAGGTGAAGTGCTCTCTGACAGGTGAAGTGCTCCCTGACAGGTGAAGTGCTCCCTGACAGGTGAAGTGCTCCCTGACAGGTGAATCTTTCCTTTGGTCTGATCTTGCTGTTCTATAGGACCTAGCATTTGGCAACAGAAAGTGGGGTGGATTTTAGGTCCTATACAGACACTTTTGTGGGAAGCAGTAGGGCAGGTATCCACTCTACCCTGAATTAACCCAGTCTTAGTTCTCCTCTGGCTCTTCCTTCCATAGCAGAAAGACATGCTTTATGAAGATAATTTTTGTTCTACAGACTCACTCTATCTGGACAGTTCTCCATGTGACCTTTTGGTTTGGTGAATTTATTCTTTAACTAAGGAATAAAAAAATTAAATAGGCTGTCAATCACAGGGCATTCAATATCCGGAGGCCTAAGTGTATGGTTGGCAGTTAATCCATAGGCTGATCCTATCTTAGAATTCGCAGCTCCTGATCTCCGTAACTCTAACATCCTATACCGTGAAATAGCCTAGGTTAATCTGATTACTCTGTTCCCTCAGCTCTCACTGGAATGTGTTAGCCAGTGCAGTGTCGGGCAAAGAAGGCTGTAGGGAATTAAGTACAATGTGCTTCCCTGGCTTTACTGAACAAGAGATGCAGGATAAATGAAACTACCTGGCTTCTAACTCTGACGCAGCCATTTATTCAGTCAGAGAAGTCAACCCTGTATCACATTTCTCTCAACTCCAGCTTCTCCATCTTATTAAATGGAGTATTAACGTAAGCTGTCCAATGCTACAGCATCCATATTCACTCGCTCACCGAATACCTGTTTGCTTAGTTCCTATTCTGTCTCAGTCACTGTTCTTGACTCTCAGATCCCAGTAACAAATGTGTTGCATACATTTTTTATAGTGAATATATTTAAAGAAGAAAACAGGAATAAAAACTAGTAAGTGGAAACAAAGAACACTGGGGCAGGGAGATACCCTCTTTAGTTATACAATGGCATTTCTATGTTCAATAGATTCACAAATATGTTACCTTTAAATTAGTTTGGAATTATGGGCTATAAACAAGCAAAATGTACCAGAGTTTGCTATTTTCAGAGTGGATAATAAAAGATTTGTCTCTGGGGTAGTTTCTTGAGATCTGAGTTACATGCCATTAAATTCAGTCTTACAAAATATAAAGTTTATTGCATTTTGGTATATTCATAAAGCTGTGTAGTAATAACTACTACCTAGTTCCAGAATATTTGCATCAGCTCCCATATAAATCCCCCATTGTTTAACTGTTTCTTTCCATTTCTCCTTCTTCCCTGTCTCTGCTCAGTGACTGGATTACTCCATGTAGCCTAGCACGAGTGTCATAGCACGCTACCCCAGCTCATTCTTTCTACTGACAAATGGTGCTCTATTGTACAAACGATGAGTACTAGGAGAAAGGCTGATAAGAACATTAGTGTAGGAGTATTTCTGTAGAAGAGTTGCCAGGTCTGCTGATCACACACCAGAGGGCAAAGTTGCTGCATCTTGTGGTGACACCAGACTTTGAACTGTCATACTGTTGCCTAAAGTGGATGTACCTTTCAGAATATCACCAGCAAAGTAGCCCAATTTCTCCACATCTCCACATCTTTGCTTACATTTGTTATTACTTCTCTCTCTCTCTCTCTCTCTCTCTCTCTCTCTCTCTCTCTCTCTCTC
>JANHMN010000016.1:16036414-16048361 GCA_030674055.1 Rhabdomys pumilio
CTCTCTCTCTCTCTCTCTCTCTCTCTCTCTCTCTCTCTCTCTCTCTCGTGTGTATATGTGTGTGTATACTCACATTCACATTAGTAGGTATGAAGTTTAGACTGAGACACTTCATGTCTTCTTCTATTGCTTGAGAAAATGTCTCTCATTGACTTGGAAACTCGCTGTTTTTTAATTTATTTTATTAATTAATTAATCAATTAATTAATCTATGCTTAACTGGCTGGTTGGTGAACTCTGAGGATACATTTGTCTTCGCTCTCAATATTGGAGTTTCAGGAATAAACAGCCACACTGTGCTTTTTAGGTGGGTACTGAGGATTCAATCTAGCGTCTATGCTTGAAGACTAATAGGTAGGCACTGTTACCCATTGCCCTGTACCTAGCCTTGTGCCCCTTTTATTATTCTCATCCTTGTGTACATGAAGAAGTAACTTATTTTGACTTCATTTGCATTTCACAAATGGCTAAAATTGTCAAATGTCTCTTAACATCTTAATTGGCACTTGTATACTTTCATTGGAGAAATATCTATTCAGATACCTGTCCACATTTAAATACGTTAATTTGTCTTTTGGATGTTGAGGTGCATGCTAGATAGTTTAATGTCAACTTGCCACAAGCTAGAGTCATTGGAAAGGAGGGAACCTCAAGTGAGAAAATGCTTCCATAAGACCTAACTGTTGGACATTTTCTTAATTCGAAATTGATGGAGGAGTGTCCAGTCCATTGTGGATAGTGCCATACATGGGCTGGTGGTCCTAGGTTCTATAAAAAAGGCTGAGCAAGCAATAATGAGTAAGCCAGTAAGCAGCACTCCTCGATGATCTTTGTGTTAGTTCCTGCCCGGCTTGAGTTCCTATGTTGACTTACTTTATTATTTGGGAAATAGTCCCTTTCTTTTCCAACTTGCTTGGATCATGGTGTCTTTTCACAGTAATAGAGCAGTAATTAAGACAAATTATTACACTTCATGTCACAAATGTTACAAGTTCTATATACCCCGTAGAAGCTCTGAATCAGACATATTATTTTGCAGATATTAGCTGTCATTCTTTGAGCAATTTTTCACTTTCCTGGCAGTATTTTTAGGTACAAAATTGGGGTTTCAGTTTCCATGATTCCAATTTATTTTTTTTCCCTTATGGTATGATGTTCCCTGTTATATTATTAGTTTCAAAGAGTCTTCACTTTATATGGTTGATTTCTTATTTACACAGGTTATGGGAGTCAAATAAGAAGAAAAGTGGATAATAGGAAATCACTGGGCCTCAGTTTAGCCTTCGTTCTTTAGAGCAATGTTTAAAAATGTTTCTTGTGAACATCAAAACTTTTGCAAATATTCCCTACATTTCTTTAGTGGAATAGCACCTGCTCTATACCATTAGCATGAATGCTGAGCTGTGGGGATCTATGACGTCTTTTCCTTCCAATTTCCCTTACTCTTAGTCATTTGCATCGTACCTTTGTCAATGAAAGTGCTGATCCCGTGGGGATTCAGTGACTCCTGGTCAAACGCACCACTGATTTCCAGTGCTTGTGCCTTTGGGTTTTGCTCATTCAGGTCCATCAGGAAGATTCTTCCTGGTTTGTCTGGTGCAAAGCTTGGCATACCTGGATATTTTAATCCCTACAGAAACAGAGAATCAGTGTACACACATATTCATATTTAAACACTATTTTCATATGGAAGCCAAAATCTCAAAGCCAAACAGAAATGTTCCTGGTTCTGCATTTCATTTTGATTTGGTGGATTGTTCACTCTGTCAGGTGTAGCCATTATCTGATCTAGGGAAAAAACACGATCAGCAATGCCATTCTTTGGTTGTGAATACAGGAAATGCCACGTTTGAGAAAAGGAAGCATTTTTAACTTAGAAACAATTAAGCCACAAATTACAATGCCAGGGACCAAGCTGTATTACTATCTTAGAGTTCTTTCGTCTGCCTAGGCCTTGGGGTACTCTTCTGTAAAATGAAGCAACTGAAACTTATGATGGCTAAAATTCTTTCTAATCTTGATATCTCATAGTTTCCATTTCCAAAGAGAAGGAGTGTGTGATTTAATTAATTCTATTGATCTTATCTCGCCACTAGTTATATTATGTAGACATAAATAGTGTCATCTACAAGTCAGCACAGGTGTCATCACCATAAACATTTCTGACTTACTTTGTTCCTATAGAAGATGTTTGAAAATTCTAACTTGAACCTTTACTCCAAGGAGTACAAAAAGTTGATCCTAATACTTTGTACAGTGTCCCTTTCCACCCATAGGACCAAGTGTTTATCAATCAACAATAGACATCCACAATGTATTGAACCTTTAACACACTCCAGTTCCCTGTGTCAAACCTTGAGGTTGCTTTATTCTATCCGAGAGCTAAGCAGTTATTATGATCAGACCTTTCCTCGTCACTGTGATTTAACTCAATATAGACTAGCTTTTTTTCTCTCTCTAAGACTGATATAGACTTTCTTCTTTCTACTCTACTGTCTCTCCCAGTTCTCTTTCTTCTCTTACCCTGGTAAATACAGACATTTTCTGGCCCTTCCATTGCCCCTCACTTTGGGGTGGTCAGTAATCTCTGCATGTTTTTTGATATGGTTAATTCATTCTTGTTTTATGTATATGAGTGTTTGAGTGCATGTATGCATGTATTCCACATGTGTTCTGCATGTGGGGGCCTGCTGTCCTTGGAGATCAGAAGAGGGTGTGGAATATCATGAAACAAAATTTTCATACAGATGTGGGCTGTCTTGCTGGTGCTGAACACTGTACCAGGTACTCTGTCAAAGCCTTAAGTGATATTCACTGCTGGGGCATCTCTTTAGCCTCCTTCAAGTTTTACTTGAAATCTTCCTCCTGTAAAACTTGTACCTCAGTGCTGTTGGAAGGAGGTCTCTGAAGCCGTGAGAGAAGTCCCAGGCATTCTTTAATTTCCCTTCATCACCACACCTGAAGGAAGGATGGGCAGGGCCTGACTCTTGACTCTATTTCAGGTCCAGATTCTGTTCTAACCAAGTAAAGAGCCTCTCTGAAGAAGCCATACTGCTTCTCTCTCTACCTTTTCTTTGCCTGGCCAAACTCTTAAGAAGGAGGACATCCTCCCTCTATTATCTCTACACACTGTCCCTCTTGTTTCCATCCCCATCTGCCCCCCAGTCCACAAGGACAATTGGAGTTTGTGGAGGGGATCGTTTTCTTTAATTTTTCTTTAAAGGTCTGGCCCCTGGTAGGTCAACCAAGCTCCACTGGGTAATCACACACCAATGAGTATATAGACAGCACAAACTCAACTCTGTGTTATTAAAAAGAAGGGAGAGGTGGGAAGTTGAGAAGTGGTGGGGATATGATGATCAATTTGGGAAGAATTGGGGAGAAGAGTTGGATGAGTATGATCCAAATAAACTGTATAAAATTATCGACATATTATAGTAAAGACTATAGGGAGACACAATCACATACACTATGATGACTATCAAGGAAAGAGGAGGGATTCTAAAATCACCTTGAAGAATTCTTAGTACATCTGGAGTCACCATGGACCATTTAATTTCTTATTCACTGTTATAGACACTTCCTTCTATTTTCCACACATGTATCCTAAATGTGTTTCATCTCATAAAGTCCGCATGTCATTCTGCTTCACTTTGAAAGATCCTTTGCCTTGTTCCTCCCTGGAAACATCATGGCAGTTAATGTAAATTGCCTCTGACTCCTTTCTGTGAATGACCTTTCAGTTCTTCTCTTCTCCCTCTTTTCTTGAGGATGAGATACCCTTCTGCTGTTCTGCGAAGTCTGTCACCTCATTTCCTGATACCCTCTTCTGTATGACTCCAACCTCCATCTTGCTTTATTCCTTGTTTTTCATTAATGACTTCTTCTGTGGCCTGGAATTTTGTTCACTTCTCATTCCTCAAACTAATCGTTTTTCTTCCTTGCTTCAAATATGTATTGATCTTTTTGTTTCACCTGAAATTTCTCAGAGGTATCACCCAACCTTATTACTTATTTACTCCGACTCTCTTTTCTCTGGGGTCACATTGTACCTATACTATTTTGGGGAAACACAATCTCCACAGGGCATGGCAACAGTCTCAAAGTGTTGTTTTTGACAGCCCTTTCTCTATCTACAGCTGCGTGGGCACTAAATACTGTAGTGTGCCAACTCCACTTACGTCAAAAAGCCGAAAGTAGAGGTCTGAGGTAGAATTTCTGTCCTGGATTTTTCTTTCATCTGTCCTCAGACCCCTTTGCTCCCTGTGCTCTTTCCTGTAACTTGAATTCATAAAGCTTCAGTTATTCCATGGCCCCCAGTGATCCCCACATACCCATGTTTACTTAGAATTTCTTTCCGGTGCTCTAGCCTGCTTTCCTCATTTCCTCCTAAGGCCAAGTAGACTTGTCAAAAACCAGTCAAACACGCCCATCCGATCCTTCGACCCTCCCTCTGGTGGACTTTATTCTTCTCAGTTAAGGGTGCCACTGTTCCATTGGGCCATAAAATTCAATCCCCAGTTTCTCTCTCTACAGCTAATTTGTCAGTAAGGTGTTTGAAACAAAGAATAGGAATAGTAAAGGAGAAAGTCTTAGAGATATCAAGGTTATTTACCTGAATCATTCATTGTACAGCCCTTCTGCCATTCTATAAATAAGAAAACACTGCCTTGAGTCACATACACACACACCATTAAAAAGGGGTCCTCTCTCTCTCTCTCTCTCTCTCTCTCTCTCTCTCTCTCTGTGTGTGTGTGTGTGTGTGTGTGTGTGTGTGTGTCTGTGTGTGTGTTTGAAGGCAGCTTATCTCTACAAGTACCGTGGTGGTGTCATGAAGACGGATGAGGACACTGTCATCAAACAAAGAAACCAGAAGTAATAAACAGACAAGATTTGACAGAATCAAGAGCAAGGCATTGGATTAAGAGGACCAAGGGAATACTTCTGGAAGAAAAGTTAGCTTTCTCTTCATGGCATTCTGTTGGGTTACAATTGGTGGCAGCAATCCTATTGGATGCCAGTGACAGCTTGCAAATCCATCCATACTACTCATCACTGGAAACAGTGACAGTCACTTTGAGGCAAAGGCTTCTGATTTTCCCCTATATTTTGCAAGTATGTGTGGAAATTCATGAACCCCTCCACAGTCAGTCCTCACTCATCCTCAGATTTCACATGTTCAGTACTAGGCTAGGTGCCTGGAGCATTAATGAATACTTCAAGTCCTCAACTCAAGGAACAAGAACATATCAGAATATCGTGGTACCTAGGATAGATAGCCCATCCATATCCAACAACAGAACTGGGGAAGGCTTGCTGAGGAATCTGAGCAACTTCACAGGGAGGCTTCTCTAAAAACTAGAAGTTAAACTGGTAAAGTGGGAGGGTGCGAGTCACCTTGTGGGCAAGAAGCATGTAAAGTCTCAAGGCTAGGGGGAAAAAATAACCTCTTTGTCACTTTACAATGCTAAGAATATCTATCTGCATTGCATCCCTTGCTGAATCTGTAGCTTCTAAACATTGTCAAGAGAGGCAGGAAGGTCATAAGAGAGGCCAAAGAGAACAAGGTAATGAATGTAGGAAGATTAGAAATGGAGCAAAGAGCGCGGTCTTACATTCCAAGCAGGAAGGAGTTGCCAGTTTACAGCGGGATGAAAAGAACAAGGTTGCACACATCTCTCACACAGTGCTTGGGATGATAATGTCTTCTTTCTGTTTAGCAATGACTTGGAATCTCTGCTGCCAGGGGCAAGCATAGAGTAGGAAAAACAAATGCTTCCTAACAGCAATGGCATCTACAGAATAATCATGTTTGCAGGTCTGTGTGGCACGGCCCAGAAAATCAAACTTGACAATAGAAAATTGAGGTCAAGGAAAAAGAGGCTTTTCCAGACAGTTTTGTTTTATCTTTGAGTTTGAAGGAAAAGTAAAGAAAGACAATCCTGCCTCTCACTATTTAAAACTCAACTGAGATCTCTGCACTATACTTTGCATACTTAAGAACCTGCACATTCAAATCATGGTACCTATAGGATATTTTTCTTTGGGCCAAAAATATTTAGACTTAAGATTCATGTAAGTTAGTGGTCTGGAAAAAAATGGAACATTTCACATGCAATTCTATAAACAACAACAAAATTCAAACTGAAAGTGTGGTAAATCCATTTTTTTCAAAATCTTGGACCCCAAGCTCTTGACTTAGTGAGCTGGTAGGGTTCCTGACATGCACACGTCTCTGGTTTCAATCTTTAACAGATTCCACAAAAACAAAGCCAGCAAATCCCAGACCCGATTCCAATGTGCTATTGGCTTGACAGATACATGGAAACCTTCAACATGTGGTAAATACATTATTTTTTCTCTTTCTTTCTCTCTTTCTTTCTTTCTCTCTCTCTTTCTTTCTTTCTTTCTTTCTTTCTTTCTTTCTTTCTTTTTTTTTTTTTTTGTGGTTCCCAAGCATAAAGTCTTGGTCATTTAAAACTTGTCAAGGTGGTGGTATAGAGAACAAAATACAGTTTCTTCTCTACTCATGGAAATATACTGAAGGAATAGCTGAGAGCCCAACTATTGGTTTTTAAACTCATTAATATTTACAGAGCTGCCCAGATAAGCAGGCATGGCAAGAATCCTGGCCACTGAGAAGATGACTACCAGACACTGAAGTTACACCCCCCCCCAATAAGTCAGCTCAGAAGCAACAAGGCAGATCTGGAGACCAGCCTGAGAGCCAAATGGACATCAATACACATTTATGGAGGCCCTAACTGAGCATGCGGCTGACCACAGGAAGCTGCCCACATGAGGCAGCTAGAGTTAGGAATGCCTGTGGTGCTCTAATTAGGCCTCCAGATTGCAGTTTGGCTTTTGTAGTTGACTGGTCTACCCAGAGGTGGGATGAACACGTAGGGCCCCATCTGGCATCTCGAGCTGGAAACTTTAATGCACTGTCCATACAGCTATTGATGTGAGCATCAGAGTGGTTGGCAAATACTCACAGTGGAGATAAAAGCCAGCCCGCTAGGAAGTATATCAATATCTTCAGAGCCATTCTCTGCAAAACACAAAACAGGAAATAATCACAAAGATGCATATGTGGAACCTTCAAAGAAGAAGTTCAATAGCCCCAATTTTTGAGTTCTTTTGGAAAATGCACCGACTGTTTCAACGATTTACTTGGGAAATTATGATAACTTTCAGAAATCCCACAGGCATAGCTGATCTTAGAACATTTACATCTGACTCTACAGACACTAAATTCTTCCTTAAAATTCCATTTTTAGGAGAAAAGTGCAAAGCAAACTACCCTATAAAAATAAAATCATACCTTAGTTTTATTCTTTAAATGACAACTTGCTGGGCATATACTGAGAAAGTCTGTGTTATTCCTCACAAAAAAGACTGTTCCTCACTTACTGAATGGGACTACTTAGTCAACGCTGAGATGCTTCCCCAGAAGCCTCTCTGCCAAGTGTTCTTCATTCTACAACCTGTCAGACCTAAGCATGTACAATCACACTGAGAAGTTATGGAATAGGCATTCAGTAGATGGTAGTCATGCTTGGGACAGGCTGTGGAGAACAGTTACTTTAATTAGAAAGAGTTGGGTCAGATCACCTCCTCCTTAATAGTCTTGAGTATTTTTCTGTGGAAAGAAGTATTCAATGAGTAAGCACGAATGGGCCAAGGGATGGTATCTAGTAGCGAGAAATCCTGGTAAGACATGGAGTAAAGCTGACTCTGGAGGTGATAATTATCTAATATGGCTAACTAAACATCAGAGCCCAGCCCCATGTTCCACCCCACTGGATGATATGATTTTTTATACTCTTCCACAGTGAGGCAAGGTCTGAATTCTCTTCCCTAAAGCCTGAGGGAACTTTGACAAATGAAGTGGGGTAAATACAATGCCATGTGACTTCAGAGGCTACATCTCATAGCCATAGCTGCCCTGGAGTAGTCTCTCCCTCCATCTCTTCCTCCTTGTGTTCCTTCTTCCCTCCTCTTTCTCTTCTCTTTTCTCTCTCTCCCTCCTCCACTCTCTCAAGGATGTGCCCCGAAGTAAAATATGGAAGTCTGGTTATTCAAAGCTACAAAGTGTGGGATGGAGAGAAAAGCCAGGGGATCCCAGGTGGCTTATTACCAACCTATGAGTCATCTTTGCTAGTGCAAATGGAACAGTTAGACTTTCTTCACTAAGCCCTGCCAATATTGTAAGAAAAATAACTAGAATTTTTTGTTTACTGTGAGACAGGGTCTCCCTAGGTAGCCCAAAACACCTTGAACTCATGATCCTCCTGCCTCAGTCTCCTGAATTCTAGAGATACAGGTGTGTGTGTGTGCCACTATGTCCTAATTTATTGTTCAGTGTCATTAAATGTAGGGCTGTCTGTTGCACAGCCACAGTAATTGGAACGCATGGGAAATGGTTACCTGGGTAAATGGATTACTAGGTTGTCACTAGGCACCTGGGAGAGAATATGGGTGGATATGGAAAAGAAAATGAAGACAAAGCCAAAGAAAATGTAAATTTGAACCAATAGAATGTCGAGCAAGAGGTACTGAAGATCAGAGATAGGAGAGAAACTAATTGTCAACTAGTAATGTGAAAACTAAAATTGACCAGAGCTTCTGATCCCTAAGCATTCTGGTCCATCAAGATTTACCTATCTATGGTGCCCAGATGGTTGGAAAAGCTTGATGCTATTTCCATATGGAGTGAAATACACACTAGGAATACCCACACATGGAATAAAGTCATTCAGCATCACAGGTTGATATTTCTCCCACCTCTCTGATCATCCCTTCTTGGTTTCCTGTTGCCTTTATCTCTCTGCTCTGAACAAAGAACAGTCTGTCCGCCCTTCCCTTGTTTCTCAAGGCAGAGCAAGCAACAGCCCTGTCCTGTGCTTTCAGTTGCCACCCACCTGCTCTCGACTGTCTGATTTCCATCAAGTCCTTCTTGCAAGATCAGACTCCTACGATTATCCAGTGCTGAACACACCACCAGGTTTCTCACGTTCAACAGGCTCCAAGCAGATCTGGATATTTCCTTCCTTTGTCTTTTCTATCTTTCAGTGACAATGAATGACACGTCTATCCTCAGGTTCCCAAAGTAGGGAACCTGGAGCTGTCTTTACCACCTCGCTTTTCTTTCGTCACCCAAAACCTTCACTTATTTGTCTTATATATTCTACCAGGTTTCTACCGTAGGTTCTTAATAGGCCAGCTTCTCCCATAGCCTATTGTCTGTGCTGACATCTTTCTAAACTGGTAAGCTGACCCTAAGGCCTGCTAGAGCTAGCTGTACAAATCCCTGATATAGATCCAAATCCATCCACATTTTGGCTCAGGCTCAGTTCCCTTTGATCCTGCCCTCCTGGTGCTTCCTTTAGTAGTTGAATCCTGCTAGAGTTATTTATTTGTGTACACACACACACACACACACACACACACACACACACACACACACGGCTCCCTCTCTTTCCTGGTTTAACCTTTCCTCACGCCATCCTCACCTCTAATGGACTACTGGGCATGGGGCCACTGCTTCAGCTTGTCAAAGCTTTCACGGGCTTTGCATCCATCTTTATATGCAAATATTATTGCCTGTGGGTAACTCCAACACGACATTTTTTCACAGTGCTCTGTGTCTTGCTTATTAATTGGGTATTAGCCTGAAAGTTTCCTGGAAACAAGGTCTGGTTTAATTACATGTTGTATCTGTGTATTGTTCACAATACCTGGCTTTTCACTGTAGACAATCATGATGCAAGCCGTTTAACTTAACAAGTGAGCGTGTTAGCAATGTGAACTTTGTCTTCTTTTAGAATTAAGTGACACAATTGTAATATCTGAGTACAGATGTCCGGTTTATAGTGACTTGAATAGGAGATTTCACCTTTCCAGTGACAAGAGAATGACACACATTCAGGAGAAACATTACCCTTGATTCTGACTTTTGATCTTCACAGTTCTCATTTGAGTTTGAGCCATATCTCCAGGGACTGCTCTCAGTCATGAGGGAAAACAATGTATTCTCTACAGAGGACTTGCCATCACTTCAATAATTTTCTCCTTTTTCTAATCATTCCCTATAAATACCTCAAGACAATATTACTCCGGAAACTTACTATATGCAGTTTTATTATCGTTTCATACCTTGGGAGAAAGTTTCTGACTGTCAGCTGAGTAAACAAATGGAATTCACTATGAAGCAGCTGCACATCTTAGAGACTGGAAGTCACAGGAAGAAGAAAAAACTGAAAGGTACCAAATGCAACACTGAAAACTTAACCCTGACCACAGAAACCCTGCATTCAGCGAGCTCTCCTGTAGCTTTGCACAGATGCCAAGAGAAGCCACATAACTTCGTTGTTAAAGCAATTCTCAATCTCCATAGGCTTGGAAAAAAAAAGCAATTAGTACAAAAGGAGGGAAGCAAGCGGCATTTCTGAAAGATGAATGATTTTACCTCACAATCCTTCCTGTAAGAAATCTGTGGAGCACACTTACAATCTCAGCACTTGGGAACGCAAGGCCGGAGGATTGCCATGAGTTGAGGCCCAGCCATGGGCCTCATGTAATAAGACTGTATATGAATAAAATCAAAGGAGGAAAAGATGAGGAGGAAGAAGGCAGGAGGGGGAATGAAAATAAAAATACAAAGATTTCCCCCCCCCTATGAATTGATTCAAAAGTTTGATTTCAGCTAGGGCTGGAAGCATAGGTCTGTAATCCCAGCAGCTTCCAGGGCCCAGGCAGGAAGATAACAAGTTTAGGACATGACTGAGTACAAGGCTTCCTTTCAAGGCTAACCTGAGCAAGTTAACAAAAGCATGAGTTGAAAAGAAAAAAAAGCTAGAGTCATAGCTTAGGCCTAGGGTGCTTGCCTAAATATGCATGAGGGCCCTGGGTGTGAGCACAGTAACACACACACACACACACACACACACACACACACACACACACACACACTAAATAGGTTAAAAATAGATAAAAACAGGGGGATCAAAAAAAAAAGAAAATCAAAACAAAAGGAAAACTTTTCTGCTTTTTTGCTTTTCTTTTTTTTGTAAAAAAGTACATATAATAAGAAAAAGAAAACACAAATTCATATCACAAAATAAGCTGTCTTATACCAATAAATAAAGTCTTTGACCCTGGGGAGTTTACAATCTGATAATGAAAGAGCACATCAGCTCAGAAATAAACTATGTGGTAGGCGTGGAACTGAACCGAGTTTCAGCATACTGAGAGTGTGGAGGAGACAGGAATCTGTGGCTGACTGCAGTGCTCAACCTTGGGGAAGAAATGCCGTAGCAGGGATGAGAAAGATGGAGGAGCACATTCCTACTCCTTGGACAGTGGGCAGACGCTGGCTAGATCGCCATTTTATTTTCTAGTAGTAAAAATGGAGGCTTGCAGCCCAAGTAAACACCTACTGCAGGGCCAAGTAGATGTGGTCTGTGGGCACAGAGGAGACTGCTGCCCACCTGCCTCCTGTGGGAGCAGGAGGGATAAAGAAGAAACCAATGGTCCTCCGGGGTTTTAACAGAGCCTCCAGAGGATGATGGGCCACACTGGAGTGATGGCTGCAAGAGCCAGCTGTGGGTGGAAGACCCACAGAAGAAGTGTCAGGGGTATGAGGCTGATGCTAGTTAAGTCTGAATCTAAATAATCAAAACTGGCTTGGGAGAGGAGGACCTCTGGTTTGTAAGGCTGGAGGTCTGGCTGCAGAGCTGAGATTAATAATTTTGAAAGACAACCAGGTAGGCTGAAAATTTGAATATATCTAAGAAGTGCTTACCAGAAAATGGTGAAGGAGAGGATACTTGAATCCTTGAACAAGAGAGGGAATAGGAGGGAGAGAGGGAGGGAAGAAGGGAGGGAGAGAGGGAAGGAGGGAAAGAGAGAGAGAGAGAGAGAGAGAGAGAGAGAGAGAGAGAGA
>JANHMN010000016.1:16048461-16097214 GCA_030674055.1 Rhabdomys pumilio
AGGGAGAGAGGGAAGGAAAGAGAGAGAGAGAGAGAGAGAGAGAGAGAGAGAGAGAGAGAGAGAGAGAGAGAGAGAAGGCAGAGAAGAAATAAATGAAATTCATCAGATGATGGAGAGATGCCCTTCAGGAGACAGGTTGAGAAAAGCCATCTAGTCTCTGGAAGCTCCATGGAGTCTATACATGAGAATGCTTTGAAATAAATCCTGTGTGTGTGGAAGCCACACCAAGAAGTAATACAGAATTAAATAATTTTGTAAACTCAGGGAATTGATGACCAAGAAATTCTGCTGCTTCCTCTTGGTCCTGCCATATACTTACCGAGTCCCTCAATCAGGTGGCAGGTCTGCGGTTCTGTGGACTTTATTTCTCGAGATGTACTAACTCTATCTCTGTAGAAGATAAAAATCAACATGAAGAAACCAACATAGGGGTCATCCAAAGTAAATGTCTGAACAGACACGGAGGGCTTTCAGTCACTTTCCTGGTGCATGTTTTCATGGAGGCTGTAACAGATACATAGGCAACGCCTCTGGTTTATAGTTACATAATATGTCTTACATTCGCACAGTGCCTACACAAGCTAACTTCACAGTTATTGCTGAAAGAATACAACAGAATTCTACATGAAATATAAGAGCCCACTTAATGCTAGGCAGAACTGAACAATATTCTTTATTTAAAGGAGCAAAACAGCATTACATCATATTCTTAAGTATTACCTATTATGAATCTGTACTTACCCCCTTTCATATTTTCCTGGGGTTTTTTTTTCACCTCCTTCCTCCAGTAGGGAGAAAAAAAATATGCAAACTTCTTTGAGGTCTCCAAAAAGCTGAACTGTTAACTTTTGCACTAACTTGGTTTTTTGCAACTAAACTAAGCTTATGCTGACTTGCCTTAGAAATATCTACGTTATGGACCTGACACTATCAAAGGCATTAGTCAAAATAATTTTCAGCACAGTACTCTTATTTTGCAATGAAACAGCCTTGAAAATACTAGGTAGAATGTACAATATTAATTGAACTATATCCAAGAAGACTGAAGTTAGATTTATCTTTCAATCACTCATAAAAATTACTGTTTAGAGATACTACTGTAGCTCTAGGGAGTGTGTGTGTCCCACCCTTAAATTTACTACTTGACGATTCTGCCATTTGTTGTTTGGGGAGCAAGCGCAACAGTGAGCACTCTCAAGCTGGACTAGAAAGCGCTGCCAACAGATATCAAGTAACTGAACAGATTGCAGCAGCAAACCTCTGAGACTAGTCTCTCCTTAGAGAAAAAATAAAAACAACTTGACAAGAAGAAAGGCCTTAGCCCCACGTAGCAATAAGGAAAAAAAAATATAAATATAAAAATATATATATATTTATATATATATAAAAATATATATATATTTGCTTGAGACAATAATTCCGGGATAGCTGTTTCTGCCGGATCTTCTACTTCAAAATTTCAATCACCCTCCAAAGCCAGTTCCTGTCCACGGGGCTCTGCTCTCTTCCCTGTTTCCTGGCTCAACTTCCAAAGTAACAGAGGTTCTGTGAGGGCAGCACTTTCAGTGTCTGAGTCAGCTGTAAACACCCTTCCCCCAAGTCCAACACTTCCAAAAGACTTTAGTATTTCGCAAAGGCAATGTAGCGGAAGACCTGGAAAAGGTACCCAACCTTCAGAAATCAAATGTGGGCTTTCCTACCCTGGCAGCCTATAAAGGCAAGCAGCTGTCCCCTTTCAAGTCTCAAGGAGAAGTTCACTAAGGACTGAGGTTCCAAAACTGCTCCTTTCCACTGGCTATGGAGTTGGAAGCAGGTCGGTCGTCCCTCACAGACTGGAAAGGAAAGAGAGCTGAAGACATCTCCATGGAGATGTCCACTCACCTAAAATTCAGAAGCCTTTCCCCTATTAAGGCCAAACTGGCCCCCAGCACGGTGAGCGCCACTAGCTTCCCCATGGTGTCTGGGTGCCTTGTGGCAAAAAGCAGAGACTGGTGCTGCTCCCGGCGCCTGACGCCTGGTCCCGCCCACTGATCAGTCCCTTGAGCCCCGCCTTCCTACACCTCCTGGCAGGTGCGCTGTCCCCTCCTTGCAGTCTTGGGGATTTTGCTCTCTCCTGCTCCAAGGTTCAAGGCCACCTCCACATGGAGGGCTCAAAGCCACCCGTCTGCTTGAATTTCAAGGGACTTTTTGCTCTTTTTATTTAAGTCCACCTTTATTAGCGATGGTTCAAGGCCACGTTAAGGTGCAGATTCCAAGGCTGCCTCTCCAGGCAAATAGTTCAAGTACATGTTTCTGCCTAGGATTCCGACCTCATAAGACACATAGTCCCAGACGATGAGCCGGTGACCTTTGGCTAAGATCAGCCAAGCTCCGGACCACTCTGGTTTGAACTCACAAGTTGGACACAACACAGGGTGGAAAGTTTGTTTCTTAAAGTCACAGAACTTAATTAACCTCAGCTCCTCCAGTGGACTGAGGTGGGCCAGCTGCCTGAAAATCCAGAGTTTCTAGTCTAAAGCTTCAGGGTTCTGGTAGCCTGGATGTAGGGAGGAGAAAATGCTCCCGAAACACCCTAAAGGAGAGAAAATACTGAAAGCCAAGCCCTATGATTCATCCTTCTCTAGAGCTCTGAACTTTGGCTCCGGATCTTCCTGGTGCCTTCAGGGTGCTAGACATGATGAGAGTCCAAGTCCATCTGTCTGGTAATCTGGAGGATGAACACGACGTAGTAGTAGTAGTAACCGCAGTAGTAAAAAAAAAGACAGTAGTTTCATGGCAGAGTCTTAGTCTTCTGCAGACTTCAGGTCCTTCCGGTGAAGAGCACACTTGCCTTTCAGATAAACTATATTTTTGTTGGAGAAACTGAAGATGGTCAGATCTTTGAGGAGTTCAGGGAATATTGCACCTTCAAGCATCATCTCCTTTTTACTTACTAATAGGAGGTTGCCGCAGTCGAATTCAATAAAAAAGAGCCTTTTTTGAAATAGGAAGATTTTACAGCATTAAAGATGTTAAGAAGGTAGTCCTTGACAGGGCATACCTAAGCAAAATAGTGGGTAATGGACAGATGACATGGCATAAGTAAGACATACTTACTGCTCTTGCAAGAGGACCTAGGTTTCAGAATAGATTATGACATTAGTTGTTTATCAAGAAATATCTTGGTATCAGGTAAACCTCATTTTGTCCACCATACAATGTGCCAATCACTTAAGTCTTTCAAGAGTTTATTCTCAAGCTAGCAAAACACAGAAAAATCTGACCCAGGTCCCGAACCGACCTCTCTCAGGCTAGGATTTGAGGATGTTTATAGGATGAAGAAGCAAGTGAAAGCTACTTGGAAGTAAGAGCATCAATAGTCAACACGTTTATCCATCTTCACTGAACACATGATCGATCGTGCAGCTTTTAGCGGGATCTGAGGGGAGCATGTAGAGCTCCCTATGCCAACCGTTCTGAAGACTTGTGACTCAACTCCCAGAGAAGTCTGGGACTTTTCATGACCCATTCATCAGAGGTGTCACCGACAAACATGACTGGGAGATGAGTATGCAGCTGCATGTTTGTCAATGTTATCAATCTGTAGCATCACCTTGGAGAAATCAGCTGAGCATACAGTGGGTTAGGACAGGAAGACTGAATGTTCAAAGCCAGGCTGGGTTAGATACTCTAGTGAGATGCTGGGTTTTGTTTTTAAGAGAAGCTAAGGGATTTGAGGGGAGCAATTACATTTCCCTGGGATTCCATTCTCTCAATACTTTGAATGTCTAAAGCTTTGTTTTGCTTTCTGTTCTAATAAGAGACACATTTCTTTTTGAGCTACCAAACTTTACTAAGAATTACAAATCTGGGAGCATGGGTCACGAACGAGTGTTTTCTTACATACAGGAGTCCCTGAATTCAATCTCTAATACTGCAAACTATAAAACTAAAAATCCTGAAATTTTTTTATTAGAAGTTAGCAGCAGAAAAAAATTCGATTTTTTACATGTACAGAATCCCATGGCAGCTGATGGCTGAGTGGTCAAGAGCACTGACTGTTATTGCACAGTGCCCAGGTTTGATTCCCAGCAGCAAATAGCAGCTTACAACCCCCTGTGACTCCAGGCAGGCCCAGGGGATCTGATGAGTTCTGTGTTTCGTTTCTTTGTTTGTTTGTTTTGTTATTGCTGTTGTGGTTTTTGTGTTTTTTCGTTGGTTTTTTTTTTTTTTGTCTTCATGAATAGTGTGTACATATGGTACACATGAATACCTGCACAAAAACACACACAGACATATTTTAAAACAAAAATAATCCCAGTCATAAGAAAAGGGCCCATATCTTTAAGAAAACCAAAGACAAGAAAATTCATTGAAACATAATATGACTCTTCTTATATATCTAAGAAGGTATTTTTAATCAACTAATTCAGATAATGTCTCATTGCATAACCCTGGCTGGCCTGGAACTCACAGAAAGGCCCCTGCCTCTGCCTCCAGAGTGCTGAGAGTGAAGAGTGCACCCCACCCGACCCCAGCTAAGGGTATTTAAAATCACTCATAATAAGAAAATGAAACTTAAACACATTGGAAGAAAAGTTTTGAAAAGTAAGAGCAAAAAGCAAGAGTGTATTATTGTGAAAGAACACACACACACAAACACACACACATAGGTTACCTCTTCTCACATGTACAGACTCTTACCTAAAAGTTCTATCAGGAATGAAAAGTGCAAGAAGCCATAGGAAAGCAGATGCGGTAGAGTGGGGTCCATAACTTCTCTACTGCTCTTTGTACAGTGCTCAGCAAACTAGGCAGGTGCTTGCTTTAGGCCAGGACTGACTGAGCAAATCAAAATCTAGTGAAAGGATCATTTTCAGAGTAGTTATCCGGAATGATTAACTCATGCCAAAACAAACAAACAAAAAATGTGAAAATACTACTTCATAGATTACTTGATTTTCCTTGTTCCCTCTATTAAGTACTCAGGAATCATAGGTTTTATTAAACGAAAGAGGAAAAAAAATAAAGGCTGGAGAAATGGCTGGGTGGGTCAGAGTGTTTACAAGACGTTCTGAGCTGGAATCTCCAACCCTACTTAAAAGCTGGGCGTGGCTGCATGTACCTGTAACCCCAGTGCTAAGAAAACTCGGGTTTGTGAAGACACCTGGCTTAAGAAAATACAGTAGAGAGCAACAGAGGAAGACACTTGAATGTCCTCCCCTAACGTCTGCAGGCACATGTATATAAACACACACACACACACACACACACACACACACACACACACACACAGAGAGAGAGAGAGAGAGAGAGAGAGAGAGAGAGAGAGAGAGAGAGAGAGAACTACAGTACATCCCTTAGAAGTGCCAAATCCAAACTGCAGTTTCTGATGTTTTGGGCAATCATGACTTACTTAATCATCCAGTCCTTCCTGTCAGCACACGGTTATAAAAAGGTCATCATAAATAAACACACATTATACTTACATTTGATAAAAGCAATCTCTCATACCCATTAACACCTCAAGTCAGGATTTACTAACAACCTTTCCTGCTTGCCTAAGATAAGCAAGCCATGTGTTTATTAATGCATACCCACTTCTCCACAAATGAAATCTTGAATAAATGTAATAATGGAAACTTTACTTGATGCCTGTTGTATACTGCCATTCTAATGAATACGTCTTTTTAGATAGATAGCCATTGTTAAGATCCCCTAAAATAAAAAACATCCCCTTCTTGGATTATATCATTAGGTAAATGATATTTGATCCTGCCTTATTCATCTGCGACCTAACATTTTCTTTTTAGATAATGGAAGCAGTAAGAAGCTTTAAATCCCTTGGCCTGAAATCTACTCTTGATTCATTCTTAACTGAATAAACTGAAAAATCAAAAATAAAAAGTAACAGAAATACAAATACAGCTAAATGAACTGGAGCCCACGTTTAAGAATACTTCTGCAATTTCCACTCGAAAGCCATTACATTATACTACAAAACACAGAACTCACATTAGCATCTTCAAAACACACACACACACACACACAGAGAGAGAGAGAGAGAGAGAGAGAGAGAGAGAGAGAGAGAGAGAGAGAGAGAGAACACACTATTTACTATAGGGAAAAGGTAACTATAAGGAATTGACTCTATGGCAGTAGCTTCATATAATTGCTAATGGCACAGGGTCTGGCATTAAAAACAGATTGATATTCACCCTTAGGAGGTGTGTGACCTTGACCAGCTGTGAAATGTTAACAATGATACAATATTGACATGTTCTCCCTTCAGGCTGCAATTAAGATTAAGTTAAATAATGAGAGTACCACTTCTCAATTGCTGGACATTTGATAACTAACAGCCAGGCATCTTAAAAAGAATGAGGAAGATGTGGGAAAGTGAAACAAAAGGCTTTGAGAAGACGATGGTTGACAGATGGAAAGTCCTTTATAATAAAATTTTAATTAAAAAAATACACAGTGACAATGGAAAGAAATACATTAATGTCTCTCTGCAGGACTTATTTTGGAGATAAAAGTGGAAATAAATATTCCTCCAGTGATTTTGGCATCTTGATCCTGTTTTAGTATAGTTGCTGCAAACCAGACAGGTCTAGACATTGGGCCACGTCTCTCCTGGCTTCTGGTCATAATTCTGTTCACTGAGCAGGTAAGAAGTAAGATAGTAGCTCCAAACCGTTATCTCCTCTTTGTGTCAAAAATGGAATTGTACTTAGGAACAGAACCTATGGAAGAGGCCTAAAGAACTGAGCATTTGAAGGTTGGCTGTGACATGGGTAGGTAGGCCTCTGTGAGCTGGAGGCCACCCTAGTCTACACAGCAAGTTCCAGGTCAGTCAGAGGTATATACTGAAATTCTGTTTCAAATGAAAGAATAAATAAATAAGTAAATAAATAAATAAATAAAAAGTTGAGCTACAGTATTTGGTTGTTTTATTTTTTTCCAATAAAGAGCTCTTTAACATTAAGCTTTCATGAGAAATTAACACAGCCATTTGTTCCTGTCCAACCGAATTCCCTAGGAGTCACTTCCCTCCTGACATCTTCCGGAAAATCTCCCTTGGGAATTAAACGCACAAACAAAGCCATGGATTTTGGTTAGTCTTTAATACAATTCTAATTTGTAAAACAGTAAACAAAGCTGGAAGTACAAAGCATCAAAATGTTATCCATCAGTAGTCTTCAATACACTCAGTAGTCACAGCATGGGGACTGAGGCCAATGGCATTTTTATAATACTCCCTGTTTCAGTGGACTCCTACATGGTGAAGGTATGGAGGTGAAGCCCCTCTGTGCAAAATGCATTCACTTCATGGAAAAGCAGCTTTCTTCTTTCTCCCTGGATCAACATAAAACAAACAAACGGACGAACAAATCCAATAATAAAGTTCATTTTCTTTTGATGCTAAAAGTGCATCAGAATTGTGGGGCCTTTTCTTATCGAAATAAGATTAACTATGTATGTATATTACTAGGTCAGTACTGACAGTTAAATACCGTCAGAATTAGCCATTAATCAAAAGATTATTTTGTTAAAACTTTATCCCACTTGCATGCCAAAAATACAATTCAGAGTTCACAGTACAAGGCTCTCTGGTATAAAGTGCCTACAAGAAGTTTCCTATCATATATTGTCGCCACAGAACTTCCCTGGAGGACAGACCCATTGTTGATATACACTGTTGTCACCGATGGCTTCTCGGAGAGAATGTTCTGAATGCGGAGAACCTACCCAGGAGATACAAAGTATTAATAAAGAACCCACACACCCATGCCACTCAAGCACCAATAATCCCTTGTGTTCCCCAATGACACATGATTAAGAAGGCATGCTGCTGCAAACAGCAGTCACCAATCTCCTTAATGCTTAAATTAAAGTACTTTCCCCAACGTTCAAAGAAAGGACTTTTTAAAGCACCTAGTCATGCCATGCCAACACAGGATGTTGTGTGATTACAGTAATTCAACATTAATGGAAATAGGCTCCCGCCACTGTGCCCACTTTGACGCTACTTGAACACGCACAAAGCCCCCCGTCATGTGCTAAGCTGACAACAAACAAGATATTTTTAAGATTGCCAGAATGCCACATGAAAGTGAACAGGACCCGTGTCTTTATAAAAAATTACTTTTGACTAGTCCCCACCATAATTTAATACATCAAAAGATTACTTCTCTCAAAGCATTTGGGCAATGTAACATTCTGCCAATTATTGGCTTAAAGCAATTACAAAACTACCTCCCAGGTTTATTGTATTATTGCTTTAAAAGAGCTAACAAATCATCCCTGTGACAGTTTATTCCATTATGAGTTCAAAGGACTTGAATAATTAAGGTAGAAAAACTCAAAATATCAGAACCTCTGATGACGGAGGATGGTTCGGGTCATACACAAAGAGCTTCTGGCCGTTAGGGTGACAGCCAACCCAGATGTCGCCCGAGGAGGGATCAATAGATAAATTGTCCACCAGCGTATCCAACTGCAGAACCTTACGAAGAAATAAATGTCAATATCTAAATGATGCAAGCAACCTGATTAAATAATTTAGAGCTAACCTTTCCTGCTCCTGTGCTGTGTGGGGCCATTACACACACCTCCCTGCACCTGCCCTTCTGACACCAATATCGTTTAAAATAAATTTAATGAACTGGCTTGAAGCCATTTTTCCTCTTCCCCGAACGTAAGAAAATTCGGTGTAATCCATCTGTTTAGATGATAATACTAACAAACTCTTTTTGCTTTAAAAGATGTGCAGTGATCAGTTAGCTTAAGGAAGTGCATCAAGACAAGATAGGAAATTCTTACTCACCCTAACATGTGTTTGTTGGCAGAAAATAATAATGGTGGACCACTCAATTCCTACCTTCATTCATTACTGAAAAAACTGAATGTTCATAAATCTTCACTTGAAAATTCAACTATTTCTTTTCAACTGTGAAAAGTCTTATTGGGATCCATTAGATGTCATCAATACATCTTGGAACGGTCCTAAATCTGATGCCAATATCACTCAATCCACTGCAGGTTACAGTCATTGACCATCCTAGTGACAGCTGCCAACTTTGTCTTGTTGGAAGGGTTACATCTAAGAACATAGACTGGCTGCACTGTCTGAACCCCATGTTATAGTTTTAGGGTGATATTTTTATAGTTAGCTTCACTATAATACTGCAAAGAACATTCAATTAACATCTACACAGAAAACAAAATATTTACCTTTAGTTGAGTTAAATTCATATTAGGTTGTTTTTCCAAAACATGGATTTCATGAGCCAGTATGTCAGCAACGTAGACATGCCTGTTCAGAGAAGATACTAGTTAGCACTTCCTGCCAACAGAGATGTCTTAATAAAGCAGAAAAGAGAAGGCCCTGAAACCTGCTTAGGAGTTCAATGAGATGCCCTGGAGGAACACTTGATAAAGGTCAGCTTTTATTAAAAAAATAATAATAAGTTTTCAAAATCAGTTTAGTGTTGCTATTACAGTCATGGAGTTATTAGATTAGATTTCAAAGGATTTGTACAAAAAATTAATTGAATATAAAATTTACAGTATTTGTCACTGAAATAACCAAAAGAGTGTTTTTTAGAGAAAAAGCTTTTACATTACACCATATAATTTAATATTTTTTATAATGTGCATATAGAATTATATGGCATGGAATACTTTATTTCTTAATATGCATTTAAGTACATTAAAATATTAATACATAGTCTTAAGTATTAATTCAAAGTTGCATGTCTATAGCTAAGGGGCAGTGAGTGAGGCTAAGTCATGAAATTAGAACTCAGGATTCCATGGCAACTGTCTCACTGAGCAGTCTCCCTGGATTAGGCCAGAATACGAGATTGTGTAAGCTACACCAGAAAGGGTCATAACTTTGCTCTTCAAAGACATTGACCAGTGCAAACTGGTTTGTGCTCATGAACACCTGAGTCAACAGCACCACGAAAAACAGTTCAATTCTAGAGACTGAAGAAATGTCAGGGTGCTGACAGACTGTCAAAGGAGAGGACTCCCGCACAACAACAAGAGGATGAAACTATATGAAAGCCAGCGAGATAGGGCAAAGGAGTGTGAGGTACAGAGGGGAGTCCGCAACCTCAAGAGCAAGTTGTCTTACAGGAAGTGTCGAACAGAAACAGCAGTGAGAAGATACTCTATGGCAGTCCAGATCTTTTCTCCCTTGATCTGACAAGGACCTGGACTCTACAGAATGCTCAGAAGAAAGAAATAGATTTATATCAAAGGGCTGGCTGAGTCCAACAGTGACTGGGTATGTTCTTTCCAGCTGGTGCTGTGGTGGACACTTGAAGTCAGAGAGGGGGATGACATAATCAGCCATACAAGGACCACAGTGGCCAGAGTACAAAAGATGGAGGTAGGCTGAAACCAAGTCACAACAAACAGAGAATACTAGCAGTGGAGAAAATAGAGATTTGACTGGATAGGGCAGACTGAAATGGTTTTGGTACAGAAAATAAATAAGCAAGTTATGTAGTCACCAACAGAGAAATGGTTAAGCCAGCTTAGAATCATCCTTATGATGGAATAATGAATAATGTAGTCAATAGAAAGACATGAATTAATAATTTTAAATTTTGTTTTGAAGGAGGAATTTTAAAACCTGGAATGTTTTCTTTTTTGTCTTATATTTAAAATGTCAAATCACTCTATTATAGTGTTACTTAATATGCAAACTGTATTGTTAAACCTAAAATTAAAAGGGGTATAGTGAAAACGAAGGGACTTGGCTTTGGGGACAATTTATTTAAAAGTGGAGCTACCACGTGAAGGGTTGTATACTTTTTATCAGGTGAAATAGTGATCCCGTTGGCTGAATCAAATCCTTCTGCCACCAGCTTAACTTCTTCAGGACTGTAGTAAACAACGTTTGCCCAGCGTAGGTTCAAATATGTCTCCAAATACTTCAGGAAAGGATCAGAGAAGTAGTGATCGTTGGTAGCGTAGAAGTGGGCAGGCCCAACAGCTATGACGTCATTCACACTGCAAGAGAAAATTACCATGGGAGAGGAAATCCAAGCCTTATGATCTCCATGTAGAAGATTAGATGAATGTTCACAAGCTTTACACAGCAAGGGTTTTTAAATTTTGGGAAGTTTCCAATCCCCCATCCCAAGAAAAGAAAATCTATGATCCTGTGATGATCCAGAACCAGAGGCAATCACTATGGGGACAACTGAAAGAGAACAGTTATACGAAGCACCACGGAATTAGAGGGCAGGGCCTTTGGCAATCGTGGCAGGCTCCTGTATGGAAGGAAAGAGATGTAGCCAGGTGCAGCGACTCACATGTAATCCCAGAACATGGGAAGTAGAGGACGGAGGAACTTGAGTTTAAGCCCAACCAGGGCTAGCTACACAATGAGGCCTTGTCTCAATAAATAAATAAATGAATAAATAAATAAAAGCATATTTAAACATTTTTTATTATTATTTTTTTTTGACTCAGGGTCTCCTATAGTGTAGGCTGGCTCTCCTGGCTCCTCTACCACCCAAGTCCTGGTGTTACATGTGTGTGCCATCATGCCCAGCTATACGCGTGTTTTCTGACACACGCATTCCGGGCTTTAACAGCTACCTATAAAGAGGGAGCTGTTGGCCCGGGCCTGACTGTCATTACGCTGTCAGTCACATCTATCCCTACCTCATTTATTCTGCAGCTGGACTTTCCTGAGGCCCCTTGCTTAGTCATTAGTCAAACGAAGGTTGACTGTTCAATTTCTACCTGCCTCACAAAGCTGCCAAGCCGGGAATGAACAAGCATTCAATAAACACTTGCAGAAAGACAGATGCGGAAATGGTCAGAGACCAGCACTTCAAGCGAGAGACTGATATGCTAAAAACAATTACCGTTTCCAACCAGTTAGGCAAAGGTGTTATTAAATTGAAATTCCAATTATCTTATGCAAAAATCTCTGAAAGCGCTGCTTTCTTCTCTGTCAAATAAAAATTCAGAGATACAAGGGAGGATTTTTCTTCCTTCCTTTCTTTCTTTCTTTTTCTTTTTCTTTTTTCCTGAAAAAGCTCCACAATTTAAACACTGCCTGACCGGTATTCGTACTCCTATTTATTATGAAGTGCATCTGGGGGAAAGAATGATTGGACATTACATGCTTATAACCTAGATAGGGAAGTAAAGATTAAAAAATATTTATCAAGTACAAGCTTAAAGCAGGAGCATTATGCAAGCAGGGCTGGAAGGAATCCATGAGTCTCCTATAGTTATCCATATTCTTGTCATTTTGCTAGTAGTAGTCCTCTTTCAACTTGGATGCTCAGGTCTGCAGGGATATTGACCCCCAGCTATCATGAGTGTGCTTTGTATAAAGCAGGTAAGCCTCCCAGAAGACAAGCTGCTCTGCCAGGAAAGGCCATCATTTGACTGCTAAGTTATCTGAGATGGGAATGTCAGCCATAAAGAATTGGTAGGGTTTATCAAATCGGGCCTGGGGAGTATCACCCTGAAGTCTGAGGTTTCACCATTTCTCAAGAAAGTTTGCTGAGAACACTCATCATTATAAAGAGTGGCATCGTTTTGATGTACACAGAAATACACACGTGTGCGCGCGCACACACAGACACATACACACGAAAGAGAGAGAGAGAGAGAGAAAGAGAGAGAGAGAGAGAGAGAGAGGTTGAGTGTTTGAGTGTCCTTTATTGAAAATTCTTGGGAGACTATAAGCGTTTTTGATTTATTGATATTTGCAAAAACACAATGAGAGCTCTCTTGTAGATGAGGCTCAAATCTAAACATAACATTCATAAACATAATATTCATTTACATATCACATACATCTTGATTCTTAAAATTAGAACTACCTATATGCCATGGTGTGTGACCATCCACTGGTGCACAGTCAGCCTATTAGAGGCTATACTTCTGAAATAAAAGTACACTTTCTCCTCCAGCAGTGACCAACTGCCAACAGAGTCTCAGCAAGGTGTGAGATCTCTTGAATTCCCTCCTATCAAGGCTGGAATGTTGACTCGCTGGATATTGTGAATATCTTACATGGGGAATCACACAATGTTTTATTTAAAAAGAAAGAAAATGTCATGCTATAGAAATTTTATTTGTGGCATCATGCTTTAAAAGACTCAAATTACAGGGCATTCTAGACTTAAGGTTTTCAGTTTGAAAGTGCTTACACACTACACACACACACACACACACACACACACACACACACACCTACATATGTACATAGAAATGCCAGATATAGCCAGGCAAGTGAGAATGAGGAAAGTAAGTACCTTGGAAGGAGCTCGTGTTTAATTGTTTTGACGTGCAACAGAGAATTTTCTTCTTCTTGAAATTTAAAAATTTCCACTGTATTCTTGAATTCTGGGTGATTCACAACAAAGAGATAAACTGTATCATCTAAAGGATGGAAAAAAAACAGAGCAATTTTATAAGACACACAGGACCCGTGGGCAGGCATTGGCATTTCAATAGCATAGGCACAGGAAGATTGAAAGTATAAGCTGTAATGCCTTGTTCTTCTTGCTAGTCCTTCCCATTACCATTGGCCTGGCGTTAGTGGTGATCATTGGTCCCCTGACCTTTAAGGTGGAGTGGTCCACACTCTATCCACAGAATTCATGCCTAACAGATTCATAGACTCATTTGGAAATAGAGCTCTTTTTAATCTGGTAACCACAGCAATATGAAAGTGTCTGGAAATCTAAGCATTCTTTTGGTTGTTAACTGTTAGATATTTCAACATGCAGCTTAGGAGACATGTAAACAAGCTGTTGGTAGGCAGAACACAGGCTTGTTTCATGAGGTCATTGCCTCCTTCTGGTGTGTGTGTGTGTGTGTGTGTGTGTGTGTGTGTGTGTGTGTGTGTCAGGGTTATTCATCACAGCCAGCTATGAGGCTCTGTGTGCTTCTTCCCCTTGGCAGCAACTCAGCTCTTACCATCATCTATGAAAGTGCTAATGCCATGTGGGTTAAATGAAGCCAAATCAAAGCCCCAGCTGACTCTTAACTCCAGCGCCCTCGGCTTCTCATCTTTGAGATCCATCATCAGTATCCCTCCAGGCTTATCTGGTGCAAAGCTGTGTAGCCCTGGGAACTTGAGGCCCTTGAGAAACAGTGGGAGGAAAAGAATTAAACACAAAGACTTAAGTACCTTCCTGAATTATTTGTCTACTCTACATGAATTATAAGTAGCAAATTCAGTTAAAGTTAATGGCGTGGAGTCACGAATATAAAGAACAAGGTGGGACAGAAAGCTAGGAACACAGAGAAACAACAAAAGAGAAATGGTGCTTGGAGCTGGAAATTGATCAATAGATTATCTTGTAGAGCTCTGACAGATGGTACAGCCCTTCGTTCTCTTGAAGGGCCACCTAAGGAGCGGTAGACTGAAAGATTCCAGGTACAGCAGGGCGTCGGGAGAGAAGAAACTCTCCCATCCCATGCCTGAACTCTGCAAGAGGCTGGAAGGCTTGAGATCTGGTCAGCAAAGCCTGTTGGTGTTATCTTGAAAGGATATCGCTCATACAAATATGGGTAGATCACTCCATTCCTCCAAGGCTACCTTCCTTGACATTGAGGACCAGGAAAATGTCTCTGTTGCTTCTGCCCTTACTTCAGTACTCTCCTCTACCCCGTATGATGCCACACAGGCCAGAATCAGTACTCTCCTCTACTCTCTGTATCACCATCTGTTGACCAGACTGGTAGGAATTCATTCTAGGACCATTTTGATTTCCTACTAAATCCCAGGACCTGGAATATGGCAAAGAACCCATCCTTTCTCCCATCTATCCATAGTGTCTCCTTTACTCTGCCCTGGATCATTGCTTTCATACTTGTTTGTAAGGGGACACTCTATTTTGTTCTTTTGATGTCTCATACTATTCTGGTACTCATTCTGGTACCAATGTCTCCCCTCTAACATAGCACCCCTTAACCACCACTGGAGCACCTCTGTCCGAGTGGAGTACAGTTTATTATTTGCTCTTTTGTATGGCACTGGGAAAGCCCTCATACTTTATATTTTTACTTTGAACCCAAATCTTCTCTTATTAGTAATATCCTGTTAGTTGACTCTCTAGGTTGTTTAAAAAACATTATCTGAACATATTGGCCACCTGTCTTTTGACTTCTTCATCACATTCCCTTTTCTTATTTTATTAGGTTATTAGAAACTCCAGTGGGCTGGTAATATTTTGAGGGTAGAGAGCCTTTCCTTCCTCTTGAACATTAATGGAAACATAGCTCATGTTTTGCCATTAAGAATGGTGTTTGGTTTTGGCTTCTGGAAATTTCTCTTATTTCTAGTTTGCTTGGAACTTTCAATCAAGTGTGAGTATTGAATTTTATAACCAACTTTTGTGGCATTCGCAGGGATGATTTGGATCGTCTTGCTGAATATAAAGTGCAGAATACTCCCTCTATTCTTAAGAAAAACAGTAAGAGCAATAAAAACTTTATGCAAATTCACTATTATATTTGTTTTACTATATTTTGTGTAAATTTAAGGGTGCAATAAAAACACAAAGACTTTTATGCATAAAAAATGGACAGAATAGAAAATTCTTAATTTTTAAGGACTATGTACAACTGCCTACTTTCATGCTGCCTGGCCCAATAAGAATAAACTACAGCTCTGCCAGTGTTTCATGGCAGCCCTATGTCAGCAGTTAATAACCTTCTTGTGACGTTTGTCTCTTCACAGTACTGTGACTCCGCCATCACCCAGCACCACGAGAGGGTGATCACTATCTATAACTGTAGAAACACTTTCAATTTTTCCATATTTCTCTGCTTTAAACTTTTGTTTTATTGTTAGTTGCATCAAAATACAAATAACATAAAACCCACCATTGCCATCATTTTAAGGAGACACTCCAGCAACGCAACATATATTCATCGTTCTCTGTTCTAGTCTACTCTGTGACATCTTGTTGGCTCTCAGACTTGTTAGCTTTGTGATGCCTCTTAAACCCATGGTTTAGGAGTAGGGTGGTTTAGGAGAGTTTCCATGTTAGAAATCAAAACAAGTCACTCTTCCACTCACTCCCCAGGATGTAAGAGCTATGCTTTTAGAAGGGTGTATGTGCTGTGGAGTGTTAGAGACCCTGCTGGAGTAAATGAAAACTAGCAAAAGCCAAATAATCGATGACTGATAGCGACAACAACAAAAAAAGTTAACATTGATTGGTCATAAGCCCATCAGCTTAAATGGCTGTGGATTTCAGAGTTTTGGATGGATGCCTTACTCATTCTTCTTCAAAGTCATTCCTTTGGAAGTAAAACTCTTAAAATAGGTAGTTCCAAATTTCCAAGAACACATCCTTGCAAAAACAAAAACAAATGTCAGCATCACCACCAAAGCTCACAATGCCATTCTCTCCATCTTTATTCAGGATCATGGCATCTCTAGTAATGAGTAATTCTGACCAGCAATCCAGTGGTCTTTCCCTATAGACACATGCTTCACAATAAACCTAGGGTTCTACTGTGCCTGTGCCCTAATTCATTTTGCATAGGCAATGGAAGGTTTCCTTTGAAACTGTCTATTGTTGGAGTTAAATATAAGTGCTATTGCTCCTTCTGAAGGCCACGGCATTTCTTTTGGCACCAGTGGTCCATCCAGCTGCTCAGAGTCCTTCATATAAGGACCATCAGGAACCCGCGGAGTGCTCCAACCCTCAGTCTCTTCCATGTCCAGTGCTCTGGCCTTCCTTTTAAGTCTAGTCATTATTTTTATTAGTGTTATGTGTCTCTTGTAATGTATCTCCAGGTTTTTCCATCTCCTTCCTGAGTCCCAGAGCCTCACAAGAATGGCTGCATAGAAGGAAAAATTACTAGAGGCAGGCTGTGTAGTCAGATACTTCTTCCTCAAAAGAAACTGGACAAGGAAGATATGAAAGGCTCTGGCTTCTGCCTAAGTCAGGAAAATGGGGTCAGAATCACTCAATGCCTTCCATCTATATACTCTGTGTGTCAGAATCACACAGACAATGAGCTTGAAAGACTTTCTATCAAATACTCAGAAGGTTAATTATTCATCAACCTATATGAATTCTTCAGCAAAAGAGAAGCATATGAATAATAAGAATAGTTGCAAAATTTTTTCTTATGATGAGCTATTTGGGGGGAGCAAGGGCCTTAG
Source organism: Rhabdomys pumilio (assembly GCA_030674055.1). NCBI lineage: Eukaryota > Metazoa > Chordata > Mammalia > Rodentia > Muridae > Rhabdomys > Rhabdomys pumilio. The sequence goes on from JANHMN010000016.1 coordinate 16,065,617, forward strand.
TTTGGGAAAATTGGTATACAGAAAAATAGAAGCATATATGAATACAGAATTTAATGTGATTAAAATGGAACATGTAGCGGGAAGAATAGATGCTGTATTGCAAATAGCACAGTGGTAGTGTATAATATTCACACTGATTCCTCGGTGTCTCAGTGTGTGTGTGTGTGTGTGTGTGTGTGTGTGTGTGTGTGTGTGTGTCTACACAGGCTAAAGTTAGAGGATAATTTATGGAAATACGTTTTTCTCCTTCCATCAATGTGGGTTCTAAACATCACACTCACCTCCTGTCAGGCTTGGAAACAAGAGCCTTTACCTGCTGAGACATCTTTCCAGATCTCCCCACTTTATCTTATTTTTGAGCAAGGTTCTCTCAGTGAACTTGGAGTTCTCTGGCCTCTGAACCCCTCCGGTGCAGTGATTACAAGCGTCCACTGCTGTGTTCTTTTTTGTTTTGTTGCTTTTAGACCTGGGTTCAGGGGATGGAACCTCAGGGCCTCCTGCTTGCATAGGAAGCATCATACCAACAGAGCCATTTCTCCAAGCCTCAGAGATCTTTGTAAATAACACATTAGAAAACCAATTTGAACTGGAACATTCTAGTGCTACGCAACTGGGAAACAAAAGACAATCAATCAGTCAGGGAAGACTTTCACCTCGACACTCAGAAAAGCTTACGGCCATTTCCCTATCCAGCCTGACCTGTCTTTTTCTTGGAATTTACTTTGAGAGATGAGGAATTTAAAATCTGTTTCTATTTTGTGGGTTTAAATTAATAGACCTGTTGATCCCTGACTGCACATGGGACAAGAAGATGGTACTCACCACGCTAAAGAAAGCCAGACCATTGGGAAGAATGTCAATGTCCTCAGCTCCAGTTTCTGCAAGTTCAAGGAATAGATAAATAGCATTATCCAACCGTGCTATTGGTTTAAGAAAGCGTGGCTATAGCTTTGTTTACTTCATCTGAGTGTCTATTTCTTTAGGGATGGTTCCAATATCTTTTCTAAAGCCCCATTGTTTTTAATAAACGTCAGTCTAGAGTCTTTCCTACAGTGAACTTCTGACTTTAAATGTTAGACATTTTATGTTTACTCAAATCAAAGTCAAGTTATCACCACATTTCCAAGTATGATACAGAACAAGTTGACATCTGCACACTTCTAGGGTAAACACCCAGATGTCTGGATAGAAGTAATTGACAACAGGGGAATATTACTTCCACAAGGAAGGGCCCACAGTCATTTAACCATGCAAATCTCCCGTCCCCTGCTCTGCTCATTCAATCTGAAACAAAAAGACATTTTTTTCTCATTAACAGAGAGAAAACACCTGGGATTACATTGTCTCTCTCTCCCTCCACGCCCCCACAAAAAAAGGAAAAAGAAAAGAGACAGTGGCTATTTGTTCTCACAAGCAAACACAGCTTCTAAATTAATCTTAAAATTATAGAAAAACTAGCAAAAGAAAATTAATGAAAAGTACCGTGGACCTATGCACCCTATAACTTTTGACTCCAGTCTCTAAGCCAGGCTACAGTTACGATTGATTGTTATTGATTGTCTGAGGTACCCTCCGTACAGCATAGCAAATAATTAGACAGAATCCTTTCCCATGGCCTCACTGTACACATTTCACAGACAGATAACAGAGATCCAAATACAAGAAAAGGAAAAATATGGCTTGTATTACGCTAAATCAGGACACATTCTTTCAGTCCACAAGATCCAATCTTTCTCAAGACCACGCCAAGGGTTATGGCTGAGAATATTTCTATGCTGTCAAAATTTAAAAAAGCATATATGCCACCATTTGGTCTTGATTCATAACTCTGCCCACGGGTGGTTACCTTCCCACAGTATCTTTTACTCTGTTATAGAACCAAAAGCAAAACGCAATTAAGAACACAAGAAAGTTTAGTTTTTAACAGTGACCTTTCTGCTTGGTCCTCAGAAGGAAGGCTTATACAACGACACTTAAGTATGTTCTAGTGGTGGAAAGGGACCCGAGCTGGGTTCCTGACAGGCTTCAGGGAACGAGTGAACCGGCTGAAGTTCTGTGTACTGAAAAATAGTTGTGCATATATAGGCAAGAACTTTCTGTGACGAGGGTCCTTGGTTTATAGCAGATCATGTAAGGGTCTGTGATAAATCCCAAATATCTAAGAATCACCAGACGTCTTGGTATACTCAACCTCTGGCATTGAATGCTATGTTATTAATGTCATCTATGATGTCTGTGCTTGAATTGAAAAAAAAAGAGAGAGAGATTTAATATTTAATATTTAAATAAGTTTAGGAGTTTAGATGTTAGTTAATCATTGGCCACAGGTGATTCATACTCATGTCCAAAAAGACACACACACACACACACACACACACACACACACACACACACACTTCTAGTCTGGGTACTTTTTTCTGTGTCCACATAGAAGGAAGTCAATTAATTAACATTTCCCCCTGAAAATCATTTCAGAAAATAATTTTCAATATGTACAAACTCATACACATAAAAAAATGGTAACAATAACATCCCCAAATGTTTCTTGAGTGAGAGAATGATGAGTGATTTGTTTTCTAATTTACCCTTTCTGCTTTTCACAGTTTCTACGGGCTACTGGTATAGCTTTGTAAGAGAATTCATGCCTGGTTGAGTGGGCCTGTGCCCAGTCACCAAGTCTAAAACTAAATGCATTCATAAGTAAACGAATAAATACCTCATAAGGAGGCAATTTCCCATAAATAACAATAGTGTATTAATAACTAAGGAGACATTGGCAAATGATACCTCATTTCTGCCACACTAAACCTTTTTTCTGTTTATCCTATGGCCCGGTTTTAGTTAGGAAATTGATGTTCATGTCTTCCACACTGTGGGACGTTTTCTGAATCGACTTGGCCATGTTTGTGTCTAGAGCCAATATCACAGCAGGCTTTTATCGCATCCCACCACCACATCAATGATGACTTCAAGTGCAGTAATTTTTGCAGGAAAAAGTTTCCTTCCTCATAGCAATATCAGAAGTGATCGCTGCTAATATAATTCGATGTTTATAAACTATGAACTTTTTGTAAGTAATTTTCATAATCTCACATAGTTTTAGGACACTGAGGAACAGAATTATTTTCTCATACTTCATATACAAAAGGGAGGGGTCTTTGAAAGGTTAAGCAAATTGGAAATCAATCAATCAATCAATCAATCACTCTCCTACTGGGAAATGGAGTCTGTTGGTCTGACCTATAAATTATTAGTCCATTGTTTAGTGAACTTTCTGTTAGAAAACTGTGGGTTTTTTTCTCTGAAAACACCACACTCAGGCAACTAGATGGCTCAGTGGGTACAGCTTGTCATATAGCCAAACTATTTGAGCCTGAGTCCTAGGATCTACGGGACCTATTCTCCAACGTCGTCCTCTGACTTCCACATGATGATAATTCACATGAATAAAGGATAGATACGTTTCACTTTGTAAATTCTGTCACGGACAATTCCAAATTTGAGGTTTTCTCCCAAACATTTTTGTTTACTAAAAACATCTTAACTTCAAATATTGAACCTTTCTTTAAAATCTCCTTTAAAAATCTCTCTCTGGGCATTCTTCTCCTCTAGCACATCTGCTTTTAACCCCTCTTCTTACTTCAGCGATTGCCTGTCTGTGTCAGAGAAGGGCAGATGTTCCTTGGTTTAACACTTTTCTCTTGTTTTTTCAGCAACTGTCTACCATCTGTGTCAGAGGATCCCAGTGGTTTTATGGTCCCCACATTTTCCTGGTGCCTTTTAGCAACAGATACCTGGCAACGTGGTTGCCACAGCTTCCTGCTGACACTGATGAGCGCGTGTAGAAGCCCAGGTCAACAGGACATGAGGGGAAAAGATAAACAAACTACTGGCAAAATACAATTAAAAAAATCTATGTACATTAGTTTCCAACTCTATCTTGCAGTGAAATGGCAGCAAATAAAGTTGTAATCTTGGACAGAAGCAATAAGCTGGAGACAGTTTTATTACTTCATTTAACCTTTGTCCCTGAATGACAACGAGAAAAGCAGTCACCTGATCGATCACAGGACCCTCTCCAGACTATCGCATAATAGAAAAATCAAAAGAAACCTCTTCTTTAGTTCAGGTTAGTCTGAAAGTCTCAAAATAGACCAAGGTGGCCTTGAACTTATGCATCTGCATCTGCCTCCACCCCTCCTAAATTTCAGGATTACAGGCCTATACCATCACACCCTGCCTCGTTCTGATTCACTTCTCTGGCCCATATGCCAATCACCCAGGGGAAAAAAGATACTACACTGAAACATAATTTACAAGTTATATGAAATATTTGAGCCTTAGATCCTTATGTGTCATAAAAAGAAGAATATAAATGTGTTTTTTATGGTTGGGATCTTGCCAGCGTCTCTTTTACATGGACAGATTGTAGCATAGATGGTAAAAGCTCTAAATCCAGAACTAACTCAGGAGAGAGTAATAGAGTGAGGGAGTGAGGGGCAAGGGAGGAGGAGGGAAAAAGGGAGGGAAGGAAGGAGAAGCGAAAATGGAGAGGAGGAAGGAGGAGCGAGGGGAGAAGAGAGAAGGGAGAAGGATAGGAGGAGGAGGGAGGAGGGAGGAGAGGGGAGAAGGATAGGGGGAGGAGGGAGGAGAGAGGAGGGAGGGGAGAAGGAAGAGGGGAGAGGGGGAGGGGGGGGGGGGGGGGGGGGGGGGAGGAGGGAGGAGGGAGGAGGGTAGGGTTGGAGAAGAGCAACTGAGAAATTGAAGACTTTGTCTTAGTCTACAACTCTGGAAAATAAAATTGTTTTGAATCTCAAGCTAAGCTTAACCTAACCAGTTCTTGGCATTAAACATTTCATTACGTAGATGCTGGTATTGTACTAAATTGTCAGTATGTAAAAGCTGGCCTATAATATAGACAAGGAAGAGTTTCGTAAGTAGTAAACTAACTTTCTTCACCACAGAAGATGCATCTTATAGGCTATAGAGTAAATGCCTATTACTGATTAAGCCAAAAAGACATTATAATATGATATATAATAGATACAAATCTAAAAGACTTAAAAAGTTACCAAGAGTTCATTTCCAGTGATGATAAATAAAGGTAGTACTGTAGTGTGTGTGTGTGTGTGTGTGTGTGTGTGTGTGTGTGTGTGTATGAGAGAGAGGAAGAGAGGGAGGGAGGGAGGGAGGGAGACAGAGAGACAGAGAGAGCGACAGAGAGAGAGAGACAGAGACAGAGAGAGAGAGAGACAGAGAGAGAGAGAGAGAGAGAGAGAGGGAGAGAGAGAGAATGTGGGTGCTTATGTGGAGGGGGGAGGGAGACAGAGAGCACTAGAAGGAAGGAGTCTCCACTCTTGCACAGATTAGTGTCAAGTGCACAACTATTGGAGTTTCCCCAAATAGTTCTCCTTACCCTTGTGCCTATCGTAAAAAGCTGACTTCGTGTACATGGGGATGTTGGTCGAGCATACACTCATTCCTTGTAATCAAAGACCATGGGATAGGCAACTGCTGTCGATATTTATATCCACGAGTTTTATTACCCATTACAGATCGTGAGCATGGCACTTAACAAACTTTCATATGCTGAGTTCTAAGCACAGGGCAAAAGCAAACGAGAATGGAAAAAAGCACAATTGTAAATAGAACTAAAAATGTATCCCAAATGTGCCTCTAATCACTCATCTTCTCCGCTCTGTTGGCTGCTGAAGAGCCTCAGAGGCATTAAACACTTCAGGAGAGGGGGCATAGGTGACATATTTCCTCCTTCTCTCCAGTTCCAGACAGCAGCTCACACACATCACCACATAAAGGTCAGAAACACAGACAGACGCTTGTTCAGAATACAAATGCTACGGGGCTTCTTTTCCTCAGAGGCATGCTCCATCCCAGTGAGCTGTAACAGGAACACGTTTGGCAGTTTGTCCAGTAATGTGTCTGATTGTGCCCTATTGTCTTCTGTGAGACTGGAACTCACAGAAGGTGGTCTTCACAGAGCCAAGGGCTGTTTGATAATGTGACAATTATTAACTTGATAGCAAAAGTAGCCAAAGAGTTCAGTGACCCAGCCTCCCACTCTTGTCTAACACCCTTCATAGATGTCTCTTGGCACTGGCAAGACCAGTTCTGAGGCTCTTTTTTCGTTTTCCTGCCAGGAGGCAGCATAAAGTAAGTTGCTGAATTATTTGCAAGTCCACAAAACCTACACTTCTAGAACTGGCTTTTTAAAAATAAAACAAAAATACAGTCAGCTTGGCTTTGGGGCCTGAGTCTGGGAGCTCCTCTTAAATGTCTGGAGGGCAGTAAGAAGGAGAACCTGAGAACCATCCAGGATAGGTAGAAGGAGCTAAGACTAGGACACTACTAAACCAGCAACGAAGAAGAGAGAGCAGGGAAATAGACATAAAGAATAAAGGACCAGCAGGAAATCTGTAGAGAAACTCTTTGGTAGGCCAGATAAATTGCTTTAGCTGGAGTGAACTTTTACTGTTTGGACGTAAGCGGTTAACAGGTGGCAGTATCGGTCTTGTCAACTTGATGATTACTCATTAATGATTACCAAAATTTGAAACATTTCCTAAAGACCACAGTTTCTCCGTTAAGGATCTATTCACTGACATACAAATTCAAGGGCAATGATGACCATAGATTTGTCTAAGAGATCCATCAGCAGAGTGAAGAGAATACTCGAAGAACAGGAGAGCCTGTGCATCGAGCATTCATCTGACAAGGGGTCAACAGTCAAAATGCATAAAGAACTCAGAAAATCCAACAGAAAAATCATACCAAACACCAAAATACAAAACCCAAATGAAAAGTAGGCAAATGACTCAAATAGGCATTTATTGAAAGAAGACATAGAAAGAGCCAACAAAAAAGTAGAATCTCTAATTAGTAAGAAAGTGCATGCCAAACCTACAGGAAGATGTATCTCATCCCTGTCTCTAATTAAAAGGACCAAAAACTAACAAACGTTGGTGAGGATGAAGAAAATGGGGAAATCTTACCTATTGCTGCTGCTGCTGCTGCTACTTCTCCCATCCCCCACCGTGTGTGTGTGTGTGTGTGTGTGTGTGTGTGTGTGTGTGTGTGTGTGTTGAGCATAAATAGTATAGTTACTGTGGATAAGAGTGTAGAGGTTCATAAAACTGAAACTATCTGTGATCTAGCAAACTCTCTACTGGGTAGAACTCCAAGAAAATAAAGTCATTAAATAAAGACATACCTTCATGGGTGTGCTTATTGCAGGACCATTTACAGATACTAAGATGTAGAATCAATCAAGATGTCCACCCATGCTTGACTAGATATAAAAACATTGGTAGTCCCCATTTGTACTTATATTAGAATAGTATTCTGCGACAAAAGTGTGCCATTTGTCAACTGTGGGTTCATATACTTATAATCACAGCAAGGTTGAGGTAGGAAGACCACGAATTTGAGGCCAAGTTGAGGTAAAACAAACAAACAAACAAACAAAACAACTCTAAGACAAATGGGGGCTATACCCTGAGAATATCTCCAAAATCACAAAACAAACAAAAACCATCTAAAACTACAAAACTACAAAACAAACAAAAACAAAAACTACAAAAACAAACATGCAAAGGACACTCGCCTCTCATTTGTAGTAACATGGCTAGAACTGAACAGTATTAGACGGTCAGACCAAGCAGGCTCAGAAGGATATATGATAACCTGTTCTAGCCACTTGGTAGTAGTAGCCTGTTCCCAATTCAGTTGTGGAAGCTAAACCAAAAGTTTGTCACACAGAAATAGAGACTTTAACAGAGGTCACTAGATATTAGGAAGACCAAGGACAGGGAATAAGAGGCTGAATAATTCATACCAAAAACTGTTTGGAAGTCGTTCTGATGTCCTATAGCACAGTAGAGTAAGTTCAGTGTATACCTACTAAGCAGGTCCTTTTTTTGTTATCTTAAATAACAAAAAGGGTAAAATTTGAAGATGGTCAATATGTAGTAGTGATAGTATATGGTATATGATGGGTAGGAAATGGGATTTATTTGATTTAATCATTACAGACTCTGTCTGTGTGTGTGTGTGTGTGTGTGTGTGTGTGTGTGTGTGTGTGTGTAAATTATAATATTGCAGCCCAAAGAAGCATAAACATTTACCATTCAAAAAATTATGAAAGAAAAACAATCTGAAATCTATAGTTGATATAATTGGCAAACAAAGATTTGTTTTATGGGTCTTAAAAACTCTGGCCAAGCAGGAGAAAGTCAGTTACATGACTTTAAGTTTGTTTTATAACTAAGCTTCACAACGTAAATACGGCATATTAAAAATTAATGTGTTTTTAAAAAAATGAACCATAGGCAGTCAACTTTAGCTCAAGTATTTAAAAACAAGTATTTAGCAGAGGTATTGCACTGCGCTTTCTTCTGTTAAAAGTATTCATCAGTTTCATGTCAATATTTAAGAATGTGGCGTAACTTTGCGTTCTCAGGCAACTCTGTAATATCTTTGACATAAAAAGAGTACAATGGAAATGTTATGCACAATTCCCCTTGAGAACAGGCTGGAAGGTAGACCAGTTATTCGTTTTCTCAATTTGTTCTTTAGTTAAATATTTGTTTTATTTGCTCCTCTCCCCTCTTTCCATCTCTTTTCCTTTCCTTGGCTCTTTTGTATTCTCCTTTTTTTCTCTCCTTTATCCTCAAACAAACAAATAAATCAAAAAAAAAATCCCTCCTCGATAAAGAAGAACCCCTTTGTGGCAGCATTTACATGGTTTTCGATATGTTTTACCTCTACCATTATTTATTTTGAGCTATTTTGGGAAATCTGATGAAAACTACAAAAATGAAGAAGCCTTTCCTATATCCTAACAATACAGGGTGTATTCTACATCAGATTTTCCTTCAGTTTTAAAAAATATTAAGAATCCCAATCAAAATAAACACCCCAGGCCCTTTTTTTTTTTTACTTCTGAGGTAGTCTGTGAAACTCCTTTGTTAATTAATATGATTAAGATGAAATTCCTTTAGGGAAATATTCTGTAATTCGGAAAGGAAATTATAAGGTAAGGGGCTATAATTAGCAACCTAATGGGTAAACAAATGTAGCACGTTCTACAACAGACTACACAAAATGCTAATATATACTTGCAATAGCAGCATTTTTGAGGCAGAAGCAAAATGATTGCCATGAGTCAGGGTCAGCCTGAATTACAGCGAGTTCCAGAGTAGCCTGGCCTACAGAGTAAGTCATCTCTACTAATGAAATAGACTTTTCCCTCTTTGTTAATTTTTCTCTCATATTTCACATCCCAATTGCAGTTTTTCATCATCCCCCTACCACCACTCATTACTGAATTGACACCTCAGATGGTTAAAATGATAAACTCTGCATTTTATACACATAATTCTTAAAGATTTCCAGCTGCAGTTTCCCTTCCTCCATCTCCCCATTCATTACTGAATTTTACACTTCAGGTGGTTACGATGATAAGCTCTGCATTTTACACGCATAATTTTTAAAAAAAAAAAATTAAAGAAATAAAAAGCCTTACAATATGTCAAATGTGCATTAAAAAGGGACTTAGCAAATAAGTCATTGAAAATAAAAACATTAAGAACAACTAGCACGTTGAGGCCGGCACGGTTTATATAGTGACTTCAAGGCTAGTCGGGGTTACATAGTGAGACTGTCTCAAACAACAAATAAATAAAACAACATCAAGGAAAGAAACACTGAGGTAGGCCAAGGTGCTGATATCTCAGTGGAAAAGAACTCATCTTGTAAACATGAAGACCCGAGTTTGATCCTGGCAAATGAGAGATCCTGTCTCAAAACAAACAAACAAACAAACAAACAAAAAATTAAAGTGGATAGCACCTAAGAAACACTAGGTAGGGTTGTCCTATAGTCCCCACATCTATACACACGAATGCTCCCCCAAAATGACCCTGCACACGCATGCAGCTTTGAACACATGTACCTGTGAGTGTGTGGGCGTGGACACAGGCCCATGTCCACACCTAAGAGATAGATATACATGTTGACACATACATAGAGCGGCTCACACCATCCAGGAACAGAGAGGATAAAACAGGAAGAACACAGCTCACTTAAATGTTTTTTTGTGACAACAGTCGTGTGTATGTATTTGCCTGAGTATTCACTAAGTTTATCAGGGGAAAGGAACCAGTTTTATTTCTAGAGTTATTTCTGTGAGACAATGAAGATTGGTGAAGGTATGTGTTATTTGCCATGGTAGATTTCATTGAACATATAATGCTCATATAAACTTTTCACAGACAATAGTGTTAAAACATGTTAAAAAGGAAGGTAACTATCTGGATATAAGTGGACAAAGCATAGTATTAAGTAAAACTGGAAATATTCAAAATGTATTTAACAGTGTCACTGGCTTTATAGCCCCTTATGGGGCAGGACACTTCTGTGTAATACAGATTTTAATTTGCTTTAAAAAAAAAATCCAACAGTCTCACCCACGGCCAAATACTGTCTTACAAAGGCTGGAAGAGGCATAATGTTACTTACTTCCATCTTACGTCTCTTAAAGTAGTCTAAAGAAAGAGCTCAAGAGTTTTAAAGGTTAAAAACATTCACTCCAATTACAAAGTTAACAATATCAGTAACTAATAAGAAGACCAAGCTTTGGTCATGTTCATGCTACCTTGTGTGGTAGGACCAGAAGAGGAAACAGGGTGTTCTGACATCTGACTATCTCTAAGTACACGTGAGCTGCCTTTAAGAAAAGCCAGCATTTCTATCACCCATTGATAAGCTAATGATAATTACTAAAAATCAATTAAGTTCTGGGGACTTTGGTAGATGGCAAAGGTAAAAACCAACAAGACAGGGACTCTGCCCTGAAGGAAACTGGAGAGAGAGAGGGTAGGGAGGCTCATGGACTTTGTGCAGACAAAAGCTGCTCTTTTGTGATTTGTTTTTTGTTTGTTTGTTTGGTTGGTTGGTTTTTGTTGTTGTTGTTGTTGTTGTTGTTATCACATCTGTATTTACCTTTTAAATCGGAATGTGGTTGGGTACTCTATTTCCATTCACAAGCCTTGCTGAGTTTCAAGACATAGGGAAGCTTAGGGTTTTGTTCTCAGTACTTTGGAAAACAAGCCACATGGGGAATTTCTCTTGTCAAGTTGTGTTAGCATATGTTCTTAATTCTAAGACTAGTACATGCAGAATTAACCACAGGGAATGAAAAAAATTCGAGATGGAAACTTAAGCCATCTTAATTTGGTCCACTAAAGAATTCAGCTCGACAGCTAAACACTTCGGACCACAAAATTAACAGTAGATTACATTACATCTTAACAACAAACGTCCTACCAACCTCTTGAATCAAATCTACAGAATCACACGTAAAAATGTTATCTTCCTCTTAGTGTTCATGCCACACAGATGTTTTAAATGTTAACAAAAATAAGCAAAACTCCTGGGAAATACGCTGCTACTAAGACTCAGGCATTTGGTGTATTCTACAGAGTCAAGAGGGCAGGGCCCACCCTGGTTATTTGCTCTCCCCTTTGTGTTCACAGCTGAGAAAATTAAATAAGAAGAGTTTGTTGTTGCTGCTTCTGCTGTTTTGAATGAGAATGGATTCCATAAGCTTGTATGTTTGAAGGCTTGGTCTCCAGCTAGAGAAACTGGTTGGGTAAGACTAGGAGATATGGCTTTGCTGAGTTGGGTGTGGTTTTTTTTTTGGATGAGGTGGGTCACTGGGGGGGTGGGCTTTAAAGTTTCAAAAGCAGGCCTAGTCTTTCCGCCTGAAAACTGTGGGCCAGATATGAGATTTCACTTATTGCAGCAGCAGCCTTTCTGCCTGCCTCTGCGCTCCTAGCGGTGATGCATGGACTAACTCACTGAACTGTAAGCAAGCCCCAATTAAGCAATTTTTCTGATAGGTTGCCTCGGTCATGGTGTCTCTCACAGCATCAGAAGAGTGACTAATACAGTACAGCTGTTGTAGTTTCCAATAAATAGTAGTAAGGATCAATTATACATCAGGGATAAGACCAACTATTGGTGGCAGGATGGTCAGCAGTATGAACACCATTCGTGCTTATGTACGCTATACCTTCCTCCAAATCCCAACCATTGGGAACATGGACTTCGGGGGCCATGGAAAGTTTCAATTATACAACACAACTCACAGAAATCCCTAAGGGAACAACAACAACAACAACAACAAAAATCAAACAATGAACATGTACACAGTCAGCCTAAGAAAGAAGAAATACAGGCAACTTAAGATCAAAAGAGATGGGTAAGAGAGGTATCTATTGATCAAATGATATATTAATATATTAATAATTGACTAATGACAATAAAAACATACAGCACCACCAGTGGGCACCAGAAGGCACCAGGAACAGCGTCTTCTCATACATACCGATTCCTTTAATGAGGTGGCAGTTTGGAAGGTCTACAGATTCTACTTCTCTGGAGGCTTTAAGTCGACTTCTGTTGGAAAGCAAAAGAAAACCATTTGTGTATGTGTTCCCTGACAACTGGGCTGCAGGGAATATTACACTGCCCACAGAGGTTCCCACCACAGTCCATACAGTTAAGAGTCAAAACAGCAGTTTGGTGTGTGCTCCTCTCTGTTCCAGTCTCTGCCTTCCACATCTAGAGAAAGAAGAAGCCTACGGGCCTAATCACATAGAAGGATGCCTGGGCCTAGATAAGCCAGCACCTATGGGTCCATGCCAACTACACATTGTGGGTGTTCATAGCATATGTCAAATTTACAAATAAAGTCTTAGAAGTTATTATCATTGTATGTGTGGATAATGTGTATGTTGGGAGGGTACCAGCAGGTCTTAGAATATGTGTGGGGTCAGAGGACAATATTGTAGATTTAGTTCTCTCCTTCCACCCTTTACATGGCTTCTGAGGCTAGAATCCACAGTGTCAAACTTGTATAGTAAGCACTGTACCCTCTGAACCATCTTTCTAGCGCCAAAATAAAAATAATGAAATCAAATAGTATTGTATTACTTGAAAGGTAGCCAAGAAGCAAGTAAACAGTATGTGCGTGTGTGAATGCAATAAAAATATATTAAATAAATGGAAGTTTTAAAAGTAATGGAATAGAATATAATAAATCTTAGTCCCACATGTCCCTAGAGCAATTTAAGAGGCAAATTACAATGAGAAGTATAAATAATTGAAGCAGCTGTAGCAAAAACAGTATGGACACAAACAGTATCAATGGTTACAGAGATCAAAGGAAGGAATAGTAAAAATGTCTATAGTGGTAATATACAATATTATTTAAATATTACTACATATATATTATCTATATGCTACTCTAATAGTAAAAATGTCTTTTTTGGCCCAGGACTAAGTTGGCTGCTGTTTAATCTGATATACCCTCAGTGAACTGGGTACCATTCAATTCTTCAACTAACCTCATGAACTGGGTACCATCAGTCCCATCTTCCACATGATAAAACCAGCTCAGAGAGATAGGAGCAAGTTTCCTTGCAATTGTTTTGCAGGCAGCCTTTACTCTTCTCATGGTACATTTCTCCTATAGGAGTGAAGAGATCTGGCTTCTTGGGTTACCAGTAGCATAGCCATGATCCCTGGCATGTCAGGGGTTCTCTGCAGGTCTCAGTCTTTCTCACGGATGCAGTAAGGAGCAACCTAGAAAATTTCCAGATTCCACTGACATGTGTGGCTCCAGAAATATGCAGATAGATCCATCTGATCAATGAGCATCCTGTGTTGGTCTGGATGTCAGTTTTATACAACTCGCTTATGAAGCCTACTGTACTGTACAAAACTAGGGATGATAACAGCTGGACGACCATTAAGTCGGTAAACTATGTGATTAAATGCAATCTGTTTCAGATAACAGGCTCAGATGCACCTGAACAGCCTAGTGTGAGCCATTTGTTTCAGAGTGAACTTGGGTTACTAAAGAGGGTCTTCTTCAGCTAGGTTAGTTGCACTGGGCCATCTTTATAGATGCAGTCTACCTACTATTAATACTATAGCGTTATGCTACCAAAACCTGAGTGTGACCTTTAGTTAATCAAATAATTTTCACCTAGATCTTCTTTATTATAAAATAAAAAGGAGATTTACTTAAATGCTCTGTGACTCAATTATCCACAGGAGTTAATTGCTAGCTGTTTGCTCTGGAAGGGCTCTCTGACTCTGATAGCTAGTCAGCTTCTGTAGACCCCAGATGTTATGGTGCCCCAGAATCAACATCATTCCCACTGTCCAAGCTTCTTCCATCGTCTTCCCACTGCGGAGGTAAAAAACCCCAGACTTTTTTGGTTTTAGGTGTACTCATAGGAATCAAGGTTTGAAAAACTTGTGTTCCTAATGGGAAAAGCCCCAAAAGAGAGTCAGCTGCCACCCTCTTCCTCCTCCACAACTGGGACACATTCATGACGCTTGGCACATCAGCAGCCATTCTGCACTCTTGAGAAAGATAAAGATGAAAATGTAAAGTCGAGAGTGAAGGGTTAAGTCACACAAATATACAAATAATCTAGTTGTCTGTTTCCCATGTGTATCTTTCAAAACAGAAAAGTCAAGGGTACAGGGTAAACAGAGTTTCCAAATGCTTTGAGCTATCTGGCTACAAACCATAGACTCTTAACTGACAGGCATTAAATGGAAACCAGTCTCTTTTTTATTCTGGAGACAGCAGTCCTCATCCAGACCTGACTCAGACAGAGGGTTGTTAGCTCTTCTTTTACCTAGTGACAGATAGCAGTTAAGACACACAACACAATGGCTGAATAAAGGGAGCCCTGTAACTACCAGCCAGCCTTTCCTCTTCCCCGGGTCTCAATGCCTATGAGTTTAAAAAAAAAGTTGACAGTTCTTTATCTTCAGTGTACACATGTATATAAAAGGGGGCCTTTATCTTCCACACTCAGACTTAGACAGCCCTTTGGAATTCACCCCACGGCCCCTGAAATGCTTACACTAGGTAACTGAAATTTGTGCTTAGGCATGCAAACCTGGGGAATTTGGCTCAACCACAGAGAATCCAGGAAGTTGTAATGGGAACTGGGCCACAGTTTACTGAAAACTAAAGCGCTGGCCTAGAGCAGATGCAGTGCTAAGGAGTTCCCTGTTGGGCTCACCACCTAAATTGCTCCAGAAGTCAATTATTTACATGTGAATTAGAGAAAGGAAGCTATCTGTCTAAGAAGTCAGCAAGGCCAAAAAGTAAAAGAGCAGTCTCGCCAAGTGTCAATCAATGTACCTTTGGGGTTGAGGATACAGATCAGTGGGAGGTGGGCTTGCCTAGGGCACACAACCCCACCCCCTTCAGTCTCTAAGTCCACATAAACTAGGTTTGGCTGCAAAAGTTTGTAATCTTAGGAATACAAAGGAAATTTGAGGCCAGACTAGTCTACATGAGACCCTGTACTTTTTCTTTCAATGTTTGTTTATTGCTTAATAAAAAGAAGTTCTACACTTATTTAATGTATGTGTGTGCATATATGGTGTATGTGGGTTGGCAGATACACGTATATGTGTACATGCATAGGTGTAGGCCAGAGGTCAATCTCAGTAGTCTACATCAGTAGTTGGCCACATGATATTTGGAAAGAGAATCTTCCACTGGTCTTGGAACTCACTGATGGGTTAAACTGTCTGACCAATGAGCTTCATGGATTTCCCTGTCTCCATTCCTTACTCTCACTTTGTGTTGGGTTTATAGGTGAACACTCTTTTGGATGGCTTTCATTGGATGCTGGGGATCTGAATTTAAGTCCTCATGCTTGCGTGTGGCTGACTGAGCCATCTCCATGAGCCAAGAAGTTCTATATTTTGAACAAAATGATCAGAACATCATTGTTCTGCAATAAATGCTAACAGGGGGTGGGGGAATGGTCAAAACATAATTAAAAAGTCTGCCTGAAAAGGCGTCAGGCATCAGCCACTGAGATGGCTCAGAGTACAAGAGTCCTTACACCACTCCATCGCAATGATCTGAGTCTTATTTCTAGAACTGTAGGTATGTAGAGAGGACTGACTCCTAGAAGTTAGTTGTCTTCTGACCATATGCACACACACCCGTGCACACCTGCACCACACACACACACACACACACACACACACACACACACACACACACGCCAATTACAACAATAAAGTACTTTAAAGTTTTGAAGGTACAAGCTTCAAGCAAATTGTTGAGACGTGTGTGTCTTGGGGTTCCTGCCCACACTTTGTTCTCTAGCGTACTCAAGTCTCATGATTTGTCCAAGTCTGTCTTTGCGACAGACAGCAACTAGCTTGGGAGTGCTGGCCTACTTCTCCTTTCTCCTCTATTGCCCAAGAAGGGAGGGGTAGAAAGGGTAGGCACAGAGGAGCATCCTCCCGGGGAAACTTAGCTACAGCTCAGTGGGAGAAACGACAACGTCAATGACATTTATCCATTGGGAACAAACTTAACTAAAATATATATCCACTGTTTATCTAAAATTCAAGTCAAGATTTAAGTGGGCATCCTGGGAGAGAGAAACAGCTTGACAGCCAACATCCCATCTTTAATGACTGAATAAACAGAGAGAAGGTACCAGTTAGAGCAAACAGAGTACACAACCCAGCTGCCCTTTCTCCCTGCTCTTAAAGCCTTTCCTGCAGGGATCTTGGAGCCTGTTGCTTTTTGAGGGTCTGAGAGAAGGTTGCATTTTTTCATGTCACCATACTGCAGGCAGAAGAGTCAGGTGATGCTCCAGCCATTCGGTCACTGTATGCAATATACAGTGCTCAGTGAAATCTACCTTTAGTGAAATGATGTCTCAAACTACATGCTTATTCTACAATGTGTTATACATATATAACGTTAAAGAATGATGAGGGCTGCTGAGATAGCTCAGTGGGTAAAGTGCTTCCTGCACAAACAGAGACCTGAGTTTCATCCTTATCACCCGTTTGAAAGTTGGATGCAGTGGACCCAGGTCTGAAACCCCTGTACTGGGAAGACAGAGACAAGAGGATCCATGGAGTCTGCTGGCAAGCCATTCTAGCTGAATCCATGAGCTCCTGGCTCAATGAGAGATTCTGTTTTAAAACATAAGGCAGAAAACAATTGAGGAAGACACTCAATGTTCACTCTCTGCCTCCATTAAAACATACACACACATACACACATACAAATGCATGGACGTACAAACATACATATAGTATATACACACACAAAATGATTCTCTGTTAATCTGAAATTAAAGCTTAACTGGAAAAACCTGATTTGGGGGGGGTAGTTGGGATGGGGGGGCAATCCAACTACGTAACATTTCGTCCCACATTCTTATATCACCCTATTCAGAGCTTCAATTTGCCAATGAAGTCATCAAGTCACCAGCTCCAAAAATCACTGCTCATTAGAAGTTTATCTTAGCCAGAGCTTTGTAAAAAAAAAAAAAAAAAGCTTGTACCAACTTGTAAATTATCTACCTTCTGCATTCAGTTTGTGCATGGATGTGTACATGTGTGTCTGTGTGCAAGTGTGTGTGTGTGTGTGTGTGCGTGCGTGTGTGTGTGTGTGTGTAGTATCTATGTGTGTGGATGTGTGGATGTGTACACTCATGGGCATACATACAGAAATCAGATGACGACATTGGGTCATAGACCCAGAGGCCTTCCTCTATTGCTCTCTACAGTATCACCTAGGGACAGTCTGGCCTTACAGGCACTCATGGCCATGTATGATTTTTACATGTGTCTTTTGGGTTCAAACTTAGGTCCTCATACTTGTGCCACAAGCCCTTTTACTAGTCATCCCTGCAGCCACATCCATGATAGTTATGTTTCCTTTTTCTTAATTTGTTACTATACTTGTCAATCAACTTTAGACCTTAATGTGAATAAAGAAAGGGGGGTGGATAATTGACTATTAATTGAGAAAAATTCAGTTTATAGAAACACTGATGTTCTGACCACTGGTGATAACTGAAGGAGTCCAGGAATTTTCATGTCCTGTTTTTACTACCGAAGGCTGAGTGGGTTGCACAGAATCACCTAACTGCTAAGACCCCAAAGAGTGCAGGAACACCACCATCAGACTACATCAAACCAGACAGCTTCTGTCAAAAGAAACACGTGACCAACAGATTTAAGAAACGCCCCACGGAATGGAAGGATGCATTCGAGATACAATTGCTTACAGTCAGAACTTGTCAGGAACTTGCATTAGCTCACACATAGCTCATTAGCAAAACAGGGCAAAGCAAATAAACAAAACCCCAACAACCCAGTTTCCAAATAAGCAAAAGCCCTGAGTGGGCCTTTCTTGGAAAAAGATAAATGATGGTTAGTGTGGTTATGAAGAAATGTCCTACCTCCCTGATAATCAGGGAAATGCAAATAAAACTTTCCGAGAGATACTGTCTCACTCTAGTTAGAACCACTGCTGCCAAAAAGAGAAAGCAACAGTGAGCTCATCGCTACCCTGGAGCTTGAACCCATGCTCCCACTTATTCTGGAACTGTACCACTGAGCCACACAGCAAAGCCCTGTTCAGAAAGAGATCCTTTACTTTCTGTGGCTGTAAAGCACTATGACGTTGTGAAACAGATATGGAGATGCCTTAACGCTTGTTAATGTGTATCGTACATGACCAGCAATCCCAGGACTGGCTAGATATCTAAAGGGAGAGAAGTCCGTTCTGAAGAGACACTTGCATCTGGGTAGTTTCTCAGCGCTATACATAGCAGCCCCCAAATGGGAACTGCCAAAGAACCCTCCCATCAACGGATGAATGGGAAAAGACAATGTAGGGAATTTATACAACAGATACAGCGAGAAGAAGGGCTTGTGGAGGCATGGCGTTGTATGTATGTAATTTAAGTACTCAGGAGACTGAGACAAGAAGATTTTCTTTTTTGTTTTTTTCGAGACAGGGTTTCTCTGTGTAGTCCTGGCTGTCCTGGAACTCACTCTGTAAACCAGGCTGGCTTCGAACTCAGAAATCCGCCTGCCTCTGCCTCCCAAGTGCTGGGATTAAAGGCGTGTGCCACCACCGCCCAACCTACAAGAAGATTTTCATGACACAGATACCAGATTGGGCTAGACCAAACTGGGCTAGACAAAGAAAGACCCTGTCTTAAAGAGCCAGGAAGGGAGGGAAGGGAAGGAAAAAGAAGGAAAAGAAAGAAAAGGAAAGGAAAGGAAAGGAAAGGAAAGGAAAGGAAGAAAAGAAAGCAAGCAAAAAAGAAAAATAGGAAAATTCACCAATATGTGTGAAAATTACTTACAGAATTAATATAAGAGTGGTTACCCAAGGATTAGGCTTAGCCAGCAATGGCAGCGAGATTGGCCAAAGGGTACGACAGTATGATTAGAAGACAGGCAATGCACTGACTATAGCTAAGAGTAGTGTATGCTTCAAACTGGGAAGAAAGAATTCTTAATATTCTCATCTCAAAGAAAAAGCAAGGTGACTGTTATGCTAATCATTACAGATACCATTATATATAAACATTAACACTGTAGCCCATAAGTATGTGTGTTCATTATATATCGATTAAAAACAAAACATGGCCCAAACCCATGCAATGCATTCCAATGCACTGGTATTCTATCGGAGCAGAAGCATTTACCTGCCATGACAATGGAGCCTCATTGCCATTCCATGCCACAGGCACAAGCCTCCCTCCTTGTTCCAGTGCTCCCATCCAGCCCACTTCTCACACGGCCTTTTCCTCAAATGAAGCCACAGCTATGAAACACTGGAATTGCCTAGCAAACCGTGCCATCACTGTGGCTTTGTCTCTCATTCTCGGGGATGCAGTCTGGGTCTCCTTTATCACTCGAGAACTGTTTTCCCCATGTCTAGTCCAGCAGTTCTCAATGCTTATGACGCATACAGTACACGAGAATTACCAAGAGAGGGGTGTGCTTCGTGTTTCAATTTAAGTGTGATGCTGGGGCTGGAAACCCAAGCTTCACGCATGCTGGGAAAGTTCTCTATCCCTGAGCTACACTGCACATCATTAAAAAAGAGCGAAGTGTAGAAAAACGAAAGAAAGAATGAGAGAGAGAGAGAGGGGGGGGGAGGAAAGGGAAAGGGAAAGGGAAAGGGAAAGAAAAGAAAAGAAAAGAAAAGAAAATTCAATGTGTCATGATGGTGTGTACCTGTAATAGCAGAAATCAGGAAACCAAAGATCCTGAGTTTCGAGACCAGACTGAGCTTCAAAATGGAGGATACACAGTGAGACTTCGTCTCAAGACCAAGAATTCATTTAAAACTTAGAAAAGCACCCCAAACCCAAGGCCTAGGCTCCACCAGGACCAACTGAATTGGAATGTTTCATCCAGTACCACTTGGACATCAGGGTTCAAGGAAATCCTCATATCCACACTACGGTGCTCTGCCCTTTGAGCTTATTTGTACAGCGCAACACTCAGATCAGCTCGCTGCTGAACAACCAATGAGCGCCAGCGCTTCCCTTTTGCCTATCAGAGAGAGAGAGGCCCAACGTGCAGTGTCAAGCACAGCCTTCAGACTTGCCCCCGCCTTCCTCATCTGAGTCCATGTTGCCTTCCAGAACACCTACAGAAGACCTCTCTTTTCTCTTTAACCCTATAAGGGGTTTCATTTTCCTGTCTTGGATAACTAGTTCCAATATTTCTCTCTTCTCCCGTATCAGAAAGGACTCTGTTTAGGGTTTGCAGTTCTCTACAGAAGCCTGGGGCAGAGGTGTACCCACTACCTAGTAGGCACCCAACTCTTCTGGAACGCTTGTGAAAGAAACTTATAAAGTTTGAACTGGTAACTTGAAAGCATCATGTCTACCCAGAACGAACGATCACTTGCTCTGCTTCTGGAGCTCTGGTTAATAAATAAGGAAATGATGTAAGAACAGTAGCTGTTTCTCTCAAGTGTCTTTGATCTCCAGCGCCTGAGACTGAAGCCCTGAAGTTCCCCAGCTATTATGCTGGGGAGGGATGGGTTCTGGCTGAGCAGAACAGCACCAGTGACCTGAAATAAAACTGTATAATTAGAGCGTCCACGCATGAGTAATGGTTTTGTTTTCAAATTAAAGCACTGGGTTTGCCCTTGGGAAATTTGCAAAGCTCTAGCTTGTCAGCCTAGGCAGAGGAACCACGCCACCAGCAAAGGCTGGAAAACTTTTCACAAAGTGTCTAGGTCTTGGTGGAAGTGGGCTGGGCCAGCTAAATGGAGCACCAGTAGCGATCCGAAGTTCTTCCCTCCATCCGGTTCCCCGAACTAAACAAGCTCTCTCTCCAGTGACCCCCACAAGCAGCTCAGCCATCCCAGTCTAGGGACCCGCGACCCGGGATCCTTGGCAGCACCTACCTGAGCGCTAGGAACCGTTCGCCCAGCAGCGCCAGCCCGATGCCCAGCAAACTCAGAGCCACCAGCCGGCCCATGGCGCGGGACCGGCCCGCTGTTTGGCTCCGGCCTGACCGGGCTGCACCGGACGCTGGGCCAGCTCCCCGCCCCGAGCGCAGAGCCGCGCCCGATCCCCGCCCCGAGCGCCGGCTCGGCAGTCCAGGCTCCGCCCGGCGCCGCGGCCTCAGAGCACATCCGCACATGCCCGCGTGGGAACCCAACTGAACTTGACTCCTTTCACAAACACCCCGCCAAACCTCCAAACCTCGCGCAGCTGCACCTGCTCCCCTTCCTGAAAACTTTAGGGTGGCCCCTGCGGAGTCCTCTTGATTAAGTTTGGGATTGCTTTTTGTTGTTTTGGTCTTGAGTTTGAGGATATTTTCCCCTTCTGTTGTGTTTAGTTTTAGTTTTGAGAAGCTAGGAAACAAACCGAGGACTTTGTTCATATTAGACAAATACTGAGCCACATCTACAGTCATAGAATAGTTTTCTTATTGAACGTGTGTGTGTGTGTGTGTGTGTGTGTGTGTGTGTGTGTAAAATATTTCTATATTTAAATGTAAAATATATTTAGATATTAATCATTAAACAACACAGAAAGTATATTAAATGTATGAAATCTATTAAAATTATACTTTTTAACTTTTTTATTGTTTTGAAGACAAGGTCTCATTTGGTCCAGGCTGGTAGTGGACTTCTGTTCTGTCTACCTCCAGATGCCAAATGTTTGGGCCACTCAGGGCCCTGCCTAGGGTAATATGTTTTAGTTTCGTTCTTTATTTCATATGAATGGATGTTTTGCTTTCATGTATGTATGTTCTCCACATCCATGCCTGGCATCCACAGGGGTCAGAAAAGGGTGCCTACTACTCCAGTAAGTAGCATCAGTGTTCTTAGTGCTGAGCCATCTCTTTAGTTCAGGCATTTTAAATATTCCTTTTCTTTTTATCTTTTTTTTAGTTGAGAAAAAAAATGGTTCTGGACAGGTCTTATGTAAAAAGTTAGAGATGGAATTACATCCTTTTATATTAAGGTTTATATTACACTAAAACACAGCAATCTCAGAACTCATTGGAATACTAATCAACTTTCTTTTCATTCTCCCTTTTAATTTTAATTTTAATACTTAATTATATGCACTTATAAAAAAATATAAAGAGAGAGGGCACTGGTTGAGATTGCGACAGCTTCTGGGTGTAACTTGAAATCAGTTTCTAGTTGTTCCCAGTGCTTAATTCCTACCTGCAATATGTCTACAGAAGGTACAGTCAGTTCTTAAGGAACATTCTTTGACAGTGTTTTGTTATTACAGCCCGGAGATGACCTTGGATTTGAGGCTTTCTTGCCTTCCCCTCGTGAGGATTACCAGCAGATGTTGGCACATCAGGCCAGACTTCTGTTTTGTAACCAACCATTAAGGAAAAGCAGATGCCAGTTTGTACCTGGCCCCTCACCAAAGGGAAAAGAAAAAGATCTTTCTGCTCCACACATCTGTGACCAGCCTCGAGGGACTCTGGGATGTATCCAGTGGCTGATGGAGAGCTAAACAACTGTCCTTTCGAAGTCACTGAAGATGGACCTTGTATGCACTTTCCATTACAGATAACTTTGGAAAATAATGTTTGCCAGTGCGAACTGTTAGGTGGGTAGGATTGCCAAAGAAACCCAGTGTCATGAAATGTGATTATTGGAGGGTTTTAAAAGTGAGTTTGTGCCACAGAAATACAGTAATGCTACAGCCCTTCTCATTTTGGCATGGGAGCCGCCCTTCCTCCTTAATGGCATCCCTGGGTTAGGTGTGATCTTAGCACAGTAAATCAGAAAGATCTAGCAGCAGTCTTTCAAAGGAAGATAAGGGGGCAGGGTTGGTGGCTGACTGGAATCTCACCATGAAGCTGAAGAAGAGTCTGAAGAATACTGGGTTCAAAGCTAGGTCTGAACTAGATAAAAGGGAAAAAATTCAAACGAGCTTAAACATGTTATTTAAAGACACTTGTAACAACTGTAGTGACAACTAGTACTTCTTTTGGTAACAAAAAATTTTAGTGGTTTCTTACCGTCATACATGAAAGAAATGCAAAATTTCCTTTGAGATCAGTGGTTTTTCCCTTTATGCAAAATTATCAACAGCTCTGAACTTACTTACTTGCTTATTTATTTGTGTTTTTCCTCTGTTTCCAAGTATCATGCCTCTAAAATATATCCTCAGATCATTCTAAAACATCCTTGCACCTCTAAGTGAAGAATTCTAACTTGGGATGCAGCTTATGTCTGACTGGATAGACAGGTATTGAATTTTACCATCTGTGCCATGAATCACCAGGGAGAGGAACCTCAAATATGATCAGAATTTAGGAAAGCGTGATGTTATTTCCTGGCAAGTGCCTGGCTTAAGTTTGAGAGTTTGCTCTAGGATTCCTCGTTAATCTGAGAGGTATATAGAAGTATACCTCGTGCATTGTACCTCAGGTGCTGTGGGGCAAGAACCAGGCAAAGCACCTAAAGTGAAGTACCAGATATGAAGTTTGTAAATTCTGTGCTATTCTTAATGTCTAGGGAGACACCAATAAGTAGATCGTTACAGTAATTCTCACCAAGCCCAGACTTGCCCTAACAGTGTTTCGAGACAACAGCTGGGAAACAAAAATCCTCTGGCTGACTTCAGTCAACATCGAGCCTGCTGGTGACTGACTCGCTGCTCAGCAAACACCTTTCTGG
The DNA here is from genome assembly GCA_030674055.1 of Rhabdomys pumilio. Classification (NCBI taxonomy): domain Eukaryota; kingdom Metazoa; phylum Chordata; class Mammalia; order Rodentia; family Muridae; genus Rhabdomys; species Rhabdomys pumilio. Next base: position 16,089,690 of record JANHMN010000016.1, read on the forward strand.
AGTTCAGCCCACCCGTCAGAGGATCTGGGGGAAGTCATGCTTTACTTATTTAGTTTGAAAGACTGTTTTTTTAGTAGTATGTCTTTGCACACCCACGTGTGCAGGTGTTCATGGAGGCCCAAAATGAACATTGGAACACCTTGAGTGGAGTTAGCCGTCCAACCTGTATGCTGGGAGCATGTCCAGGTCTCTGAAAGAGCCACAAGTGCTCTTAAGCAATGAATCACTCCAGCCCAGCCCTGCTTTGATTCTACAAGCACAGCCAGTCAGGTATACACCACTCTGTACTCCTCACATGACAGGGCAGTTCACCACACTTTCTGAATGTTGCAAGGTGAAGCAGTTTCTCTTATAATTATACACAACTATTGAGCTAACTGGCGCCATCTTTTTATAAGAGATATATAATTTTTTGACATCAAACCCTCAGCTATTCTGTTGAAAAAATGCTAGATTAATTATTGAGATTCTTGAATAACTTAGCTATCTTTCAGATATTTGGGACGTACAGGGCAAAGTCACGACTATAATCCTGTTTTGTGTGGTTTCTGACTGCCGAATAACTGAGTTACTCAGTATAAATCAAACTTGTTTCAGAACTGCTTGTTGTATATGGATGCTATATTTGCAACAGTGTTTCTCAGGGAGGTGACTGGTTTGTAATTAGAAAATTGCTGTTATGAAACAAAATTAAAAAAAAAAGATATAATGACACCTTTTAATCAAAGCTCCTCAGCTTTGGGTAGGAAAGGACAGATTTCCCCCCCCCCCCCCCCCGCTGCCTTTCTTTGTAAAACACAATGAAAATAAATTACAGGGAATTAAAGTAAAATCTGGAGGATCTAAAACACAAACCTATATCTTTCACCCGATACAGCACACAGAAAATTATTTTGTCCCATCTCCATACCAACCCCCAAACACCCACTCTTAGTTTTCTATCCTTATCTCACTGTGAACTACAAACAGGAAAGAAAACAAGTAATGCCGTAGCAAGCAGAAGCATAAAGATGATCACATCATATTTTAAAATATGTAAAACCAACAAATTACAGGCATACGGTTATGGTCCAGGGTTCTGGGTCACATTCATTTTCTTTGCTAGTTAAAAAATTAAAAGGAAAGAAAAATGTTGAACACAACAGGTGATGTCAGAGAAAGTCTCAAACACAGAAGCCTAATCAGCTGATGGGGAAAGGCTTATTTAGGGTAAGAACATGCATGCACATGTGCACACACACACACACACACACACACACACACAGATGCACACACATGCACAAACATATGCATATATATACACACATACACATATATGCACACACAAGCACACACATACATACAAACATAAACACAAACATGCACACACATATGCACATATGCACACACATATACACACAATACACACATATACACACATATACACACATATACACACATACACACATGCATATACATACACACAGCAAGGCACACAAAAGCAAGAACCTCTACAAAGTAGAACTTCAGACCCCAAAACCTTGTCTCTCCATGAGGGTTGGGTGTCTTGAAGGTTTATGAGGTGTCTTTCTCCTCTTCAATAAAGATAGGCCCAAAACTTTGGAATAAACATGCTGTGATCTGACCTTGAACTTTTCAGACAAGTGCATAGGCAGAGATCTTACAGGCTGAAGAAAAAGCCCACTACAGCTTTAGGCCTCTGTCTCTCATCAGGGATGTGAGGAAGAACCATAGAAGTTTGCCATCTTTGTTCTCAATCTGTGACCCTTCTCTCCTACCTGTCTGCCTTCTAGTCCCTCAATACTATGTTGAAAAGTAAACTTGCTAGTAGAAGTCCAAAACATCAATAAATCTAAGATACAATGTAATATGCTAGTCATGAAATAATTATTAAAAATAGTTATTCTGGCAGATCCCAGGCAGAAGCTCTGCCCCCAATCTCACAGAATTCAGAAGAAGTGGGCCTCCCAGAAGCTCTAACCCAGGCAGTATCTTAGGTAAGGAGACAGCAATACCAGCTCCAAACAGGGAGTAACTGGGACCCACTAGAACCCAGGAAGTCATTCTTAGCCTGGAGCATTGGTTTCTTCCTGTCTGTGCCTGAACACTAAACAGATCTTGGGCCCCAGCTCTAACCCCAGTAGTAACACCCACCCCACACAGTTCTGATACAACCAAGATGATAGGGATAGGCTCCAGTCAGAGACAGGGCAGGTAGCACGAAGGAGATACAGATGATGAAAGGCAAAAGCAAAAACATAAGCATCAGCAACCCAGGGTACTTGGCATCACTGGAACCTAGTTCTCCCACACAAGAAAGTCCTGAATTTCCCATATCGCTAGGAAAGCAAGATTCAGATTTAAAATCACTTCTAATGATGATGATAGAGGACTTTAAGAAGGACATAAATAACACTCTCAAAGAATTTGAGAAGAACACAGGCAGACAGGTAGAAGCCCTTAAAGAGGAAACACAAAAATCCCTTAAAGAGAACACAACCAAAGAGGAGAAGAAATTGAACAAGACCATCCAGGACATAAAAATGGAAGTAGAAACAATCAAGAAATCACAAAGGGAGACTACCCTCAAGATAGAAAACCTAGGAAAAATATCAGAGTCATAGACACAAGCATCACCAACAGAATACAAGAGATAGAAGAGAGAATCTCAGATGCAGAAGATATCATAGAAAATAATGACACAACTGTCAAAGAAAACACAAAATACAAACAGTTCTTAACACAAAACATCCAGGAAATCCACGACACAATGAGAAGACCGAACCTAAGGATAATAGGTATAGATGAGAGTGAAGATTCCCAGCTTAAGGGGCCAATAAATATCTTCAATAAAATTATAGAAGAAAACTTCCCTAATCTAAAGAATGAGATGCCCATAAACATACAAGAAGCCTTCAGAACGCCAGATAGACTAGACCAGAAAAGAAATACCTACAGTCACATAATAATCAAAAGACCAAGTGCACAAAACAAAGAAAGAATATTAAATGCAGTAAGGGAAAAAGGCCAAGTAACATATAAAAGCAGACCTATCAGAATTGCATCAGACTTCTCACCAGATACTATAAAAGCTAGAAGATGCTGGACAGATGTCATACAGACCCTAAGAGATCACAAATGCCAGCCCAGGCTACTATACCCAGCAAAACTCTCAATTACCATAGATGGAGAAACCAAGATATTCCACAACAAAACCAAATTTACACAATATCATTCCAAAAACACAGCATTACAAAGGGTAATAGCAGGAAAGCTCCTATACAAGGAGGGAAATTATATCCCCCCCCCAAAAAATAATAAGAAAGTAATCCTCTTCCAACAAATCCAAAAGAAGATAGACACACAAAGGTAATTCCACCTCTAATAACAAAAATAACAGGAAGCAACAATCACTGTTCCTTAATATCTCTTAACATCAATGGACTCAATTTCCCAATTAAAAGACATAGGCTAATGGACTGGATACATAAACAGGATCGAGCATTTTGCTGCATACAGGAAACCCACCTCAGTGACAAAGACAGATTCTACCTTAGAGTAAAAGTCTAGAAAATAAATTTTCAACCAAATGGTCCTAAGAAACAAGCTGGAGTAGCCATTCTAAAATCTCCAGCCAGAGAACACAAAGGGAAGGACTCATGGTTCCACCTATATAGGTAGTTGAGGGTGGCCTTGCCGGGCATCAGTGGAAGTGGAGGGCCTTGGTGCCTGAAAGTTTGGATTTCGTAGTGTTGGGGAATTTGAGAGCAGGGAGGCGGGAATGGGAGTATGGTGGGAACACACCCTCATAGACACTCCCAGAATTATACAGATTAGACATGACAGAGGCAGGCCTCCAGAAGACTAGATTCCAGAATTCAAATAAAAAAATTATCTTGATACTAAAATTTGTTTTGAGAATTGTATATTGCAGAATACACAGCCTTGGTGTATCTACTCATCAAGCAAGCTGAGCAGACCTGCTCAAACCTCTGATATCCTGGAATTTCAGCTGGATGCAGTGAAGACATAGACGTCAGAGGCTTATTAATTTACTCTTCCCACTGCCCCTCTTCTAATATCTCAATACCCATAATCAGCTTGAAGAAGTTAATGAAGAGTCGGCACCACTATCCCCTGGGCTTGGGGACTGAGGTGGTTAATATTGGGCTGTCTTTCTAGGGAAAAGTAGTGGTTTTGTTGGAACAGGGAGGATTAGCTAGGATTTATGGCATAGCCATAACCTATTCGTAGAAATGTGTATAATTGTTATTAAGATAAAGTTATAATTTCTTAAATGGTACAAAATTTACTTTAATTTCTAATCTAAGTTTTCATTGGTATGAGCTTCTTATTGATATAAAGTGAGATTAATAATGTTACTCTCATAGGCATTATGCTTATATAACACATTTAGAAATACAAAGCTTAGACCCAGTCCTTCTTTAACTTTTCTAACTGATTTGAGATGGTTAGCCTGTGAGTTAAGGGCCTATAGAAAATTCATGGCTCTGAGTTTATTGTTAGGGTGTTTTCTATATTTTATTTAGAAATAGCTGAGAGGAGTTAACAGACAACAGTCCAGATTGCCTTACATGAAGAGTTGGTGTTTAAAACGTCAGAAGTCCACAGAATTGATGTTACAAACATTCTGTATTAATGTTCATTTTGATTAGAGACTTGTCTGCTCCTGACAGCTTCCTGTCTTGGATTTTAAGAAGAAATTGAGCATCTTTGGAGTTACTCCAGTTGTGGTGAGAAAGCCACTAGGCAAGGATTGCCTCTTTTCATCTACAGACAAATTACTGTCCAGAAAAGGAAACACTTGTGGAATAGTTGACTGATTGTATCTGCCAAGACAGAGTAATCAACCCTTAAATAATTCTGCATCACTAGGTCTGTCAGATGATCCTGGGCCAGAAGGCTGAAGATCAGATGCTCCAACGTTTTGTAGTATAGGGACTGTCCAGGTGTTCAGCGGTCTCTATAAATTGGCTAAGTTTTAGAAGCTATGCTTTGTGCTTCTCATAATTTCAGTTAACGCAGTCATTCTGAATTTCTGACAGGGTTGAAGACTTACAGTCTCATAGCCAATCCTGGCTATTTACTTTGAGAGAAAAGATTTGAGAAGATGGTTCTCAGCTGACATTAATTCCAAAGCCAAGAAAAAAGCCAGGTTCAGAACTAAGTCTTTTAGTTAGGAGAGGTGACAGAGGTTCTGGTTAGTCAATAAAATGATGGAATGGGTATTAGGTCTATCATGTACCTTATTGATACAAATTGGTATAGTTATGCTCTAATTGTATTTTGAGAGAAAAATTTTATTTTAACAGGAAAGGTGATATTAGGAGGAGCTAAGTTGGGAAGAGTAAGGAGAGGAAGAGGAGGAGTAAGGAGAGGAAAAGGAGAAGGAGATGAGGAGCTAGGTAACAAGGGGGTAAGAACATAAAAGGAGATGTTTTTGTGCCTCTGCCAGTCAAAGATAGTTGATATATGTAGGTTGGATATTGGGTTACACTTCTGATTGTATGGGTATCTTGTTATTGAGCATTACCAAACTTACAAAGCCTTTGATTAACACTAAAAAAAAATTGTATAAAAGGAAAAAGGAGAAGGGGGGATGGAATAGGGTTTTCTAGGGAGGGGAAATGAGGAAAGAAAATGGCATCTGAAATGTAAATAAAATATTCAATAAAAAATAAGTTAAGCCAGGCAGTGGTGGCTTATGCCTTTAATCCCAGCACTTGGGAGGCAGAGACAGGAGGATTTCTGAGTTCGAGGCCAGCCTGGTCTACAGAGTGAGTTCCAGGACAGCGAGGGCTACACAGAGAAACCCTGTCTCAAAAAAACCAAGTAAATAAATAAGTAAATGAATAATAAAATAAATAGATAAATAAATTTTTAAAAAGAAAAAAAAGAAAGCCTGAGGAAAAAAATAAAAAGGAAAGTAGCATTTTTCTTTGGTTAAGTATCAAAATGGTCTCATACTCTGTTAAGAAACCAATCTGTGGATGTATGAAAAACCATCAAATTGTACTGTTTAATTCATTGATTTATGGTGTACGAATTGCATATCATAGTCATATGCTATCTGAGTTCTATCTTATGAAGGCCATTTTAAAATCAAAAGTGGACACATAAACACTGACAGTGTCTGTGTGGTTCTGTACATGGGTTTGTAGTATTGGACCACCATGGTTTTCATAGACAGTGAGTAGGAATTCTCTGTGGTACTATTTTGGGACTCTTTGGGACTCTTAACCTACTACCAAAAAATAAAGTAAGTCATTAAAATTAATTATTTTTTAAAAAGGTCTAGAGGTAACTAAAGTAAATTTATGTCTGTCTAAAAGATACAATGCAGTTAGAATAATATAAATATTTCTTAAGCAGGACCAGAGCAAGAAGGAGAATCATCATGCTGTTTAAATTGAGAACAAACAAGTAGGTCAACCATTCCATGCTTCCCTCCCTGTATGTGAGAAACTCACATGACACCCATTTCTGAGTAGCAATAATACATTGTGAGGCCTCTATTGGAAAGAACGGGGCCTTAGAGTGGCATCAAGACAAATAAGACATGTCCATTCAGTGACTAGCACTTGGGAGACACTAATCTGGCTACTCTGCCTCTCCCTTAAAGTCAGTCTGATCCTGGTATCCCTCCACCCTCAGAAGGTTAGGGTTTCATACATTGACCTAAGATAGCAGCACAGATCAAAATTCACACACCAACGCTCAGATAAAGTCCTAAAATCTTGTGAGAGAGCAGTAATTATAGAGGAATAAACACACAGATGAAGAGCTGATAGAACAGACGAAAATTGACTTTGGAAATCCCTGCATTACTGTATTAATGGATTACTGTCATCACCAGGGTGTTCCCTTCCAAGACCACAATTCCCATGAGTCCATGAAGGCACTGAGATAAACCACTCTGGAAACGGTTTCAGGGAACAGCGCCGGCTTTATTGAATGTGAGCAACCACTTATATAGTGGAACCCTGTCAACTGTGACTGCTTAGCATATTATCTCAGATTGGACAGGGAACACTCAAACCAGCTTCTCCATGTGGAAGAAGCACATTAAAGGAGGAGAGGAGAGCACAGACTTGACCACAAGCCAGCTTTCTGCCATGAAAAAAAAGCCACTAGAGAATTCAGTGTTCTGACTTGAGGTTCAGGGTGTACTATGGTTCTCATTTAGGAGCTCAGAGTGTGAAGTAGGCTGGCCACAAGGTCATGCCTGCATTTTCTCCTTCACGTTACTTCACTTACCATCTTAGACACTGCAATTTACCAATGGTGACAATGGAAAAATAGAATACAAGACAACATAGTTGTAATAGTAATAATAATAATAATAATAATGATAATAATAATAATAATAATAATAATAAATAATAATAGTAGTAATAAAAACAGCAGGTAAGAGTGTTCTTTATGTCTTTGGACAGACAGTCAGGGATTCCCTTTCTGAATGGGGATATGAATGAGAGGCCAAAGCAAGCTTCCTCATAGTCAG
>JANHMN010000016.1:16097224-16109401 GCA_030674055.1 Rhabdomys pumilio
CAATGGTGTCAGTGAGTCCAAGGGGTGCTGTCAGCTGACATAGTGATTCCAAAGTAGAGTTGGAAATAAGCATTTACCATAAAGCTTATTCTATTTCCTACTTTATCTTATTTCTATTGAAAACATTTTATTTATTTATTTCTATTGATAATATTTTCTTTTACTTCTATTGAAAACATTTTTCATATAATATATTTTGGTCATGGTTCCTCCTCCTTCATTTCCTCCCAGGTCCTCCCAACCCATTCAATACCACTCTTACTCCTTTCTCTCTTTAGAAAACAAACAGGCAAAATTAAAAAAAAATCAGAATTATTTTTTTTTAAAGTACAAGAAATGCACACAAACACACAGGCACGCATACATACATACATACATACAGACAGACAGACATACAGATATACATACAGACATACATATATGTACATACATAGAAATACAAAATCAGAAACTATAATATACTAGCAATAGACCTATAAAGTAAAACAAAACAATACAATAACAACAACAAAAACAGTATGAGAGGAAAAAAATCTCCATAAAATCCACTTAGTTCATTTTGTGTTAGTCATCTACTGCTAGTCATTGGGCCGGACCTTAAATGTGATTTTTATACCCAGTGAGACAACCTGGATAAAACTATTTTTTTCTTTGTGAATAGTTGTCAACTGGGATAAGTCCAGGTTAGGGATGGAGACTCCTGTCCACTTTCCCGCTCAGTGCTGGGACCTGTAGATTGGACTGTGCAGGCTCTGCATGCTACCACAGCCTCTGTGAGTTCATATATGTATCAGTCTGTTGTGTCTGGAAGGCACCTTTTCCGTGGCGTCCTCCATCCCCTCTGGCTCTTAGAATCTTTCTGTCTCCTCTATCCCATAGCTCCCTACAGGGTTTGATGAAGAAATCCCATTTAGGAGTAGGTGTTATAAGGCTTATTCTTAAGTAATAACTGATACTGCACGATCTCAGTTAGATGTGAAATCTGCAACAGGTGAGTGTAGGAAGAGTAGAATGGAAGTCATCAGAGGCCAGGCTGGAGATAAGGGAAACCAAACGAAAGGTTGATCTGTTGTCTTAAGGTTCAGTCCGATAGGAGCAAGAAGTTCTGAAGCGTTATTACACAATAAGTAGGTTATAGGTAACCATTGCAAGCTGTAGGTCTCAGGACACTTAAGGAAATGTGTCTTTGTTGAGAGCTGATTGCCTTGACACCCCCCCCCACCAAAGTAAATAGCATGTATGCTGTAGTAAACAAAACAAGCTTTGAAACTTCTCACCACTCCTGAAAGGTTAGAAAGAGACAGAATGTCACATTATTCTGAGAATCTGTCACCATGAGTTACTTCAGGGGGATTTCATCCAGAGACAAAGGCTGCTCTCTGAAGACAATCCTCTGGCTGGCCTCTGGAAGTTATCCTTCTCATGGTAGCATATTCTCTATCTATCTATCTATCTATCTATCTATCTATCTATCTATCTCTGTGTGTATGTGTGTATGAATGAATGAATGAATGAATGAATGAATGAATGAAACTCCAGGCTTTAGATCTCCTTGTATTATATTGTTTCTGTCTAATGTCGCCCTCCCACCTTGAGCTCTCATCATGGCTCTGATGTCCTTTCACTATAAACCTTGTTGAAGGGAATTTTCCGTTAGTGTCTCATGTGGACTCGATGTTGGAATATTTGCTTTATCATCTTTTCTAACAAAGTTAATTTTATTGATAGAGAAAAAAAGTCAGAAGATAGACTTAAACAAATAAAGGAGTCATTTCAAAGTTATTTTATCCATAAGGAAAATAGCTGGTCTGCTAACATAGGGATACTTCAGCTTTTCTTTCACTGTGTGATATTTAAGGCAGAGGGCTGGGCAAGGTGGTACACATCTGTAATTCCAGCATTCACAGGACTGAGGCTGAGAATTGTGTGTCTGAGGCCCAGCTTGGTCTTTGCCTCAGTGAGATTCTGTCTGAAAGGAGGAGAAACAATGAAGGCTGAGGGAACTTCATTGTTAGGCTGGTTGAAACTGGCCTGGTCGGTTGGAAAATTGGCTATCTTTAATGCTGATTTATCTGGGAGTGTTTGATAACAACCGTTGTTTCAGTGTGTGGACTTGGAGTTTTGGCCTGTGACTTCTTTTGGACTTTTAACCCTTTCTGTTGGAGCTCGAGTGCAGGAGGCTAGTCTAAACTAGTCTCCCAGATGATATTTATATTATTTTATTGATTTGTGTGTTCATGTATGAGGAGGGAAGGATGAAGGGAATTAGCACATAACTTGGAGGGGTTCCTTTTTTTCCTTCTACCATGTAGATCCTGAGGACTGAACTCTGGCTGTCAGGCTTGGAGGTAGGCATCTTTAATCAGCCATTTTAACTACCCACGGTGTGGATTTGTCTATTTAGTTTTTGTCTGGTGATGGGAATTGAACTGGGGGCCTCATACGTGCAAGGCCAGCTCTGTTGCTAACTGATAATCAACTACTATAATTTTTATTAAACAGTATTTCTCCCATCTCCTGTGTGAATCTTCCCTAGCTTTCAAAACTCCTCATGACCCTGGACATCATAGCTATATTAAAATGCCCCATTTTTTAAACATCTCTAAATATTCTCTTCAGCTTTTTGTATTATCACTACCAGGACGCTTCTTGTCTGTTCTGGAAGGTTCTAGGTCTTATCTAGCTTATAAGACATTCCCTTTTACACCTTTTGAACAGATGGCACCCAGTTAACATTCAGCAGTATTCTTCAGTTCAGGACCCCTTCCTCAAATGACCTGGCCTCTCACTTTGAATCATTCTGTAAGACTTTACTACAGTCACAGTTATCTGGGGAAACTCAAGTTCTCTTTGTGTCTTAGTGCCCTTAAAATAAAAAACTCAAAAATGGGCTCAGGAAGAAGCTTGAGGATGATATTTATTAAAGTTTGGGAGAAAACAAAAGAAAAGGAAAATATCAATCAATCAATCAATCAATCAATCAATCAAAGAAACAAACAAAAAACAGGACAGACAAGCTGAAAATCCCAGCAGCCATTAGGAGGAGGGGAAATGAAACAAACAACCAAAAAACAAAACAACAGAAAACAATAACAACAAAACCAAAAACATGCCTTTTAAGTTAGTCATGGAGGACTGGGCAACAGTAAAGAGCAAGGAAGTATCAAGAAAAGCCTGCTCAGGCGCCTGAGCTTCCGGTCTAGGCCAGAGGGTACCCAGTTCCAGGCTTTTGTGTCCTAGCACAAAGAACTGTCCTGCTGTAAGATATCTTATATCTAAGTTGGCCCCTCATGTATCTGGGAGATTGGATCCAGAAGTCCTCCTTTGTACACTCAGAACCCTAAATCCGATGAAAGTCAACTTCCACTTATATAAAATGGCGCGTTAGTTGTTTAGAACCTACGCACATTCCTCTCCGTGCCTTTCAAGTATCTGCACCTGTGATAATAGACCATGCAATGCAAATACTCTACAAATTGCTGTCCTGGATTGCTTAGGCAACAAGGAAAAATACGTCTGTGTTCAATACATACACAGTATTTTTTTTCAGACATTTTTTTTTTTATCTGTAGTTGATTGAATTCATGTGCCTGAAGCCCACAGACACAGAGTGCCAGCCGTATGAGGCCAACAGAGTACTGTAAATATGTGCATTTTCCTGACATTCTGAGGCTCACTGTGTACTCTCACCGAGGAAGAATTGGTGAATCACTCTTTTGGCCGTATGTTTAGGTAGTCGAGTGGTCTAAGCGACACATTAATTCCTTCTTTGGATACTAAACATGGCATCTGCTTGTTTGATAAAGAATTGGCTCATACAGACTCCTTCATAGTTCCTACCTTGCCACGGGACGCAGAGAGAAGGACACTGCCCCCTGCCAACCCTACCCACAGTCCCTGAACCTCGAATCGGGGTTGGAGGACTGAGCCAAAACTCACTGAAGGAAACACCTGAGAAACGAGCAATTGGAGTTTGTCTGGAACCTGGAAGCCCAGGTCCGTACTGTAATGAGTAGAGCCTAGGTCTGCACTGCAATGAATGGAGGTTGGGGGTCCTATCATGGGCAGCAGTAGCCAGTGGACTCAAAATATCAGAGATTCTTTAGATCAGGGCTATGATAGGAAGGCAGGAACGTACCAAACTCTTTGTAGACAGCCCAGAAGGGAGTTCTAGTGTGTTTTATGGGTAAGTACTTTAGGAGACCGTACATGAGGGACTTGGAAGTGTTATTTTTGGAGAGTTAATTTCTGCTTTTCATTTGTCTCAGAAGTGTTTTACTATTTATTATCTCATTTTTAATTTTTTCATTTTTTTCGTTACTTGTATTTCACGGACTCTAATGGAGCTTGAAATACCCGCCAGCCTTAAGTCCCCTTAAGGTGAGCTTACTCTGCAAGAGTTAGGTATAAACTTTTTTTCTTATCTTAAACACACAGAGTCCTTTTCAACTGTGTTGACTTAATGCTTCTCCCGTTAAAGAGAATGGGCTTTTATATTCAGAAGCACTTGTGGCTGACACAGAGTGGCCCTCTGGGCTCTTCACTGTTTGGATGAAGGCATGAACCATCACATGGCAGCTCCTGGTATATTACCCAGATCTTCAAGCTCCGAGCCTCTCTTTCTCTTAAACGTGTGTATTTACACTCGCTCAAGGTCCATCTCTCTTGTTTCACAACATTACGGCTCTGATTTTTTTTCTAGGATTCCCTAGTGTAGGGTTTTTGGACTCTACCATGTCCTGCCTTTCCCTCCTTTCCCCCTTCTTCCTTTCTTCTCCTGTCTCCCTTCTTCCTTGCCCTCTGTTTGTTTGCTTGCCTGTTTTGAGATAGAGTCTCACTAGGTAACCTGGCTGCTCTGTGTGACTCACTCTGTGAATGTGAAGCCAGAGAACAACAGTGAAGGGTGTCTACCTGTAAATAATTCCACTGGCCTTCCCTTGACTATGTCCCTTGGAACTACTATCTTAACTATGTGGGTGAAGATATTATTTTCCTCAGACTGGGCGGTGTGGCTCAGTGGTAGAGCACTGGCTTATTGGAGGTAAAACCCAGCACTTCAGATCCCAAGTTCCTGCTTTACAGGTCAGAGGAGGACTATCTCCTGTGCTGAGCAAGTTTTTACGTGGATTTGTAGCACAGAATTTGGTAATCCTGTAGACGTTGCTTATTAGGGACTACAACAAGCTTCACTGTTTTGTTTCTTAAGAAAGTAGAGTGTCTAGCACGAGTTTTTTTGTTTTGTTTTGATTTGTTTCTTCAATCACAGGGTCTTGATCCAATCACACTTGTTTCAAGAACCATCCCAATTTGGCTGTCAGTCATCCCTGGCCCTCTGTTCAGCCTTCTCTTCTGGACCATGTCCAAAGCCTGCATTTCACAACCAGTCTGCCTACAGAGTCTCCCTGGCAAACAAGCAGGAGGGTTTTGTTTTTTTTTTTCTCAAGAGGAATTTTGTCTTTAGTTCTCTGAGAATAACAGTTTGTTTCTCACTGTTCTTGAAATTTTCGTCTAGTGTGAAAATAACTCCTCACCCCAGCGTCCCCCTTTGAACATTCTTTCTTTCCTCATTTCCATTCCTTAAACCTTTGTCATGGTAATAATGTCAAACACAAATAGCTCTCACCAATGGTGCCAAAATTACATTCTGAGTCTTGTGTGTATCTTTTGGTTTTATGCATGATACAATGATCTCAAGCAGGATAGTGGCAAGAAAAGGCAGTGGAGGGAGAATAGCTTTCTGTTGATCAAAGGATCAGGGTTAACTACCTCTGTCACGCACATGTTTTGAGGAAAGAGAGAAAGTTAGAAGGATGCTGACCCTGCTGGTTGAATGTAAAATGGGCACACATGAGTTGATAAAAGACTTTCTTCATTGTTGCTTATACAAGTAATACATATTTAAAGGCTAGTGATAAAATTAAAGTCTTTTAAACGTTTCTAGGGCAAAATGCTACCATAGGTTTCTGTTTGTTTTGTCTCTTGGTCTCATATGGCCTAGGCTGGTCTGGTACAGCTGAGGATGCTCTTGAAGGCCTCATTTTCCACACCTACCTACTAAGTGCTGGGATTATGGGCATATGTCCCCACTCAATACCATGTGTATTATTTTCTTATGTTACGTTCTATTTTGTTATTATCATTTAAATCTTAGTTATTTTCATATATATGCTTACATATATAAATATATTTTATTTTTAAAATACTTTTTTAGTATCATAGGCTGTAAAACTTAGTTTTTATATTTAAGATACAACTATGCATCTTATAATCTGTTTATAAGAGTATCAAAACTTTAACAATTGTATGTGAAACATTTTTAGTTAATGTTAAGCCTAATTCATAAGCACAGTCATCTAGACTTCTTAGTGTTAAATTGTGTTCATGGAACCAATATTTTCTTTTTAAATTCTACTTTTAGCAAACAATATTTTCCTGAGTAATTAAGTAATTCATATATTAAACAAATAACGTCCATTAGACAATTAATTTTAAATTATCTCAAAATTTCTGTGATGTTGTGAAATTAACAGATGAATTTAAAATCACTAACCTCAATAAGATATACAATAATACATTTAAAATTAAAACCAAGAGACTTCTATTCAAGGTACCATTCTACTGAACCAAATTATACTGATTATTGGAATACATCATCAAGAGTCTAATTTTTTAAAAAATATTATTTTTACTATTTTTGAAGTGTGTGTCTGTGTATAGGTTTATGTACATAACTGTAGGTACTTTGGGAGTTCAGAAAAAGCGTGTCAGATTCCCTGAAGCTGGAGTTAACGCTCGGCTGTGAGCTGCCTGATAAGAGTGCCAGGAACTAAACCCAGAGCTTACAAGAGCACTGTGTTCTCTGAAAAACTGAACCATATCTTCAGACGCAGATGTACAAATGTTAAACATGAGATTATCGATAGAATAGTTTGCTTATCCCGATATTTGCATATTTATTTCAGACTTTCTTGGAGCTTAATGTTGACTAATAAAAAATTAGCCCATCACATGATTTATTAGGTTATTTCGCTGTCCTTGGGAAAGGCTTGAATCTTTTTCCTCCCACTTAAACTTTTTTCTTTTTCTTTAAACTTTTTTATTAATTGTCTGTGAATTTCACACCATGTCCTCCCCACCCCCCCCACCCCTATCCCATTCATCTCTCCATCCCTCCATATCCCCTCCCTGCCTTGCAACCTTCCCCCCAAAACAAATACAAACAAACAAACAGCAACAAATTTCTCTGTGGAAGAAACAACTTTTCTCCCAAATATTCCTTACAGTGAGTCATTGGTCTGGCTGGAAGTCTCTGGCTTCTGCTACACCAACAGTACTGGATCCTCACTGGGGCTCTTCTTGGAGATGCTGTTGTTGCCTTGTGTCATGGAGATCTTGCAGCTCTGGTTCTGGAGAACTTCACCTGCTCCAGCAGTTCCTAGATGGGGTAGATATTGGGGTGGACCAGCTCAAAGCCTTGAATTTGGGCCTGGGTAATAGCTGACGTGTTCAGCCTAACAGTTCTCCTGTACTCATACCATCTGAGCCAGTTATTCAGTATTTTCCAGAAGAGCAACAGGACTGGCTCTTCCACTCCCACACCATCAGGGCCACCTCTACTGTGCTGCCTGGGCAAGTCGTGGGTCACTCTCCCAGTGAGAGGCAGGGCTAGGACCCCAGGAGTCAGTCCAGACCAGGAATGTCTGCATGACCTTTGGTGATAACATGGGCCATGGACATCAACACAGACCTCTGCTACTACACGGCCATGCCAGACATGGCTGTCAGTGACAGCACAGGCCTGGACCGTACCATGGACCCAGGTGGCATAGAAGTCTATTCATATTAGCCTGTTCATCACTACCTTCAAGTCTCTGGTTCCCCTTCTCTTCATTGTACACACACTGTTCTGTCTCTCTATCTCTTCCATCTCTCCACCACTTACTTGCTCATCTTAGTAGTGTCCAGACCTTCTGGGTGTTTTCCACACGGTGTCAGGTGGGGGCCATCTCTGGAGTGCTCTGCCCATGCACCCCACTTACATTTCTTAATTAAATGTATTATTACTACAATGACTATATGTGTATAAGGTATGTGCTTGCATGCCCGTGTGTACTTCTAGAGGTTAAATGACAGCTTTACTATATGTGAATCCTAGCTTCTAATTTTTATATATGTGCATTTATGTAGGAATGAGTGTGTTTAGAGGCCAGAAAGCTAGAAAGAGGTCATGGAGGGAGAGGAAGGAGGTTTGTGGTAGGGTGTAGAGTATATAAGAGGACACACGTGACATTAAAATAGAAGTGACAATACTGGAGAGTAGAAAAGTTTTAGTGGGAATTGGGGTGGAAAAAGAAGTGGCTTGGGAAAAGGTCAACCAACACTCAGGATGTGTGAGAAAGCCATAAGTAAACCTGCTATTTTGTAAGCTAATTTAACAGTACTTGCTACGAGAGTTTGCATGGAACTATGCTGTATGGAAGAATAAAACACTCCTAGAAGACGGATTATTAAATAAAAACTTGGGCACTAAAGGGTGAACTTCCTCCTTCTGCAATGTTCTCAGAGAGCCACTTAAGGTCCCTAAAACAACGCAGGCTGTTGCCTCAGCTAGTAGTTGCTGATCAGATCTAGATAGTTTGACCTGAATACGAAAGATTTCACATGTGTTGGTTGCAGAACACAAGAAGAAGTAGGAACTAAGCTGGGTAGCTTTCATAGTGCCAGAAGGTACAACCCAGGCTGTGGGTGGGAGGGAGAAAAAAGTTACTAATAACAATAGTACGCAGTTGTAGACCCTGTGTTCTACATTACTGAGCTGCCAGACAAAACGTGCCCACTGCTGGAATAGTGAAACAACTGTTACAGAGGCTAACTGGTGGCTTAAATGAGAAGTGTTCCTCCAGAGCCTCATTTATGTGTCCCTTTGTGGGTGACACTGTTTGAGGAAGTCTATAGAAATTTCAGGAGGTGCACATTTGCTGGAGGATGCATGTCACCATGGGAGGACTTAGATAGCACTCTCCTACTTCCTGTTTGCTTTCTGCTTTCTTGTGTGGTTGAGAGGTGATGTCTCAGTTTTCTCTATCTGCTGCCATGGCTTTACCACTCTTATGGACATCCAGCCCTCCAGAATTATAAACCAAAGTCAACTCTTCCTTAGGGTGTCTTTATAGTGATATTTTATCACAATAACGGGAAAACATTAGTATATGCAACTGCCTTCTGATAAGATTTGAGGTCCACTCTGTAGAGGAAATTAATCCATGGCTGCTCTGGCAAGGAATCACATCCAAAGACCTGTGTCTGTGTGATCTGACTAAAATGCAGACATACCACACACCTTTAATGCCTCTGGCTGGATAAATACACTTAGCACACACTTTTAATTCCAAATGATGGAAGTAAAGTTAATTTGTAGAAAGTAGCACATGTTTGAAAGTGACATCTAATTGACAGAGAGAGATACAGTGGCAAATCAGAGAAAGATTTGACAGAATGAGTCAGAGATAGGATACATCCAACTCTCATGAGAACAGACAGGAAAGGAGGACTACTTAAGAGAGCAGCAGGAGAGAGAGAGAGAGAGAGAAAGAGAGAGAGAGAGAGAGAGAGAGAGAGAGAGAGAGAGAGAGAGAGAGAGAGAGAGAGAGAGAGGAGGGGAGTTGAACCTGGACAGTTTTACAGTGACAGGTTGCAGTAAAGATAGAATGAGCCAGAGAATGAGAAGGAGTCAGAAGATTAGAACAGATTACCAGAGTTTGTTTGAGGCTAAGCAGAACAACTCAGTGTGAGGCAGAAAGGAGCAAGATTGAATCAGTCAACTTGGATAGGAATTTGAGCCAGAACAACTGAGTTGAACCAGCCATCCAGAGTTCAGGAAGAGCTAGAAAGAGTGAATTTACTCACAAGTAAGCCTTTGTGAGAGGGTAATTATGTGTGGCGAATAAAAGTTACTTTTACACCATTCAATAAGAAAGAATGCATGCTTAGTACCCAGAGGCAATAGAGCCTGCACTACTGTTTTGTTAAATGGGTGTGTTGTGTCCAATAAACTGCTTTGTAAATGTTTAAATCCACAGACAATTGCTACTCTCAGCCTTGGTGAGAGTTTCCTTTTTCTAGTAGTACGTGGGTACAGGTTGCACCTTGCTGCAGGGCACTGCTGCTTGGGAGGCAAAACACAGAGAGCTTGACTGTGTTTATCCCAGACCATGGCCAGTGGGTGTTGGGCTTTAGGGAAGCTGAGCATCATCACTCCAGGGGTGGGAAAACACAATCTGAGCTGTGAGAAAACCAAAGCTGGAGTTCCCAGACCCTTATCCATGAGATGCTACACAAAATAATTGGGGATGAGGGTAGGGGTGAGGGTGGGATGGAGGGTGGGGTGGGGGGTCCATGGTCTGCAGTGAGGCCAAGACCAGGCATTCTCAAGCTCCTGAACATTCAGGTATGGGGAAGGGGTAGGGTAGGAGCTCCAGCTTTGGTCATCGACAAAGGTCCTTTGCTTGGCTGTGGTTGTGGCTGGGAGCAATAGCCTTCTATGGGAGATTTAGTCAGTGGCTTTGTAGTAGAGGACATGCTCCATGCTCCCCATGGTGGTTCTTGATGAGAAAGACAGTTCATGATTCCAAACTGTTTATTTGTTCTTCATCATGGAAAATGGATTCGTACCATACCAACTCCACACAGTGGACCCCGAGATTAAAACCTGCTGCAGAAAGGAAGGTCTGGAAAGAGATGCTTTATTGGCTAAACCCTCAGGGCCTCTAGGTACCTCATTAGCAGGGATAACTCTATTCTGGGCCAACACGACCACAAGTCACATTTCCTCATGTGGGAAGTATGGCATGTGTTCCAAGCCCAGAATTTGGCAGGGAGCATGAACAGGAAGTCAACTACAGTCTCAGGTGTGCACCCACCAAGTTTCCAGGGTCTCAACCCACTCAATCCACCAAGCTTCCTGGAATGAGAGAGAGAAAAAAAGCTCATTTTTAACCTGCCTGATGGCTCAGTGGCTGGGCTCTTCTAAGCCTCCCTTGGCTAGCGTGCCTATCTATCCCTTTACTCCTTGCTCAACACTCTAAATCGTCCCTTAGCTTACATGGATTTCTAATCCCGCCTGGGGAAGCAGCCAATCTCAGCTCCACCTGAGATCTCACATGGCTGGTGACCCTTTCTCCATCCAAAGCATGACCTTCATAGTTCACATGCAGATTTCCAATCAAAGCATCAGAACAAGGCAGTTGACCTAAGAATAAGCCTTATAACGCCTACCCCTAAATGGGATGTCTTCATCAAACCATGTAGGGAGCTATGGAATAGAGGAGACAGAAAGATTCTAAGAGCCAGAGGGGATGGAGGACACCATGAAAAACGTGCCTTCCGGACACAACAGACTGATACATATATGAACTCACAGAGGCTGTGGTAGCATGCAGAGCCAATCTACAGGTCCCAGCACTTAGAGGGAAAGTGGACAGGAGTCTCCGTCCCTAACTTGGACTTATCCCAGTTGACAACTATTCACAAAGAAAAAAATAGCTTTATCCAGGTTGTCTCACTGGGTATAAAAATCACATTTAAGGTCCGGCCCAATGACCAGCAGTAGATCACTAACACAAAATGAACTAAGTGGATTTTATGGAGATTTTTTTCCTCTCCTACTGTTTGTTTTGTTGTTGTTGTTGTTGTTATTGTATTGTTTTGTTTTCTTTTTTTACTTTATAGGTCTATTGCTAGTATATTATGGTTTCTGATTTTGTATTTCTATGTATGTACATATATGTATGTATGTATGTATGTATGTATGTATGTATGCCTGTGTGTTTGACTGTGTGCATTTTTTTGTACTTTAAAAAAAATTAATTCTAATTTTTTTTTAATTTTGCCTGTTTGTTTTCTAAAGGCAGAAAGGAGTAAGCGTGATATTGAATGGGTTGGGAGGACCTGGGAGGAAATGAAGGAGGAGGAACCATGACCAAAATATATTATATGAAAAATGTTTTCAATAGAAGTAAAAGAAAATATTATCAATAGAAATAAATAAATAAAATGTTTTCAATAGAAATAAGATAAAATAGGAAATAGAATAAGCTTTATGGTAAATGCTTATTTCCAACTCTACTTTGGAATCACTATGTCAGCTGACAGCACCCCTTGGACTCACTGACACCATTG
>JANHMN010000016.1:16109411-16138972 GCA_030674055.1 Rhabdomys pumilio
CTGACTATGAGGAAGCTTGCTTTGGCCTCTCATTCATATCCCCATTCAGAAAGGGAATCCCTGACTGTCTGTCCAAAGACATAAAGAACACTCTTACCTGCTGTTTTTATTATTATTATTATTATTATTATTATTATTATTATTGTTATTGTTATTGTTATTACTATTACAACTATGTTGTCTTGTATTCTATTTTTCCATTGTCACCATTGGTAAATTGCAGTGTCTAAGATGGTAAGTGAAGTAATGTGAAGGAGAACATGCAGGCATGACCTTGTGGCCAGCCTACTTCACACTCTGAGCTCCTAAATGAGAACCATAGTACACCCTGAACCTCAAGTCAGAACACTGAATTCTCTAGTAGCTTTTTTTCATGGCAGAAAGCTGGCTTGTGGTCAAGTCTGTGCTCTCCTCTCATCCTTTAATGTGCTTCTTCCACATGGAGAAGCTGGTTTGAGTGTTCCCTGTCCAATCTGAGATAATATGCTAAGCAGTCACAGTTGACAGGGTTCCACTATATAAGTGGTTGCTCACATTCAATAAAGCCGGCGCTGTTCCCTGAAACCGTTTCCAGAGTGGTTTATCTCAGTGCCTTCATGGACTCATGGGAATTGTGGTCTTGGAAGGGAACACCCTGGTGATGACAGTAATCCATTAATACAGTAATGCAGGGATTTCCAAAGTCAATTTTGTCTGTTCTATCAGCTCTTCATCTGTGTGTTTATTCCTCTATAATTACTGCTCTCTCACAAGATTTTAGGACTTTATCTGAGCGTTGGTGTGTGAATTTTGATCTGTGCTGCTATCTTAGGTCAATGTATGAAACCCTAACCTTGTGAGGGTGGAGGGATACCAGGATCAGACTGACTTTAAGGGAGAGGCAGAGTAGCCAGATTAGTGTCTCCCAAGTGCTAGTCACTGAATGGACATGTCTTATTTGTCTTGATGCCACTCTAAGGCCCCGTTCTTTCCAATAGAGGCCTCACAATGTATTAGTGCTACTCAGAAATGGGTGTCATGTGAGTTTCTCACATACAGGGAGGGAAGCATGGAATGCTTGACCTACTTGTTTGTTCTCAATTTAAACAGCATGATGGTTCTCTTTCTTGCTCTTGTCCTGCTTAAGAAATATTTATATTATTCTAACTGCATTGTATCTTTTAGACAGACATAAATTTACTTTAGTTACCTCTAGACCTTTTTAAAAAATAATTAATTTTAATGACTTACTTTATTTTTTGGTAGTAGGTTAAGAGTCCCAAAGAGTCACAAAATAGTACCACAGAGAATTCTTACGCACTGTCTATGAAAACCATGGTGGTCCGATACTACAAACCCACGTACAGGACCACACAGACACTGTCAGTGTTTATGTGTGCACTTTTGATTTTAAAATGGCCTTCATAAGATAGAACTCAGATAGCATATGACTGTGATATGCAATTCATACACCATACATCGATGAATTAAACAGTACAATTTGATGGTTTTTAGTGCATCCACAGACTGCTTTCTTAACAGAGTATGAGACCATTTTGATACTTAACCAAAGAAAAGTGCTACTCTCCTTCTTAAACTAATTAATTAATTTACATCCTAACCCTGTCCCCTTTCCAGTCCTGTCCTAACAGAATCCCTCCCCCTATCCCCTTCTCCCCTGAATGGTTGCTCTCCATTCAGTCTCCCTCACCCTGGGGCATCAAGTCTGCCAGGTTAGGCACATCTCTCCCACTGATGCTGGACAAGGCAGCCTTATGTGTCAGGGGCCTCTGTCCAAAGAGTATGCTCTTTGATTGGTGCCTCAGTCTCTGAGAGCTGTCAAGGGACCTGGTGAATGGACTCTGTTGTTCTTCCTATGGAGTTGCTATCCCCTCTGGGTTCCTCTCTTCTTCCCTCAACTCTTCCATAAGTGTCCCCGACCTCTATCCAATGATTGGCTGCATCTGTTTCAGTCAGCTCCTGGATTGAGTCTCTCCGAGGACAATTATGCTAGGCTTCTGCCTGCAAACATAATGGAGTATCACTAGTAGAATCTGGGATTGGTGCTAACCCACGGGATGGGTCTCAAGTTGGGCCAGTTATTGTTTTCTTCTACCCCGCCAACCCTGTGCAAACAGTTTCATTTTTGTCTCTATGATTTTCCTAATTTTTAATCTGTGGTAACGCATACACCAGTACTCCATTCCTTTCCTTGCCAACAAGCATTTTGTTGTAGCTTACACAACCTGTGGTACACCCTCTCATCATTGGGTGGGCATGTAGGTGACTGTGTTTTTTCTACTTAGCTAGTTTGAATGATCCTGGGTAACCTTCTAAGGAGGGACAGTTATAAAATGTCTTATGTTCCAACTTAGATTCCATTTATTACCACTGTGACAGGATACAGGGCTATCTCACCCCACAGACAAAGAGCGTCCATCTGCCCCTTACTACTTATTTCCCTTCCCACAGGATAAGGCCACCAGCCAGTGAGCTGTTCTCTTTTTACAGTGTCACTCTGAAATGCTTAACATGTGGACTGAAACAGCACCGGACCTGATGAACTTCCATTCTAAATGATAGTCTTGAGATCCATCTAAGATGATACCCGTATCTGTCATTTGTCTCTATTTACTATTGAGAGGCATTTCACAGTATGGACATATTGCTGTTTATTCACCCAAAAAAGGGTCTCTGGGCTAAGTGCTGGGTTTTAATGGTTACAAAGAGAGTTGCTAGGACCATTCCTTTACTGGTCTGTTTAACTGTTTTCAGTTCTCTGAGATGAACCTGGCCAGAATTCTGTATTTGTCCAGTGCTTGTAAAATGTTTGCATCTTCTGAAAGTAACAGAACTGTTTGCCATGGCTTTCCCAATTTAAGACCAGGTTTCTTCCTGTCTTCTCCGGAGCTTGGTTCTGTGTGTGATTCCGAACTATACCTTAAAGGGGTATTGCACTTGTTTATTACTCCGTGCCTTTTTGTTAGTTTTTGACGTGAGATAGTATCACGTAGCTCTGACTGATCTTGTGTTTGCTATGGAGCCCAGGCTGATTTCCATTCTCAGCAATCTTTCTGCTTTAACTTCTCAGTGCTGGGATTACAGGCCAACGCTATAGTGCCCACCTCTTATTTGCACTTCTGATAATTGTTTTAGTTTTTCATTATTGTCACAAATTTTCTGTGTTCTATGTCTGCAGGTAAGAAGTCTAGTACAGGTCTATTGGTGCTAAGAGGCTATTAGCAAGCTGTCCTTCCTGAGAGGTCTATGTGAAAGAGAACTTACATATTTGCCTTTCTTAGCTTTTCCTGCTGCCTGTACTTGCTGCCTTGGGCCCACTTTCAAAGCTAGAAGGTTTATTTCTCGGACTATCATTTGTCAAAAGTTACCAACTGCCACCAGACACACACATCACCTTTTAAGGATTCATTTATATTAGTATATTATTCATTGATAGGTTAAAACTTCCAGTACCATGAACACTATTCCCTAGGGTAAAGATTCTATTTCTCTGTGTCCAGTGAGTTATGTAGGTGTTACCTTTAGCAATAAGGATTTACCATCCATTTGCGGAGAACAGCCCATAGCCTTGGCAATAGCCTGGATTGTGTGGAAGTTCCTATCGGCCCACTTTGGCTAACAACTTGATTAGATGTATCTTAGTCCTGGTACTACAATCTTCATTTGGTGATGAGAGATGTCCATTTGGAGCTCTGTCTCAGTTATTATTTGGCAATTTCGTTTAGGTCATCTTCAGATATGTATACATCTTAGGAAGCTTCTGCTATATTTGTTTTCTACATTACCCTTACATGGCCCTTAGTCTTAGCTGTCTCCCCTCCCCCCCCATATCCTCCTTAACTCCCTCTTCCCTCCCTCTCCCCATTTGATCCTCTTGTTTCCCCCTTCCTACTTGTTTATCCATAACTAACTATTCTATTTCCCCTACCTAGGAAAAAACAACCTTCCCCCATTCCCTTGTTCTATACCTAACTTCTATGATCCCCTATCTAAGACTTAACAGCTAAGATCAGATAAGTGAACACGTACCATACGGTCTTTCTGGTCTGAGTTACCTCACTCAAGTTAATATTTTTTAGCTCCATTCATTTGCCTGCAAATTTCATGATTTTATTTTTAAACAGCTAAGTCATATTCCATTGTGTAAGTGTACCACATATTTTTATGTATTCTTTTTGTGAGGGACATCTAGGTTGTTTCCAATTCCTTTCTATTATAATTCAAGCGGCAATGGACATGGTTGAGCTAATGTCTTCGTAGTAGGAGGAATCATCCTTTCAATATGTGTCCAAGAGTGGTAGAGCTAGATCTTAAGACAGCTCTATTCCTAGATTCCTGAGGAACTACCACACTGACTTCCATGGTGGCGGTACAACTTTGCATAACCCCCAGCACAGGATGAGTGTTCCCTTTACTCCACATCCCTGCCCACACGTGGCAGTGGTGGACATATATCTGGTCTTATGTTGGGGTCCGTTGAACTTTGTTCAGGGTGATGAGTTTGGATCTATTTGGGTTCTTTTACAGGCAGCTGTCCAGTTTGACCAACATCCTTTGTTGAAGATGCTTTTTTTTTTCCCCAGTGTGTATTTCTGGCTTCATTATAAAAAACTATGTGGCAAGAGTGTGTGGGTTGATGTCTGGGGCTTCAGTTCAATTCATTTATATCTGTTTTTATGTTAATACCATGCCTTTTCAATTTCTGTAACATTGTAATACAATTTAAAACTAGGGATGGTAATAACTTCAGCATTTATTTTATTATTCAGGGCTGTTTTATTATTTTGGAATTTTTTTGTTTCCAATAGGAATCGAAAAATTGTGCTAGCAAGTTCTGTGAAAAACTGTGTTGGAATTTTTATGGAAGTTGCATTGAATCTGTAGTTTGATTTTGATAGGATGGCCATTTTTATTATATCAATCCTGCTGATCCATGCACATGGGAGATCTTTCAATTTCTTTCTTTCTTTTTTTTTTATTGGATATTTTATTTACATTTCAGATGCCAATCCCTTTCCCCATTTCCCCTCCCTAGAAAACCCCTATCCCGTGCCCCTCCTTTTCCATTTGGCTTTTATACAATTTTTTTAATGTTAGTCAAAGGCTTTATAAGTATGGTAATGCTCAATCAGAAGTGTAACCTAATACTCAACCTAGCTATGTAAACTATCTTTGTCTGGTGGAGACACATGAACTTCTGCCTCCATGCCCCCTCTCTCTTTCTCTCTCTTTTTCTCTCTCATTACCTAGCTTCTCATCTACTTCATCTTCTCCTCTCCTTACTCCATCTTTTCCTCTCGGTGCTCCTTCCCCCTTAGCTCCTCCTACATATTACCCTTCCTGTTAAAATAAAGCTTTTCTCTCAGAATACAATTAGAGCATAATTATTCCTGTTTGTACCAGTGAGGTACAAGATAGTCTTAATACCCAGTCCATCCTTTTGTTGACTAGCCAGAACCTCTGTCGTCTCTCTTGACTAGAACACTTAGTTTTGAACCTGGCTTTTTCTTGGCTTTAGAATGAATGTCAGCTGAAAACCTTCCACTCATATCTTTTCTCTCAAGGCAAATAGCCAGGATTCACTATGAGTCTATAGGTCTTCAATGCTGTCAGAAATCCAGAATGACTAAATTAACTGAAGTTATGGGAAGCACTAAGCATAGCTTCTAAAACTTAGTCAATTTATAGAGATTGCTGAACACCTGGACAACCCCTATACTACTGAACGTTGGAGCATCAAATCTTCAGCCTTCTGGCCCAAACTCATCTGACAGACTTTAGTGCTGCAGAATTATTAAGGGCTGGTTACTCTGTCTAGGCAGATGTAATCTATTCTGCAAGTGTGTCCTTTTCTGGACAGTAATTTGTCTGTAGATGGAGAGAGGCAATTCTTGCCTGGTGGCTGTCTCACCACAACTGGAGTAACTCCAAGGATGCTCAATTTCTTCTTAGAATCCAAGACAGGAAGCTGTCAGGAGCAGACAGGTCTCTAATCAAAATGAACATTAATATAGAAATATTTGTGACGTCAATTCTATGGATTTCTGACGTTTTGAAATCCAACTATCCATGTAAGGTAACCTGGACTGTTGTCTGTTAACTCCTCTCAGCTATTTCTAAATAAAATATAGAAAACACCCTAACAATAAACTCAGAGCCATGAATTTGCTATTGTCCCTTAACTCACAGGCTAATCATCCCAAGTCAGTTAAAAAAGTTAAAGAAGGACTGGGTCTAAGCCTTGTATTTCTAAATGTGTTATACAGGCACAATGCCCATGAGAGTATCAATTTCTTTCTTTTTAAAGTATCTTCAAGATTTTATCCTAAAAGTCTTTCACTTGCCTTTTTAGAGATAGCCAAAAAATGACTTTTTTTCTTCCTTGGTTTTTTGTTTTTGTGTTTTTAGAGGCTACTATGAGAGGTATTGTTCCCTGATTTCACTCTCAATTCCTTTGTCATTTATATATAGGATTACTGATTTATGTGTATTAATTTTTTATCTTTAATTTTTCATACATTGCTGAAAATGTTTAACATTTTCATGAGTTCCCTAGTAGAAATTTTAGGGTCACTTCTATACAATCATATCATCTGCAAATAAAGATATTTTGATTTTTTCCCTTTCCGTTTGTATCCCCTAAATTCTCCTGTGGTGAATAGGTATGGAGATACTGGACAGGCCTGACTTGTTCTGATTTTAGTGAAAAAGCTTTGAGTTTGTCTCCATTTAGGCTGATGTTGGCTATAACCTTACTATAAACTGCCTTTATTGTGTTGAGATATGCCCCTTGATTCCTAATCTTTTTAGGACTTTTATCATGAAATAATGTTGGATTTTGTCAAAAGCCTTTTGTTGGGGATTTGATTTGAGCTTGCATGGGAATTCACATGTCCACTGTGGGTATCTGCCAACAGTTGGTTTTTTGACTGGTCAATAAAAGAGCCAGCAGCCAATGGCTGGGTGGAGGGACAGAGGTGGGACTTTTAAGATTCCAGAGCAAGAAACAGAGGAGAAGAAGTCTGCCATGAGAGGGGTGTAGAACAGACCATGCTGTGAAGAAGCAGGAGGGTGATTCAGCCATAATGTAGGTGCAAAGGGAAATCAGTCCCATGGGAGGGCTGCCCAGAAGATAACAGAGCAGCAAAGATAAAATATAGATTTAGAAAGTGTTAACTCAGGAATACAGGAGGGGAATGTAGCATGGGAGGTTTGGAAGTGCCGAGCCATTGAACTAGTTAACACTATTAAATAAAAAGGTTGTGTGTACCTGTCTTCCATTCATGAATCCAGAGCTCTTAGGTGGGTGCTGAGCCATGTGTGCACCCACGGGGAGTATAGAGTGAACCTTTAGCAATTTACTGCTACAGATGGTGCTCAATGTGGTAGGCCTGTAGCCACTATTAAAAATCATTTAGAGATTCTTGGATGAAATACACACACCCCATGATGTAAGATTAGGAGTTGGGGAGAATTGGCTTCCTAGCAGGCTACAGACTTTTTCCCCAAGCCTCATGGGGTTTCTTCCTGCAGTTTGGAACTAATACAAAGAGTTTGGGCTCAGGGGCTGGGAGCCCCTGCTGTGCAAAGAGAAGGCAAAGAGAGGCAGATGGTAGAGATTTTCTGCTTCCTACAATCAAATAAATAAAGGAGATAGATAAATGAGATTTGTTTAATTAGTCTTAAGAATGAAAGGGAGTATAATGGTGATTGTTTAAATGTTTTAAATTTACATGGAATAAAGAAATCCAGGCCTTTGATCTCAAATGTAGGAAACAAAGGCACAAAGATAGAAGGGAGATTGAATGAAAAAATGCTTTGAAAAAAAATGAAAAGGTCTATGCCAGGGCAAAGACTTGGATTCTTTGAAGGTGGTCTACACAAGAATTCTAGAAAAACTTAGCATGATAGTCACTAATGAATCAGCCTAAAAATAGGCCCATACAGAAAATAGGAAGAAATTTAATTGAAGTTAAGTATATAAAAATAGGATGTTAATCCAAGTTACGTAAAAAGAGAGGAGATATATTTATATATTTACAGATATTGTTCTTTATAGAAAGGAGAAAAATTCTTTAAAGAAAAATTTAAAAGATCTATGCCAGGGCAGGCAGCTAGGTTATATCACAGTGGGCTCCAAGGGAATTCTGAGACTGCTTAGCCTGGCATACTGACACATTTGAGTTTAGAAATAGTAGGCTCATACAGAAATATAAAAGGGAATTTACTTAAAGTTAAATACATAGGAGAGAATGTAATTTAAGTTATTTAAAGAGAAAGGGATGTATGTATGTATGTATGTATGTATGTATGTATGTATGTATGTATCTCCATAGACATATTAAGCTCCACAAAAAGGAGAATTTAAGTATACATAGATGAATAATAGAGGATTTGTTCTTAAATTGTACATCAAAAGCAGGGGACAGGGAGTTCAACTTTATCTCAGACAGATAGAAACTTCGGCCTTATCTCATGATTAAAAATTAATCATGTAAGAACAAGAGAGGGGAGAATGAAGGAGTACTGTCTTAATGAATAATATTTGTTTAGATTGCTTTAATTGTTTTGAATTGTTTTAATTATCAAAATGCATGTGGTTATAAGTCTGGTGATTATGATATTAAAAGTCCTCTGGAGAGAGGTCAAACTATTAAATTAATTCAATCTATACCTTTAATGATTTTGGGTTACTGGAGCAAGAGTATGTTATTTTTGGAGAGAGGATCTGTATTTGTGTTGACAGGAAGGGAGAAAAGGTTTTAGACCCCTTCCCAGAGTTATATGTCTCAGATATGACAGAGGTGAAGATCTTGGCTACAGAAAAGAAAAAATCGGAAAAGTGAAACAGGACAGGTAACTTGATTTGCTGATTCCTTCACATGGGAACAACCCTATAATTGACTTACACATAAAAATGTCTCAGCCAAAACTTCAGCTAAAATTAGAAAATACATCTTGTTGGTTGTGGAATTCTTAAGATTCATCATGACATCCTTCACATGGCATGAATGAAGATTTATTGATCAAATTTGGTTATTGATCAACTCATTAAAAAGTCAGTTGTCTTTCACCTGCTCAAATAAGGAGCAAAAATTTATCATCAACTGATCTATGCATCTTACACAATCCATACGAATATTTTTATAGAACTAAGATTTTGGTTGTAAGATTCATATATTACAAAATGTACAGCTCTGACAAGATTCATCCATGGGAATGCTGAAATGACCTGTTGTTACAGCTCCTTACTTCTTGAAGCTGTTCCCAGAGAATTTCTTCCAAAACAGTTTCAGGAATAGCTGGTGATTCCAGGGGACCTTTCTTCATTCAACCTTTCAAACAGATCCAGTTAAAACTTCAGTCAAATCTTGAGTCTTCTAAGCATATAGAGATTGGATAGCAGATGTTAAAGCTAGCTTTCTTAAGCCTA
This sequence comes from Rhabdomys pumilio, assembly GCA_030674055.1. Taxonomy (NCBI): domain Eukaryota; kingdom Metazoa; phylum Chordata; class Mammalia; order Rodentia; family Muridae; genus Rhabdomys; species Rhabdomys pumilio. Next base: position 16,118,845 of record JANHMN010000016.1, read on the forward strand.
ACCAATTTTTCTAATTTTCTTATCCCTCCCCACTCCTTTAAAGAATTTTCATCATCCAAATTCAGCTGGAAGAAGTTACGAAGAGTTGTCATCGCAAACCCTTAGTTTTGGATGTCTGGTTATAGTTATTTAATAAATTATAGATAGATTGTCATTTTAAGGGATAATTTGGAAATGATCATAATTTTGAACAGGGAGAAATAGATAGGATAGATTACTAACTTTATTCATGAACAAAGCATTGTGTAGCCATAATTTTACAATGATAGAAATCTTTATAATTGTGCAAAATTAAAATTATAATTTCTAACATTGGTACAGAATTTATATATTAATATAGATTTAAGGTTTTTATTGGTATAGACCTTTGTATACTGATACAAATATGAAATTAATATTGCTACTCTTAGATAGGCATTGTACCAATGCAACTAATTTAAAAATACAAGGCTGTCACCCAGTCCTTCTGTAGCCACTATTACAAACTGTTTAGCATGATTAAGTAGTGCAAGTTAAGGGCCAGATAGTAAAAGTCATGGTTATATTAGATTCTTATTTAATTATAATAAAAGTTTTCAATATCATTAAAATAGAAATAGCTAAGAGTAGTCAAAGTTTAGCAGTTCAAATACACTTTATATAGATAGATAATCTTCAAAAACATCAGAAATCCACAGAATATGACATTTAATGTTAATTCATTATTAATGATAATTTGACTATAAATATGTCTGCTCTTGACAGTACCCCTTCATGGTTCAAAGACGAAATTGAGCATCAAAACCTTCATATGACGTTGCTCCAGTTGTGGCAAGGGAGCCACTGGACAAAAAATGCCCTGATTCATCTACAGACAAAAAACACTTTCCAGGAAAGGACACACAATGCAGGATAATTGACAGTTTAGCTCTGCTAAGATAGAGTCGCTAGTCTTACGTAGTTCCTGCCTCATCCAAGGTCTGTCAGATCATTCTGGGCCAGAACGATGACGACAGATGCTCCGACACTTTGAGGAATAGTAGCCTGTCCAGGCAATCAGCTGTCTCTGAAAATTGTTTAAGTTTTGGAAGCTCTGTTTTTGTGCTTCCTATATATTTAGGTAATATTTAATTTGTTCTCAGATTTTTTACAGGTTTAAAGACTAGCTATGATCTCATAATCAAATTTAAGTTGTTTAACATTGATGAAGATTATATAGATTCAAAAGGATGGTTTTCAGACAGTAATACAAGTTAAAATCAAAATATAATTCAAGTATAAAATTGTTGTAATCTCTTTAAGTTAGAATAGATGTTAGAGTAAGGTATACAAATTGACAAAATTGGTGGACTGAATATTATTAGTGTATAGCATAGCTTATAATTTACATAACTGTTGACTATGTTCAATATATATATGAGAGAAAAAAGAGAGGAAAAAAAACCCTTTTTTGTATTAGATGAAAAGGGTGAAATTTTAGTGATTTGACTTGTGCTTACATGGGAATCCTCACAGTGGCTGCAGATCTCTGCCAACAGTTGGGTTTTTGAGTAGTCAATAAGCAACCAACAACCAAAGGATGAGCAGAGGTACAAAGGTGGGACTTTTCCTGGGCAAGAAATGCAGAGGAGAAGGGATCTGCCATGAGAGGGGTGCAGGACAGATCATGCCATGAAGGAGCAAGGAGGGTGAGACAGTGGAAATGTAGGTGCAAAGGGAAATCAGTCTCATGGGAGGGCTGCCCAGAAGGAACAGAGCAGCAAAGATAAAATATAGATTTATAAAGTGTTAACTCAGGAGAGGAGTGTGTGCTAGCCACAGGGAGGTTTGGAAGTGTCAAACCATTAAGATAGTGAAGGGTATTAAATATAAATATAAAGGTTGCGTGTGCATATGTTTTGTTTGTTTGTTTGTTTGTTTTGTTTGTTTGTTTGTTTTTATGAATCCAGAGCACTTGGGTGGGTACAGAGTCATGTGCACACATGCCTGGAATATAGAGCAGACTTTTAACAATTTACCACTACAGCCTTTTCTGCTCTGATGAGATGACCATGTGTTTTGGTTTGTTTTTCCCTTTCAGTCCGCTTATATGGTGGATTATATTTATGGTTTTACATGGACTATCCCTGCCTCCCTGGGATGAAGCTTACTTAATCATTGTGTATGATTTTTTTGATATATTCTTGGATTCGGTTTGCAAGTATTTATTTATTGGTAATTTTTGCATCTATGTTTATAAGGAAAGTTGGTCTGTAATTCTCTTTCTTCATTGAGTCTTTATATGGTTAGGTAGCAAAATATCTGCGGCTTTGTAAAACCAACTGGGCAATATTTCTGTTTCCATTTTGCAGAATAATTTGAGGAGTATTGACATTAATTTCTCATTGAAAGATAGGTAGAATTCTCCTCAAAAAGCATTTGGTCCCTGGCTTTCTTAGCCAAGAGTATTTTATTTATGGCTTCTATTTTACCAGGGTTTATAGGCGTCTTTAAATTGCTTCTCTGATCTTTACTTAACTTTGGTAGGTACTGCACATCAGGAAAAGTATTCATTTCCTTTATATTTCCCTGTTTGGTGGAGTACAGGTTTTTCAAAATATGACCTATGATTCTCTGGATTTCCTTGGTGTTTGTTGTTATATCTCTCGCTTCTATCTAATTTTGTTAATCTGAATTTTCTCTCTCCACCTTTTAGTTAATTTGGATTTGTAGATCTTATTGGTTTTCTCAAAGAACCAAGGTGTTTGTTTGTTTGTTTGTTTGTTTGTTTTTGTTTTTGCTTTTATCTCATTGAACCCTTGTATTGTTTTGGGGTTTGTTGTTTCTATTTTATTGATTTCAGCCCTGATTTTGATTATTGCTTGTCATCTATTCTCTCTAGTAATGATGGGTTTTTTCTTTTTGTTCTAGGGCTTTCAGGTATGCTGTTAAATTGCTAGTCTGAAGTATCTTCAATCTTTTAAATATGGGCACTTAGTGCTACAAACTTGCTTCTTAGAATTACCTTCATTGTGTCCCATACGGTTGAATATGCTGGATATTTCATGGAATTCTAGGAAGTTTCTAATTTCTTTTTTTTTTTTTTAATTTTTGTTTTGGCCCATTTTTTCTTCAGTAGAGAGTTATTCAGCTTCTATCTATTGTTTCTTTTGTTGTTGATATCCAGTTATGGTGGTCAAGTAGGATGTAGGGTGTTAATTCAATTTTCCTGTATTTGTTGAGACTTGCTTGTGTTCCAGTATGTGGTCAATTTTAGAGAAAGTTCTGTGAGTTGCTGAGAATGCATTCTTTTTCTTTTGGGGATAAAATGTTTTGTAAATATGTTAGGTCCATTTGGTTTATGACTGTTGTTCCTATTCTGCTCTCCTTCCTTCAGGCAGGATAGTCTGAGATCAGACCAGTGGCTTGAATGGGAAACCTAGGCAGGAATGGTTGGGGGTAACAGAGACCTTAGGCATCTGTGAGCACACTATGAGAAACAGATTTCTTGGGAGGCAGGCTTCATTAAACCTTGAGCAGTGTTTTAATTGGGCTGGAGGGGGACAAAGGCTGTGTAAACCTTTGAGGAGTGGTTAGAAGCTTTTGTGGTGAGTATACATCATTGGCAGGTGTTGAGCTGCTAGAAATGCCTTGTTTGCATGAAGAGGGATTTCCAGGTTCTTGCTGAACATATCCTTGTACATGTTAACTTGCAACCTGGCCATCAGGCTACAAGACTACTTCAAGGGTGCCAGAAGTGGGAGTTGTACAAGCTACATGCTCCAGGACATGCAGGCCCAGAGCAAGAAGGGAACAGTCCTACTCCTGCCAACAGTCTCAGGATTAGATTTTCAGAGTTTGGACAGGTCTCAACTTTACACTTGCTCCATACTGGCTCTTCCCTATTCCATGGCATCCTGGCTCCACATATGACATCAATTAGCTCCAGAACTTTGTTGTTGGTATTTAGTTTTGTCTGGATGACTACCTATTGGTGAGAGTTGGGTGTTAAAGTCTCCCACTTTAATAGGTGATTAAGTTGTAGTAGTGTTTTATAAATGTAAGTGTCTTGTGTTTGCTTCATAAATGTTAAGAATTGCAATGTCCTCTTGGTGGGTATTTTCTTTGTTGAGTATATAGTTTCCTTCTCTATCTTTTCTGATTAGTTTGGTTTGAAGTATATTTTGTCAGATATTAAAATGACTATATCATCTTTCTTCTTTGGTGCTTTTGTTTGGATTATCTTTTTCCATTCTTTTACCTTATCGTTGATGTTATGTTTCTTGGTCACAGTAGAAGGAAGGATCCTGTTATCAAATCCAGTCTCTAAGTCTAAATCTTTATATTAGTTGAAGTTGATTGCGGGTTATCAAAGAGCATTAAAAATATCCTATTACTGTATTGCTTCACTATGTGTTTTTTCCTCTTTTGATTTTCCTGTTTGATTATATTTATTCTTTTTGTTTTCTTGGGTGCTGCTAACCTCTTTAGCTTTGAGCTTTTAGCTCTCTAGGGCCTTCTGTAGAGCTGGATTTGTAGCTAAATTTTGCTTAAATTTCATTTTATCATGAAATGTCTTTCTTTTTGATCTATTGTGTTTGAAAGTTTTTCTGGGAATAGTAGTCTGGACTGGTATCTGTGTTCCATTAGAGTTTGTAGAACGCCCTTCTGGCTTTTAGATTTTATATTGAAAAGTCAAGTACTGTTCTACAGGATCTGCTTTTATATTAATATGCCTTTATATGTTCTTTGGTCTTTTTTCCTTTCAGGTTTTAATATTCTTTTATTTTTCTGTACATTTAATGTTTTGGTTATTAAATATCATGAGGACTTTCTTTTATAGTCCAGTCTATTTGGCATTCTGTATGCTTATTGCACCTTTTTGTTAAGGTTGCAGAAATTTTCTTCTATCATTTTGTTAAACATATATTTTTTTATTTTTCGACATGTCAAGGACCGCTCTGCCCCACGTTGGGGGGGGGCAAATATCGGGTACTGCTCTATCAGTGTTGGAACTCGCACTGCCAAAAGCCTTGGGGGCTAAATTGTTAGAGCCTGCACTACCCCAAGCTGCTCCAATCCGCAGGTCCGGGGTTCAGCAAGAGAGAGAGTGAGGAAGGACGCAAAGAATGGAGACCAGACAGAGTGTGATTCAATTCTGTTTATTCTTCAGTCTCTCTTCTTTTTCTCCAAGTTTCTAGTTCCAAGTCTCTAGTTCCTAGCACCAAGTCTAAAGTCCTAATCCCTGTTCTAAGTTGCTAGTCTGTTTCCCAGTTCCAAGTTCCTTTTCCAAGTTTCTCTCTCAAGTCTCAAGTTCTAAATCTAGTTCCAGCTGTAATAAGTCTCAAGTCCTAATCCTAGTTCCAAGTTGCTAGTCTTTTCCCAGTTCCAAGTTCTCAGTTCAAGTGTCTGTCTTCTGTCTGCCTCTCGCCTTTTATATGTCTCACTTCTAAGTCACGCCTTTAAGTCACACACCTTTAAGTCTTGTCTCTAAATCACACCTTTAAGTCACACCCTTAAGTCACACACCTTTAAGTCTCACACATCCAAGGGAAAATTCTGATATCTAAAACAAAATGTTATCAGAGTGTGCTCAGCTGTTGTAGGCTGTTGTAAACAAGTCTCTTGTCAGGGTATATGGCTCAAGATGGCTGTAAGGATGATAGCTGCCTTCTGTTGGCTCCCCACATTGACATAGTTTTATCTTCTTTCTCTATTCTAAACATTCTTAGATTTTGGTCTATTCACATTGTCTCAGATTTCTCAGATGTTTTATGCCCCCCCTTTTATCTAACAGTTTCATTGACAGAGGTTTTCATTTTTTTCTACTGTGTACTGTGTACTGTCTACTGTGCCTTTAGTGTCTGAGACCATCCCTTCGTTCTCTTGCACTCTCTTGTTGAGTTTTGTCTCTGAGGTTTTCATTCAATTTCCTAAGTTTCTTTTTTTTCCAGTTATTCCTTAATTTGGGTTTTCATTATCTATTCCATTTCCATCCTTATGTTTTAAACAATTTCCTCCTGTTGCTTTTGTTTTGTGTTTTCATAGATCTCATTAACATTTTCTCCTTGAGCATGTTCATAATTGCTATTTTGAGGTCCTTTTGTACATTTCTCAGGGACTGCTGTGATGCAAAGTTATTGTCTTGGCTGTTGTTGATTATGTTTTGACACAATCTAGGCATCTATATTATGGTAGATTGTATGCCTGGTATCTAGGCTTTGTGTTTGGGAATATTGTAATTGTAGGTACCGATTAATATCTGGTCTTGTCTTTGTTGAGCAGGTGATTTGTTCCTTGGTTTCTATTGCCTTTCCTCTCTTTTAGGAGGATATGGTCTCTGCAGGTTGCAAGATAGGGAACGCTTCTTAAAATCTACCAGATGTAGAAATTGGGGGTTCCAGGTAGAATACACTTATAGATTTTGAGAGGTGACATTAAGAAATGGGGATGAACTAGAAAGGAGTTGGTATTGTTGAGAAGCTTCACAGGAAGGGAAGAATCTGAATGCAATACAAGGATCTGCACATGGGCAAAGAGGAAGGAGAGGCCACAGCTGGTGTTCTGCTACAACGCTGTGATGGTTTGTATGTACTTGGCCCAGGGAGTAGCATTATTATGAGGTTTGTCCTTATTGGAGTAAATGTGTCACTGTGGGTGTGGGCTTTAAGACCCTTATCCTAGGTTCTTGGAAGCCAGTATTCTGCTAGCAGCCTTCAGATGAAGATGTAGAACTCTCAGCTCCTCCTGCACCATACCTGCCTGGATGCTGCCATGTTCCTGCCTGGATGATACTGGACTGAATCTCTGAATCTGTAAGCCAGCCCCAATAAAAATGTCCTTATAAGATCTGCCTTGGTCATGGTATCTGTTCACAGCAGTAAAACCCTAACTAAGACAGAAGTTGGTACTAGGAGCTGGGGTATTTCTGTAATAAGCCTGACCATGTTTTTGTTTGGAAGAATGTGGGTTTGTGGATTTTAGATTTGGAAAGCTCCAGAATGCTTTAAATGGGGCTTAATTCCTAGTAGAAATGTGGAAGACTTTGTTGCTGAGAGTAATTTGAACTATGAAGACCTGACTCAAGAGGTTTCAGAAGAGAAGAATTGCAGTATGGGATGTAGAGACTGTTTTTGTGATATTTTGTTGAAGAATGTGCTGGTTTTTGCCCTTGTCTGAAGAGTCTACCTGAGACTAAGGTAAAGCTATTTATATTAATTGCATTGACAAAGAAAATCTCAAAAAAGCCCAGCAGAGACTTTGTTCTCTGGTTAAGTCTCATAAAACAGCATTTTGAACAAGCATAGCAAGCTTAGAAAGGAAAAATATAAAATACATGTTTCAAGTATTAAAGGGGCCCCAGGAAGTGAAATGGAGCTGGATCCTGTGTTCCAGGAGATAGAAGATTAAGGAAATGGAACTTTAAGTTAAGATCTTACTCAGCTAAGTTTAGATTCAGACATAGTGGTACACACCTTTAATCCCAGGAGATAAAGCCAACCAAATCTCTGAATTCAAGACTAGCCTGGAACAGAGCAAGTTCTAAGTGAAGAAAAGTTTAAGTCCAGGAGTGGTGGTATACACTTTTAATCCTGGAAGACAAGCATGCAGGTCTCTGAGTTTAAGGTCAATCTACACAGCAAGATCCAGAATCTAAGCCAAATTTAGGCAGTGAAAGGGTTGGAAAAGAGAAAGGTAGTGATAATGTACTGGAACAAGGGGGACATGTTCCAGCTACTGCAAGCAACAGAATTCGGTAGCTTCAGCCATGTGGTTCTGGCTTTAGAGTCCAGAATAGAAGGGACTACTGGGACATTTGACGCTGCTTAGCTAGAGCTAAGAGATTAGTGATGATTAAGAAGAGACCAGCATCACTGAGGTGAAATCTTCTGGAAAGTGTTTTCTAAGAGCACAAAGAAGCTGTGTTCCAGAGATAGTCAAGGTTTACCTCATGCTGTAGCTGGACTTGGTAATGTGTAAGAGTCACCCAGGTGGTACCGATTTTGAAGGCATGAGGGGTCATGAAAAACAGTTGAGGCTTGGCACTGTGAGAAGCCATTGGTGAAGGTATAGCCTCAGTTGCAGTTGACAGCCCAGGACTGAAGGGGTTATGCAGAGGAGTTGAGGCTTGGCACCATGAAGAGAGCCTATGAGAGGCTATTGGTGAAGCCTAGTTGCGATGGAAGACCTCATTTTATTGGAGATGCCAGCACCATAGATGATCACCACGAACAGCAGCAGCAATGAATTGGAGTCAACCAAAGCCTACTGTGCTCCTCCCTTTCTCAGCCCAGGCCTTTTGATGGGACAGAGGCTTGCTATGTAACTGTGGCTGGACTTGGTCTTGTTCTCATCCTCCTGCATCCACTTCTCCATTGCTAGGCTTACATTAGCATGCCTAACTCACGATTTTACTTGGTTGATAGTACGTTCAGTTCATTAAAGTATTGCCAACACTATGTTGAGCATTTCTACCCATTTCTATTGAAGTTCTCTACTGCTGTGGATGTTTAGTCGTTCCCTTATGTCAGTGGCGTTTTCCTCTGACATCTATGCTGTCTGTACATACGCATCATTATAACTTCCGGATGAATTTGCTTTATCGTTATTTAATATTTTGTTTTTCCCCATAAATTGTTCATTATGTGCTCTGCTTCATCTGAAACTAATACAACCTCTCTGATTTTCTTTTGACAAGCATTTTCCCCATGCATTTCTGTTCTTTTAGCTTTGTCCTGCTGCGATGTTGGTAGATAGCAAAGGGTTGGTGAAGTTCTCATTTTCTTAAACTTGTATTCTGCCACTCTTTATTTTTAATTGGTGTGTCCATTCAGTTTTCTTAAGGCAGTCACTGTCTTTTCAAGAGCTTGTTTGTTTTAATAGTCACTTTTCTGGTTATCTATCTCCATTTGATACTTCTGTGTTTTCCCCTTTCTTTCTTCCAATGGAATAGTGTGTGTGTGTGTGTGTGTGTGTGTGTTTTATTTGCAACAAAGCTCATGAGAGTGTGTTGTATCTCTTAATCTTGTATGAAATAAAATAGGATCGTAGCAAATTGAAGTCTACTGTTGTCGGGGGTAGGACTTTATTTTAGTTTCTACTCTCAGATGAGTTTTTGTTTGGTTAATTGGTTGGTTTGGCTTGAAGGTTTGGTTTTTTTTTTTTTTTTTTTTTTTTTTTTTTTTTTTTTTTTTTTTTTTTGGTTATTTGATTTTTTGAGACAGGATCTGACTATAAATCCCTGATAGTTAGCTTGGAACTAAAGTGTATACTAGGTTGGCTCAGAACACACAGAGATCCACCTGTCTCTGCAGGAGCTGAGATTAAAGGTATATTGCTCCCTGCTCAATCTTTAAATCTCCAGTCTAGGATTCTTCTTTCTTTTTAAATTACAGTTTATTTTTATTATTTTAGTTAGATGTATGTTGGGGGAAGCAGTATGTGCTTATAGATGTAGATGCTCTTTGGAAGCCAGAGGTATTAGATCTCCAGAGTTACAGCAGTTGCAAGCTGCCAGATGTGGGTTTTTGGAGCTGAACTCAGTTCTTCTACAAGACCAGTTTGTCCTCTTAACCACAGAGCTATCTCCCCAGTGCACCTTCAGAGATAATCTTCTTTTGCTTTATCTTTCTGGAGTTTTTAAACCTCGTCATATATTTTTAATAGACTATGCCTAAAAAAATATGTAAGTATTCACAGACAGGATGGACTGATACTAGCTCTCACAGTGTAGTCTAGGCTGGTCACAAATTCACCCAGCTCAAATTTTCAGGAAATTTTACTCATTTGTTTGGACATCAGCTTTGAGAGTTTACTCTATTTGCAGTTTCTTCTGCTTCTCTTCCTTCCTTTCTTCTTCCTTCTTTCTTTCTTTTTTATGTGTATATGTGAATACTTGTGAGTCTCTGTGTGAGAGTGTGTGTGTGTGTGTGTGTGTGTGTGTGTGTGTGTGTGTGGTGTGTATCCAGGGATACTAGATTCTATAGTTTCCAGAATCCCCTGGAGTTGAAATTACACCTAACTGTGAGCTCCTGTTGTGGGTCCTGGGAACTTAACTCTGGTCCTCTGGGAGAGCATCAGGTATTCACAACCACTGAGCCATCTCTGGTCCTTTCCTCAATGTCTTGAATAGATCCATTTATGTCTTTTATACAATATATTAAAAAAATTATAGTCACAACATATCTTATGTTTACATTCATTTTTCTCGTTGTCTGCAACCACAATGACACAAAATACTAGATCTCTTGTTATCATCTCACTTTTGCCTAATGCTCAATTAATTTAAAAAGCATTTTATGTTGGTTTCTTAGATCCAACCATTTCTCCTGACCTATTTTGATGCTCCGTAATTCTTTCCTTGTCCTTCCCATTGTAGTCCCAGTGTATCCAGTGAGGTTTCTTTATGGGGTGACACTTTTCAGCTTCAGAATTTCTCTGATGTTCTCATTTACATCTTCTATGTTTCCTGTTCTTGCTGTCATTTTGATTTTGGCTTTTGGAACATTATCTTACTATGTAGCCCACAATGATCATAGGTTCATGATCTCCTCACTTGACAGGTATGTACTAATTACAATGTCCAGCTTTTCTTATTTGCTGCTGTTTTTAAATGTTCATGGTTGCTTATTAAGGAATTTTGACAAAAATAGACTATTCCAGTACTTGTACCACCTTGTTAGTGTCTGTCTGTTGTCTTTTCTTACTTATGTCGAGACTGTTCATGTTCTTGGAATATGATAGCTTTACAGTGTGATCAAGGAATTCAATTCCTATTCGATCTGCTCCACTAACAGACTGTTGAGGGTTTGAATGCGTATACTGACACTCTTCTGTGTACTATGGTTCACATTTAAGTCATTTAAGAAACTTCTAGTGCATTCCAGGTGGCTTCTCCTTTATTGTACACATGACTCGGCCTCCAACAGTCTCAGCTGAGTGGATAGCAAAGTGCCACATTTTATTGTCAGTCAAGCCTTGCAAAGAAAAGTTTGTGACCTTAACTGCCTTTTAACACTTCCCCATTACTGAAGTGCTGCTCTAAGTTGGAGGTCTCTAGCCAGCCTGCGTGGGCAGAGACAACTTTCTGTCGTTGCAGGAAAGGGGTGAGAGTTGAAGTTTTGCACGAAGCCTCTGAAGGAGGGGAACTGACTCTTGCTTCAAGAGTTCTTGAAGTCAGAATCTGTGGAACTCGTTATTATAGCTGAAGGCAAAGGCCAGGCCTTTGTCTGCTGGCTCTGCCTTGGCAGTGCTCTTGAGATTATGGACATGGTATGGTCTTTTTTCTGGTGTTCATTCTGAGAGAAGTCAGGTAGGATTAAAGGGTTTCTGTCTTTTTGAGGGCCATTTTGCTCAGTCTGAGGTTTTTGGTTTTTTCTTTTTCCCTTAAAATTAAATTTCAATCCTGGACTGGGTGTGGTGGCACACATGCCTTTAATCCCAGCATTTGAGAGGCAGAGAAAGGTAGATATCTCTGAGTTTGAGGCCAGCCTGATCTACAAAGTGAGTTCTAGGATAGCCAGGGCTATAACACAAAGAAACCCTGTCTTAGAAAGAAAAGAAGAGAAAAAAAATATACAAAGCCCCAAAACAACTCCCTCAAATATTCAAACCTGTACACTGTATCTTCATCATGTCCACACCCCCAACTCCCTCTCTCCAACCCTCTTTCCCATACATCTGTCATAACTTCATGTCATCTTTTTACTCCATAACACACTGATCCCAGTTAGTGGTGGCATCACTAACTTAGGTGTGGCTCCTTCACATAAGCCACCTATCAATTGCTACCTCTCCTAAAGAAAGGTGGCCCTTGTGTCCTTACTACCCATCAACTGCCTTTAGCTCACCATCTAGGAATCAGGTACTGAGAGCTGCTTTTCCACTCTGGGCTTGGGCTGGAACCTTTAACTCGATCTTTCTCAGGTCTTGTATAGGGAACCAGGGCTGCAGTGAGCGCATGCGCACACACAGAAGTCATGCCACGCCCAGCAATCAAGAGCATGTCTTAGCATTTCTTCCCATTTTTTGAGCTCTTAAGTCCTTTTCTCTCCCTCTCCTGGGATGGTCCCTGAGCTTTGGTGGAAAGGGTTGAAATGGATGTCCCATCTTTGGCTGAGCACTCCGTCTTATTCTCAGCTCCCTGAATGAGTGTCTCTGCCGGTTGGTGCTTTCTGCAACACAAAGCTCCCCTGAGCAAGGTTGAAAGCAGTACAGCTCTATAGACACAAACACACACATTTAGAAGGCCGTTGACCATGTGACTGTTAGAAAAGCATTGTGGGCCTTAAATGAGAAAAGCCCCTCTTGGCTTGGGCATTCGAACACTTTGTCCCCAGTCGCTGAGGTTATGGAAAGGTTCTAGGCAGTACATCAGCAGAGGCAGACTGTAGCTGTTTAAAGCCTCACCCTGCTTTCAGTGTGTTCTCTGCTTCCTGTGTGTGTTTGAAGATGCAGTTTCTCTGCTTCCTGCTCCCGCCACAAGGCCTGTTGTTTGCTGCCATGCCTCCCCACTATGATGAATATAATGAACTCGTATCTCCCTAGAACCATAAGCCCAAATAAACTCTTCTTCAGGCTGCTTTTGGTCACTGTTTTATCACAGCAACAGAAAGATAACTAATGCAAATACCAATAACTCCCTTCTGGTCTATGGTTTGTTTGTTTGTTTTTTGCCATAAGTTTTGAACATGCTTACAGTACCTAGCTTGTGGAGCAAGCTTCAAATCCAGTCAAGGGAGCAGTCAGTAGGTTAACTCCTGTTCTGAGAACGTTAATCTACTTAGAATTGAATTTTGAGAGGTGCGGATCTAGATTTCTTTTTCTGCATGCTGAAATACAATTTTTGCAGCACCTTGTTGAAAATGCTCTCAATTCTAGAATGCATTTGGGCGGGTGGCTTCCTTTTAAAGATCAGGAAATATAGTCCCGTGGAGTTATATCTGGGTCTTCTGTTATCTTCTATTAATCTGTAAGCCAATATTTGTGCCAGTGTCACACAGTTGTTATTATATAGTTCTGTAGTATGACTTGAAATAGGATGTGGTGTTATGTCACACTGTCTTTTTTTTTTTTTTTTAACTTAGGATTTCTTAGGCTATCCTTGGTCATTTATGCCTCTATCTAAATATTGAGAATGATTTTTTTTATCTGTAAAGAAAGGCGCTGAGTTTTTTAAATTGACATTGCATTGAATCTGTAGATTACTTTTTTGTAACATGGTCATTTTCATAATATTAATTATTCTTATTCACGAGTTTGGGAGGCCTTTCCATCTTCTGGTGTCTTCCTTTCCTTTTCTTTTTCCCTTTCCTTCCCTTTCCTTCCCTTTTTCCTTTCTTTTTTCTCTTTCCTTTTCCTTCCCCTTCCCCTTCCCCTTCCCCTTCCCCTTCCCCTTCCCCTTCCCTTTCCCTTTCCCTTTCTTTCCCTTTCCTTTCTGGAGAGGGAGGTATCAGAAAAAGCAGGCGGATCCAACTACCTCCTGGCCTGGCTGCCATGTTCCCACTCTAACTTTCCACATTAACGAGGGCTTCGGCTGGTCAGGAGTGCAGGCTCAAGACCCAGGACACGTTGGCGTAGCTGTTGCCTCCACCACTGCGGATCAGCTCCCATGGAGTTCATAGCTCTAAGCATGGCCCTGGGGTCAACTCTGCCATCCTCATAATGCTCGGCTCAACACCAGACAATATCCATCATCCTCATGGTACCCTGGTGAATGAAGACTCTTAATGTTTAAAGATTATCCAATGGATTTATATATCAGCAAATACTCAATATACAAGATGCCCACACAATTAAAACTGTTAACCCAATAACCTAACCTTGAATGAATAACTACATTAGACTGCTAGAAACTCGTGGACCTCCGCTGCCATCTTTTCTCCTCTCTCTCCTCTCCTCTCCTCTCTCACTCCTTCCTCTTCCCAACTCCTTGCTCCACCTACGTCTTCTCTATCCAATGACTGAGCTCCACTGCAATGGGCAATTCTGCGACACCTTTCCTCTCCTCTCCTCTCCTCTCCTCTCCTCTCCTCTCCTCTCCTCTCCTCTCCTCTCCTCTCCTCTCCTCTCCTTTCCTCTCCTTTCCTTTCCCTCTCTCCCTCTACTTCTCTCCCCCTCACTACTACGTGTATTGTGTGTGTTCATTGCAGAGATCTTTAGCTTCTTTGTGTTAGGCTTATTTCCAGGTATTTTCAGGGCTTTTAGGGTTGCTGTGAAAAAGACAATGCTCTGATTTCCTTTCTATCATTGGACATTGGGAGGCCAGTGGTTTTGTGTGTTTATTTTGTGTGTATGTGTGGATGCTCATGTATGTGTATGTGTGTATTGTGTGCTTCTGTGTGTGTGTCCATGTGTATGTGTGAGTATGCTTTGTGCATTTGTGTGTAAATGTATGCATGTGTGTCTGTGTGTGTGTTCATGTCCATGTGTGTGTGAGAGTGTATGTATCTGTGTATATGCATGTGTGTATATGCATGTGTGTATATGCATGTGTGTATGTGTATGTGTATGTGTATGTGTATGTATATGATGTATATGTATATGTATATGTATATGTATATGTATATGTATATGTATATGTATATGTATATGTATATGTATATGTGAATCTATGTGTGTGAGTGTATGTGTCTGTGTGTGTATGCATGTGTATATATGGGTATGTGGGTGTATATGTATGCATGTGTGTCTGTGTGTGTGTATCTGTGTGTGTTGTGTCCATGTGTGTGTATGTGTGTGTGTATGTATGTATGGATGTATTTATGTATGTATATATGTGTGTAAGTGTATGTGTCTCTGTGTGTGTATGCATGTGTGTATATGTGTATGTGAATGCACTGTTTGGGGATATATATCTATGTAGGTATGTGTGAGTGTATGTGTATGTGTGTGTTTGTGTGTATGTATGTGTTGGAGAAGAATAGAATGGACTGTGTTCGTGTGGTCAAGCTGTTTGGGAGCAGAAGTCTCTAGAGCCTTAGCCTTTGTAATTGCTTGTTCCCAGTGCTGTTGTTAGTTTTTGAGACTGGGACTAGCTTTGAGTCCAGATAGCCTTGAACTCAACAGTGTGCTGCTTCAGCCTCACTTGGGCGAAAGCTTCTGTGGCTTGTGGCTTTTGTGTCTCTACTCGTCCGCCCCTGAACTTCCCGCTGTCTTCCCTTTTGAAGGGATTTTGATCTTCCAGGGTTCTCTTCCTAGTATTGGTGTATGCTCTCAACTGCAACAGGAGATTTTTTAGTAACATGCATCCAGTCTGCTGTTTTTAGTACTTCAAGAATGAGAAGACAAATCTTACAAGATATTAAAACCAAATTATTTTATCATTTAAAAATTATGCATATTATGAAACAATAATGTGCAAAGAGATTTTAATAAAAATAAGTGCATCAATTCACATAGCATTTAAATAAATAATAAGAATTACTTTTGCTTTATCTATGTAAAGTAATTTTTAAAAAATCAAAGTACTGTTACATTTTTTAAAAAAAACCTGAAGTAAAAAAGAACAAACAAACAAACAAACAAACAAACAAACAAAAAACCCTGAACTCTTCTGGTCATGAGAATAGGATCTTTGGCATGACCAGCTGAGCAAATCAATTATTTGGCCAATATACTCTCTGTAGGAAAGTGAGTTCATCTTAAGCTGTGCTTAGGAAATAGGGAGAATGATCAGCCCCTTAATGAGAGAATGTACTTTTTTCCTTTTCAGAGTTCTTGCTGTTAGAACATCAGCTTTCCAGGCAGCTTAGAGAAATGTAACTTCTCCTTTTCTTCTGTCTCTTTTCTAATTATGCCATCCTTAATACTTGTATTTTCCCCACTATTCCGGGCTTCCTTAGAGTTTTTTTTCCTGAAGCCTCTTTCTCTGCCATATGGCTCATCGTCTGTGTGTCTGGCCCACGCCACCTTAGTCTAGTTCCGTTTTCTCCTGCAGTCTCCTCCTCTACGAAGCTGTCTCATTTTTATTACTATCTTTGTTTAGTTTGTTTTATTCTTTTAGTAAAATTGTATTTGTACTACAGTTTGAGTCCACTAGTAGTGGTAGTAGTAGTAGTTGTTGTTGTTATTATTATTATTATTATTATTAATGAGAACAAGAACTCCAAGAAGGTGACTGATTTCCAGTATTGGATTGAGTGACTCGTGAGAAATCAACACTAAGGTTTTTAGGAATAGTTGTTATGATTGACTTTATTGTCTTCATAGACTTCACAGCTGCAGTGACACAAAAGTCAAGTTAAGGAGGAAAAGAAACTGGGTGAGAAAGCCGGGCAGTGGTGGTGCACGCCTTTAATCCCAGCACTTGGGAGGCAGAGGCACGCGGATTTCTGAGTTCGAGGCCAGCCTGGTCTACAGAGTGAGTTCCAGGACAGCCAGGACTACACAGAGTAAACCTTGTCTCGAAAGACAAAAAAAAAAAAAAAAAAAAAAAAAAGAGAGAGAGAGAAATTGGGTGAGAACCTAAAAGGAGCCCAGAGAAAATACAATAAGAAATACAATAAGAAAATAGCTTCTAAAATGATCCGTCAGAAGCATAAAGGTCTGTGACAACCCTGCAATTTCGTAGCTAGTTGAAAATAAGGTCATTTTGAAAGGCAGTACGGAGTTGACTATTTATTGCAAAAATTGCTTCTATTTATTATTTACCAATGTAATTAACATGGGCATACTTTTAACAACAAAAAAAAAATCATGAGATTAAAGAGTGAAACTAAAGTGGGAAATAACTTACTCTTTTATTAGATGTGTTAGATTAATTCTCCAGCGCCATCACTAGCGGCTGAAGCTACAAGTTAACACGGTTGCCTTTTTTCCCTATGCGCATGCGCCATACTTCTTATGCCATCCGTCCTCACCATCAGGACCTTCTCTCTTTCCCATCTTGGCTCAGAAGAAACCTTTCGCATACCGCTCTCCCTTCCCAATAAATCTCCTGCACGAGATCTGGTGCCGGTTGTAATTTTGTGACATTCTTTGGCCCTTGGATAGCCACAAAAACCTTGCAAAGGTGACTGAAACTCCTATTTGCAGGAAAGTGTCAAAGACTAAAATATACATAAAAATTTATTGTCCTGAAAAGAATTCAGCTTTACTTTTATCAATCGGACCAACCTGCTTTTGGTTTTGAGTTTCTATGTGTCTTTGCTTCCTTTATGCTTGAGTCTGGTAATTTCAGTTCTCTATGTAAACAGTGCGACGTCTATGCCTTTTACCTCTGTACAGAATCTCCACTGAAGCCTTTGTGAGTGACTCTAAACACTTAGTAAGGGCTTCTACATTTTCCTTTTGCTCTCACAGTTGCTAAGCTGGGTGCTTTGTGTTTCCAGTAGTTGGAATATTTGTTATTAACTTGGGATATGACAAGATAACATAGTTCAGTACGCTTCCATTACGTTTCTACTGTTGTATAAAACAAAAAAGGTAGTTGTGTGGCTCTGTGTTTCACGTACTCCAGCTATCTCGTAGTCTAGTTCTGTACTTGGTCTAACAAGCTGAAGTTAGACTATAAAGGCTTCTACCATTGTTTGTCATAAACTTTGCTTTTATTTTAGTGCAACACATTTGGAATATAAATATAAATTGCCATGCCTTCAAAAAGAGTAAAGTAATTGTGACTGGTTTTCACCATATTCATGGGCTTTATCTATTTCCTTTTTTTTTTTTTCTTTTCATAGAAACGTGCCTTGGTTATATAGTCGAGAACACAAGCCTGGTAGTTTCCTGAGCTCACTGAATAAAAACATATGGCCTAGACTACCAGGTAGAATCTAATCACCTAAGACATTGTGATTTACATTATTTGAATGTAACTGTGAGTATGTTCACATTAGTAACGACTAATAAAACATAACAAAACATAGTCTGCTAGATTGTGGTCATGAATAAAGGCAGCAGCTAAGAGCGAGTGAGCAAAGGATGTGCCTATTCTGTAGTAAACGCTGCCTTCAACACCTCCCATGGTCTGTAATTATTAATCAGCAAAATATTCTTTCGCAGACAGGATCAAAGTCGCTTCCGTGCGTTGGATGAAACTATCTTAAAATTCAAATTGGTCCTGAATGCATTGTATTCTTTCTTGGAACTAAAGGTTGCTTTCTCTTAAATGTCAACACTTTTCTTTTAAAGCCTCCTCTCAAGTCTGTTTTGTTAATAGTTGACCTTTCTTCTTTACCAAATGCATCCACAGTAAACGGAAAGGATCTGGGTTCTCTCCTTGTTTTTTTTTTCTTGAGAGCTAATTTCGATGATTGGTGTAAGAGGTTTCTACTCCAGCTCTGAAGATATTTTATGTTGCCAATCTTGGGCTTATAATGATTTCAATTTATATAAACAAGGAGAAGGTAAGACATTTTGTGCTTATTGTCAGAGATAAGTTATTTTTCTCAATATTAAATTCTAAATTAAATTCCATATGAATTATATAAACTGATTCTCGGCTCAATTTACAGCTAGGTATCTGTTACCTTTAGGAATACTGCTACATTTTAAATTATCTGTTATAACAGGAAAAAATAAAGGATATACTTTAGAAACATTAGAAAAATATTAATGGTAGGGAGAAAACGTATTTTAAAATACAGCAGCACTTGATCTTGCCACCCTCATTCCTTTACAAAGGTAACATAATACCTCATTTCCAACCAATATAATCACTCTTATTATAGTCATATTTTATTCTTGGCATACCCGGAGCTTGGCAAAGTCAGTAAGTGTGGCAGGAAGACCTTTCTCTGTAGGACAGTATGAACAGTGCCCCCTGGAGTCCCTGGTTCCTGTCTTTCCTCCTCGGCCAGCTACTGAGGAGTCATGTAGTTCTGTAGGATGTGCTCAGTCTGGTGTGGGAAAAGCAGGCACACACACAAGAGGGTGTTTTCATGAAACAATAATAATAAACAGCAAAATATTAAAAGAAAACATGTTCAAAATCTTGATGCTCCTGCAAAGGTAAGAGCTCACACGTTGTAAGATTTCTTCCTGGTCCTACGGCCTTGTTTTCTTCACAAAAGAGCCATGCCTTCACAACAGAACGGTACGGTTTAACCATCAGGATGCAGTCACTGTACCCAGGCTCAGGCAGATGAAGTCAACCAAATGTAGTCCTGACTGATAGTTTTTTAGTGTTTTGTTCATTTGTGGAAACAGTATAGGTTACCCTGACTTTACCAACAGCAGATGTGGACTGAAGGAATTTAGTTAGCATTCAGCCTTACTCCACGGAAAATACAGGACTCCTTGCTAGAACACAACACTTAGTCACTCCAGATTAGAGTGACAATTGACTTCAGGGAGTGAAGTTGGATGGATGGGGTATACTAATCACAAGTAAACCAGAAACGCTACAAAAACCTGAATTCTGAAGCTATCTACAGATTTATCGCCAGGATGTGGACTTTTTATCCACCACCATTCATGTCCCAAATCATGCGATTTAGTACATTGTTAGTCAGTCAAACTTGACCTCAGGATCTCATCCTGCCTTAGGTGACTGGAAATCCAAAGTCAGTTATTACTGATATTTTCCCAGCCCAATGCTCAGGCAACACAAAGGTCCCTGAGCCTTTGAGGTGATGGTGAGGGACTCCTATAATTAGATTGGCAGGTTGTATTCCTCAGAACCTCGGGGGCACCATTTACATCTCAAGAGACTTGACCACATTCTTGAAACAAGAGGGAAGGAAAAATAGAGCATGAAGCATCTCGCCAATTAACATTTCAATAAATTATCCGGCCACGTGCATTTTGTTTTTGTTTTTGAGGGAGGAAGAGAGTCTATACCTTTTATAAGATTCTCAAAGCAGAGAGAAGCTGATTTGATCCAGCACTGGATGGATGTCAAACCTCCGTGCTCCACAAAGCAAGAAAACAGCCCATTTGCATGGCTTAGAGACCCTTTTCAGAGTGCTGACACAGCTATGAGCTTTGAGTGGACTCATTTTTTTTTTTTTATTAAATTGGGTCAGGGTGGGGCTCGCATTCAACCCAAATGCAGATGGGGTCACTGTGAGAGAACTGCAATATACACAATAGGCAATAAATTCTGGAAAATGAAATCTGTCATCAGACCACTTTTTCACTCAACAAAAACCAAGATGGGGCCTAACATTAGGATTTCAAGCAGGAAAAAAAAAAAAAAAAAAAAAAAAAAAAAAAAAAAAAAAAAAAAAAA
>JANHMN010000016.1:16138982-16159577 GCA_030674055.1 Rhabdomys pumilio
AAAAAAAAAAAAAAAAAAAAAAAAAAAAAAAAAAAAAAAAAAAAAAACCTCCTCCAAGATAAAGAGGCAGAATTGCATTCATCGAGTTAGAAAGCAGAGGGACAGGGCATCTTTTATGTATTGGACAGGAAAGGGCCAGAAGCTATTCACTCAAAAGTATATAAAAGTACTGAGCAGAAGAACATTGCCGTAATGGAGGGAGCGTGTGTCCAGCATGGACTTTTCATAAATAAATGTGGATACCTGAATGGGAACATCATTATCAGCCCATCTTCAAGTACAGGGAGAGAAAGCTTTCAGAGTAGCTGGAAAACCACTCGGGTTAATGAAGAGAGCCTGCACTAAGTCATAGCTGTCTTTTTAAGTGCTCACGACAAAGATTATTTTTAACTGGCATTTAATTTTGTACAGAATTCAATTGATCAGACCTAGAGCCACAATTAATCAGTTGAATAAGGCTAGGCACAAATGGATTCTGATGGAAAGTAAGCAGATACCCAGGTCCCATTTTCACTGATGTCCTCCCAACGGGCACTCTCCTCTTCCTGCTTCCCATTGCCTTTAGAGGATGCTGGAAGCCACTATCTAGATTGGTTCAGTTTAGCCTTTTGTTACTCTGATTTCAGAGTTCTCTAATAATTTAAAAGAATCAGAGCTCTTAGCATTTCAACTTGTTACATAATCATAATTGTTTGTGTGCATGCAGGAGAGAGGGTTCACATGCGTTTGTGTGTGCTTCTGCATGTATGTGCATGTGAGTGTGGAGGCCAGAGGCCAGTCTCGGGTGTCATTCCTGTTTTTAGGTACTGTCCTCACATTTTTGGAGGCATGGTCTCTTACCTACCCAGAGCTTCCCAGTTGAGCCATGCAGCTTGCCAGTAAAGCCCAGAACCTGCTCATCTCTGCCTCCTCAGTGCTCCTCAATACAAGCGCTGCCAAACCACCAAGCCTAGCTTGGTCTTTTTCACCTAAGTTCTAGGATTGAAATCAAGTCCTTTCACTTGTGTGACAAGCACTTTGTTATCTCTCTAGCCTCTTATCATTTTTTTTTTATCATCACAGAAATTTGTTCACCTGTAGGATGATTGCTTACAGATCTTGGGGATGCTTGGGCCGCAGGAAGCAATACACCACACCTCCCCTCCCCTCCATCTCAGTTCCGTTGTCTGTCTCTTCACTTGTGAAATGGGAAAGCCATGTCTTCCAAACAATACCACTGGTACTCTTAAGTTAAATCTCCAGAGTGGTGTTGGGATCTTGCCAATACTAGAGTCATTTTCTTGAGCCAGCGTCAGAGTAGGCGTGACCAATGCATATACGCTTTTATCTTGTGACTTCTAGAAGGGTAAACGTTTTTGAGCTAGAAACATCCTCAGGAAAATGGAGGCTTGGAGGGGAAAGGGAATGGCCAATGTCTGTATCATTTCCTCATCCAGATGTCCATTCCTTGAATCGAACATTCATCATCACCGGAAACAGATTTTCTGTGTGCCAAGTATTGATCTATCCCTAGACACGTGGTCTGCGCTCTACATGCGACCACAGGAAACATTAAAAGCGAAGAGTAATGAGAAATTTTACATGAAAAATCTTCATCTGAAATAGAGTTTTCTGTTGGAAAATACGATTAAACTTTACTCTTGAATGCAGTAGGCATTTTGTTTCATTTCCTTTATTTGTTTGTTTGCTTTGAGGCACGGCCTCCTGTAGCCCAGAAAGGCCTCCAACCTTGAAGTTCTGGTCCTCCTGACTGAGGTTATTGTGCCTGGCTTATTAGCTTGCTTATTTAGTTAAAAAGTGACATTGCTTTATTATGCCAAACCAGTTGTTTACTTAGACGTTTCTGCTTTCTATATTTCCCTTACACATTAAAGAAAAGGATTTGGTTGCACATGGCTAATTATGAGAAATAGTAAGAGTTTCAGTCAGTTCATTGCTCATTCAACCTCCCACAATCCACAAAAATAAACTCACCAGTATGTAACATGGATCATTTGACACACTTCCGATGCTTAGAACCTAGTAAGTTTGACTTCCTGGTATGTCAGTCTTATCAGATTTATATATGAAAAAAAATACATAAATGGCAGATTTCCATATAAAAGGAGAGAGCATTATAATGTATGAATTTTAAAATAATGTTTTTTGAGAAATTGCACTGTGGTAGTCCTGCCTTCCTGGGGTTATTCAACAGCACTTGAGCTTATATAATTACCTCACATGCCTCCCGTACAGAGCCCACAAGGCTCCTTGGTTGGTTACCATGGCAACAGATTCTGAATGAAGTAGCCCATCCTGATACTCTGCATAGGGCTTTTTCCTGGAAAAAGTTTTATTTATTTATTTACTTTTTTAAAGTTTTAACACATTCTTCCAAATTATGGCTATACAACTTGTGACTTCTTGTTCTAGTTTTCTTGAATATATATATATATATATATATATTGAATATTTCTTGAATATACATATATATATATATGTTACATATATATATATGTAACATAACTACCAAATGCCTGGGCACACACAATTTCTTGACTAATAAAGGAAACACAGTATAAAAATTTAAATAGAGATTGCTTTTTCATCCCAGCACCATTTTGTAAAGAAGAGAATAATCTTTCAGAAAAGAAACACGTGACGACGGGATGGCCATTAGGGAAAATCAGCTCCTTCCATCTTCGTGTTGCTACGAGAGGCTTTATGCTTATTTTTAAGAGACTTATAAAATCCACAGATATAAGCAAAAAAAAAATTTGCAGGGTTGTGTGTGAGTGTGTGCTTTAAAAGAATGAACACACACTTGTTGCAAACCTTGCATTCATAAACACCCTGTAGTAATGCTTTCTTTCTTCAACCAATAAACAAGAGAGCTGCAGACCTGTGTGTCTTCTGACCAGGCTCATCCCTCCAGGAGGCC
Source organism: Rhabdomys pumilio (assembly GCA_030674055.1). Lineage (NCBI taxonomy): Eukaryota > Metazoa > Chordata > Mammalia > Rodentia > Muridae > Rhabdomys > Rhabdomys pumilio. The sequence goes on from JANHMN010000016.1 coordinate 16,141,903, forward strand.
CTTAGCTACTGGCTAAGTGTGACATGACGCTGCTGTGACAGCCGGTCCCGTTTGGACAAGCCTTGCAGTTGTGCAGCTGAATAGAAGAAGAAAGGCTAGCAACTCAGGTCCATCACCTAGGAAATAAGACTTTCAAGGCTCTGTTCCACCTAGTAATTTGCTTGAAACTCAAGGAAGCCTTTCTTTTTTCCCATATTAGAAAAGATAACTCGCATGTTTTATCAAAGAATCGTTTTTAAATTGCCAGGGTTGCAGCTTCTTTACAAAATAAGCTTAGCTCTTAGGGGGATTTATTTTTTGAGCCCTCAATTTAACTGATTTTATCCAGTATTTCCATTTTAGCATCCTTGGTTTGATTTTGATTAAGCCCTGGATCATACCTTAGAAGCCTTCCCATTTGGCTCATTTTCTAGTGTTTTCCATATACACATCCTTTGGACCTCTGGTAGCCTGTGACTGAAGAAGGATCTGTATTGTCCACTGAGTTCTATGGGGGCAAAAAAGGGCACATGGCCCCTCCAACTGTTCTGCTTGCTCCATAGAAGTCAGACATAGTATTGAGTGAGCTCTAACTTGCCAGAGTTCCAGGGCCAGAGTAATTGTGCCATGTTTTTAATACAGACTCTTCTTTGCAAAAACAATGTGGATTCCTGCTTGGTCTTCTAACTAATGGGAAACAGGGACAAGATGAGCAGGCCTTGTTCATGTGCCCAGTCTCCAAGTGTATTTAAAAATGAAATGCACAAAGTCACATTGTACTTAACATGGACTTAACATGGAGCAGTGACTTCTGGGAGGAATGTGGGTTTTTCTTCTGGCACATTGAATGTACCTACCTGATTCTGTATCTCTCTCTCTCTCTCTCTCTCTCTCTCTCTCTCTCTCTCTCTCTCTCTCTTCTTCCTCATCTTCCTCACTCTTCTTCTTCTTCTCCTTTTCCTTTCCTTTCCTCTCCTTCCTCCTTTTTTTTTTTAGACAGGGTCTCTCTAGTTTTCCTAGAATTTGCTATGTAGACTAGATTGGTCTGGAAGCTACAGAGATCCACCTACCTCTGTCTCCCAAGTGCTGGAATTACAGGTGTCCATTCCCATGACTAGCTTTTTTGTGAATAGAGGCTAATGTTCAAACGTTTGGCTCTTAACGTGTCTGAGATTCTGGTTCAACATCTTCTTGCTTCAGTAGAGAAATATCCTAACCAGGACTTTAAGGAGTTCAGGGGTTTAAAAAAAATTAGATTTGATTGCAGCAGAGGCATAGATGGCAGGTTAGTAACAGCTGCTGATTCAGGAGTAGTCATGTGTACTAGAGACAATTCCAGGTGTCTGAAGTATGCCAACATGGTCTGCTTTATGAGACTGTAGAAGAGAACCTGAAACCACAAAGGCTATACAGTATCCTTGCATCTGGGCTCCTGAATGCATTAACATTCTGCTTCTTATCCAGCACACAGCAGAAAGCATAAGGACTGGAGGATGGGTGTGAACTTCCCCAGAAGGCAGCTATGGTGAGGTCAGTTATAAATTAGGTGATGGTTAGCAATCTGTGGGTTGTCCCCAGGGCTGAGGGAATTAGGTACATGAGGTTTATATCTGTGCTCGTATTTTCTCCCCACAGAATGTGTCAAAGGCAAAATGGAAAGTATCACTGTTCGGTGACACATGGAGTCACCGAGCCCTGTGCTGAGAGCAACCCACCCCTTAGATTAATGATGTGCTGCTGCCATCTTGAAAGTCTTAATTTTTGGACCAGGGACACTCCATTTTCATTTTTTAGCATGTTCTTCCACAAAGATGCAGCCAGCACGGGGAAGGATGCTGGGCAACGCGCAAAGCCTCCAAGGGTAGCAAGGTTCCATTTCATAGTCCTTTGGAACTATAATGCTATGTGAGGCTGCAACTGACTATGAGCAGATTTGCATTCTGCTGCAATGTAATACTTTTCCTCACAGGAGAAAGCAGTCAGCTCTCACTAATAGGAGTTTTAATGATGCTCTGCCAGAGTCCATGTGCACAGCCTCGAGCCAAAAGGCTCAGAAAGAGCTTTGAATTCAACAGCAGTGTTAACCGCAGAGGGAGCCTTTTGCAGAATGATAAAACACAGTTAACCTCAGTTGGATTTACAGCTGGCCCCACGCAGCACTCGGCCGAATAACTCAGGTCTATGTACAAAACTTCAGTTTTGTCCTCCTGAAAGCTCGACCTTCTAATTCAGCGGTGTTTGCATAATTTAGGCAAATTTACTCAAACTTGTAGAGAAAACAAAACTGCCACAGTACAAGGAACCAAGCCGATAAGTGGTTGGTTTCCTCCAATGCTGCTTGAGAAAGTTGGCACCAGGACAAATAAAGGCTCACCGGTGGTGAGGGTCTAGGCAGCTACTTGCTGCCAGCAGCTCCGTGGCTTTCTCGGAAGTGAACTACTATAGTAAGCAGAATGTTCCCACCAGCACAGCAATGATACCAGTGAGCAGAAACTCCGTGGTGGGGAGGAGGTATATCGAGTTCTCAGGAGAAGAAAGGGAGTTTTGCACCTCTCACTATCAGTTAGGAGAGTCAGAGCCTTCATATTCAAAGCGAGCTGCCCGGCTACACTGAATTAATAATGATGGCTAACATCTTCCAGCATTTACTGTGCCCTAGACACTCTTGTAAAAGGGCTTTACACATGTCAACTTAGTTAATCCTCACAACAGCTCAATGAGGTACATATTATTATGATCTCCGTTTTAAAGGTGAAGGGTGGGAGGCACGGAGAGAGGGCAGGCGGTTAAGTCAGGAGAGCAGCTGCCTGGCTGCGGGAGCTACAGGTTTATCCGGGACAATAACAGGCGCTGATGAGTTCCTGGTGGGGCCTGGCTGGGTGTGCAGCTGCAGAGCCGGCTTCCCGTTTGTCCTCACAATAAGCTCCCATTAATGAGAGAAGCACGATTGGGTTTCCTTGCTCTGGCAACCTGAAAGAGCCTATAGAATACAGATGCTATTGTGAACGCCTTTGTAATCTGGAGCTTCCCCCCCTCCCCCTTTAAAAAAAATAAATAGAATAATCAACTTCTTAATGTATCCATAGGGAATTCAGGAAAGGGATGAAGAATCCGCTTCTGTTTTTGAGGCATTTGCAATCATTGTTGGCGAGACAGAGCCAACAGATGGGGAACAATGGGGAGAGACTCGAGGCCTGGTGTAAGCAAACAACCCTGCCGACTGCCTGTGAATGGTGTGGGAAAGAGAGGGAGGCCAGCACTTGATGCCTGGGAGGGGAATGCGAAGGAGAAAGTGAATGGTGTCGAATGCAGTTCTAATCTTCAGACTTCACTTTCCGGAGCTGAAAAGGAAGCTATAAACGATCTTCGAGACATTTCCCAGCTCTAGCATACCCTTTCATGCAAGGGAGATTTTTATGAGTGATATTTATTAAAAGTCAGACACACCCATAACTTGTATGCCCGGACTGCAACTCAGACTGATACAGTTTCTTGACCTCTATGAGCTCCCAAGTGCATTCAGATGCCAGCTTTCATCTCGACATGCCCTGGGTAATTAATCTAATAGTGACGCTAGCAACATTACCCCCTTATTAATATCTCTTAGTTATTTGTATTCTCATTTGTGTGTCTAAATATGAAATTATAGTATACAAGAGCAGATCTCAGTGACTCAACTGATTCGATTTTTCAAAGAAACAAATCTACCAAATAGGATAATCAGGTGTCTTGTTTGCTATAGCTTAATTTTTTTCTTGTTTTTGTCCTGGTATATGTTTTAAACTTTTTTATTTATTTGTTTATTTGTTTATTATGTGATTATCTAGTTTTTGAGGGAAGATCTCACTATGTAGCCCAGGCTTGTCTTGAACTATGTAGTCCAGACCAGCTTTGAACTCTATTGATGACTTTTCTGTCTGAGATTCCCCAGTGCTGGAGAATTCATACAGGACTATGCTATAACCCATGGTTATTTGTTTAAACACTTCAACTTATTCTAAACACCAATAACTGATTATGCTTGCTGAGCTGAGAGTACAGTTTAGAACTAATAAAGTCTGTAATGGGAATGAAACCGATTTTTAAAAGTTGACTTATGTGTCAACTTACTAAGCACACTATATTTTCAACAGTAAAATGGTTTTATGCCAGAGACATATGGCTAAGATAAAAAGAAAAACAAACAAACAAACAAACAAACAAACAGAAACTTGCTGAAATAAAGGAGGTGGGATTCAGAAGGCACTTCTGTGAGTGATTTAAGGGTTGGTTTTCTGCAACATGGACTCTCCCCCTGTATAGCTCTATAATATTATATGGAGCCTGTGAACATTAAGTGTGAGTTTCTGGACTAGCAGCATTGACACTTAACAAATTCTAGGTACCAGACTTTATCGAAGATGGCCCAGTAGGCTGCTATAACAGTACCTTCAGGTACTGATTCTGAGGCACATCAGCCTTTGAGAACTACTGTTGTAATGCAGGCTGTCAATAGCACAGTGAGTGGTCATACATCATTCCTTACACAGTCTCTCACTGTACCCACCTGATACAGCATTTACGCATAAAGCTACAAGACGGAATGTGTATGATACACAGTGACTCCCCGTGGCAGATTGTTTACAGTAAGAAATACTTCAGCTGCATGCAACTAGAGCATACATTCAACTTGTGTCTCCAGTGCTATCTCCCACTCCCCGTGTCGGTATTTATTTATTTATTTATTTATTGAAGGTGGATCACATGCTTACCCTTAGTCTTCTCTCCTTGTCTTGAACCACCATGGCATCTCTGTGAAGGCTAGAAAGAGTCTCAGAGAAGCTGCCCATCTCTAGAAACAAAGACATCCTTCCTTCAGCCTCTTGGACTTTATTTACCAAATCCCTGTCTCAAATACCATTTCTTCAGTAAGTGTTTCTTGAGCCCCCAAACTGGTTGCTAATCATTCTCCCTTTTATAATGTTACATTCCTCCAACTTTTGTGGCTTAGATTTCTATAGATCAGATTTGCATATTGTAAGGTAGTGGCTTTTTTCATTTACCTATAGGAGCTGAGACCTGGATTACAATTCACATCTTTTGGCTTCTGCCTGGTGAATTAAAGTAGCACACTGTAATAATTCAAGTCAGTAGCTGTTGGATCATTGTGTGTGGAGGAAGGGCTTCCAGCCAAGCCAGAAATGTATCAGATAGCTTTCAGCCAAGGCAATTTGCTGTAGCATGTACTTGGGGTTTGTTCCTAAGTATGCCTTTGCAGGTGACTGATGTGCCATCCTTCTAACATTTCTGGGAAACTCATAGTCATGTTTAAGAAAGAAATCACCCAGGAGAAATGCAAGAAGGATCAGGAGAACAAGCTCTCTGCTATTTTATACCCTGGAGCTATCAAGGGCCACCTATCAACATTAGACAGAGCCAGGGCAGGAAAAGGAGGGCAAATCTTTGATTTCTCAGTCTTGCCTGGGGCCTTAACTGACAGTAGCTGCAGTTTTAACCTCCATCTGTGTCTTCATGCCTTTTTAGGAGGGACTCAGGAAACCTCACTCTGGCATTATGGGGAATATTATCAACCTACGAGGAAAATTCCGAGCATGAGAAGCAAATGTGTCTTGTTTTCCCACATTGCAAACAGACTTATACGACAGTAAAGTCTTGGGAACAGACATATAGAAGAAAACACGGCTGGTTTGTTTACAGCACACTTCTTAATACCAGTGAAATAGGAGCGAAAGAGAGTGGCCGGGCAGCTGCTCCTCCCCCACGAGGCTTAATTACTTTTATTTATTAGACACACATCTTGAAATGATTCTATAGTAAACCTATGGTAAAATTTCGGCAGAGAAATTCATCCTCGAAGGAAAATCTGATCAGCAAAGATATAGTTTAAATGGATTAAAATACATTTCTTTAAATCTGCATTTGATTTCATCTAGACCTCGTTTTTATTTGCATTGGCTCATTTCTTCTATTTTTGAGAGATTTTTGCAGCTGGTCTTCCAGATTCATTTTTCAAGGAACACCGCCATCATGCGGCCTGGTCTGTCAAGACAGCTCTCTGTCTGATTCCCTCCAGAGAATTGTCTGTGGCTTTGAAAGGGCTTTTGCTGCTTGAGGCTGTATCTGTGGGTTCCTTTCGAAAACATGAATTCTTAAAGTACTTGTTAGGGGATGCATTCTGGCTCAGCTTTTGACTCAATTATCTGGTTACTGTATCAAAAGGAACACATGCAAAAATAATCGGTCCCTGATCACTTTACACACTTGAAAAGTCCTCCCAAATCTTACCACTTTAAAGTCAGTAGAAGGCATTTGCCCTGCTTACTCGGGGAGCTGCCTTCTTGTTACGATCCATGTAAATCAGCTGAGGCAGAGAGAACAAAACAAGAATCCTAAGGCGGGGTGTTGTGGTGCCAGAAACTTGTAAATGACTGAAATTGGACTCTCAGCAATTAACATGGTTGAACAAACAACCGAGGTGGGCTCTGTACTTTCTTAAAAAGACAGGGTTTGACAAGATACTTTTCTATAGCAAGTAAGTAGACAGAAAATATGCAACTCTTCTCTCCAGGCTTCCTCCCTTCCCCCCTCTCCCCCACCCCCCACCCCGTCCCTCAGATTCATTTGCATGACTCACTCAAAACAAATTCTTTGCAGGAATGTAGATTTTTTACATTCTACCCAGGGAAATGTGTAAAGTACTATTCTAAAACGGCAAGTCAAATCGATGGGTCTTTTGCAACTGGTAAACAGCTTCTTGGTTTCTGTGAACTCTGGGTGCTAAAGAGCATCCTGCGAGCTTAGAAAGCAAGGTTTAGAAGCCTGCCCGATTTCTTTTCCCACAGGAAAAGGAAGGGCCATTTTCTTCCCTAGCTATACTTTGGCTTCAAAAAAAATTGTCAAAAGTAAAGAGAGAATGCAAACGCTGCCTGGAGTACAATTGTGGGGTCAATGTTCTGATTGAGACAGAATTATGGCGAATTATTCCCATGAGTTGATTTTGTGAAGTGTGTGCTGGTCTGAGGGTGGAAATACAAGCCGGTGCTGGTGTTTAAACAAGGCGTCAAGGGCAGTTGCTAGGAGACCCCGCACACAGCTGATGCCCCCACTGCGGGCTCAGACATGCTTTGTCTGAAGAAGCCGGCCTTTCACAGTCAAAGATGACATTAGATGTATAGTCTGTCAAAATTTAGGTGGAGGAAAGATTCAGGTGGACCAGTGCTCGGTTATTGCTTGTGTCAATCTAGCTACTCTGACGTCCATCACCCATTAAAGATGGGCTTTGAAAGGGAAAACATAGCATTGTGCCAGGAACCAAGAGCCTCCGGAAATGCTCAAGGGAATTAGTTACAAATGCAGTTTGAATACCCTGATATGAAAGGCAGATGGTCTGGGTACCAGTTCCGGGAAGCAGGCGGCCTCAGCTAAGTGATCACTTCAATGTTCCCAACAGAGGACCTCGAGTCCACCAACAGAGACGTCTAAGAGGAAAGGCGCGAGCGTGGGACTTTAGATCTGCCGTTTACAAACAACCATTTCAGTCATTTGTGGGAACCGTTTAATAGACTTTTATGAGAAACACACAGGCTTCCAGTTTGTAATTTAGACCTTAGAGATGCGCCGAACTCGAGAGCTCCAAGTGGCTTAGAAGTTCTTCAAGCGCCCCCAACTGGTAGAAGAAGGAACTTGACCCGCTCTGTGGATAAGTGCAGTCTAAAAAACGTTGCTTCCTTGGGTTTCTGAAACTCAGGCAAGGCTACCTATCTCTGTAAAATAATATCACCGATACGATACCCGGTGAGGAGTAAAGTAGAGAAAAGAAGAAAAATTTGAATTTTGTGTTTTGAATATTTGAAGCACGGGAGCCAGGGCCACAATCTGGGGTCCCTACTCTCACCATCCTTGAAAGTAAGACTGCCTTTCTTCTTCAGGAGAGTCATGCTGTTCTGTGAGCATTGGGACCAGAACAATCCACAACGGTTTGTAGTTGTAGTGTCTTTCTGTGTACAAAGCACATTCTGTGTATTGAGTCATTTGTTTTATACGACTCTGGCAGTTGTTCTTAAGAGCTGATGGTGAAACTGATAGAGATTTGAGTTTAGTTGTAACTCCGCTACCCTACTTCTAAATCAAGGAATATCTTCGATGGCCAGTGATCTCCCAGAAGAGCTCATTGAAATCCTAAAGTGGTTTGAAACTTTAATTTTATTTTTTTTGTTTGTTTTTATACTTCAGATCCAGAAACAAACAAACAAACAAAACAAAAAGTAACTTCTGTACTTAAGTACTTTTCTATGAAAAAAGAAATCCCATCACTACCTCCCATATCGGAGAACTTAGTATGTACTAACCCTGGTACATAGTAACTTTCAGGATGCTGGTCCAGGCAGCCTTGAGAGAACTAAGCTTGTTGGGTTCAAGAAACAGAAAAAAGGAAATAAAAGCTACTCATCAGCCCCACTCTTAAACTTTAATGCAAAGAGATGTCTTTGGAGTGATGGAGTCCTGTGGCCGAGGATGGTTCTTTTGCATCCTCTTGTCCAGAGCTTAGGGGCCCAGAACCTGTTGTTTTAGCTCAGAAGAAAGCTCTGTCCTTAAAGAGAGACAACAACAAGTCCGATGTTCCCCTTCCCTTTCCCTTCAGTCTAGGAGAAGCCAACCATCATGCTGGGAGGATATTCAAACAGGCTCCTCTCTAGGAGAGGACAGAAACCAAGGCGGCAGCATCAACTTGCTAGTTAACTAATCAAGTCAGTTCAAAGGGGGATCAGCTCCCCGCTGGCCTTCAGGTCTTTCATCTGAGGTCTCTAGCATCAAAGAGTGAAGATAAGCCTCTCCATTGTGTTCTGATCTAGGGGAGGTTACCTGTGAAATGATTACAAGGTTACATTGTTGCTTCAAGTTAACACATTTGGGGACTATTTGTAAGGCAGGAAAAAAGAAAAGAAGAGAAAAACCACAAATACAAAAACAAACCAAAGTAAGCAAACAAACAAACAACTCAAAATTTATTTGCTATTTGTTGTTGCAGAGGTCCATACAACCTTTAGTTCTTAGTTTTCCTGGTTTCTGCATTATAAATAATGATGATAATTTCAATTACAGTACTAACCCACTTGCCCGTTGATATAGAAAACATGGATCAGAAAGATCTCCCATACAACCAGAATTTCCCATGGCGTTTGTCGGTGTTGCTTATTAACTCAAGTAAATCTACAGCTAAAGCAATCTCTGTACAAAGCTTTGACAGGCAAACATGTGAAACTACAACAGCAAAGACCGACAGAGGAGAAAAAAAGGTTTTTTTTTTTACTCTATCAGGCAATCTCATAATGCATGGCTGTGAGCCCATAGCAAAGAGACCCCAACTCATCTGCCGGAAAGTCAGAGAGGCCCAAGGGACTCTGCTCCCACAAAAGTTCTAATTTCTGAAGATAAGTTTCAGGAGTCTGCTTCTCATTTCTTCCCTGTGTTTGCATTTAAAAACTGTAGCCCAGTAGTGTTAAATCCATGTTAAATGCTATAATAAACCAAGGAACCATTTGTGTTCCGAAGATAACACATAGTGGGTAGCTTGTGTGGTATACAAAGAGATAACACACAGTGGGTAGCTTGTGTGGCATACAGCCATTGAGATAGCAAGCACCTGGGTCTTTGTGTCTGCTGCCTCAGGTCCCCAGGGAGTACAAGAGAGTCTTGGGGCCACTTGCCTCAACATCATTGTCCTGTCAGGAAGGTCTTCATACCATCCAGATCAGAGGACATGTCCGAGACATGTTGTTAAACACTAATGAAAAACACATTGTCCAGGATGAAGTTTTCATTTTAAGAGACAAAGTGGGGGAGGGTTCCTGACAGGCCAGACTAGATGGTGTAAAACATGGCCACTTCACATTGTGGTCTCCTGCGGCCTAAGGGATGGATGGCTATTTGAAGTGAAGATTGGGTAATGACATCAGGTCTTACTCAGATTGGTTTTTCTTTTTTCGTTAGTCACAATATTCCAGATATGTTGATGAGTAATTTAATTAAACTTCTATTTTTTTTTAAATTCAAATAATCTCTGAATTTTCTTCTTTGAATCTTTGCTTCTAGCAGAATGGTAGGAATAATGTTCTTCACATTGCAGATTTCTTCACAGAAACTTTGCTCTCTCAAAATACTTGACAAGGATACATTTTATTTATTTATTTTTTTAGAGCTATGAACCTGGGCCTTTAGAAAGACAGAAGTTGTACAAATTAGGTATTAATAAAACGAGCTTTTGGAGGGCAGGGCAGTAATTGAGGAGAGCACACTGGCTTAGCATCCATGAGGCTGTGCATTCAGCCTCAGCATCCAACCCAAACTGATCCAAAAGAACAGCAGCCGCCACCAACACATCTGAAGCAAGAATAAAACAGCAAAACCAAGGACTCGCCGGCTTAAATGATAGCATTTCTTCCACAATGCAATGATAAGCCCTTTATCTTGGGAGGGAGATCAATGGGCTAGTTAACCCAGGCAGAAAAAAGTAAAAGTTAAAGAAGAATTAACATTTCCCAGATTAGGCTTTTTCTAGCCAGGTTGGAGTCTTCCTGGATTAGGAACAGAGATACAAGTTGATCCCGGGGTTTACGATACAGTTCTCACCCCTGTTCATGTTCTTTCAATGTGATAGCCTTGTTCTTTATGGTCCCTGCATATGGGGTGGGGGTGGGGGTGGAGGGTAGGTGGGGGTGGAGGGTAGGGTGGGGTGGACAAAAGTGATGGTGTCTCTGGCGAGAAGTCACACAATTTCTGAAATGGCCAGTAGTTGACTGAGCTAAAATGTCCATGTGGCTGCAACAGATGAGGAACTCATAACTAGTGGCAAATGACTAGAGCCACATACCATGTGACCAGCAGAAGCTAGAAGGTGAACAAAGCTAAATAAGACCCAGTAAGTGGGAGACACTCTGCCACCCTGAACAGACTTCAGGGATGGGGGTCCAGAGGACAGTGAGCCCACTCAGGCCTTCTTTGTTCTCCAGATTCACATGGGTCTGACCATAACTTTATGGCATAGGGTTTTCCTATGCTGGTTGTTAAATTATCAGTGTTTCAAATATTGTTTGTGTGATGATCACATCTTCCTGAATGTCCTTTTACAGGGACCGTCAGAACTCTCAAGGACACATGGAACTTCTAGAATCATGACTACTTACACAAAGAGACTGCTATGTATTTGGAGTCATATTAAACATACCTGTTTGGAACAAATTTAAATTGCCCTTTTTATTTCCAAGCAAAGTGGGGGGTGGGGGTATCTGTGAAAGGGGATCAGATCAATTTAATTGTCACAAAAGACATTCTGTGTGAAAATCAAAAAAAGTTTGCAACTTTGTGAACGAAATCCATTTGGACAGATGATGGAGAAGATCTTAAGCCATTAAGACACAAAAGTCTACTTCAGTGGGGATCTGAGTGTGTTTTTCTCATTGCTACACTTCCAGTGCTCTGGATAAGTGACAGTCATACACTAAGTACTCAGAAACTATTGGCCAAAGAAGGTATTTGCTGCTAAGTTCAGGCAAGCCTCTCAGAAGAGTCTCTGATATAAGTTCAACAAAAGCAAAAGGTCTTGTAACAATGTCCTGGGTTCTAGACCCAGGGCTGAACAGACAGGTCACTGTCTCTTTGTTTCTGTGTCTCTTGCTCTGGATCTCATCCTTGCTGAAGCTGTCACTGTAAAATATGTAAAGGAATTTTAAATTACTAAACTTTGAAAAATTCAGATAAAAGTTTTTAAAAAGTATTTAGAACTGATTCCCAGCGTTAGAAGTCGTGGCAGTGGGGTGTCGGTGGAGTGACTCTTCCGACTGAGAGGGTGTGAGGGGTTTCTGGTGGGTTTAGCCTGCTCTGATGAGTCTGGGTGTTAAATATGCAAATTGTTATGATTTGATAAGTTATGTGCTCAGGACTCGTCAGTTTTATATATTTCTGTTCCACATCTGTGTATCAAGTAAAAGGGTATGCTGATTTGTAATCATGTTTATAGACTTATGTATTATTGAAAAATTTTAAAAAATCACATTGCAAATACTGCAGGGATTTTATATTGTTTTTTTTTTAACCTATCCATAATACATAACTTGTGGCTAATTTGTATCATAGATAGCACTTGTTATTAGTTTTCTAACATTAATGACGCTAATAAGTAAAATTAAGTCTTTATTTTTGTCTCTAACTTTTTCTGTTAAAAACTAACACAGAGAAATTGTGATAATAAAAACTAGTAGGTAACTGTGTATTTTCCATTCCACTTCCCAGCTGCTCAACATTGGGTCACATTTGCTTTCCTGTGTTCTCTCTGTCTCTGTGCCTCTTGTCCCTTGCTCTCTGTCCTATTTGCATGTCTGAACTATTTTAAAACAAAAGTTTTAGAGACCTTGGATGGAGTGATCTCAGTAGTAAAACACAAGCTGTGTGAGAGTCCCTGGGTTTGATTCCCAGCAAAACACACACACACACACACACACACACACACACACACACACACACACTATGTAAATAGAGGATGTGTGAGACAGTGTGCTAATTGATTAGGCATTGCTGTAAATGAGGACAGACAGGATTTTTTTACACAACCCAAATACCTAACTCACACATTTTTAAATCAATAATCTGGTATTAGAAAGTAATAGCAAGCCTGTATTTGTTTTTGTAATTGTTCAAACATGGCTTTTTTTTTTTTTAATTGACATGAGAAATAAAATACAGGATTCAATAAAGTTCATTCACTTGTTGCATTGGTTTTCTTGTTTCTTCAGGTTCTTTTTTTTCCCCTAAAATGTTGCCCCCCCCTCACTACCCCGCCCTGCATTTTTCATAATATTGAAAAAATTTTCAAGTCTAGGTTACTGGCAAACCTTCTGTTTGTTTTCAGATGTGCATAATTAGGCTCGATTTTATAGGCTCATTTCACAAAATCATTAAAGGTTTTCAGTAGCACGTGTATCAACAACTGAAACAAATTCTCATTTGGGGCTATTAGTTAGTTAGACTAAGATACTGGAGCTCCAGCCAGGCGCCAGATGTTTTTGTTGAGGAGAAAACATAAAGAGAATTAAGAGCTTTTTAAATCTTACACTTTCACTTTGGTCTTGTAAGAAATAATTGTGACATTTCATGCTCGGAAATGTGTCACAGGAGCCTTCCTTCTTATCGACACCACGCACAGCGGAAGGGACCTGCTTACGTATCTCCAGTTTAAAGGACCTGGGAACTCAGGGAGAGCCTGGGAGGATATTTTGAAGTTTGAAATGATCCCTATATAAATAGAACGGGTCAGCATAACTTTGGGATAAAATTAGCCGGCAGTTTGTGGACTCTCCAGCCTTGCCTGTGTGCTGGGTGCTGCTCTCCTGATAAATCATTGCTCCGCTTCCACAGGGCTCCGAGGATGGACGGCATCACTGCCCCTATCAGCAAAGCTGGAGCTGCCAAGTTAGTTAAGAAAGATTTCCTGGAGGCTCTAAAAACAAATGACTTCGGAAAACTGAAGGCTATTTTAGTCGAGAGGCAAATAGATGTGGACACAGTGTTTGAAGTCGAAGATGAAAACATGATTTTGGCATCTTACAAACAAGGTAAAAGAATTGTGGAGGTGTAATTGTGAAATTGATATCAAATGGATTTTTTAGGTCAGTAGGTCAGCTTTTGTCTTGAAAGCAGTCGTTCTTTATTGTTTAAGTGTTTGTTTAGACATTATTTCTTATTTTTTTTTTAAATCTTCCCTTCCTTTTAAAATCAGAGTGCATTTGGGCTGGTTTTCATACCTACATGCAGATTTATGTCTGTGCATTTTTATTTATTGCTCTTTTCCATTCTTGTGCTTGGAATTTGGGGTCCTGGGTAGTTGTATTTGTCATGCACGGTGTGTGTGGGACTTCCCTTGTGACTGTGGTGGTATAGAATAAAGAAAGCCTCCCTCGGCTCTGCTTAAAGACTGCTGCGATCTACGTGTGACAGTGTGGCTGTCGGGGTCAGGCTGCTGGTTCTTTCCTTAACAGCCACTTACAGATACATCATCTCTATGTCCGTGTAGATGAAAAAGGGGACTTTCCTCCATTTAGAGAGCTAATGAATGGAGAAAGATGTGCCATAGGCACTTTCAGGGTCTGCGTCAGTTTAATGGGTTTCAGTGCAGGGACAAAAACTGAACTCTAAATACCACAAAGTTAACTTTTATTTTCCTTTTCTGTTCAGCTACAGTAATGGAGCAAATTAAAAAATTTAAAAAATGAAAATTTAGAATCTCTGCTTTGTCCAAAAAAAAATATGTATATAGGAAAACAAAAATTACAACAAAATTCTTTAAATCCCCCTCCAAGCCCCTATTGAATAAATCAGAACTAGATTAACACGCTCATTCTGATTTCTCAAATCAACTAGTTAATGGGAAAACTTAAATAGTCAGACCTTTGGGCGAGCATACTGCAAAGAAAGACTCTGTTTGCCTTCACTACTGCCTGGATAAAGTATGTGGGAAAGTCTTGGGAATTGAGTGGAGGGAGAGCTCTTTATGTTCAAATATAAATCTGTTTTCTATTCATACAAAATCATCAGCGTCGCCAATTTCCAGATACAAATGCTGACAGGATTTATCTCTACCTAGTTCTCTGTCATTTCTGAAATAAGTATAGATTAGTTGAGGCCAGTTGCTGCGCTTTTTGATTTGTGTTTTATGATAAACTGTCATTTCTGTTTTGTCTGAAAAAATGAAGAGGTTTTTTTTTTTTTTCAAAGTTGAAGTGATTCTGTTGAATGACAAATTGCATGCTATATAATTAGATGGCTTGCACCTTATAACTTGATTTCGTGGTTTGATCTGGATGCTAAATATGTTTTAAGGAAACTTCTGTGTGTGCGTCGTATCCTCAGATTCAAGCCAGTAGCTAATCTATTTTATACTGTGTAGAAAATACCACCTTTTCTTAACCCCCCAGGCAGGTAAAACCTGCAGACAGACACAAAGGCTCAGAAGTTCTGAGCCAGGGAACTTGGAGGTGTGAGCTCCTGGTGAGCGGGCACTGTTTTCTGTTATCTCTTGGGTATCATAATTCCCAAATGTGAAGAAACTGTGTTTTAAATTCTTCTTGTCAAAATAAGCTAATTTCTATGGTCCCTGTGGAACTAACTTTTTTCTTTTATGCTGCTGATTGTTTTACTAGCATTCAGACTATGAGATGTGGCTTTCAATTAGGGGCAGAAATTTATACTGTCTCCAAAAGAAAGAAAAGAGCCCTAGACTTATGTAGGTGTTCATTTGGAAATAACAGGACTTTGGTTTGTATCTTCAGGGCTGTCCAGTAAATCAGTGTGCACGTGTGTACACCGTGTGTATGGAAATAACTTTTCTCCCCACTTACCATGAATATGTAGTTTGAGCCTGGGGGAAAAAAAATCCTACTTTTTCAAAAGTTACTTGAAACTTTTTTCCTAGGTGCCTCCAGGTTTAATACCAGCTCTTTCACTGCTAAGGGGGGAAGGACGCCCTGAATAGAACCCTCGCCTCTGGCCCAGTAAAGTAGATCTAAGTGGTGATATCAGTGACTTACCCCACAAAGAAATTCTCAGAACAGTGTGGGACTGAGCGCTCTACAACTGGGTATCTAATTAGTCAGTCAGCCCCTTCTGGAGTTTGTCTAAGGGACAGAGCAGCCCCTGTGTGGCCTTGAAGGACATGTGGCTGGATTACTGTTTCTGAGACATTATTATTATTATTATTATTATTATTATTATTATTATTATTATTGTTTATTATTTAAAAGCAGACTTTTGGGATTGTTAAAAGGCTACATGTTACCCTCTGATTTTTTTTTAAAGTACACAGAAAGGCTGTACTCCTAAAACTGAACAAGGAAAGTTCCCAAAACACTCCTGAGCAGTTTGATTCATTTTTATAAAAGCGAAGCAGCTTCGTCATTCACGTCCACTCTCAGCAAGGGGACATAGCGGTCTAATCTCAAAGGGTGGGTGTCTTCTGCACAGGCTGCACTGATAAATAAAGCAAAGTACAATGTTGGTAACAGGGTAATGGTCACCTTGAAACTTCCTCGCGTAACTGATAATATGAGTCTCTATTCAACAGTTGATTGTCCTCAGAGGGCTAGCTGGCCTGAGATCCACCCTTACCCAATCTTAGTTTCCTTTAAAACACCCTACCTCCTTTTCCACAGGATTTCAAAAAGTAGTTGAATTTGTGACTAAATCCACCCTGTTCCAGCTAGTGTCAAGATCCATCTGGGAGTATTGGAAAGGTAACGCAGAACTCCACTGGCAAAGAAATCAACTTAGAAAATAAATATCCGGGGACTCTAATCTAAAAATGCATCAAGTACACTAGTGATTAAAAAATGACACCTCCTGTCCCCCCACTAAGCTAGTGTGCATTTTGTAAAGATTATAGAACAGAGATACTGGGTTAGACGGCTCTTTCCTCCTTCTTGTTCTGGATCCTTCTCCTTAAGAAACTTCCACCAGTGAGGGCAACTGGTTAAAGCAGGCTCTACAGTAGTTCTCAGTATAACCAGGGGTTTACCAGCACTTAACATTAATTCTTAAAGTGAGCGCTCACTCTCTCCTCGAACCCCGTTATTTGTAGCTTTATTATGAAATCTTCAGATAAAATACCAGTTTGTTAATTTTAAAAGTCCACTATTCTCACTTTGTAAAGCTAACAATCACAGCATGCTGGTCTGTATTTTCGATAACTCTCAGGAAATGACAGTCAGAGACAGGGGATTTGAAAAACATAGAAATACAAGCAAAATACCATCTCCTGGACAATCACCTTATTTTTATTTTAAGCTAGTGAGCCACAACATGTTAGTGAGCTCAGAAGACAACTTGTCTGAGCTGCCTCTTTTCTTTTCCCGTGTGTCACGGGGCTCAAACTCAGGTACCCAAGCTTGGCAGCAAGCACCAACTCAGCCATCTCGACAGCCCAGACAACTGCTTAAAAAATATCACAGTGACACAGAGAAATCATGAATACCCAAGTGAATTTTTAACTACCGGAAGCAACTAATAACTGAGTGGTTAAAGGGGAGTTGTGACACAGTTTATTCGGAGACAAGTAGAAAATATTTAGGGTAAAGTCAAAGGCAGGAGAAATCGCCAAGGCTCTCTCTCATGTTGGTTCTCACTGGTAGCCCGTGGACTGACACCGTGGGTGGATGTCTGCAAGGCTGTCTTTTGATACTTTCCCCAGCTATTCGGTTCTTCCGCAGATGTATGAGCTTCGGCTCCCTAATGAGACAAGCGGAATATCAGATCTATCTCTGATATGAAACTCCCTAGTCAGCAAGGTTAATGAACACCCTTGATTAATCAATGTAATGCGCTTTAAGTATTTCATTTAGGGCCCACAGTCTCTTCTGGTGCCTTCCATGGCAGTCATATTTTTAATTAAAATAATCAATGAAAGATTTCACTTGAAGACCTTCTGGCAGATACTCCATCTACCTTTCTCTAAGGAGCAGCTGATGCCCAAACATCATGAACGCTTTTTATTCCTAACAAATGATTTCTTTCTCATTTATTTTTCTTCTTTAAAACAAAACAAAACAAAACAAAAACCAACCAAACAAACAAAAAACTCCTTTCTTCTTCTTCTTCTTCTTCTTCTTCTTCTTCTTCTTCTTCTTCTTCTTCTTCTTCTTCTTCTTCTTCTT
>JANHMN010000016.1:16161286-16173750 GCA_030674055.1 Rhabdomys pumilio
GAGAGAGAGAGAGAGAGAGAGAGAGAGAGAGAGAGAGAGAGAGAGAGCGCATGAGTAGCTTTCCCCAGAAGGAGGCACCCTCTACCCTCGAGGGTTTCCGTCCTTCTCTTTTTTTCCAGCCTGTGTGGAAGTGAGTACCTTCCAAAGGTAAATATTAAGAGTAAGTCACATGCTCCTGGCATGCTGTAGCTGTTGGTGGTTACACTATGTATGTGTGTAGGCACATGTGCATGAGAAAATTCTGATCTTTTGATATATTGTCATTAGCGATAACACACGAATTGGCACACCTCATTCTTGGTTTCAGAAGCTTACATGACCTCGGATCTTGTGCTCTGTGAGGCCCAGTGTACTTATTTCCATATTAACGAGAGAACTTGTGCTCCAGCTCTGTTTTCAAGATGGTCTCTTTGCTGAGGAGTGCTTTTTTTCCTGGTCAGTGCAGTTAGCATTCCTGTTTTGCTGCAGGCTGAGTTAAGCAGACTCTTCCAATCCTACCTTCTACTTTACCACCAAAGTTCTGAAGTGCAGATTAAAAGCAGACATAAGCATATTGGGAGTCTGCAGTCCGCCCTCTGGGGCAGCAGCTAAGGTGTGCTCCTCCCTCCCAAATACACAGATACTATGGACAAGAGGGGGGCTTTAGAAAGAGTTTCATTTTAGGCTTGGTGACATTCTTAGATTATGTGGTCTGTGAACCTGGTTCCCCAGTTACCAGCTATGATTATAGGGAACAGATGAAACTGAGTTTTGAAAGCCAAGGGTGACAGGCTGGACCATGTAGAAAATGTTAAAGGAAAACTCTTTTGGTGCTGCTGGGAAGTTAGGAGGGGGAAACACCGTAAACAAACCCATTTCCGTGCCAGCAGCATGGCACATTACAGATGCACCCAGGCGTATCTTCCCTTCTTGATAATCTGTACCATGGTCTTGAAACTAAACCTTTGCCATCACCATAAAGACGAACACAGATGGAGACCCTGCGTGACAGTAGTCCAGGACATGGGACTGAAGCAGGATATTTGTGGCTCTAGGAGGCTGAGAAAGCGTCAGTCCTCTCATCTAGAAAACTCAGACGCTTGAGCAGGGTGATCTGCCCTCCAGAGCCAGCATCCTGGGGTTCTTTGATTTTTATATCAAAACGGAGTTTTCTTAATCAGTTCTCTGCTTTTTTTCTCCCAGGGTCTCTTTTTGTTCCCTATGCAGTTGCAGGCACAAGTTTTCAATAAGTTGCAACATGACAGTGTTACAGAAGTGAGCATGACAAAGACCATGAAGCATCTTTGCCACTGATAAGCAGGCAAAGTACGGTTTGGTTTTTAGCTTCAGAACCAGCTCCATTCTGTGCAGATAGGGAAAGTGTCATTGCAAGTTGCTTGCTGAGGAGCGCTGAGTACAGAAAGCTGGGATGATCTGGGTGCAGTGGAGCATGACTGAAGTCCCACTGCCAGAGAAACTGAGGGGGAGATGATTGTTGCGAGTTTCAGGCCCATCTGGGCTACACAGAGAGACTCTGTTTCGAAGAGGTGGATTAGAAGAAGGAAGCAGAACATTGCAAGTTGTGAGAATGATTCGTTGAAGATCTTAATTCTGCAAATCATTCTCTTTATTAATCTGTGCCTAGTCAGTGGGCAAAATTGTAAAGGAACAGGAATCTAGGAGCAGTAGAGACTGTAAGAGTTGCAAAAAGGCTGATGCATGTCAGTTCTCAGAAAAAGGCTCTGGGAGACTCATCGGCTGCCAGTGACAGACTCCGGATCCATTTTTAATTCAAATCTTGTAATTGTGACCAAAGTAAAACACCTTGTCAAAATCCTCACAGAACAGGGAGGAGCACTGGGCAATATTAAACTCCTCTTTCTTTCCTTTTTCAGGCTATTGGTTGCCCAGTTATAAGTTGAAGTCTTCCTGGGCAACAGGCCTGCACCTCTCAGTTTTGCTTGGTCATGTGGAGTGCCTGATGGTACTGCTGGACCATAACGCTACCATCAACTGTCGGCCCAACGGGAAGACTCCCCTGCACGTGGCTTGTGAAATAGCCAACCTGGAATGCGTGAAGATTCTCTGTGACCGCGGTGCAAAGCTCAACTGCTACTCCCTGAGCGGGCACACTGCTTTGCACTTCTGCACCACACCGAGCTCCATCCTCTGTGCCAAGCAGTTGGTGTCGAGAGGTAAGACTTGCTGGGTGCCTGATGCTGGGTTTATACACACATGGTTGGTTGTGTGTGTTCATACACATATGATCTGAGGACTTCGTCATCCCACCTTGCTTCAGGTGATATGACAGCTGGTCCAGCACCTTTAATCTGATTCATGATGAAAATCAACATATACATGAGTATTTATAATTTTTTGTTGGTTTTCCTACTGATATTTAAGTATAAGAAATGTATTAATTTTCACAGTTACCTAACATGTTTAATTAACCTTTATTATGCATCAGGTAATGTAGTAACAAGGAAAAACCAGTTCCCATTCTCAACTTATATGTATTTATAGATGTACACGTGATGAATATATGTATAGGTGTACATATTTCAGTGGAGAAGGAGATTAATGAAATAGTAACAAAATAAATTTTAATTATATAAGTAGGGAAGTGTTATCAAGGAGAAAATATCCTCTATGTCAAGAGTGAACCATTACAAAGTGTTAAAATCTTTTCCTGGTTAATTAGTTGTTGTTTTAGTTGCCAAATAATATTCCATGTAGATGTGCCATGCAATTTACACAGATCTCAGTCACGAACTTAGCAACTTTGGAGAACTGTGAATATTAGTACTTGTGTGCAGATTCCTGTAACTGGATACATTTTTAGTTCCTTGTAATAAACATCTAGAGGTGAGAAGGTAAAATGGATGGTACATTTATAAGAGACTGACATGCCGCTTCCCAAAGTGGCCGGACCACTTCTTAAGTTCCACCAGCAACGTGTGAAAATTCTAGTTGCTTGCTTATTCTTGCCAAAATTGATGAAGTTAAGTATTTTACTTTATCTTCAAGTACAGGTATTTTACTTCAAGGGCAAAATGTTGATCTCTCTCCTAAGTGTGTAGTAGTGTCTCACTGCGGCTTTGGGATGGTTCCTTCTGGGTGCTGTGAATGTCATCATATGATATTTGACAGATGAATTTTCACTTGGAGAAATATCTGTGTATGTTTTTTGCTCCTTCTTTATGAATGAGATGCTGGCTGCTTGGTTGTTCCGGATACAAGATGAGTAGTTTGCCTTGTAATCATGTTCTCTCTCTCTCTCTCTCTCTCTCTCTCTCTCTCTCTCTCTCTCTCTCCCTCTCTCTCTCTCTGTCTCTCTCTCTTTTTCTCTCTCTCTCTTCATGGCAAAGTCTACTATCTAGCCCATGCAGTCCTGGAATTTAAGAGTTCTAGCACTTGATCGACTGAGACAGGAGGATGACAGGTTTCAGACCTGTTCAGGTTATAAAATCGATGAGAAATTATCTGTAAAACAAAAGAAGTAATAACAAGTAAAAGAAGAATGAATCTAGACAAAGTCACGGTAAATGCTAACACTTAAGTGATCAAAGTGTAAAGGGAATGGGAGGCATGGATGGAGACGCTGGGTCCTGAGCTTGCTTTGGTAACTCAGGGCTAAGAAAGAGGTGTGTTGAAGGAGCAGGGACCAGCCAGCTACAGGGAAAACTATCAAGATTAAATGAGATATTCCTTAAATCCAGCGAAAGGTTAATACCTACGAAACAAAACAACAAAACCAAACCAAATAAAATCCGGTTTGATGATATGATGTGGGAGACAGATTAGTCTGGGGACGGTGTAAATGGATGTTTTGAAGACAGTGTGCTAAGAATTGTTGAAAGATGTTTGCCTGGAGAGATGGTGCAAGAACAATCTCATTGTGATGGCTGGAGGAGGCTGCAGGGCTAATGGTGACTGCAGGGAGGCCAAGGGGAAGCTGCAGACAATGGGCTCAACAGAGTTTCTTTAGTAATCTTTTAAGGATCCAGGTTTCCAAAGTTGAGATGGGATGAAATCTGTAGATGACAAGACACTATCTCCATTTTCACTAAGTGTGCCCTATAATATGATTTCCAACACCAGAGTAGATTTGGTGATGATAAGGTGAAATCTGATGAATTCCCCCTCAACCATGTAGAGGCAAAGTCATTGGCTAAAAATGAGAGAGAGCAGGAAAGGTAGACATTTCTACCAGGGTAGGGAAGAGTGTAAAAATAATTTACTCAAGAAGTGTAGTAGGAGTACTGAGTTCTAAAAGATGCCCCCTGAAGCTGTGGGAATGAAGGCGGCCCATGAGTGTGGCTGATTCCTGAGGAGGGAGGGAGAGGAAAGGGGAGAAAAGAAAGAGACAGTGAGGAGCAGTGAGGGTTAAACTGAGAGTGAGAGACAGAGAGCGCAGGAGAGACAGAGATAGATACAGGGAGACATATGTATATAGAGAGACAGAGACAGAAAGAAACAGAGAGACAGAAACAGACAGAGAAACATGTAGAGAGACAGAGAAAGATAGAGAGACAGAGAGAGACAAAGGGAAAGATAGAGAGAGACATATGTAAAGAAACAGAGACAGAGAGACAGAAACAGAGACAGAGACAGAGACAGAGAGAGACAAAGAGAGGCAGAAAGACAAGAGGGAAAAAGAGAGAGAGGCAGAAAGACAGAGGGATAAAGAGAGACAGAGAGGCAGAGAGACAGAGGGAAAGACAGAGACAGAGACATAGTTATAGAGAGACAGAGAGACAGACAGAGAGACAGAGAGAGACAGAGAAGGGGGTGAATGGATCAATGTTACCAACTTGCTCAGCTCTGTCCTCACACACTTTTCTAGTTTTAAACCTTTAGAATTTCATACATGTATACAATAAAATATGATGATTCGACCATCATATTTTCTTCTTCTTCCCAGCCTCCAATTATGCCTGATATATCCCTGCCTTTACGTCCTCCCTCTTCCCCTTCTTTTTAAAATAATTCACTAAGTTCTTAGTGCTTCCCATATAAGTGTGGGTGTGGAGCCATCTACTGGAGGATGGGCGGCCTCGCAGTGGCTGCATTGCCAAGAAGAATGAGTCTTTCTTCAACTGCAGATGGCTGGCTCTCAGCAGCGGCTTTCTCTCACACACTCTTAAGGCTGTACACGCTGGAGGAAATCTTGACCACACACACCAACTTTAACTCAGAAATCCGATTTCTGGGATTCATTTTGGACAAGAAGATGTTTGATCTAGAGCTCTAATTTATTCCCAGTCTCAAATTCAAGCTGTAGCTGTCCCCTCCAAACAAGGCTATGTTATTCAGAGAGTTGGAGACAACAGAGGAGGCAAGCTGGACACATCTAACATGAGTTTAAGACTGAGCTTGGTAGCTTGCTGTGGGTCTTCAGAACAATGTGGTAATCACACAGTGTGTGAACTGTATGCCTGAACTTCCAAACTTTACATATTATATATACATACCCATATATATCTATAGATACGAATATATGTACACACACACACACACACACACACACACACACACACACCCCATATGGTTAATGTGTGAAGTTCAGAGGCCTCAGTTGTCTCCTTCCATCATGTGGGTTTATCATATACCCGTTCAACCATCTCTTTGGCTCATAAGTAATTTATTTTTAAAGGCACATCATCTATAAGTTAAGACCCTATAAGACCATCTATAAGTTAGTTTTAGGATTTTTTTTTTTTAGATCAGGTCTCATGTAACCCAGGCTATCCTTTGACTTGGTAGGAATCCAGGATGGCCTTGAACTTCTGTTTCCACTGCCTCTACAAGCGAAGTTCTAAAATAACAGGTGTGTGAGCTTAGGCAGTGCCGAGAGACTCATGCATGCTGGGCAAGCATTCTACCAACTGAGCCACAGACCTAGCTCCCTCTACCTATTTGGAAGTAGGACATCTGCCAAGCAGGAATCAATACAAAAACAAAATTGCAAATGAAATAATTGTGAAGTTTTTTTTTTCTTTGCTGTCATTTCTTCAAAGGAAGGAAAAGCAGGTATGTGCTTGTGGGCTAGTCTTCCAGTCTGGAGATTCTAGAAAAGTCTAAGGTGAATTTTCATGCTTTTCTGAGCATCTTTGCATCCTCACCTCAGGGGGCAGCACTTGCTAAACAGTCCTTGGTCAGAGGACCTCTCCAGGAGCCCTGAGTACATGGCTGCACCATCAACCATCTAATTAGTGCAAACTGTCATGGTCACAGCTAATAATGGGGAGATTCTGGTTGGTTTCACACCCCATCTCTAGGAAATTCAGTTAAAGGCTGAATTCTGTCTCTCAGGGATGATGCTGAAGGTAGGCACTTTGGGGAAGAAGTCACATGCATGTTTTCCTGACAGGGGAACGGAGGCAGCACACAGGCAAGGAAAATAAGCCAGTCAAACGTGAACCTCGGGACCAGAGAAGTCCATTAGAGAAGAGCCAGTGCCATGGCAACTGAAAACCGATGTAATTTCATTTGCTATTTAATGGGCTCTTTGTGGGAAAGTGTTCTTTGTGGAAAAGGCTAATTGAGTCCAAAAAATTGCATGCAATTTTCTCTTAAAGGATTTGTCCTGTTTCCACTGTTACAGAGCTGGCTGTGTCCCACGCTGGATTTTGCCTGCTATTTTCTGTTTGCCTTTCTACTTAATGCCGCCATCTTCTGGCCTTTGTTTCCTTTGGTATTAGTATAATGGTGTTCCTCAGTCGAGAGGGCTTATTTACCTCAGCGAAAATGTTCATTCTTTGCTTTCTGCATTTCCCTATGAATAAAGAGAGTCAGGTCAGGTTTGGCTGGTTCCTAAGCCGTACATTATTTCTATCCAGCCCCTTTCCTAAGAGGAAAATGAACACTGCTTGTTTAGGTCACATGAAGCAAATCCCGACAGTAGGAAGAAAATTTGTTACCTGAGGAAAGCTATAAAAATTCAAATGGCTTCTAACAGAATGTAGCATGAGGGGCGATGTAAAGAAGGCCCTGCCTTTGAAAAGTCCACCCTCTGTTCCTGAGGGCCACAGTAACACAAGTCACCTACTCAGTAGAGTTTCTGACCAGTGAGGCCTTCATTTTAATAAGGAAGCATCCACATACCCTCAGGACAGCCCGCTCTCTCCCCACCTCACTGCTGTCCATCTTCCCATTCCTTGTACTCTGCGCTGTTATAGTGCAAATCTGGCTGCTTCATTCATTCATAGCCCACTCTAAAGATGCTTGCCCCTTATGTTATATTGTAAGTATACCTAGGCCAATTGAATTTATTTTTTTTAAAGTTGATGTTATTTGTTAAAATTATTTTTAAAGGAAACGATACATCACTTAAAAAAAAAAAAAGCAAAGGGAAAAATCTGTCCTTGTGCAAAGAGAGAAACAGAAACAGTAAATTATAGGCAATGACTTTAGTGACCGCCACCTGCTCAGAGATTGTCCTCTATCAGATGGCAGAGAATATCTCTAAATTGCCTTGTATTCTGAATGCTGCCTTCTTTCACCTTGTCTCCTGTACTGAATGAGAGAATTGAAATAAGTTGGGGGGTCCTTTATCACCTCCATCAGATTGCTGTTTCTCCAGCCCCGCTGCATCCTTTATGGAGAATCATTACATACTTTGTAAAACACAGACTTCAGCAGGGCCATGTAAAGTCAATGGTCTCCTGTTGGTGGAATGTTAAAGCCTCCTCTTCAGAATTGAGGCTACTTTCTCCACATCTCTTCAGCCCTGTCCTGGAGGTCTCAACATAAATAGAAAAGAGGAATAAATAATGTATGAGGGGCAAAGAGGAGGAAAATTGCCACAATTTCCTTCAATTACATTTATCTACATAAAAAATAAAACCTTAGAAAAATCTACCATCAAATGGTGAGGACTAATAATTGAGTTTAACAGTTGTTCTGCATCTCAAATCATTCTACCAACAAGTCAGTTGTATTTCTATGTGCCAGAAATAAGTAGTTAGTAGCTGTAGTGTAAGACGATGATTTACAGGACTAAAGAGATGACTCAGGGCTTAAGAGCACTGACTGCTCTTCCAGAGGTCCCGAGTTCAATTCCCAGCAACCACATGGTGGCTCATGACCATCTGTAATGGGATCTGACGGCACCCTCTTCTGGTGTGTCTGAGGATGACGACGACGGTGTAACTCACATAAAAATAAAATAAAAAGAAGATGATTTTTATAACATCCCAAGAAATTGAAGAAATCCAGAAGACACATGTAATACAGGAGATGGGATAATATGTTATTTGAAAAAATATTAAAATATTATATTCAAGGTTCATTATGAAAAATGCAGTAACCATTTTTTCCTTAGAGGCAATTGCTTTTACATCTCTAGTTTGGTTAGTCTAGTGCTTGCATATTGCCAGACAACTGCCACTTCTTTATGTGTCAAAACAGAGAAGATGTCATAGTGTAAGTTTTTATGACAATCACAATTATAGAAGTGTGATTAGGACATATGTCCTTTTCTTCCTCTAGGGAATCATATGACACCTACCTGCACTAGGTCCTTTCCAGTTCCCAGGTTTCCAGTGCTGTTACATTATAACTAAGAAGCTTGCTACAAACTAGAATAACAATGTCTTCTTTTTAGTATTTTATCTTTTTTGTTTGTTTGTTTTGTTTTGCTTAGGTTTTTTTGCTTATTTATATTTTAAGCCTTGGTTTTTTTTTTTTTTTTTTACTATAAAGTGCATTATTTTTGTTTGTTTGTTTTTTGTTTTTGTTTTATTTTTATAAAAATATTTAACCTCAGTGAATATTTTAATCAACTTCATGTTCAGGGAAGGGGAGTCTCTTCTAAAGCCTGCGTGTCCTGTTCCTGGGAACCTCTGTCACACTGGAGATCTTTCTTGACATCCCAGTCTCCTTCTTTAGGTCAGATCCCTCCGTCCCCAAATCATGCTTTTTCTTTTTTTCTTTTTAGTCTGTTGCTTTTTGAGATGACCAAATCCTTCACAGGAGCTCTGAGAAATCACGCTGGAGATGATGATGACAAACACCACTCAGCGTGTTTGCTCTTCCTTGATTGACAGAGAAGCCAGGATTCATAATTATTTCCCTCTAGTGTGTTAAAAGCATTCCTCCACAGCCTCTGTTTTTCAAGATGTAGCTGGCAAGTCTGAAGCCTTTCAGCCTTTGCTCATGACCTATGGTACTCTTTTATGGAGCCTTTAGGGTTTTTCTTCCCACCCTTGTTCTGAAAATTCACAAAGGTCCGCTAGTTTGTTTTTTCTGCTTTCCTGGGTCCTTCCAACATCCACCCCCCACCCCCCCCCCCCCACCCCCACCGTACATCTCTGTCCCCATTTCAAGTGGTTTTTTTTTTTTGCACGAATTCTTTCCTGCTTTTTAATGTCCTCTTTTGTTAATTTCTATCATTTGAATATTAGTTCCCTGGCTTTACTCTTGCGCCTGCCTTCTGATTTCCTGCTATTTATAGCTTTTACCTTCGTGCGTGCCTTCTGGGTTGTCTTAGTATCCTAGACTGCCTCTCTGCATGCAAAGGTGGAACGACTGAACTCCAAGTGAAGTTTATAAATTATTAGCTTCACTCACTCTATGGGCTTTGGCTAGATTAGTCATTCAAACTTTCTTTTTTTCCTGGTTAGATTCTCTAAAGGAAAAAGAAATCTAACTGGCTTCTTTCTAGCGGCTCAAGGTAGGATTGGCAGTGTTCTAGGTGCTGGGTCGCAGGTAGTGCAACCAAAGTAAATCTACCTCCACTCTGGGGTGTTATTCTCTCCTTTTTACAGTGCTACAATCTGCTCCTGCATGAGCCTTGAAAATAGCCGTTCATTCTGCAGCCCATTTTCCCCGAGCACCATTAGAGCTTTGTGTTATGTTCCATATTCCCATCAGACATTGTCAGACTCTCACAGGACATTGTCATTTTCTTTCTTTCTTTCTTTCTTTCTTTCTTTCTTTCTTTCTTTCTTTTTTTTTTATCACACTTACCTTTCCTTATTTCTTTGATTAATGTCTACTTGTGGGTCTCATAAGGACAGATCTTTTCCCCAGCATAGCTAAATGCACAGTAGTACCTTTGGCATGTTGACTGGAGTCTATATTAAATCTTCAACCCAGAACAAGGACTAGCACTTGAAGGTACAGTGTACTTAAAACCTTGCCAGTACCATTACTGAAAAAGTTATATTCAGTTTTCAGGTTATTGTGTTCATTTCTTTCCCATGAGAATTAACTTGCCAGAGAGAGAAGTCGGGCATATTCAGTGATACTGGGAGATATAGTGAGTTGGGGATTAGAAGAGCTCTGTTGATCTGCTGACACAGATGGTGTTAAATATTGCAAAAACAGAGACAGAAACAGAACTGAAGATATTGATGGCTAAAAGTTAGGTGAACAACACTTTTAAAAAGTATTGTGAAGAGTAGTCAAGAGGGAGATTCTTCTTATTTTACGTACCACCTAAACATAAACAAACAAACAAACAAACAAAATTAATGGAAATTCTACTTGGTGTTCAAAATTTGAAGACAGGAAAGAGGTGTGTGTGTGGGGTGTGTGTGTGTTAATTTATGGTGTGAGATAACTGACAAGTTTAGGTTCTAAGGTCCAGAGAAGGTAATAAGATTGTCTCTGGAGAGGAAACCCCACTTCTCTCATGACCTAGAGTGAAAAGGGGGGAGGACAGAGACTTTGTTACATGAGTTATCAGAGTCTGAAGAAGTTGCCATTTGTACATTTTCTAAGTAAATCAAGTCAAAAAGAGATCAAGACAGGACAAGGATTAAAGACTAGGAGAAAGACATTTGGGATAATGACTATAGAACACGGGAAATAAGTTAGGAAGACAAATGCTAGGCTGCCTGGAGAGACCAGCTAAACTTCTCTGTTGACCTCTCTGATGGTACCAGTCTTGTTCTGAAGATGTCATGGCAACAGTGCGGTTCTTGCCATATGGCTTTCAGCTGTTTGGGAAGAGGCACCAACATTGCTCCTCGGTCCTTCAGGATTACTGTCACACCTATCGTAAGTGGAAGATGTGACAAATTGGAGGGAATTGAAAGTTTTGGCAGCAGAGAGAATGCAATAGTAGGACATAAAATTTTCTGGAGGGGATGGAATGAAAGTAAGGAACTCGTAAGGGGCAAAGAGATTACAGGGAGAACAGACATGTTCCAGGATGGTTATAGCCAACAGTAAACAAGCAAGACGTAAAGAGAGAAGGTTATGTCAGAGAATTGGACATGTGAGTTAGTTATTGTCAGAGCCCAACCAGCTTCAGACATGGGTCAGTTCACGTTTGACAGTGAGTAGGAGTCAGAAGACAGGGAAAGTCACTGAAGAGAATGGGGTCCAATGTCTGAGAGGCCAGGGTATCAGGTCATCTGTCCATGTATTTATTAGACACCCAAAAGAATGACAGGCATTTATGTACTGAAGAAAAATGTGACACAGGTGTCTGAATCTGTAGAGGCTGATGGGGAGATAAATGTTTTTAGGAAGGAAGTTAGGTAGCTAAAGAAGCAGAACCCCGAAGAGCCAGGGATGTTCTTTTTATTTATTTTTTTCCCCAAGGGAATTAGGGGGTAATTGGAAACAGCAATGGGAAGTCAGATATATGAAAAAGAACATCCAGTTCTATACTGCAGGCCAGAGCTAAGCATTCTACATTCCTTGTTTGAGCTTGGAACAGAGCAATGCTAGCTTGGTCGCCATGGTGACCAATGCCATGTCTCCGGGCTCATTAATCCTGTGTTCCAAACTAAGCACTTAGCAGTAGCTTCTGAATAAATGCAACAAGGCTCTGCATACTGAAAAGGGCACATTCGTGTTAAGCAGGGGAAAAAAGGTTTTCAATTTCATTCATTAAATTTGAGTAAATAATTTAATATCTTTGTGTGCCAGTCCTCCAAGCTAATGAATAAGGATAAATGCTTAATAGAAATGCCCGCTTAATAAAGTTAACAGCATCGGCTCTACACATAAAAGAAATTGATGTTACCAGCATATATGCACACGAAGGAGAAAATAGGAAGGAAAATAATGTATATTAAGCATGTATGGTATGGCTATGTCAGATACTTTAGAATAAAAGGTCTCCTTCAATGTTTTGACAACTGTGTGAAGTGCACGTTAATGTCCCCATCTCACAGATGAGGGGTCGGAAACTCGGAGAAGTTAAAAGAGGTTCACCTGGCTTGTCTCATCTGAGGAGGCTCGGTGCTGTTTGCATCAATTCCATGTTGGGTGGTCCTATTGTGTGTCTCACTGCAAACTGTATGCTTCCCTCCTTTCTGAGACAGTGAAAAGATTAAAGAATTTGACAAACTTTGTGCTTCCTTGGCATGATCTGAGAAGCTTAACTATTGTCTCTGAGATGTATTAGCTTGAAAAAAGTCAACCACCATGAGTTGTTTTGGATGGTGGTTGGGTAGAGTAAATGTGCTTAATTAAAAGACACACACACACACACACACACACACACACACACACACACACACACA
>JANHMN010000016.1:16183803-16201209 GCA_030674055.1 Rhabdomys pumilio
AGAAGAGGAAGAAGAGGAAGAAGAGGAAGAAGAGGAAGAAGGAGGAGGAGTCTCTTTGGACTTATACTTGGAGGACCAATGAAAATTTCCAGTAGAATTATTAATGACATTAGCCCTTAGGGGTCATTTGGTCCACCCCTTTATTTTTTTTTATTTTGTAATTATATTTATGTACAGAAAACTTTGTGTACATTTTTTTTAACCCAGTTTAGTGGTGAGTTCTTTAGCCTTTGCCTTTTCCAGCTTGGCAATACGAGCCACAGACTTCAGACCCAGGATGTTGTCTCCCCAGCGGTGGTGGATCTCGTCATATTTGTCATTGATATAATTGATCCTAATAGCTTCCACCAGCTTAGCCAGAGCACCTTGTCTTCTGAGTTAACCTGTGTGAAGGCAACAGTGGTGCATGGCTTCCTGTGGACCAGGCGCCCCAGCCTGGCCTTTCCCTTGATGGTGTAGTAGGGCACCCCCATTTTTTGACACAGGGCAGGCAGGAAAACCACCAGCTCAATGGGGTCTACATCATGGGCAATCACCACCAGCTGAGCCTTGTTCTCCACCAAGGTGGTGACTGTATTGACTCCCTCTCCGAGGACAGGTGGTCTCTTAGTTGAAACGTCCCCTTTGCCAGCAGCTTTCTTCTCAGTACGGGCCAGTAGCCTTTGTGTCTTCTCCTGCTTTGTCTCTAGCCTGTACTTGTGGGCAAGTTTAAGCAGCTGAGTAGCTGTTTGCCTGGCTGTTTGCCTGGACATCCAGGGCCTGGGTGAACTGGTTAATGGCAGGAGGTACTTTGAGGTGCTTATAGAGGATGGCTCTTTGCTGCTGCAGCCTGATGTATCGGGGCCACTTAATGAAACATGTTAGATCTCTTTTGGGCTGGATGTCCTGCCCAATGCCGAAGTTCTTGGGCCTTTTCTAGAACAATGGATTGGCCACCTTTTTGGCCTCCTGTTTCTTGATGACGGCGGGGGCCGGGGCCACCCTCTTCCCCTTGGCCTTCTTTCCTTTGGGCATTTTGCTCTGCTGGAGGAGAGAGCTGGTCCACCCCTTCAAATTAGGCAGAGAAGGAAATTTCTGGTTTCTCAGGTTGCTAATTCTAACACTTAACATTTCTTATCAGAAAAAAAAAACAAAAAACAAAAAACCCCACACTGGTTTCCTGCTCTGTTCAGTAAGCGGGTTTCATGGAATCATTCCTAAGGCACTGGTGTGTTTGATACAGTTGTCTATCAAATCTTTTCCTCAGTCACAGTTTGCTTTCTTTCTTTCCAGGACTGTTTCTATAATGCTAATTTTTACATATCTTAATGCAAACTATGGCGTTTAAGCTGTTTTGGTGCTAAAAACTGTGTGTGCGTGTGTGTGTGTGTGTGTGTGTGTGTGTGTGTGTGTGTGTGTTTATTATATCACAAAGATGTAGCTCCCATGATGCTGTGACTTCAACCAATGTACTTGGAAACTTCATGTCACCATAGTTAGTTTGCACCGAACTTCAGATCCACCTGCTTTGAAAGAGAAAAAAATACTGTATTTTATAAAACGGCTAAAACTATTTCTATGGACTGGAAGGGTGGCTCAGTGGTTAAGAACACTTGCTGCTTTTGAAGAGGGCGTGGGTTCAGCTCCCCAGAACCCACACTGGGATGCTCTCAGTCACGTGGAAGTCCAGTTCAAGGCGGGGTCTGCATACATATGGTGCACATAGAGTCGAGTGAGCACACTCATACAATAAGTAAACGTTTAAATTTAAAATCCTTATGCATTTTAAAGTCTCCTGCGTGCGCTGCAGTTTTTAAATATATTCTTTATGTTTACTTTAAAATTACATGTACCCATCTATTATTATTTGTGTGCATGTGTGTATGTGCATGGAACTCACGGGACCATTGGTGAAAGTTGGTTTTCCCTTTCCACCATATGGGTCCCAGATATTAAGCTCACACAGTCAGTCTTCGTTGGCAAAGCTTCTTTACCTATTTTCAATCTTAAAACAAACAACAGCACCCCCCCCCAACACACACAAAATCTTATATTTTTAATAGTGTTCGGAATTTTAATGGTATAAACCATTTTGATATCGACATCACTTACTCTCAAACCCACCTGGGAATGCAGTGCAGGTGCTCAAGACTGCGGAGGGAGATCATTAGCTCCTCCTCCCTGGTGCATTTTTTTAGCAGTCAGGAAGACAGCGGTGTTGGCTTAAGGGGTGACTTGCACTAGGGTCAGGAATGACCCTCTATGGCTGGGTGGGAGTCAGGCATGATAGGCAAAGGTTAAAGAGAACCCTTGAGAAAGAGTGAGAAAGAGTATTGGTCAATGAACCATATGAGGAAAGTCATACATATGAAGGAACCATAAACACATATGTATGTTTAAATATTTGCCTCTATTTTCCTCCGTAGGTGCAAATGTGAACATGAAAACCAACAACCAGGATGAGGAGACACCCCTGCACACTGCGGCCCACTTTGGCCTCTCTGAGCTGGTGGCCTTCTACGTGGAGAACGGGGCCATCGTGGATAGCATGAATGCCCACATGGAGACCCCACTGGCCATTGCCACCTACTGGGCCCTGCGCTTCAAGGAGCAAGAGTACAGCAAGGAGCACCATCTCATCTGCCGCATGCTTTTGGACAACAACGCCGAGGTCAATGCTCGTGATGATGACTTCAAGTCCCCTCTGCACAAGGCTGCCTGGAATTGCGACCACGTGCTCATGCACATGATGCTGGAGGCGGGAGCGGAGGCCAACCTCATGGATATCAATGGCTGTGCAGCTATTCAGTATGTGCTGAAGGTCACCTCTGTGCGTCCTGCTGCACAGCCTGAGATCTGCTACCAGCTGCTGCTGAACCATGGGGCTGCTCGCATCTACCCCCCACAGTTCCACAAGGTGAGGCTGCATCCACACTCCCCCACTCCCCACACCCCCGCTTTTAGCTCAAAGAAAGGCATGTGTGCCCTACAGTCTCCCGGTGATTCCAACTTGTTCAAGACTTGAGTCTTTCAACTAACCATTTCTGACCTCCATTCGACTGGCTCACCTTCTCTTTGTGTGTTTGAAATTTGAGCAGGAGCTGGAAAGTCAGTACAGGAAGAGAAGGCAATTGTTCCTACCCAATTGTCTGGTCTAAAGACTACACAGCCTGTTTTAGAATGAGTTAGCTCGTAGCCAGAAAAGAACTGCACATAATTTGACAAAAGTTAGCAACAATGTCAGCTTACACATAGGGACCAATAATTTGATATGTGCTCATTTGATTTCCTTCAATAATTCTATAAAGAATTCATCATTCCTGTTTTCCAACAAAGGAAAGTGAGGCATCCATTTATGACTGAGGTCTTGTGGTGGTGAGATTAGGACCTGACCTTAGATAATTTTATTCAAGGATTTATTCACAAAATATCATACAACATGACCTCTTTTCTAAACAATACTAATTAATAATCTCTAATGGGCTGGCAGGGAGCAGATGCTAATGATGTTGATATGACCAAGACAAGGTACCTACGCAAGTAGCTTCATCTACTGGGAAAGAAAAACACACGCGCAGAGGTCATTTTAATATGCACACTACAGATAGAGTAGAGAGACACGGGAGGTGCTCGCGTCGGGTTAATGATGATCATTAATTTGTAGTCAAAATGCATTTAACAATTAAAGCAAACCAGATGATATTGTAGTTCTGAAACTTTAAAGAAGCTGAGAAATTTGAGAAATATTCCTTCTAACTTGACTGAATCCAGCCCTCCCATATACATAAACAAACACATATAGAACACATACATACATACATACATGCACGTATAGAATAAATATACATATAAATGTATAGGACACACAATATATATATATACGTGTGTGTATATATATATATATATATATAAATGTGTGTATATATATATATATAAATGTGTATATATATATAAATAAATGTATAGGACACACATTATATATATATGTGTGTGTGTGTATATATATATATAAATGTATAGGACACACACACTATATATATATATATATATATATATATATATATATATATATATCCTGAGAAAAGGTCTAAAGATGGGATGGTAGTCAGAAGTGTTGGTGGACATGCTCCCATTGGTCCAGCATAGAAGAAATAGAGGTAGGAGGATTGTAAGTTTGAAGCCACCCTGGGTTACAAGGTAAGTCCTTGTCTCATACTATTAAAATTACAAAAACCCCAACCAAACTACCAAACAAACGAAAAACAAAACAGAAAGGAAAAGGAAAAGTAAAAATGATAGAAATCTCTTAGGAGTAGGGAGTTCCGGGAGGGAAACCTCCAGATAATCCGAAGCTGAGTTCACTTCTTCAGTGAAGACCTGGTGAGTCAGTAATCCTGACTCCGTAGGGAATTCTCACTTGCTTCTCAGTATTTGCAGCTGAGGATTAATTTTTGTCTTCTGATGGGGGCAGAGGCCTAGTGATTGTGAATGCCAAGTGTCTACTTGGCCATGTATTGCTGGACAGTTTATGAAGATATTGCTTTGATTCTCAGACCTCCCCACGCCCCCAGATTTCTACAGCATTCAAACTGAGAGTGGAGGTGGTGTACCCACCAGACTGGTGAGGCAATGTCCCTTATGTCCCTGTCCTCCTTTTCCTTGTGCTTTGTGCTTTGGGGGCAGGGTAAGAGCTTCTAGCACCAGCCCTATTTGGTGGCTCCTCTAGTCTTTACAATAAGCACACAATTTCACTGAAAGTACCATCAGTTAGTGTCTTCCTTTGGGTTTTGTTTGCTCTTCTAACTCCCTGTGCTTTCGCTGATTGCTAAGGAGATTTAACATAGACTTGGATAGTCTCATTGCTGTCCGTGAACAGTGTGAGAGGTTGGGAAGTGGAGGAAAAACTTCAAGGCACTATGCAGATCTTAGACGTGATTTAGAGCAACCACTCCACGGCCCAACTTTCCTAAGAGAAAGTCATCTTCACGACAGGCGAATGACTGACTCATTTATCCCGAAGATAAAGTGATTTGTTCTCCCCTGGATGGGGAATTCAGTTTCCTTATTTACAAGGAACAAGGTCAGAGCAGCAGATGCTGACTTCCCAATGCAAAGTGGATGGGCAGATGGAGCGTTTCACTGAGAGCCAATGTATAAATTACATAAGCTGCAAGGTGCGGGGCGGGCACGGGGAGAATGATAGGGTTCACGATTGCTTTCCAGGGTACAAAAGGACATTTGATTGTTTTTTCTGCTGCTAGTATAATTCTGAAGGAAGCAACACCCCGGGGAGCCAAAATAGAGATTTCTTGTAGGTCAAGAAAGACATTTTTTCTGGGGAAGGGAAAGATAATGTGAGAATTTGGGGGAGGTAAATGTGATTTCTGCCATTGAATAATGTTGTGTGTGAAGCCCATTGCTCAAACAATTCCTTTGATAATAAGTATGTATGTGTGTGTGTGTGTGTGTGTGTGTGTGTGTGTGTGTGTGTACAAAAATATAACATTCTATAAGGCTCAAGGTAGCTTTAGGAGAGTTCCTTATTGAAAAGTGTTTTACAAGTGGCACCTGAAAAAGTTAGAGAGGCATCTTTAGTCCTGCCCCTGTGTGTGCATGTGTATGTGTGTGTGTGTGTGTGTGTGTGTGTGTGTGTGTGTGTATGTATGTGCGTTCGAGCACGTCAGGGTATGTATGTACTTGTGTATGTATGTTTGGAGGTAAAGCCAACTTAAGGTTGACTTCATCTGTCACTTCCCACTGTATTTTTGGAGCAGGCTCTTTCTCTGATCTTGGAGTTTGCTGCTTAATTAAGGTAACTGGCCAGCAAGCTCCCAGGATGGCATTCTCTTATCTCAGCCTCCTCAGTACTGGGAACAGGATGCCAGTCTTTTGTAGAGGGTTTTGGGAATGGAGTCAGATTCTGTGCTTGCCCAGCAAGTACTCAGTCTATTGAGTCATCTGCCCAGCCCCTTGAATCTATGCCATGTTTGTTTGTGCTTTAGAAGTCAAATGATGGGAAAGTGGCATTTGATCCACTCCCCTGTGAACATTGTTTTAGAGCACTGTTTAGTCATTATTATGTGATGGGAAAAAAAGCTACTATAGAGACAGAATGTAAGTTCCCTGGTGTTCTCTGCTTAAAACATCAGAGGCTAAGCAGAGGCAGAACCCTGTCATGTGTTCGTCTAGGTTGCTGGCAATCAATGTAGAGTGATGCTTATCTATCTATCTATCTATCTATCTATCTATCTATCTATCTATCTACCTAACTATTACCTGGGTGAAATATTTACTGAGGTCTGAGAAGATGAGACCAGTTGTGTTAGCCCCAGAAGCCTAAAGTGCTCATAATGACAGTTAGGAGGCTGTCAGGCTAAAAAAGGGATCCTTTCATGGTTTGAGAATCAAGACTTCTGTCAGAAGAAAACTTAGTAGTTAGAGTGTGTGGTAGTTTGAATAGGAATGGCCCCATAGACTCTTGTGTTTGAATGCTTGACTAATTAGGGCTGGCACTATTAAGTCAATAGTGTGGAGGAAGTGCGTCACTGTGGGGGAAGGCTTTGAGGTCCCGTATGCTCAAGTTAGGCCTAGTGTGGCAGTCTCCTTCTGCTGCCTGCAGATCAAATTGTAGAACTCTCAGCTCCTTCTTCAGCACCTGCTTGCATGCAGCCATGCTGTGATGATAATTGACTAATCCTCTGAAACTGTAATCCAGCCCCAGTGTAATGTTTTCCTTTATAAGAGTTGCTGAAGTCATGGTGTCTCTTCATAGCAGTAGAAAGCATAACTAAGATACTCCATCAGCAAAATCTAATGCCAACATTGGAGGTGTTAGGCCTGTCGAGTCTGAAGATTGCAGAAGGTCATGATTTGGTCAAAATATTTGGCCAAATATTTTGCCCTAATGAAAGTTGAAAGTCATTGCTTCATTATAGACAGGAGGATGTTGGGTGCAAATGGAAGCATCAGACATGTGATGTTTGGTTTCTAAACCATAAAAATCTTCACTCCTGTATGTACAAGTTTATTTGAACCTTTTCTGCCCCTCCTTTTTAAAATTTTTATCACACATGGTCCAACTCCATCTCGCAGCATCTCCTTGCTCCTTAACTCACCAGAGCCAGACTTTATTACAAGCTGTTTAGCAGAGGACAATCAAGCCCATTGTCTTGTGTGTTCACAAGGCACTTTCCTCTGCCCCTAGCTTGTGTCTCCAACTTTGCTATTGGCTTACTGATTGGCTTACTGGTTGGCTTACTGATCCTTGGACCTGGAGAATATGTGAGCTCTTTGCTCTTCAGGGTGGCAAGCCTCCAGAAATAAGCATAGCTCCTAGAGAAAGACCTGCAGACAGAAATCAGAAAACTCACTTCAGTGGAGCGACAGAAGTCCCATGAGGCTGGTTGTTCAACAGTGGATGTAATGAGCTTGCCACTGTAAAGGTGGCTTTCTGATCTCCATTTGTGTGTCATTCTCAGCTTATTCTTAGTGTACACTTTATTAATAAAGGAACATCACTCCTGGGGCCTCTACAACCTTGAATGCTATAACATGGAAGGTCTCAAAGTTGAGGAGGTGTCAGCTCTCTTGTCCATTATCCTCAGTTATCCCTCAGAATCTGCTTCATGCTTTTATCAGTCCACCTCAAAAAAATGGTGGAGGAGTTTTGGTGGAGGGTGGTGTGTGTCTGTGTGTGTGTGGGGGGGCGTGTGTGTGTGTGTGTGTGTGTAGTCAACATGGAGAAAAGCAGCCTTGGCAATTTGGGTGTTCCAAATTAATTATGGCACTTGTAGAACTCACACCAATCTTCCTATGTAAAGAAAAAGGCAGTGTAGAAGGCATCTATGTGAGGTTATACTGGTAGCCAAGACCTTCCCTTCCTCCTGCTCTACCTCATCCAATCAGTAGAGAGATGCTACATCACCACACACACACACTCAGATGTGGTACACACATGCCAGAGACTTTTCTACTGTCCAAGATGGTGAGAGGATCTCTACTCCTCCAAAAGAGGATCTGTGCTGACTAGCCCCAGTCTATACAGCTCCCTGGCTTGGATTAAAGTAATTTTTATGCTTAACTCTTATTTTGAAATTTTACTTTTAAGCTTTCATCTTTGGTGTGTTTGGGGAACAGGGTAACTGTGTATCCCAGGCTGGCTTTGAACGCTTAATCCTTCTTTAGCCTCCTAAGTACTGTAATTATAGGCTTGTGTTGTAGCTGGCAGAAATTTTTTAAAACTTATTTATTTTATGTATATGAGCACACTGTAGCTATCTTCAGACACACCAGGAGAGGGCATTGGATCTCATTACAGATGTTTGTGAGCCACCATGTTGTTGTTGAGAATTAAACTCAGGACCTCTGAAAAAGTGTGTTTTTAACCACTGAGCTATCTCCAGCCTACCTAAGAGCTTTTTAAGCCACATAATCTAACCTTTAATTATATGGGTTAACCATTTATCACTACTTGTCTTATCTAATGTATGTGGTTTTGTTTTTCCTCCTCATTATTATAATTAGAACCCAGTGGAGGTTTTTGTTGTTGTTTGTTTGCTTGCTTGTTTGTTTTTGCTCTTTGGATATTTCTGCTTTATTGTCACATATTGCAACCTAATAAATGCTACTTGATTGCTCTAGCAGATGCACGCAATCTTGATGGCTAATAAAAGTTTTGTTCAGGTGGATTTATAATCCAGTTTAGTCTAAATCTAAGATGAAATCCCCCTGTGTCCAGTGGGAAATGTTGACTGTGACTCAGTTTCCTCGTGATTTTGATTGCTCAGTGGAGTCTGGAATGGAGTGTGCTCATGATCTAACTACATCTCATGCTACCCTTTGTTCTTGAAGAGAGTGAGTGTGGCTTGGTATATGACACCAGTCCACTATGGGTGCTGTTCCTGAGACATATCTTTGGCTGACTCACAGGCGACTCTGAAATTTGCTTTGCCACATGGTCACCAGCAGACCTATCATGGTACTATTGCCCAGCCATTTTATAATAACAGATTCAGCAGCCTCGAAGAGTCCCCAGCAGCAGGACATAAGTGCCTCTCACAGCACCACCCCATTTATGTGTAGAACAAGTTCTTCAACATCCAGTCTTTCTGTCCTTGTTAGTTCCTCATCTTTATTGCTCATGGTTGATAATGTTAGTTTGATTTCATGGATATACCCATCTACATCGGGCCAAGCAGTATAACCATACCCAAAAGATATGACACTCTTTAAAAGCAGGGTGCTCCAGACAGCATGACAGATATAGGAATTCTTTCTAGACATGTGGTCTTGGTGTGGTCCCTTCATAGGCCTCAGAGTCCGGGGTATTAGTGATCCCAAAGAATCCTGACTAGGGAAAACTTCAGGTGTGTGAAGCCATACCCAACCTTGGTTGGGGATTCTTGTTGTTTGTGAGAATTGTGAACCATGTGCCCACACCGAGTGACAACATTCTTCATTTCCTCTGCAGGTGATCCAGGCTTGCCACTCTTGCCCCAAAGCGATTGAGGTTGTGGTGAATGCCTACGAGCACATCAGATGGAACATGAAGTGGAGACGAGCCATTCCTGACGATGACCTGGAGGTAAATAACACACTCTCTGTGGTTTTCACTAGTGAGCGGCTGCCAGCATTCTTGTTTAACACATTGGTTTTGAGAATGCTTTCAAAGCTTGTCTTTCAAATGTAATGGAACCAAGGATTATAAAATGCAAGGGTGAGAGTGTGAAACTCTACGCATGCATGTCTGTCAGATATGTGCTATTAGGGAGTCCTGGGAATTTCTCTGAGAGATGTTTGAGTAAATATACAAAGGTGGCAGTTTTGTTTTCCTTCAATTGAAATGAATTAAAGAATAATATCCGGGATTGCTCACTCTGAAATTTTTTTTTCCAGAACAGCATAGTGTTTTATGTAGCTAGTTTGTTTACTTCCAACTGTCTCTAGGTTCTTATGACTAAGCAGGAAACACTATTTCAGAGTCTGCAGTGAGCCACAAGCAAAACCCTTAGTAGAGCCATGCCCTCACTTGTGGACTTAGAGACTTTGGTCCATCTGTAAACTAGCCCTTTCCACAGAGCACTCTAATCTTGATTTCTGAAGTCATGGTTGTGTCTGATACACGAGAGGTGCCAGGTACAAAGTTTCCTGGGCTTAGAGGCCAACAGCGAATTTGTATAATCTTATTCTGCTAATTGTTAGCTCTTTTACCTTCTAAAGTTACTTGCCTGCTAGCCACCACCAGTAGATATTACCAGGTACATAAAGAGCACGCTATGATATTGAGTTGAATTAAAATCACCATTTTGGTTTGAGCTGGTCCAGAGAGCTCAGTCATGGGAGTTTATGCCATGGTCTGGATTGTAAATGTGTTTCTCTGTTTTTTGGAAGAAAAACAGTCTTATCATATGCCACTTCCTGACCTCTGAATTTCCATTTTGTGCTCAATTTTGTTCACTATTAGAGACTCTAGAAGTCTATTCTTACATGTAAAAATGCATCCAGTGTGAATTTTTATCTGGGGAAGCTGTGGAGCCTCCCTCAAATTAACCTGTCCTGTCTTGCTTTCCAGAAACACTGGGATTTTTACCACTCTCTCTTCAAGGTGTGCTGCAACACGCCCAGGTCCCTCATGCACCTGTCAAGATGTGCCATTCGAAAAGCGTTAAACCACAGATGCCACAAAGCAATTCCTATGCTGTCCCTCCCGCTGGCCTTGAAGAAGTACTTGCTTTTGGAGCCAGAGGGAATCATTTACTAAGTCTTAGGAGACAGCAGTTCCCAATCCTAGATTTCTAAGTGGACTCACTGGGTAGACGCAGTTTGCATGGATAAAATGGTACTTGGGTTGGTTATCACACTTTAGGGATTTCAAAACACTTTACAAACACCAGCCATTAATTCTAGAGTAGCATGCTGAAGGAAAATAAGTGAGTAAAGTTAAAGAATTTTCAGAGACAATGGCTGCATTTAGAAGGCAGACACTGTTACATAGTGGTAGTTGCTCATACAGTGACAACTTTTATTAGGTACCCAATGTAGTTTGTAAAACTTTCACATATGATTTCATCTCAAAAGGGACCCACATTTTCTTACAGGCAATCTCATTCACTACGTTATCAGTAATAAGTTTACATGACTGTGTAGTTTGCAAAGTAGCAGGTTTTGTGAGCGACCTCTTAAGCTTGGTGTCTCCTGAGACTATTGAGGAGACATTATTGTTACTAGTTTTAAAAACGCCTCCTCTCTAAAACAAGGTCATCCACTCATTTTGGTGACCAATGCTTAGGAGTGCAGTGGGAACAAGATCTTTGAGTCTAGATAGAAATAAGAAGGAGAGAACAGTTTACTTCATAGCCTAGGAATAGACATTTCAACACACTCACTGAGCCAGATGCTGGAGGCCACAGATGGACCTCCAGGGTCATATGTTTAACAGGGGACCCAAATATACGAGCAGATGACTGCCGTATGAAGCGGTGGGGCAGGAGTACAGGTGCAAACTCATATTTACTGCTTAACTTTCTGAAGTGTGCTCTGACTTGAAGTGTGTGATTTATTTTTAGAGCTGAGTAGAGGGACCTGCTACGATTAGATTTTTGACTTTGAGTCTCTCCAGACTATCCCAACAGTGTTTTGTTTGGTGTGGTTTCCTATTTTAGTACCTTCACAGACTTCTGAGAAAAAATATTCTACACTTTGGCTCCCGAGTAGATGAGAAAGAAGTTCAGGGAAGCAGGCAAAAGCACTTGTGAAGAGAACGGCTTAGTTGATTTTCTTGGTGTTTTCATGGAACAAGTTGACAGTTTAGAACATTTTAGCTTAGAGATAAGGAACTTGCGTTTTAACAGTGGCTCCCTTCAGACAAAAAAGAAAAAAAAAAAAGAAAAAAGAAAAAAGGAAAAAGAAAAAAGAAAAAACCCTTTGCCAAGCATAGAACGAAGTATGCTCTAGACTTATTTAGTGTTTGCTAGTAGAATCACACTGGTATGATGCCTGGAGAACTTGGTTTTGCTCGTCTGGTTCTCACTGATCACTGCTGGATTAGCTTTATTGCCTCTGGGCACAGACTTGGTAGCAGTTAAAGTAGTAAGTAGTGAAGTTTAGACACTGTACCTGCTGCTGTGGCAGACTCATCTCTCCTTGCTCCTTCTTTCCTGTCGGATGCTTTCCTGTTGTGACTAGTGATGTTGTTAGATATCCCAGTGGTTCCCTGTGTAACTGTGTTTGTAAATCGAGACCCTCTTACTCCCAGTGTTGTGTAGGTGAATATGTTCATGTTTTTGAGGTATCAGTTGAACTCAATTGATTTTGGAAAAAGAAATATTCTGTATTAGAACAAGATCTCCATGGTGGGACAGAATGCTGAGTTTGTGCAGATTACATATAGAAAGTAGTTTG
The DNA here is from genome assembly GCA_030674055.1 of Rhabdomys pumilio. Lineage (NCBI taxonomy): Eukaryota > Metazoa > Chordata > Mammalia > Rodentia > Muridae > Rhabdomys > Rhabdomys pumilio. Next base: position 16,196,182 of record JANHMN010000016.1, read on the forward strand.
CTTGCCTGAGCATTATTTAGAATATATCTCAGAATATTCAAAGGGTTGGGGGGGGGCTTCTCTCCATCATCAGGAACATTCTGGCAGAAAAGTCTGTGCGAGACTGATTTATCACAGGTGTGGTGTGACTGAGAACAAGCGGACAAGGTGTTCCTCATAAAGGGAATTTGGGATATTTGTCATAGTGTTGCAGTGTTTCCCTTAGTCTAGCGTGAACTATGTAGCCACTTTTCTTGAATTGCTTGCACGTGGATATAATGTGATTATTTCTGTACCTGGTCCTTTAATAAAACTTCAATAAAGATCATAAATAAAGCTCTGATGTTCCCTTTCATCGTTGTGAGTTATATTTCACCAAGACTCGTCTTCCTCACACAATATTGACTCTCAACAGTGACACAGACTCTCTCTCTCCCCCCCATGCCCCGCCAAAGGGACTTGTTTGAACGATTTCCTCAATATTTAGGAAGAGGGACAGAAGGAAGAATTGTACCCAGCCAACAAATAATGTTTCCAAAGAAAGTGAAGGGGGCGTGGCTAGAACAAAACAAAATGGAGGCTGTCACCATTATAGTAAGTGTACTTTAGTTATAAGTAGAAAATTGAACTTGAATGCCATGGTCCACTTCTTGCCATCTCTGGAATCCTGGGTTTTCATTTTCCTCTGTTCTCACTATTTACTTAACCCTGGACAAAGCAACAGGGATGACAGAATCAATGAGTACAAAGTAGATCCAGTCTGGGACTTCCTTGGACTGTTCTGAGGTGAAGGACAGGAGAGGGAAAACATTTCTCGGGAAGATTAGCAAACAGGCAAGAGATGACTTATGGAAATACTGTTCTTTTGTAAGTAAGTTTACTTGGGAGGCATGGCTCCTTTTACCATCTAATTGGTCATAGGGTCACTTTGGCCATCAGGACAGAGAGAGCTGTCCCCCTGCTTCTGTCTTCAGTGGGGAAGGACTAGGAGGACTGGAGTGAGAAATGGAGATCAGTAAGAGATTTCCTTAATGTCAGGCTCTATTTCATCACAAAGTTCAAACAGGGAGGGCGAGAGAAATCCACCCATGGATTCTTTTTCTTGGTAGAATGCATTTAGCATCTGTACACGTGTAATGAGTTAAAGGTAGGTGGAAGAGAAAGTGGTACTTCACCAGTCACTCACTATAAGATCCACTTTTAGTAGGTCAGTCCTTTTACTCAGAAGTCAAGAATGAAAGGACACAGCGTCCGTTTTAATTAGAAACTACCTATGTTATCTAATTGAGCTTCTTTTTGCCACACAATGGTTGATTGGGTTGAGTTTTGCCAGCTAATTTCAATACTACACTGTCTTATTCAAGTGTGTAGTCACACCCACCATGGATAAAATGCAACTCACAACACAGGCTGATTTTCTGTCCCGCCTCCCCCCCAACCCCTTCCCCGACCCCCACTGCATTTTTAAGCAACACAAAGTGAATGAGGTGCATTTAAATTTGTTCTTTACTAATTGGTTTTCTCAGATAGAGGTATGCCTCAATGATGTTGGGTAAAGACTATGCAAATATATGCTAATTGAGCCCAGGAAATAAAATAGGGATGCCCTTTGTATTTTCAAAATTGGATTTTTGTGTTCGTCAAGCACAGAGGAACTAACAAAGCAGAACTTTTCCTGTGGGGTATGTGAGGTACTCTCAGAGATAGAAGGTGGGGATGCAATCCAGGGCCCCAGATACTATGTGCTCAGAGACATAAAGAAAGATCCCTTTCCCTTTCCAGGTTTGGAGAAAGATGAAAGTCAGTACATAGCTAATGGGCAGTAAATTCTAATAGAAAACTGAGATGGAGGAAGAGATGAGCTGCCTTTCTGAACCCATTCCCTCTTTCTCCTGCTCAGAGTCTTGGCAGGGTGACTGCCATTCAAATCTCAGTTGGAATCTCTGCTCCTTGGGTCCAGTCAATGGGAAGAACCGCAGGAGATTAGTTCATCTTGTCCTGGCTCCCTCTTGCTGAGCTGCTTGCTAGAAGCTGGGTTCTTTGACATGACCACATCTCCTATGTTTCTGCTCTCCCTGGGTTATTGGAGCTGCTTGCTCTCCTTGTTCCTTCAGACCTAGGAGAAGTGTAAGTTTCCACTGAACTGCCTTTGCCCCCGGTCAGGGCATTTCAGCATGCTTTTCTGTTTTCCTAGTAAATATGCTTTGATTAAACTCTCCAGTTCTCCATTCAGGTCCTTTAGGGATCCTGACAGGTCCAAAGACACACAGCACTGCCCAGACAATGAGAGCATGGGTAACCTTGGTTAAGTGGTCCTAGGGAGGTCACTGGGGCCAGGGAATGCAGTCAGCAGACAGACAGGTGGGCTGGATTCCTGATGTGAGAGAGGATGGGGTTGGGGTAACAGGAGTGCTGAGAAGCCGCTAAGGTCAGAGAAATGGTTGGCACTGGAACAGATAGTGAGAGTCACCAACACCGATCTTACAGACATGATGGAGGGAGAGATGACCCTTTCCTATAAAAGTGTTGTGGCCCCACCCTCGTGTTTTGATGTTAGTTCCGCTTTCCTGGGAGGGGCTGCAGAGGATGAGTGAATCTTGTGAACCTTCTGTCCAATCGAATTTGTAAAATAAAGGCTAGAGCCAATGATTGGGCAGTAGAAGGGGAGGTGGAGAAAAAGGCTTAGGGGAGGAGTCGGAAGGGGAGGAGTTGGAAGAGGAGGAGTCAGAAGAGGAAGTGGGAGAGAGAGAGGGAGGAGGAGGGAGAGGGGGAGGGAGGAGGAGGGACAGAGGGAGGGAGGGGTGCAATGGAGGAGCTGGAGGTGGAAGCACAACAGAGGAAAAGAAAGTGGCCTGGAAAAACCGCAAGTTGTAAGGGATCTCATAGCTGGGGAACAGAGTAGTGCAATGGTAAATCTGCCCAATCTAGGCTTGCAGTTTGTAACCATAAATATTGAGTTGTGTTTTCCTTGACCGGACTTATTTGGGTCGGAAATTTACCGCAACATAAAAAGGTGGAAGGAAGAGAGAAACTGCCATTATCACATGACAAAAATGCCTTGGACACTAATGAATCGTTCTGGAAAGTTATATTGTTACCATTTTTCCACTTGCCTCAATTCTTCAAACTAACAAACAAATGATAAATAAATATAGCATGCTGAAAGAGTATGTATCCATGACACCAATCAATGCTTTTTTTCCCTATAAAACACTTCAGTCTTATAGACTGCTTTATTCTTGTATGAAATAGGGACTACATTTTTAAATATTCTTGCATCTTAAGATATTGAAACATGAAGACTGTTAAAAAGCCTATTAAAGAAATAGAACTGACAGACTGGAAGCCATCTTTGGAACTTCGGGATCTCTGCCATTCCCAGCATGGAAGGACGCATCGATCAACTGTTTATAGAGGCAGAGGGTTATTTTATAGAGTTTATAGAGTCCTTCAGGGTCAGGGACATTCTAGGACTGATGTCAGAATAGACCGTGAGAGGCTCTGAGGACAATCCAGCAGGGAAAAGTTAGATGTCAGCAAGTTGGGTCTTAAGTAACTGCTGTTCATTCTGCAGCGAGTTCATAGAAAAATGAAATATTCACCCCTAAGCTAGCCCTGTAGTGAGACATAGGGACGAGCACATCAATGGTGCCGTTAGTAAAATCCCTTCCCAGAGGGAGATGTGAACAATAACTATCCCTTCTCCCAAGGTTCCAGTAACAAACTAAGGCAGGATTCCACCAAAGTTCACCCTGGGGAGCTCGTGAGTTTACTTAGCTTTCTTACAGAGCATAGGTGAAAAGTTACTCACAGAGATATGGGTGCTCCCAGTCTGCAGCAAGCTGCATCTGTAAAGCCTTTGCCTAGCCAGTATGGGGCCATCCCTGTAGTAGATAGCACTCCCCTCCCCTGGTCTTCCCCTGGCCTATACACTCCAGCCCCTCCCTAAGCCAAGTGCATAGAACAGGTGGAGAGGAGCAACTCGCTACTCGGGAGGGTACTTGCCCTCACCCCTGCAAGATCATCATTTTGGAATGCGGTGGTGTTAAATCCTCAAGATAGAATAGGACAGTCACACCAACTATCTACATGAGTTCAGTCTACTTCCTACCTGGAGTGCCGATTCCTCCCCCCCCTCTCTCTCTCTTGAGTAGTGAGATTTGAACACAAGTCCTTTCAAGGCTAGGACACCACTGTCCAAAGCAGCCACAAACCCAGTCCTCACTTTTTAAAAATTCTGACAGTCATGATTAAATACCTTTCACACAAGACCCTTTGGAGAATGAAAAGAAATGACACACAGCATGCGTTTAAAACTCACGGATGTCCTTGAGTTCTCTCCCGTCAGTGGTTAGAAGGTGTCCCACTGTCTACAGACACTTATACTCTGGTGCCGGATGGCGTGCTAGGGCTTGTAAACTCCAGTCCAGTTTATTGCTCTTTCATGGATACAACTTCCACACTACTGAGTCATACTCCAAAGTGCCACAGTCAGAGCAACCTGTGAATGGCTCTGGGCTTTTGGTGGTGTGGTCTGAAGGGGTCACAGTGAGAGAACTCTCTCCTTTCGTACTGCTGAACTATACAGAAGTAGGCAACAGTCACTACTGAAATAAATCCTCAGTTGTGGTTAGTTTTTTCTTTATACAGCCCAGAAATAGACAATTCCATTCATAGTTCTGTTCATTTAGTTTTCTGTCTTTTTTCCCTTTGTCTCTCCCTCCCTTCTCTCACTTCCTTTTCCCCCTCCTTCCTCTCTTCCCTTCCCTTCCTTCCCCTCTTCCCTTCCCTTCCTTCCCTTTCATTCTTCCTTCCCTTCCCTTCTTCTTCTCTTCCCTTCCTTTCCCTTTCGTCCTTCTTTCCTCCCTTCCCTTCCCCTTCCTCCTCTTTTCCCTCTCTCCCTCCTTCTCTCCCTTCCCTTTCCCTCTCTCTCTCCCTTCCCTCTCCCTTCTTTCCTTCCTTCCCTTCCTTCCCTCCCTCCTTCCCTCCCTCCCTTCCTCCTTCCCTCCCTTCCTCCTTCCCTCCCTCCCTTCCTCCTTCCCTCCCTCC
>JANHMN010000016.1:16201494-16334940 GCA_030674055.1 Rhabdomys pumilio
GGGTAGAATTTCAATGTGGGCATCTAGAAGGCACGTTGGGACCTTTTTAACAATTGACTAGTGTATTCTGTAAATTATAGCCTGCATTTAGTTTACTCTTAAGCCTTGGACAAAGTGGCAAAATTGCCCCCCCCCCCTTTAATTCTTTGCTTCTTTGAGTCCAGTTTGAAAGCCCAAACTATGGGGAAAGTTCTCTTTCTAGCAACAGATTGTGTGTGAGGTATTAAGGCCAAGCTAGAAACAAAAACTATCAGAGAGTTAACAAGAGAGGCTACCTAAGTGACACCTTCAGGTTTCTGCCTGTTCTCTATGATGTCAGAGAAGAGAACCACATACCTGATTTGGTTTGCACTAGCTCACATGTTGGTGTTCAGAGTCAGGCAAGTTCACTGCCAGGCTGTAAAAGTTGTAAAAGTTTCTTTGGGAAAGCACAAACTCACTACTTCCCAGGCAACATCAAAACAGCTGGCCACTGCCTAGCTCAGACGAAGTTTATACCTTTGGCCACTAGGGACAGTAATAGTATTTGTGTTTCAATGTAGTTTAATGAGACACTGAAGAGAAAAAACAAAACAGTAACTTTTTCTTCTTCCTCTCCCTCTTCTCTTCCCCCTTTTCTTTCTTCACCTCCTCCTCTCCTTCTCTTCTTCCTCAGTCTCATCTTTCTCTTTCTCCTCATCCTTTTCTTCTTCCTCCCCCATCTGCTTTAGGGCCCCAAGCATGAAAAAAAAAATCTACCAAACTGTTTTACACCACCAGTCCAACTTTTGACAAATTATAGTTATTATTTTATACTTGATTTTTTCTGCTAATTTTGTATGATCAAATGATTTGTGGCCCACAAACAAGGCATAAAAGGCTAGACACACATATGTAGCAGTCATGTGTGAGCAGAATGCATGCATGTATCTCTGAACTTACTCCACATGCTGCAGTTAGCAGGAGGAAGCCTGCCCAACAACAGAAGGGAGACAAAGGCAGCATAGTTCTATTGGCTCAGAAGAGGCCATCTTTCAGCATGCTGACATTTGAACCAGTTTTCAGCCTTGCAACAGAGGTCTAATTCACTCATCATGTGCTTCCTCATAGTTTGCCTTCCTTACTTGAGTATTATGTGGTGCTTAAACTTAAACCCAAGCAGTTCTGGGGTGGCCAGAGCATAGCACACATTGTGCATACCACTGTTTGGCAGTGTTGACCATTCTTGTCTACTGAGTGCAGACCTGCCGGCAGAAGCCTCTTCAATGCTGTGTCTAGACTTCTCCTAATTGCTTGGACCCGTTAGGCAACATGAAATAGAGTCATCATTTCTGGGTTCTAGGCTCAATGTTCTAAGAGGTGTATAGTCAGTGTTACAAACCTGGAAGAGCTCAGAAGGGGAGTGAGAGCTATCTGTACAGGTTTCTGGGTTTCTTTGGATCATGTAAGAATTTGTTCGGAATTTTGTCCTAAAACTAAGTTAAAAAAATCATTTAATTTTTTAAATGAAACTCAGCAACCCAAATTACAATTTTTGAAGATCAAATATTCTCAGACATACAACTCAAATTACATACATGCTCAGGAAAGGTTTGTCTGTTTGGTTTTGTTTTGTATTTAAATTTATATATGCCTATAAGAGAAGAAAGCTTTAGACGGTAAAAACACAGGGATTCTTAACACAGAGTTGTCGTCTTATGAAGGGTGATATATGAAGGGTTGGCACATACAGTGCAAGGTATTCATGTCATACGTCCAGAACCCAGGGTGCCATGATGTCACGTAATACAACAGAGATTAGAGCTACTTAAGACACTCCACATTCATTGTTTGCTTTATTTTGAATTAAATTCATTGTTGTTGTTTCTTGTTCAGAAAACATTTACTGTTGTAAAGCTGTCATCACCTCCACATTCAGCAACATGTTCCCATATGGAGTGTGACCCACTGTTTAAGAAGCTAGGGCTTATAGTGGTTTGAAGGAGGAATGTCCCCCAATGGGCTCATATGTTTGAATACTTGGTCTTTTGCCTAGTAGTCATGTTTGGGGAGGTTTGAGACCTTTAGGAGTGGAAGTCTTGCTGAGGAAGTATATTATTGAAGGTAGGTTTTTAGGGTTTATAGCCTTACCTCACTTCCTGTCCTCTCTCACTTGCTCGTTCCCCATCTCCTTCCCTCCCTTTTTGTCCCTCTCTCCCTTACTTCTTCCTTCCTTCCTTTCTTCTTTTCTCCCTCCCTTCTTCCTTCTCTCCCTCTTATCTCTTTGCTTCCTATGGGTAAATAAAGATGTGATCAGGTCAGCCATCTTCCTATGCCTACTGCCATGCCAAGCCTTTCTACCATGATGGACCGTATCCCCCTGACATATACCCTTTCTTCCTTAAGTTGCTTTCGTCATGGTATTTTATTCTAGCAGCAGAAAAATGACTAATACAAAGCTGTGCCATGTAGGCTTATGGAAGTAAACGTCATGATGTTCACAGAACTATTACAGTCACTAGAACCTGTTTCTTCATTAAGGAATACAGCTGTATTGGATATTTCTCCAGAAAACCTTGACTTAATACAGTAGAAAAATCTGCTCTAAATATTCTTACTTAAGTATTTTTGTGGACATGTTTTAATTTTTCCTGAACAAAGAGAGTTTAGTGAGCTGACTTACTGTTGTTTATATGTGCATGAATTTCATAGATGACCTCTTGGTATCAGAGAGCCAATCTCAGAATTCATCCTTGAGGAAGACAAATCCACCTTCTCCCAGGAGTCATTAATTGCGTTAGCTTTTCATTTATACTTGGGGCTTCATGAGATTTTTCTTATCCAGGATGGCATGTCAACTGGTGCTATCATTGCTGATATCCCGTTTAAGCGACTGTATTTCTGAAATCTCATGGGTGTCTTTGTTTCCCTGTCATTTCTAGAAGACACATCTCCCAAAAGATTCCCCAGGCCTCTGTCTGTTCCTATCCTTTCAAGTTTCCTAAATCTTGGGTGTAGGGGTTGTGTTGTGGATGTAGAGGGTGGATTAGGCTTCCCCAAGGATGAGCTCTGTGATTGGTTCTCCAATACCAACTGGTGCTGGGTACTCCAGCACTTGTTCTAGCATTTTTCTAGTTATGGATTTCTGTAATGGTCTTTGTCTGCTGCAAAAGAAGAGCTTCTCTGGTAAGGCACTAGACCTACATTGTCATGTAGGATATAAGATTGAGTACTTAGAATGCAGTTAGAATTATGCTGGATTAGGAAAACAGTAGTAAAGGTTCTTATCCAAGATCCATGACCTCACTAGCCATGGGTAGTTGACTGCATTATAATATTAGGATTTATTTCCCTTCTGTTGAGAGGGCCTTATGTCCCATTGGACAGCTGATAGTTGCCTTCGAGATATAAGTAGGTACCACTATTGCACCTTTAGGGTTGTCTTGCTTTGTCTTTTACTTTTTGTGGTTCATACGTGTTTAATCTGGGTAAGATTATAGATTGGTTTCCTCTCTTGACACCTTGCATGGTACCTTCTGCCACTATGAAGGTTAGTCCTCAGGTAGGATGTGTTTGGGTCAGTTCCAGGCTAATCCCTGAGACTTCTATGTTCAAAATGCAGTGTCTTTTTCAGCAGTTGAGACTTACTTTCAGCTTTCCTAAGAAAATGTCAAACATTTTTCAAAGTGTCATCCATTTCCTTCCACCAACAGTATCTGAGCTCTCATTGGTGCATATTCTTGCCCATAGCTAGGGATGTTAGTCTTCCCATCTTTAATCATGCTGAGCACACAGTGGTTAAATCTCTGGAGATTTAACTTAGGTTTCGCTCAGAGCTAGTGATGTCAAATAGATTTGACTTGCTAGGATGGTTTAGTGTGCTGTCAGCCTTCCTGGATGGAGAGACGCCTAGACAACTGGCAAGACAAACTTCTGCATATGTCTGTAAAATCCTGTCCAGAGATGACTGTTGTATAAGGCACTAGAAAGGGAGAAGGCTCTTGTTGCTTGGGCATGGCACTCTCAAGCAGGCTGGGGCCTCATTGGAATAAGAAGTAGGAGAGAAAAGTTCATTCTCACACAGCTGCTAAGTTGTTCTCAGGGAGTGTGTTATTTGTTGCTGCCATTGCTAGGGACAGCGGACACTTGATACAAATATTGTGACTGAAAGAACGGTGGATTGTTTGTCATCGCTGATTATTTGAAAATGATGTGTATGCTCTCACAAAGGCCTCCGCTGAGCTCTGTTGGCAGAGTCACCATGAAACGGTTAGTAGATACTGTGCGCCTTTACTTCACGCTTGAGGAAATAAGACCTGGAGAGTTCTAGAACTTTATCAAGATCACCGAGTCATGCTGTCAATGTGCCGCTCATGTCTGGAACCCTCACATCCTTTGTTTTACGTTTTGTGTTTTTAGTTATTAGTAGCTTGATGAATCAAATACAGGGATAATCATTAATTCTGTTACTTCATTCTCTTCTCTCTATAAATACAGCAGACTTAATGATGCTGACTGAATATACAGTTTGATCCATTCTCACTCCAACTGTATGAAAATACTGGTTTCCATCATCTAGATGATTAAACTGTAGCACAGAGAAATCATGCCATTGCCCAGTGTCACACAGCTAATTACACACAGTGTGGATTGGATACAAGCTTAATTACAAATAATGTATGTTCGTGTTCTGTGTTGCTATACATACACTCTCATATACATATATACATATACATATGCACTTATATAAACATATACATCTCTCATGCCATAACTAATTGTGGGCCTCTTAAATTTGAGACGTTTATGGATCAGGATGGAGAATTCCAGTAGAGCTATGACACTTAGAAGAAAATGACATGGCAGCAGAGGGATTACAGAAAGACTGTCGTCAGTCAGCACAGGGCAAGACTTTGAAAGAAAAATCATAAGGAGTCATTGGATAACGTGCATGTGGCACATACTGAGAGGTAGAGAAATGCAATCAGCTTTGACAAAGAAAGTTCTGGCCCATCTTGTTTATAAGAACTGGTGTGTGAGGATGAAGTCTGGTCTCTGGTGGTCTCTGACTAAGACACTCTGCAATGCTTTGGCTGCAGTTTATGATCAGAATCCCGAAAGTGAAGCTAGGTTATTTACCACTTTTCTATTCACTGGGAGCAAGCCCTATGAGGCCCAACAGGGACCCCTCTGGCTGGCTGATTAATGCCTCCTCTACTGGGATTTCACCTTCCAGATAAGGGAGAGTGAGAACCTAGTGTTGCTTACATGCTGGCACTGGCAGGCTGGTGTTAATCTGTGTTATTTTAGCTCCCACAGGGTGAATAATGTGCCCAGCGGAGAAGCTCACTGGGGATGAAGTGGGGAGGGAGACTGGGTAGCAGAAACAGGTGCAAGACCTAAAAACTACCTCAGTGACATCATCTAGCCAAGGAGGTTAGCTGAGACCATGTCTATACTTACTCTTCACAAGTGAGTATTTTTGAGCCACAATTTACTGGAACAGTTAGACTCTCTTAAAATTTATTTCAGTCCTAATTGCATGAGTGTCACAACTATATCAAAAATGTGCCTTAGACATAGTGACAGGTGGAACTTGGTGATCAAGTCTGATGCTAGCGACTTCCTGACGCTCCAGGGAATAATAATTTGTTACACGGAGCAACTTCATTTGGTGGCTGCACAAGCAAACATGTTTTTAAGTCCCTGCACCCAGCAGGGAACATGTCGTTCTGTCTGGGAGGTAGCCAGAAACTTATGAGAGAGTTAGATCAGTGCCAAGAACAAACAGCCAGGCTGCTTTCTGCTCAGACAGGGACATTGTGTGGTGCTGGGCTGCTATGCCTCTCTTCTTTCCTCTGGCTCCAACACTATGTATGTTGCTCTTCTGTCCTCAATCCTTGGCTCATTTTAAAATTATTACTAGAGGCCAGTATCCCTCCGGACAAGTGCAATCTTGCTATCCAGCCATATGTCAACAGGTTCTTGCTTCTTTCATTTAGTTTGTGTTTTGGGAACTCAGATCCTGAAGCTTTAGGGTGGAGCTAGGAGAGACCAGCTGTCAATCACCTCTCCCTCCCTCCACCCTTGCCACAGATTGAAAATAGACAATCTAAGCAGCCAAGCCCCCATTACCTCGTTGGCAAAGAAGGTCACAGACACTTGGAATGCAGCTAGTACCACCCAAATTGGAGAAAACTTGGCTTTTGACTCCAGAGCGTACACATGTGTCCACCCTTTCCCGAGTCTTCTGCTTTCCCAGTGTATTACATTGACACAGCTGTGAACCCAAATTTAACCACAGGGATCCCTTTCTAACAGTGCAGGTAAAAGACAGCATTATTTCCATTCACTGTTAAAAGAAATATTTGCAAAGTGAGCTTTTTCAGACACTCCTTATGTTTATATAAGGCATAGCTTCTTGTTTCCAAGTTGTTAGACTGATTTTCTAAGACTCAGTCCCTTTTATTAGTTTTGAAATTTCCATTAACCAAGCATCTACATGGTGTCAACTACCAAATGCTAAAAAAATCCATCTCATTCATCTACTCTTCTATTCATCTATCCAACAATCTATCCTTTCATCTGTTTATCCATCTGCCCACCCACCCACCCATAGTGTCAGGCATAATCTATGTGTTTAATGCCTAAGTGTGAAAACTATCTTTTATATGGTAGAGGAATCGTGTAAAAACCTATGTATGAAAATTATGAGATGAAAATCGACTATATATATATATATATATATATATATACATATATATATGTATATATATATATGTGTGTGTATATACATATGTGTGTATACACACACACACACACACACGCACACACACACACACACACACACACACACACACACATATATATATATATATATATATATATATATCACTTATCAAATAACTGAAAATGGAAAGGTTTAGGAAAGAATGATCTTGGTGGACGTAAAAGATTCTGCAGCAGGAAGAAAAATGCACTATACAAAGTATAAAAAGTCAAGCCCCGGTAGGACACACTCACTTTGGGTTTGGGTGGGAATGACGTTATCACATAGCTAGATTCCAGCGTGGGAAGATAGGGAGGTAAATGAGGCACTGGCGATGCACTGGCAGGTGTAAGTGGGTGGAGCGTGTAATCATCAGCCATCAGCATTAATGTGAGGAATTGACTGACCACTCAAAGGCAATGAATCCAAACTCCAGCTCAGCATTCCTAAGTATGACTTTGGTTGGGTTATCTGATAAATATTCACGATCTCTGTGGCGTACTGAACATGGTGTGTGGGTGTGGAATTCCCCTGCCCTCCTTGTCTGTACGAATTCCTGCCGTTCAGGTGTCACTGTGGCTTTGTTGACTCTCTCTATGCCTTAGTTCATGTCATCTGGAAAGTGATATGATAGGTAGGAACACTGGATGAGTAACTGAGAAAACATCCACAAAACATTTGAGTCACCTCTGCGAGTGCCATTGTTTGATGGTCATGTATAAGTGTGAAAGATAAAGATGATGTCTTTCTGTGTCTGGACTAAAGATGATGTCTTTCTGTGTCTGGTTTAGTCCATTGAGTAAGTGTCCTATCCATGTTATCACAGATACAATTCCTTTTTAAATTTTCATTACATTAAATTGTATATATGTACATATGCATGTGTGGGTGCCTATATGACACAATACGTGTGTGAGAGTCTGAAGACTACTTGTGGGAGTTGGTTCCCTCCATCTACCATGTAAGTCCCAAGGATTGAACTCAGGTTGTCAAGTTGTGTCAACCTTTACCTGCTGAGCCATCATGCCAGCCCCCAGTTTCCTTTTTAAAGGCTGAATAGTTTATTGTGTATGGAGATTTTTCCTATTACTTAAGACTGGCCAGCTTGGTTCCAAATTTAGTGAAACATAAACACCGTAGAGGTCAGAACAACAACTGGGCTTTATTAAGAAGCAAGTTCATCCCGCTACTCCAGTGACCTCTCCATGACCATTATCATCAAGGAGCCATCTAACTGCAACTCCCAGCTGCCAAATGAGTGGTGTGTGTTTTTCTTTAACTCCAACAAGTCAGTGACAAGTTCTAAGAGGAAGATCGGTAGAGATTAGATTTGTGTGTAAGAAGTTGAGCCTGGAATCTAATTTTCCAGTTGCATGGCTACCTATGCAATGGATTTGCCAAGCTGTTCTTTTCCATCTACATGAGCAGTGGGAAAGAGATTTAAGAAGAAAACTCGGAGGGGTAGAAAATGAACAACCGGAGGAGGCAGCTCATTCCCCCTGACTGGCAGAAAAATGGTTCAGGAGTCATCTATAGGGTAAGTGAATGTCATGGAGGGCACTAAACTTGAACTATAACAATGGAAGGGCAATCTCACTGAGAGTCACCGAGGGAAGAGCCCCAGGAGCAGCAATCTGCAGGCTGGAATATATTGGAATGGAAACCGAGGGATATTGTGAAAGGACCATGGGGACTGACCTCCTATGCTGGGTGGACACAAAGTGAAGAGGCAGAGAGTCATCAGGTGTCACCCAGGAGATGTGACACTTGGAAGCCCAAATGGCCAAGGGTAGAGATCCTACCAGCAACTGGTAAGCAAAACACCTTACTCCCTTCTGTCTTATTCCTCTTCTGTCTGTGACCTCCTCACAGAAAGATGAAGGGATCTGAGGATGAGGTGGGCCAGAGAACCTTCCCAATCCTGCCACTGGACCGAGTGTGGGAGGTAGACATTTATACTGGTCCACAAAGTGAAGCTGATGGCTCTGGAATTATACTTTTACAATCCCCAAAGCCAGGGAGCTGGAACCTGCGGGGGTATCCTAGAATCTTGGGAAGAAGAGGTTCCATAGAGTTTGTTAAAGTCAGGATTGGAGATAAATTAAAAACCCAACAGGTCTGAGCCTTGTGGAGGGCACAGAATTCAATAAGCTGTAAAAGACTGGAAAAAGTTTGGCAAACACTCAAGGCTCCACAGTGGTGGATATTATTCCTAGACACCCAAGGAGAATAGATACTTTGACAATATACACTTTTTTTTTCTGAAGGGAAAAATATTCCATTTGTAGTTTTGGTTTAGGAGCAAGCATAATATGCTCTCTCTGTCTACAAGTTTTCATTTTACCTCAGGAAGGGAGATGTTTTCCTCCTCCGGTGTTCACAACATTCTCTCGTTGCTCTGGATATTTGCTTTCTTTGGCATTTTGTGGACCTCCCTGTTCTCCAGAAATAAAGGGGACCACAGACGTCATCTAATGCTGCTCTTACCTGGTGAAGAAAAAGAGCTAAAGGGCTTGAGAAAGGGAGTAGTGTCTGTGGTTGGGGGGGCAGGGTGGGGCGGGGGCGGGGCGGGGGCGGGGCGGAGACAAAGGAGGGGAACTGCAGTCAGGATGCAAAGTAAATTAAGTAATTAAAAGTGAAAACAATTTAAAATAAGAAAAGAGAAAGAGCTATTTCGATAAGAAAGAAAAGAATGAGTTATTAAAACCAGAATGTTTTGTGCAAGAGTGCAGACAGATTAATTTCTGAAAACCTAATGACACTCCAAGGAGACTGAGTGGCCAGGTAGTGAAACAGAAGCAGGAAGACAATGGGCTTGGGGCTTAGTATGTATTTTTAAAACATTTTATTTACGTGTGGTGGGTGTGACCCCTGCCCCAGGCTTTTATGAGTCTGAGTGAGTGCCTGTTTGAGGTTAGGATCTCTCTTTAGTTGTCTACCATTGTGAACATGCATACAGGACAGCTGGCGTGTTTGTTTTCCAGGAGCCTAAAAATGAAGAAAATACATAAATGATATGGTGAACTGAGTTTGGGGATAAGCCCAAGCATCTGAGAAGTCTTCTTACTTTACACATAAAAACATAGAAACCCTAAATCCTAATTCTGAATCTTTATTTACAAAATTGTTTTCTGTTTGTGTTAGAAAAGAATGGCCTTGGAAAAATCTTGGATTTTTATTCCAGGCCTTGGTGTTTACATTGGCAGCTGGAGCTTTTGTTACTTAAGGCTCGGCAGTCAGCTGGCTAGATGCTGGGGCTCGGTCTCCTCTATGAAACAGTCCTTTGTTCAAATAAACAAAACAAATCAATCAGGCAGATAAGGAGTTTCTATCTCTAAATGAGGCTTGACTTCACTGTCAACCTGACCGAATTGGAAAGAAACCATGTCCTGAGGCTGGGTCCTTGTTCTCTGTAACTCTTTCAGGGAAGATCTGCTTACAGATTCTGGGAACACAGAACTCTGGTGTGGCTGAGTCTGTGCTGCCATATCTGAGCTAGTGGTTCAGTTGTCTCTACTTACCAGAGTCTGTGAGGGATCTCAAAGCCCAGTTTTTGTGTGGAATTTAATTCTCTGGGCCCTTTTCAAAGTATGACCAATTATTCTGTAAATAATTCAGATGGCAAATTCTTTAGACACTGAAATAATGGTCTTAAGACCGGAAGGTGGGGTCGAGGAGCAGTGGCTTTTGGGTAGTTAACAACAGAATGAGTTCCTGGGAAATCGAGGCTGCCATCACTAAACTCATTTTGCTCAGGAAGTTTTCCTCCATTAACTGTTATGGTTGTTTAATTGATTTTAAGGGTAAAGTCAACTTTGGTTTCAGGCAGATGCTTATAGGCTATCTTTGAACAGTAGTGGCACCCTACTATTCCTTGCCAGTCATTAATAAAGTGGTGTAAGCCATTTGTCGGCCAAATAGATATGAATAGCCTCAGAAAAAAAAAAAGCTTTCCACCCCCAAGATTTTTTGTTTTCTCTCCCCCTCCCAACCTCCCATCCCAGTTTTGAGGTAAGGACAGTGGAAAGAGATCTTCATGTAAGGAGACGTTGCAATTGTGAGCCAGGGTCCAAGGAGGGAGGGGAGTTTATTGACCAGGAAGCTCAAGAAGGCAGGATGGGCTTGGGAGAAATGTTCGTTGAGCCAAGGCTGAGGCCAGAGGATGATAGACTTGGGCTTGACCTCTGAAACTGCACCCCAATGGGCTCTGTCTTATTTTAGAGCCCTGTATGATGGGCAGCTTTGAAAATGTTTCTTAAGTCAATAAAAACAAAACAAAGCAAAGCAAAGCAAAACAAAACAAAACAAAAAAACTACTAACAGAATGAGAGGTGGGGCTCAGAGATGTCTCAGAGGGCTAGCAAGCTTGAAGCCCCAACTTTGATTCCTGGAACTCACACAAAAAATCCTGTTGTGGTGGAGTGCATCTCTAGTCTCATGATTTGTAGGGAAAGATTGGAGGCAGGGACAAACAAATTGCTAAATAGTTTGAAGACTGTGTAGCCTGGAGTACACTGTAAAATAATAAATAAATAAATAAATAAATAAATAAATAAATAAATAAATAAATAAGAGAAGCCACAATGTTGGCCACTCTGAGAAAAGCAGCTTATGGTTGGTCAGGAGGGAACACCTCATGTGGAAGGAAAAACATACACACCGTGTCCTCTTACTCTGTGTCCCTGGAAAAGGGGCCTCAAGTCTTCCTTAGCCACACATGCAGTTATGTGATCGCTCGTCCAGAGATGCCATAGTAAGTGGTAAGGAGGACAAGGAACAAATGAGAAGCCATGAATAGAAATGACAAGGCTCTAGTTACTAGATGAGGAAAGGATCACAGTTATGACCATCTCCCAGACCAGCAGTCTCCCCACTGGCATCTTGTCTTCTCCAGCTTCTCACATTTGGTCTGTGAACCAACTGTGGTTTCTCCTATTTCTGTACACATGGCTGCTGGGACTTGACCCAGTCAGTGGAGGTGAGTGTTACTTCCATGATGACGGTGATGTGGTCTGGCCTTCCCTTTTTAAGAGTTGAAGGGAGAATCACTAGAGTATTAGGTGACAGATACAGAAACACACAAGTAAATAAATAAAATATATTAGAATCTACTCAGATATTTAAAAGATTCTCTGTCCTTAGGGAATATTTATATTTACAATACAGATGGCATTTCCCCCACTAATAATATTTGTAAGAAGGAAAACCCACTTAGGACTCTTACTTGGCTGCGACTAAAGTAACATCAAAAAGCAAAGTCCTGATTGTGGTGACCAGTTGCTCAAGGTGACCCCTACTCGTAGTGTGTGAACTTGATTTTTCTCATGAAACTCAAGAATGATTAATTGCAAAGGTAAATAAGTAATCAATTCATCTAAAGGTGAAAGCAGTCAATTCAGGGTAAACTTCATGTTGAAATAATTTAAAAGATATGGCCTAGTTCCTAGCTGTTTGCTATCTTAAGTGCAGCGTGTTGGAATCCCCTGGTTCATTCTCTCTCCTCATTTCCTTTTGCAATATATTCAATGTTTCTTGGTTATAATGGTGTGTGTATGTGTGTGTGTGTGTGTGTGTGTATGTGTGTGTATGTGTGTGTGTGTGTGTCTGAGATTTGACCAAAAGTTGATAAACTAGGCTCATGGGAAAGTTTTGCTTTCCAATAAAAGACACAGATGAAAAAAAATAGGGCTTACTGTCTCCTGAATTCTACCTTCACCCTAAAGCCTAGCAGGATGCCTGGTGCTGTGAGAACCATCCTTGGAGGAAGGAAGGCGTCAAAACTTGGGACAGAAATTCAACATGGCGTGTCAGAAGGAAAGCAGGATCAATTCCCAGTGACATTACTGAGACTTGATGGTTGCTCCAGAATATAGGTGTTGTGGATGAAAGCAAACCAGAGAAGAAAACCATGCCAGGTATTTCACTCTGGTTTGCTGTTACTTGGAGCTCATCAAAATCAGAAGGAGGAAGGACATCCCGAAACTGGGCCATTGATCTGTAACTGATTTTAGAGTGGAAGCTATCTCAGTCCCAAGCTAGCATGGACTGGCAGCCAATCTGGCTTCTGGACTGAGTTGCTTAAAATTCTGAGTCTTGCTTAGCAACAGGCTCCTCTATTTACAAGGTGTTTCTACTAGCCTGGGGTCCCTGTGACAAGACTGTCTGAGACATTTAACTTTCTTTTTTTTTTTTTTTAAAAAGGGCTTTTGTTTGTTTGGCTGGTTGGTTGGGTGGGTGGGTTTTTGTTTTCCCCCAGATCTTAAGGTTTCAACCCATGGCTATTTGACTCTGTTATTGCTGGGTATTGGACAAGGCAAAATATCACTGTGGTTTGGGCCTGGAGGAGCAAAACTATTCACATTGTGGGTCTGGGAAGTAGAAAGAGAGAGAATGAGGGCTCAGTTCCCAAGATAACCGTCCAGGGCGGGCTGTCCATAACCTACTTCCTGTAGGTAGCTGTGCCTCCTACAGTCTCTACAGCCTAGAGCCAGGCTCAACAGCTGGGGACCAATTTTTCCACACATGAGCTGTGTGGGGAACATTTAATACTAGATGGATGTCAAAAGGTCGGTGCCAATGCCAGGGAGTAGTGCCCTAAGCTCTCAGAACTTTCTTTCATGTGGTTACGTGAGATTTTGTATAACTTTTTATGGAGACAATTTTTCTTGCTAGTGATTCCTTCCTATTAATTAGATTTAATCACGCTCTCTTCCTAATGGTGTCTCTTCTGGCAATAAAAAAGGAAATAGAAGCCTTCACCAGTTTCAAAATACCTGCTTCCTTCTTCAAGGCAAAAAAATCTCACTCTGAATTAAAATCAATGTTCTGAAATCATATTCTAAATAGACATTTTATTAATTTATTCTAATTCATATTTGTGCGTGCATGCATGAGTGCATGTGCACGTGTGTGTGTGTGTGTGTGTGTGTGTGTGTGTGTGGTTTGTGTTGTGTGTACTGCTTGTGTGAGCACATGCGAATGTGAGTTTTCCTGAAAGAATGTGTTTATGCATATGGAGGTCAGAGGTCAAAGCCCGGTGTCTCCCTCTAACATGCTTTATCTTGTTTTCTTAAGCTTTGCTTTCATTGGTTTTAGTCATGTGACTGACTTGTATCTGAGTATGGAGATGTGCATTTGAGTGCAGGAGCACATGGAGGCTAGAGACTTTGAATCACTCCCTCTCTGCCTCTGAGTTGATGTTACAGATACCTATGAGCTGCCAGTGCATACTGGGAAACAAACTCAGATGCTCTGGAAGATAATACGCTGCCTTGACTGTTGAGCCATTTCTACAGGCCTACATCATTGTTTTTTCTCCTGAGATAGGGACTCTCATTAAAACTAGAGCTCACCAATTTGTTTACTGGTTAGATTAGTGTTCAACAAACTCCAGGGATCATTTCATCTCTCCACCACCCCAGAGCTGAGGCAAAAGACATGCTGTGAGCCTGTCTTTTCTATGTGGACTCTGGAGATCCTAACTCAGGTTCTCAGGCTTGCACAGAAAATACCTTATGATATGAACGATCTCAGTGTCAAAACCATGGAGCTACACCGACATTGAAAACAGAAGGATATTTTAAAAATCTGAAGATTCAGTCCAACAGGGAACACTGAATGAAGAGACAAACCCGAGTGTTGGAATTCAATTGCTACTCAAAATTTCAAAACTGTCTTCTCTTTGCTGAGAGTCCTGGCTTCTGTCCTGGGCTCACACAGCAAAGTGTGTCCCTGAAGTTTCCTTCGTCAAAGTGCCAGTCACAAAATGGTAAATTCTGTGTCTGATGTGAGGAAACCAAAAGGCATATTGTACAAATTACTCTACCACCTACTCTACTACCTAAAGAAATGTATGCCTTCAAAGAAATGGCAGTCAAAATTTCAATGGCATTTTTAAGAAACTGAAAAGGCAAACTGAGAATCTGTATAGAAAGAAACACAAAGGCCACAAGGAGCAAACAGTCCTGAGCCAAAACAACAAAGCTGTCGGCATCAGGCAATCTAAATTCCAAATACACTACAAAGCTTGGGTTGTCAGAACAGCATGGTATGATACAGAAACAAAATGACCAGTGGAACTGAAGATGAAGTCCAGAAATGAACTTGTCTATTTTAGTCAACTGGTCTTCAACAGTTGTCACAGGACCACAGGGTGAATAAAAGAATAACTCTTCGTAGATTTGTGATGGCAAAGCTCCCCGCATACCCACAAGGTGGTCATCTCAGCCCATATGTAAAAACTCACTAAAATGAGTTACAGAGCTAAACACAAGACCTGCAACCATGAAACTGCCAGAAGGAAACATATACAAATAATTGTCTTAACAAAAATTCCTTGGCTATGGCAGGAAGCATTCATACACCCATATATTTAAAAAAAAAATAGACAAATGAGATTATACCAAACTAAAGAGTTTTGGCGGAGACAAAACAAACAAAAACAAAGAAATGGAGTGAAGTAAACACATTGAGAGGCCCAGAACAAACATCTACTGTGTGTCAGACATGAAGTGGACATCTAAAATACACAAAGTACTCAAACCTGTAAGAACAAAGTACCTAGTTAGAAAAATGGGCAAAGGAGATGAGTGGAAAGTTCCCCAGCTTAGACATGCATGCTGCTGGTCAAATACAAATAGAGGGGCGGTGCCAATAAACATCAAAAACTGAAATTAAAATCACAATAAGAGATCACACCTTTAAGAATAATTCTTATAAAAAAGACAACAGATGCCACAAGGATATAGACAAAAGTGAACTCTTGTATAAATACAGTAGGCAAAAATATAAATTAGGAAAACCAATATGGAAAACAATAAAGAAGTTCTTTCAAAAATTGAACACAGAATTATCACATGATCCAGCAATTCCACTTGGTCAAAGGAAATGAGGTCAAGTCGGTGTGTTGGGGAGACATCAGCTCTTGGCCTTGCATTCCGGCACTAGCTACAAAGCCAAATTATGGAATTTACTGGCAAGCGATCAGTGGATAACTGGAAGAAAATATGATGTGGACCCACCACAGAACACTGTTCATCTGTTAAAAAGATGGAAGGCCTATATTTTGCAACAATGTGGACAAATAACACACTGTGCGAAGGGGGAAAAGCCAAGCACAAATAGCACAGATAGGAAGCATTGCACAGCACAGCACATGTGGAATCTAAAACAGGTGAACTCAGAATAAGAGCCAGTAAAACAGTGAGATCTCAAGTCAGGATCAGGCAAAGGAAGGAGAGACGTTGTTCAGACAATGAAGTTTCTTTTGGGCAGGAGAAGTTCTGGCACTCTATGCGCCCAGCAACTATTTATACTGCTGTGTTGCATACCCACTAATCACTATGAGGGCAGTTTCTAAATGTTCTCTCCACCAGACAGAGGAAGTACATGAGACAGTAGATGTGTTAATTTAGTTATTTCAAACTGTGTGTATGTGTACATGTATATATGTATATATCCATATAAGCCATACTGTATAATTTTTAATTATTTGTCAGTTAAAGTAAAAACAATAAAACCTACATTTATCACCCAACATTCTTTAGACCTCAATCTCTTCTTTATAGCACATGGTTGAGAATCACCTAAACTCAAATTGGACCACCACAGACTTATCAAAAATGCTTTTGGAAAATGCAATTCTATTTTTCTAATAAGCTGCCTCTGCATTCCAACTACAGTCAAACAATTTTTGGTGGGGGCACCCCTTGACAGCATGCTTTAGAACTATGTGTGTAGTTCAGGGGCCGGGGGAGCTTTACTGTTGTGACATACTCATTCATGTATGAGTTAGGGAACAGTACCTCTGTTAGGGAACAAAACTCCTTGGCTAGATAATCCAGAGAAAAGTCCCTGTCCCCTGGGGGAACGATTTCAAGTCATTCCAACTCTCTTCATGGTGGAACAGGAGTTCCTCGAATCTCAAAGGTTTTGGCTTTCAACTCTCATTCATTTTACTTCTTGGGAAATGATGCTTCTCAATTTCTCCATGCTAAAACTTATGTCACAAAATGGAGGTGGGTTTTAAGTGATCAGCTGAAAATAGATGGCATCCAGTTTGTATATAGAAGTCCCAAAGCACCATGTACCTCAGATTAAAATGGCAGAAAGATTCTTCAACCAACAGAGAGAGAGAGAGAGAGAGAGAGAGAGAGAGAGAGAGAGAGAGAGAGGAGGAGGAAGAGGAGGAGGAAGAAGAGGAGGAGGAGGAGGAAGAGGAGGAATAGGAGGAGGAAGAAGAAGAGGAGAAGGAGAGGCATCTTCTAACCATTTTACTGATCATATCAGCATGTTCTTGCAGAGCTGTGAAGTGTTCCTCTCCGCACTCTCATGTACATAAATGTATTTCTAATATTTCTAAAATACTCTTTGGGTTGCATTCTTATGCTCTTCTAAATCCTTGGTCATCATCAACCTTTCCATCTTAAACCTTAGCTTACCCTTCCCTCAAATAAGCTTTATCATGGCTTGACCACTGTTCTCTGGCCTCATTAAGACCAACATGTGTGTGGCGTTCCGTACATATATGTACCCATGCTCAGAGAAATACCCTGGAAATGCACTTAACACGTTCTTTCCTCTTGCTTTTATCTTCCTCTCTTAGAATCTAAGTTTCCTTAAATGCTGCAACAGAGTCCTTTTCCTTCTCAGAATCTCTCCTCTTGACTTTAACTACCACATCCAGTCCATTTTCTTTTCACCGTTCCTGATTTGGGATAATTCTGCCGAGTACTTGGCTAATTGTCTATAGGATGGATGTTTTTTTAATATTTTTCTGAGTGTAAAAGCTGCACCATCATTTTTCCCTCCTCCATTGCATCTCTGATAATCCTCTGGCACTGGCACGTGATGAGGCATTATAAAAAGAAATGCCCTTCCACCAGCCTGCTCTCCATCCTGCAGACTTCTTCAGCAGTAACTCCATGCAAACTTGGATGTGAGAAATTCTGGATCCCCCAATGTCCCCAGTTACTATCAGCTGTGGGGTCTGAGCTGACCAGGCTTACCAGTAACCAACACAACCAACCTATGTGTGGACCAACAAGAGAAGAAAAAGCAATCTTAATTTATCTTTTCTATCTTTCAACTCCCAAGTCTAACCGACAGGAGGCTCATCCCCAGATGGCAGTGGAAATGACAGGTATCAATCCTTGACCCCTGTCTCCACTAGCTATCCTCTATTCAGGGATGTCCATCACCCCACACACCATAACTCTCAAAATCCTCACCTACCCTGACAATGGCGTTCTTTTTCCATCCTTTTCAAGTGATTCTTTATGTTTGGAGAAACTCACCTCAGAAACAGAACGTTTCTTCACTGGATAACATTAACAGAAATTGGGCTACCTTCAGATCTCTTCTGAGGGTGTCATATGCATCATTAAAAAATAAACAACAAAACCTGTAACTGTGCAGCTTTTCTTCCAGTCTCCAAGTTTTGCTCTCAACTCTCAATCTTTCTGAAACTCTACATCTGTCACTGTTTTGGTAAAGCATGCTCACTGTTTGGCTCTGCACCTAAAAAAAAACTTCTCAAACAGTGCTAAATGAAACATTTAAATTTTTAGAGAAAAGTTTCCAAAATCCATCACTGAGTAGGAGTCAGAACCTTGGTTTTCTCAGACAGACCACAGCCAGTCACCCTCTGAGTTCTTTCAAAAGGTTTTTGTTGTTGTTGTTGTTTTTGTTTTTGTTTTTTTGCTTTTTTGTTTTTTTTTTTTTTAAGATAGGCATAGTAAACTCTCTATATATTTGAAGTGCAGCTCTGATCTGATCACATAAACACCACTGCTACAAAGAAGATATATTTTCCCATTACCTCCCAAAACCCTTTCTAGTATTTTGCAGTCTGGTCTCTCTACCATGCTTCCTTCCATGCTCAGCAGACACTGACTAAGATTGCCCCATTGAAGGCGAGGGTTTTGTCTAATGGCATCATAGCATGTGCGCCTTTGTCTGTTGTACTCTTTTCACTCATCATCATAGGTAAGATTCTGCATTGTCCTATCAAGACTTTATTTGCCCATATGGCTGACTAGTATTCCACTTACACTCTTTGAATAGATTTATCTTCTTTTCTTCTTTTAGATGTCAGGGGAAAGCTGGGATATACAGTAGATCTGTATTTAGTCTTTAAAGAAAGGGAATTTTTTTTGTCTAAATGTTTGTGCTTTCCTACTAATAGTAGTTGATTTTCTGGTGTATTACTTCCAAGCTGGTAAGCAGCAGAGACACATTTAAGATGTTATTCTAAAAGTAGTGAAACTTCACAAACTTAGTTGACAATCCCCCTGTGAATGATATGTTTGAACAAATTTCATGGCAGTACTTACTGTCAGCGTGTCTCCAGTCAATACATGAGAAATCAAAAATGTGCCTAAATTCTTCTTTATTGGATGGTATGATTTCTCCTTTAAGAGCTAGAGAGCTGGAGAGTGTTTCGTGTGGTGTGTGTGTGTGTGTGTGTGTGTGTGTGTGTGTGTGTGTGTGTGTAAATCTTTTATCAGATGTATAATATACAATTATATATTTCTGGCAGCTTGTAATTGATACCCTTATTTTTTTTTAAATATTTTGAAGAGAAGAAGCTTTTGATCTTTATCTGGCCCCATGTGTGTGAACAATAGGACACTCTTTTGTGGCATGTTTAAGAAATCTCCCATAACTTAAAGACAAAGTTTTCTTCTTGAAGTTTTATCACCTGAGCTCAGGTTGGGTCTTTAATCCAATTTCTATATTCCTCTGACTGAGGTTCAGTCCTTTGTATGTGGAAGTCCAATTACACTGGCTCATTTTCCAAAACCACTATCCTTCCTCTGCTGGATTTCTTTGGCACCTTTGTCAAAAATCAATTGTCCATATATGTGTGGGTTTATTTCTGAACTCTCCATTCTCACCAATTGATTTTTTTCTTCTCGGTCTGTTGTGACTCCACATGTTCCTGATTTCCAGAGTTTCATTATAAGTGTTGAAGATGCACACATCTTCTCCTTTTTCATCTTCCTCTCTCAAGTTTATTTTGTTTTTTCTAACTTAACTCCATTTCTGTAAGAGCTGTAGAATGCGATGGCCAATTACTGGTGAAAAAACCTACTGAGATTCTGATTAGGATTGCAACGGATCTGAACAACAACTTGCGGTTCACAGAAGCAACTTCTTAAAAATAACGAGACTTTTGATCAGTAAGCATCCATTTTGTAAATAGATTTGTCTTTCCATGTAGTTACATCATCTTTATTTTCTCTCAGAGTTGTTCTTAGTTTTCACTACATGTATCATGTTGACTTTCACCAATTTGACATAGTTATGTGGCTTTCTTCTCATCTTCTTGATTATATGTGTGTGCATATACCTCTGTATATTTGGTTTCATGTGGAAGCCAGAGAGACACAACTCAAGTGTCTTCCTCTGTCTCTTTTCATCTTAATACTCTTTCATTTTTATTGAAAATACATTTTTCATATAATATATTATGATTATAGTTACCCCTTCCCAACAAAGGCAGTTTGTGTTAGACATGAAGAAATCAAAGCATCCTTACTTGTGGATGATATGATAGTATACACATAGTATACATATAGTGTACATAAGGGGCTCTAAAAATTTTACCAAGGAACTCTTCCAGTAAATATAATAAGCACTTTTAGCAAAGTAGGTGGATACATATTAATTCACAAGAATTAGCGGCCCTCCTAATATACAAATGACAGATCAACTAAGAAAGCAATCAGGAGACTAATACCTTTCCCAGCAGCATGAAATAATATAAAATACCTTGGGGTAACTCTAACCAAGCAAGGAAATCTTCTGTGATTAAAAACAAAATATTACAACATTGAAGAAATTGAAGAGAATATCAGAAGATGGAAAGATCTTCTATGCTCATGTATTGGTATAATTTGTGTAATGAAAATGGCTCTCTTACCAAAAGTAATTGAGTCTACAGACTCAGTGCAATTCCCATCAAAATTCTAATACAATTTCTCACAGATCTTTGAAAGACAATCTCCAGCTTCTTGTAAACACACACACACACACACACACACACACACACACACACACACACCATGAAACCAAAACCAAAGCCCAAAACAGGATGGCTAAAACAATCCTGAATAACAGATAAATCTGTTGGAGGTGTCACTACCCATGATTTCTGCTTGTACCACAGAGCTAGCAAGAAAAACAGCATAGTGATGGCACAAAACCAAGTACATTGATCAACAGAATAGAAGTGAAGGCTCACACATAAATTCACACATCTATTGACACCCAATTTTTGATAAAGAAGCCAGAAATTAACACTGGATAAAAGACAGCATCTTCAACAAATGGTGTTTGTCAAACTGGAGGTCCGCACGTAAAAGAATTCAAATAGATACGTATTTATTACCCTGCACAAAACTCAACTTCAAATGGATTAAAAACTTAAATATAAAACCAAATACACTGAATCTGGTCAAAAAGAGAATAGAGAATAGCTTTGAACTCACTTGCACAGGGAAAGGCCTTCTGAACAGAGTGCTGTTACTGTAGGCAATAGAAACAGCAGGAAGTAAACGGGATCTCGTGGAACAGAGAAGCCTCTGCTTGTCAAAGGACACCATCATTTGGACAAAGCAGAAACCTAAAGAATGTGAAAAGACTTTTACATATTACACATTTGACAGAGGGCTAAAATCCAAAATACATAAAGATATAAAGTAAGATAAA
The DNA here is from genome assembly GCA_030674055.1 of Rhabdomys pumilio. Classification (NCBI taxonomy): domain Eukaryota; kingdom Metazoa; phylum Chordata; class Mammalia; order Rodentia; family Muridae; genus Rhabdomys; species Rhabdomys pumilio. Next base: position 16,222,934 of record JANHMN010000016.1, read on the forward strand.
ACAAACCAGAATAGGAAAAGCCAACCCCTCTCCCCAAAAAGCAAACAAAAAGTATCGAAGAAATACATAATGGTTCAAGACACCTATGTTCTCACATACAGAAATCTCACAAAAGCACAAAACTTGTGTACACACACACACACACACACACACACACACACACACACACACACACATTTTCTCTAGGGGAGAAAATGAAGAAAGCCCTTATAAAGCTGTATGAGACAAAGAACCTCAAAGAATGTCATTGTGTCTGTCTTCTGTCTTTTGTTTGCCATCTGGGCCTGTCCTTGAAGTCCACTTTAGCCTTTGAAATGGAATTTCTAACTGCACCTGGAACTATTATATTCATGCAGACTGGCAAACCAACAGGCCCCAAGCATCCTCCTCCTGTCTCCATCTCCCCAATACCGGGCCTTTTAGGTGTGTGTTGCCACATCTGGCTTTTTGTGGTTGCTGGGGATCTGAACTCATCTTCATTGCTTCTCTGACTGAGTCGTACTCCAAGCCCCTTGCCTTTACATGACATGTCATAACTCTAATAAAGCCCTACTTATCACTTCTGCTCTTTCTTGGGTTATTCTTCTGGAATTAAAGGCACTTTGTATATAATACCTGACCGTGGCATTGCTTTTTATTGTTTTAGTCTTAATTTATGACATTGCTTACTACCTGCTGAGTGCCACAGAGGGATAGATTGTGCATGTTTTCATTACTATTACATCCCAGAGTCTAACTTTGCATTCAGTACTTAGTAGATAATTAACCATCATTAACTAATCTACTCTTAAGTAATGAGTGACTTGTGGCTTCACTGTTCAGTGGATTCTGTGTCTCAATTATTGTCTTCACAACAGTCTGTTGCCTCTGTATTTCCATTGCTCTTAGCAGGAAACTCTACAGTCACAAATATCTGAAACCATGCCAGATTTCCTTGCTTACACAAGACCATGGGTCAGCGAACTAGATCCTCATTAGGGGTGGATAATAATAGTTTTTATATTTTTTCAAAAGTTGTGAGAATAACAAAGAAAAAGAAATAAAACATACACAGTCCTTCTATGAGAGATCAAAGAAATGCCATCGCCACATATGCCGCTTTAGCATAACGATTGTTTTGACCTCAAGGATATTTTATATGACAAAGAAACCCTCCTAGATCTTTCCATGACTAAGAGTAGACTCTGAAAACATAGACTCTCATACACTATCTATGCAGAAGTCTTATGGCCACAGAGAAGTGGAAAATCTGTGATGAAATGGATTAGCACATCTAAGCTTCAGCTTCTTAGTTCCAGCATGTTACCCTTGCTATAGTTTGGTATCCTAGGAAACCCAAAATCTTCCTGTCCCCTTCCTTCCTTCTTTCCTTCTTTTCTTCCTTCCTTCCTTCCTTCCTTCCTTCCTCCCTCCCTCCCTCCCTCTTTCCTTCCTTCCTTTTTTCCTTCCTTCTTCCTTCTTTTCTTCTTCCTTTCTTCTTTCCTCCCTCCTTTCTTCCTTTTGTTTCCTTTCTCCCTCCCTCCCTCCCTCCCTCCCTCCCTCCCTCCCTCCCTCCCTCCCTTCCTCCCTTGTTTCTCTCATTTTCTTTACTTTTTTTCATCATCTCCCAATATTTTTTCCAAAGATAATATGGAAGCTCAAGTCCTGAGCATCTGCTTATTGGTTTGCCACTGGGGATGTGTGAATACATGATGAGAAATTTCATTCTTTCACATTAGTTTGCCTTTGTTTAGTCTACCTGACCCCAGCCAGTAATCCCATGATGATATAGGAAAGGTTCTTTTTTTTTTTTCTTTCTTTTTATTTTTGTCTATCCCTTCCATGTACATCCATCTTGACTGGTTTTGAAAAGGACATATGAACAAAATTAGGTTTGTTCCTGGCCTCAAGAAGATGTGCAGTTTTTTTCTCTTGGAGGATCTCATTGGGAAAAAAGGCTGGAGGTAAGTGAAGAAGAAGAAGGGCTGTTTCATAGTATTTTAAGTATGATTTTATTAGAACCTAGGCTAAAGGACAGATTGTTAACTTAAAAGATAATGGGATGGATGACAAGAAACTGGGCTCCCAAGTGGTACATGTTTACGTTTTAAGAATCAATGAACACCCTGAGTGGAGAGACACTCCATCAGTTGTAAATTCAGAGGCCTTGGAATTAGAATTAAATACATTATTAACCTGCAGTAATTTATTTATATTCCAGTGTGAGAAATGTGGAATCTTGCCTTTCTCTCTCAAGTGACAAGCTGTGTGCATTAGGGAGCATAAAATACCCCTCTCCATCTCTGTAAAGAAGTAATGATACAACACCATCTCTTCCTCATGAACTCTTAGATTCTCCTGTGTTTCTTTGCTGATAACAGCAGTCTAGCAAGTGCAAGGTGTTACCCATTGGCTGCATCATTGTAGAAGGGGAAAGGATAAGGGGAAAAACAGTCAATTTAGCCAGCGCTGTAAGTAAGCACAAGCATTTGGTCCTTGTCTTAGAAATCTTATATCCACTCTCAGGATCATAAAAATGAAGATACAACTTAAAGCATCAATATTTGCAACATTGACTTCTATGTTCAATAGTAGGCCTTAAGATCTCACAGCATGAGAATCTTTGTGTTTTATCATGGTTTCCTCAGTGCCTGACACAAAGTGGGCAAAAGAAGTCTTTGGTAATTGCTTGTTGACTAATAACCATATTTTCCCGGGTCCTGAAGAATGGCTAAGTACCATTCTGAAGAAGTGAGGAGGACTGGTCTAAGAACCCTGAAGTTGGGATGCGTCAGCACATAGGTGGTGCTTTCCTGGGGTATCTGAAGTACTCTGGAGAGCTGCAGCTGATGGGACCAGCTGAGTGACGATCAAACTGTTCTTCTCCTCCATAGGTCAGTGTTGGACATTATTATAATTTGGTGCTATCTCAGGTACTTTCCTTAGAGGGCTATTTATACAGAGTGAAGGTGTTACTCCCAGTGTTAGCTTCACCTTACCCATCAACTTTGTAGCTTTCTTATCTGTAAAATGGAGAGGGTAACACTACAGTTATTGTAAGGATAAGAGGAACCAATTTATATAAGGGAGTTAACATAATAAGGGCTTGTGATGATAAATGAATTAATTACTATGAAGTGTCCAGAGTAGCAAGTTCAATAGATTTCTTTTTGGGGTACTGATTGCTGATTGCTTTGGATACTTGTTTAAAAAGAATTCAGAGATAAAATAAAATCTAGTAGAACTAATTTCCAGTCAAATACATGAGATAGACATTTATGGCCACTGAAAAATCTAATTGCCAACATCCAAATCAATGGTGTTGTCTCAAATTAAGAAATCGTTTCTACAAATTCAATAGCTAGTTTCATCCCTATAGTAAACTCACTCAAATTAATTCATAGTAAAAGGAGACTCTAATTGGAACTATTTAGACTATGTAAAACTTGCAAAAAGCTCTGACTGTAGAGATTGCAAGATATGTACAATGAACCACCATGAAATATTCTAAGAACACAAGTTAAAACAATGATCTCTGCTTTCAAACAAACCAAAGTACTGTTTTCAAAGGCTTTAAAAAACTGTGTATTTGGAGGCCTACTTTCACAAGGTGAAATACGATATTTAGGAGGAAAGGCTGCCCGAGAAACAACTGAAACCTAATTGGATTTATAAAAATCTTTATTGGTTATTTTATTTATTTACATTTCAAATGTTATTACTCCTTTCTGGTTTCCCCTCCGAAAACCCCATATCTCACCCCTTCCCCTTGCATCTATGAGGCTGCTCCCCCACCCATGCCTGCCTCACCACCCTGGCATTCTCCTATGCTGAGGCATCAAGCCTTCACAGGACCAAAGGCCTCCCCTACCATTGATGCCAGATAAGGCCATCTTCTGCTACATATCAGCTGGAGTCATGGGTCCCCCCATGTGTACTCTGTGGTTGGTGGTTTAGTCCCTGGGAGCTCTGAGGGTTTTGGTTGGTTGATATTGTTGTTCTTCCTATGGGGTTGCAAACCCCTTCAGCTTCTTCAGTCCTTCCCCTAACTCCTCCAATGGGTTCTCTGTGCTCAGTACTATGGTTGGCTGCAAGCATCCGCATCTGTTTTGGTAAGGATCTGGTAGAGCCTCTCAGGAGATATGTCAGCAAGCACTTCCTGGCATCAGCAAGAGTGACTGGGTTTGGTGTAAGCAGATGGGGTGGATTCCCAGGTGGGAAAGTCTCTGAATAACCTTTCCTTCAGTCTCTGCTCCACTCTTTGTCCCTGTATTTCCTTTTGACAGGAGCAATTCTGGGTTAAAATTTTGAGAAAATTGGGTGGCCTCATCCCTCTACCGGGGGTCATGCCTAACCTCTGGCTATGGTCTCTACATGTTCTCTCTCTCTTTTGTGGGATATTTCAGCTAATGTCATCCTCATTGGGTCCTGGGAACCTCTTGTTTTCCAATTGTTAATTTAGTGGATTGAGCCAGTTTTTATCCATTCAGCAAAGAGTTGCTGAGTGTGTACTGTGGGCATGGTGCTGTGGTAAGCTTTTGTGTATGTGTTTAGAATGTGCAGTGAACTCGCTGGCTTCTCTGTAGTCATGGAAGTGCAGTCTTATGTTCCTAGGGATATTGACAGGCCTCATTATATAATGCATGGCACTACCAACAGCTCAGCTCTTGATTGGACAGATTTTGAAATAGGCCAGGTCAGAGTCCCATCTTTCCAGCACTGTTGGATCTCAGACTATACTTTGAGGTAGATATGTGGTCCAATGGTCACAATTGAGCAATGGGTCACAGTAGAGCAGAAATGTTTCTGCTGTCACTGACACATACCAAGCTAACAGTGCATGACTTCAAATCCGAAAGACTATATTTATTACTGTGGGAATTTATCACAATGTATATCAATTAATCAATATTTTTGAAAAATGGATGCCATCTATATAAAGTGTTGCATGTGTCCAACACTACTGACATGTTTTATATGTGTTAACATCTTTCATTTCCACAGATATTCTATAAGAGATTATAACAGCAGCTCAGTTTCAGAGACCAGAAAACTGAGGCATCAGAACTGGGAGAAAACTGGCAGCTGGTGAGAGAGTCTACAAGACTTACAGCTGTGACACATGGGTGAGATCTCCTGTTTCCATTCACCAATCAACCCACTCAAGATTACTTAAATATTAAGTTAAATCTCAGTGTTAGTATACTTTAATGATCACTGCATTTTATTTTGAAAATAAACTGACTGTAAAATATATAACATTGACAGTTTAGTCAATAGTTCCATTTTTTTAAAAAATATACTTGATGTCTTAGTGAATGACTTGTTAGTACCTGAGGAACCATACATATCCAGACTTTCAAAGTATTTCTGTAAGAGTATCTGTGCTCCTTTGCAGCATTCTCAGTTACTTTCATCAATGGTCCTTCCATCCCACTACAGAAATGCTCCCTATCCATGAGACACACTACCCTGAAATCACTTTCATTCTGGAAAACTCACATTAATTAATATTAATACACTTTATGAGTATATTAGGGATTATTACATCTCCTGAATTATTAATTTAAACTGCTGTTAAAACTATTTAATTTTTCATAAACTCAGTTCTTGACTTTTCAAGTTTTCAGTAGGATGCTAAGCTTCTTGAGAGAGAAGGGCAAGTGCTGATTGTGTACTAAATTGCTTGAGTTAGTTGTGTGGGTAGATTATAACTGCAGCCCACAGGAAAGTAAATACAGATTATTTCTAAGATTCATAAAACGTATAGTATTAAAAATATTAAAGTAAGGGGTAACAAGATGGCCCTTAGGGTGAGAGCACTGCCGATACAATCCTGAAGATCTAAGTCAGATGCCTGGAACTCAAGGTAAAAGAAGACAGCAAGTTCTCAAAAGTTATTCTCTGACCCCCTCCATATGCATGATGAAGCCTCTCTAAACAATAGAGAGAGGCCTGGGAAGATTGTTCAGTGGTTAAAGCATTTGCTGTCTAAGGATGAAAACTAGAGTTTGGATCCCCAGGTTCCACATAAATGTAGAGCAGGCTAGGAGGCCCACCTGTAATTCTAGTGTCCAGAAGGTAGAGACAAGAGATCACCAAAGCAATCTGGCTTCCCAGTCTATCCATACTAGTGAGCTTTATATTCAAGTAAAAGACTGCCTCAATTAATAGTGTAGTCAGTGACTAAGAAAGACTTCAGCTAGATTTTTATTGTATATTTGCCTATAACCTTTAACCAACAACTTCGGAAATTATGTGGTAAGTACTAAAATGGTCCCAACCATTTGAGAGTTTAGAGGATGCTGGAATGCCCAATCAATAGGGTTAGGATTTAAGATGGGTCTAGGAGTCTGAATAGTATTAAGACAAAAGAGAAGAGAGAAAGGTGTTTAAGACTGAGAGAAATGTATGTGTTCAGAGGAGACTATATTGAACAGATAGAAATTGCAAGACTGATGTTAGACTGGATTGTAGAAAACCACAAACATTATATAAATGCCAGCTTCTTAGACATTAGGAAATTACTAAAGGAATTTTTGCTTATAATCATGAGAAGGCTGAGTTAAAGGAATTAACTTGGAACTTGTGTGAGAGAGTAGTAGAGTCATTCTGTAATAGGAAATATAGATTAGAAAAGTTTTGAATTTATAACCTCTTTCTTACATTTTAACCCACGTCAAAGTTATTATCCTTGGAAATAAATTTAAGAGGAAAAGCCTAAAGGGACTGCAATTCTACCAAATGTCAAGCTGTATTTAGTGGCTAGAACTAGCCAGGAATGCATAACTTTGCAAAACAAATCAAATCTCTGCACTTCTATTCAACAAACAAGCTTAAGTATTAAAGCAGTTTTTTATATTTATGAAAGACAATAACCTAACAAATAATTTCTAGCTGTACTGCATCATTTGACACCACTTCTATGTTACCACCACTATATTAAATGGAAATAGTAGAATAAAATAACAACTTATATTTTGTTGATGAACTCTATGCTTTGGTATGGATTTGTCATTACATGGCTTATGTCATTTTCACATCACTTAACAGATTTGACATATTATCTAGGTTGTTGATATTTCTGTTTCGAGTGGTTTTTAATATTAGCTTATACATGAGAAAGGACATAATATTCCCACTTCCAATAGTAGCTATGATATTTGGAGAAGAATAGATTTCATCAGAGCTCAAGTGAGCAAGAAAGAATACTCACAAAATCTGAAATAACTAGATCCCATGTTCAAAATATTGCCTCAGAAATTTTATTTCCTGTAACTTTTCATTTCTTGTGGAATACATGGTAATTTTCAAAGGCTAAAGGTGACCAATGGAAGTAACATCAAAGAAAATCCAGCTGTAAACTAACCAGTTTGGAAGCAGATTCTGGAGTCTCTGAAACACTGCAGACCTTCTTGACTATAACTTAAAGTCCAAGTCCTATGCAACGCATGCACAGTTATTTGTCACAGAATTCCAATCTGTTCTAACAGCAAGAATCAGTTCCAGGACAAGTAGTTGAAAAATATGTTCATTTATGCATTTGCCAAGTGACTATTCGTTGAGTGTAAAGGATAAAATCAAACCACATAGGATGAAGAACATCAAGACCAGAGAGGTGATGAGGGTCAGAATGGTCCACTTTAAGTGTTTCTGGTAGAAATTCCTTGACTTCTTATACAGGTTCCAGTGGAAGAACAGAAATCCCTCCCATCTTCTGCCCACAGGCCAGATCAAAGTGTACAGATGATGCCACATACTTTGCAGTGTGGGTACATGGCCAAATGAAACTGAGCCCTTCAAAGTGCAGTAGGAGATCAAAGCCATTGTCAAAGTTCATGACCTGCTTCTGGCTTCAAGGATGTCTGAGTAAGTAACAGTAGCTGAGATCAAATACTCTTACCATGTACAACCAAGTTTTAAATGTGGGAGAAATGGTCTCGAGATAGACTGTACAAATATCTGGCTCCTTTGTTGTTTAAAGAAAATAGCATCGTACGTGGAGGCACACATTGACTTGAGTAAAAAAATATAACATTTTGGGATGGGGAGATAAGACAATCGATAAAGTGTTTCTTGCACAAGCATAAGGATAGGATTCCATCCAACAAAACCCATGTAAAAAGCCAGGCATGGTGGCATGTTCTTGTAATCATAGATCTATCTTAAAAATGAGAGGTTAATTGCTTCTGAGGTGCAATACCTCAGGTTGAACTCTGTCCTCCGTGCACACGTACATGCATAAACACTTGCACATATGTATGAACATGCAGACACATCTGCTCACATACACAAAAATACAGGGGTGAAAGTTTTGAGCATTTACGGTGTGATTTATATCTGTCAAGCAGCCTGAACCAAGAAAATTGTACAGTCCCCCTTCAGTATGTGTATGTGTGTATGGAAGAAAGAGACAGAAATAAGGGATAAATGGATAGAGATAGATAGATAGATAGATAGATAGATAGATAGATAGATAGATAGATAGACATGTTTTATTTAGAATGGTAAAGAGCCTCTGTGAAGGTTTTTTAAAGTTGGTATTTATTTTTGTTTGTTTACTTATTTATTTATTTTTGCTATTGTATTTGGCTTTGACAATTACTGGGGAGTAACTCCTAATCTACTCTTGTAACTGCTGTCCTGGCTACCTCCCCAGAGGTGTACCCCAGATCATTGCTGTTTCTCCCAGTCATGTGCTCATGGTTCCTCTTCCAGTCTCTCCCCTCATGGTGGCTTGTTCCTCTCTCCCTTCTTCCTGTTCATCCCCCACACACCTCATCACCCCCAAACCAGGTCACTCCAAACCCACCTACCTCCAATCCTTCCAGTAATTGGCTGTCTCCAATTTTATTTAACCACGTTTTAAATCAAGGAGCAAGGTTTGCACAACAAAAGCATGTAAAGTTAAGAAAGCTTATAACTTCAGGTACAGAATTTAGCATTACAATACATAGCAACAGATCAAACCTCAACAAGAACCAGCCCAAGAGAGAGAAGTGTGCTGGAATCATCTAAACCAGAAGGGTGAAGTTATTTAAGCTCCTCTGACACTGGGCATGGAACTTCAAGGATTTGGAATTTGCCCAGCTGGGCTTTGATCTTTCTTCAGTCTGGTCCTCACTTATGTCAGGATTTCTCCCTTTTGGAATTATAATATGTATTCAGTGCCATTGTACATTGGAAGTGTGTAATTTGGTATTTGGTTTTACAAAAGGTTGCAATTAAGAGACTGCTTTGAGTTCAGAAGAGACTTTGGGTTTTCAAACTGTCTTGAGACTGTAAAAGACTGTGGAGACTTTTGAAGTTGGACTAAACCTATTTTGTATTCTATGGGAACAAGCCTGTGGGGGCAGGGAACGGAATATGGTGGTTTGGATGAGAAGAGCCCCACCTTGACTTATGTTTGAATACTGTGTCTACAGTTGGAGATAATGTTCAGGAAGCATCAAAATGTATGGTCTTGAAGGAGATGTGTCACGGGACTGATCTTCAAAAGCTTCTAGTCATTCCCAGTAAAGTCTATTTCCTGTTTGTGAATTGAAATGTGAGCTCTCAGCTACTGCTCCAGAGCCATGAATGTCTGCCTGCTGCCATGCTCCTACCATGATGGTGACAGTCACCTATCCCCCAGGAACTATAAGCTACAAATAAAGACTTCTATCTATATTGCCTTGATCGCTGTGCTCTTATCACAGCAATTGAACAATAACTAATACGCCATGATGGGAGCCAAGTTGCCCATCTAAAGGCAGAGGATTGCATTAATAAAAGAAGTCACTAAATAACAAAGACAACATTAGCCATGCATGATTCAGCTTAGTAATTCCTTCTTCATATTATTACCTTTTCATTTATTTTATGTGTTGGGCACACACATGTGCTTATGTGTTTATGTGTTGCGTGCTCACATGTAGCAGTGTGCACGAGAAGGTCGGAAGACAACCTGAGAGAGTCTGTTCTTCTCTTCTCCTATGAGAATTATGGAGACTGAACTCAAATCTCAGACTTGGTGAAAGTTACCTTTATGCATCAAACTGTCTTGTTGGCCCTAATTTAGCAATTTCTATTTTATCTCTTAGTTATTATCATACAGATCTTAAGTCAAAGTTATTTCAATTATTTAGGTTATTATTTTTGAATTTCACAGTGTGCGTGCAAATACCACACTAAGTGAAATTAGAAAAGGGAACATAAATGGATCAGAGACTGAAGGAAAGGTCATCCAGTGACTGCTCAAACTTGGGATCCATCCCACGCATAGGCACTAAACCCTGACACAATTACTGATGGCATGTTGTGCTGACAGACAGGAGCCTAGTATGGCTGTACTCCGAGAGGCTCTACCAGCAACTGACTGAGACAGATGCAGATACTTAGTGCCAACCACTGGACTAAGATCAGGGACTCCTGTGAGTTAGGGGAAGGACTGAAGGGGATTGCAACCGCATAGGAATAACAGCAGTATCAACTAACTGGACCTCTCAGAGCTACCAGAGACAAAGTCACACATCAAAGAGGATACATGGACTGGTCCGTGGCCCCCACTACATATGTAGCAGATGATTGCCTTGTGTGGCCTCATTGGGAAAGGATGCTCTTAATCCTGTAGAAAATGAATGCCCCAGGGAAGGGTGATGCTAGTGGGGTGAGGTGGGAGTGGGTGGGTGAGTGGGTGGGTGGGTGAGCACCCTCTCAGAAGCAAAGGGGAAAGGGCTGAAGAACTCATGGAGGGGAGGTCAGGAAGGGGGACAATATTTGGAAAGTAAATAAATAAAATAATTAACAAAAAAGAAAGAACAGGGAACATGAGAATTCTAGGAAACATGCATTGCCAAACAGTTACTGAATAAATACTTGTAGGTAAACATGTTTTAGTTCTGTATGTTCATGGAGAATATACAAACAAGAAAAAGAACCATAATTTCTGAACTACTCTAAAACACTTTTATTTTAAAATTAGGATTTTAAAGTTGAATTTAATACTTTTCAAAGCCTATGCCAAGTGTATAAATTTAAATAAAAATGGGAGGAACGCCTTTAGTTGAAATCATTCATTATACTTTGAGATCATTCAAGAAAAGAATTTTGGAAGACCACATTACTATTGTAATAAAAATATTTATTATAAAATTATCACAATTCTCTGCATATAAACTAAAAACATAAATGTAATTCACACATTAATAAGTTAAGTGGGTCCGGGCATTTAGCATCCATCTGCTTGTGTTAAAGTCTCCTGTGGCTTCATAAATAATACAAAAGACTATTTTGATTTAATTTACACACTTGATGCTATTGAGATCCTAAGGATTTTCTCTATTACTTTACACATAGCTTATGGTATTTGAGCTAATTGGCCAAATGCCTAGATCTTTGGTAAACACAAGTATTCATGTGAACAAACATGAAGCTGAAATTTCAATGAAAAACATCAACAACAAAACAACAGGTAATCCAAATGTTGACAGTTTTGTGTGATCAATGAATGCAAGAGTCAAAGTCCTGCTGTCAAAGTCACTGCCTAGAACTTTCAAGGATAACATCTGCGATGCAAAACAAATAGTTGCAGCTCCTGTTGCCACAACCAGAAGCACCTCAGCTCTAGGTCACTGTGAAATGAACTGCAAATTTCAAACTCAATTGACACACAGGACTGATGATATTACAATGCAGAAAAAAGTTTCAACATTAATTTGACACAAATTCATTTATTATTTCACCTTATCTTGTAAGGGTGAGACCCATTGAAGAAGCCGTACTGTTTTCAAAGACACCAATTTGTCCTCTTCCCTACCCAGGAAAAACATAGACCATTCCTTGGGTTAGCTTGTGGGGAAATAGGAAGATGCCTGCCTTCTGTTTGCTTGCTTGCTTGCTTGCTTGCTTGCTTGCTTGCTTGCTTGCTTGCTCCCTTTTTTCCTTCCTTCCTTCCTTCCTTCCTTCCTTCCTTCCTTCCTTCCTTCCTTCTTTCCTTCCCTCTCCCCATTCCTTCCCTCCTTCCTCATTTTCTCCTTTCTTTTCTATGGGTGATCTACATGGATGACCTCCCACTAAGGTGACAATTACACCTTGAACTTCCCAAGCCTCAAGCACATCACAGCTTCTAGTCACTACTTCTCCATGTCTCCATGCTTCACAAATGACATCGTCCTGATACGAGAACAGTCTACTTCCAGACTACTCTCAAAGAAGGTACTCCAAGAGGGATTTAAAATTTAATACTCTCAAGCCAATCGGCAACTAGAAAATTTTGAACAGATATGTTAGAGTGTAGAGAATAAAAATAAAATATAAAATGCTCATATTTTCTAAGAGTAGAAAGTAGATACCCTTGGATTTTCCATTACTTCCAGTTAGAGAACAGCCATTTCTTCACAGTAAAGTTCTGAGTACGTGATTTCTTTCTCTAACATGGATTTCTCCACATACACAATCCTTGGGTCACTTTGGCAATTTATCTCCCTTTCGAACCCAACTTCCTGAGGTCAGTGCATATTTAACATTTCACCCAAGACTAGGCACCAGCCAAAAGGCACTGGCTTTTTGAGTGCAGAGCAAACAGAAAAAGCTGCACAATACTGGAGCTGTCTTGACAGTGAGGCTTTTCTTCTGAGTTTGCACACAGGCCACAGTGCCCAGGCTCAAGCTCTATAAGGTGCTTTGAGTCCTTCCATCCTGTCCTTTCTGGAACATCCCAACACCTATAAAATGTATGTTTACACACATTTCTGCCAATGCTCCAATCTTTGCATGGCAGGAAAACAGTGATAATTGATGTTCCCTAAACACCAGTATATTTGGATGGCAGGAAGACCCCTCAAACATTCAGCTGTTGAAACTGCAAACCTCAAACTCTGTACTTGTTGAGAAAGAGCTGTAACTCAGAGGCAGACTTCTCTGTATTTGGAATAGTCATGAGTCACTGTGCATTGCCAAGTGAGAAGCAGGACACCTGATGTCTACTGGAGCCCTGCCCTGACTTCTCCCGGGTCACTCAACCAAGCTCCATCCCTCATTGGATCAATGTCTGTTCTAGCGTTTGGTTTTTGCTTGCTTGGTTTTGTTTTGCGGAAATGAGAGTCCACACACATTCACAAAGCAGCACTGCCATAGACCCACTTTGATCCCATAAAGTGTCCGGCGTGTTCCTCTTCACACTGCCACCTTCTCCTTCGCCAGGTTTTTTGGTTCCTTGCTTGGGATACACCAGTCATCAGCTTCGGAACTCATCTGATAATGTTTGAAGGCTGACTTGTTAAAGACAGGGAGTTTTTCTACAGACTCGGAAGATAACGCCTAAAAGGAAAGTAGAGACAACAACAAATTAAAGAAATGATGCCTGGCTGTACTGCGTTATTCAAAATACATTCAGAGGTCTGATTTCATATCCAAGTACTCTCATTTAATTGATATTGTTGTAAAAAGATACCAAACCCATTGATGTTCCAGATATTTCACAAAACATGACTAAAAAACTATTATCTTTGTTCAATAGAAGCTTAAATTGTAGATGTGGGATTGTAAATTTGGGCACAGATTTTGGGTTCAATATTTACATATGACCATTAGAGACCTCTGATGGAATGGAATTGAAAAGAAAAGCAATTCTTTCCAGAAAGAAACCTGGTTTTCTGTGATGGAGACTTCAGACGACACTAATTACCTATTATAGGCTTCTTTCCCTACAGTTTAGACACTCTTGCCCATTTCAGAAATGAATAGGTACATCAAGTATTTCAGACAGTCAAGGGTATGTGAGTATTTAATTCCAACGAACAAAATGGCGGAAGCCTAGAAGCCTCTGATGTTGCAGTTCTTACTAGCTATAAATAAATTTTCTGTTGAAATAGTTGGCAAATGACGAACAGAGTTGGGGAGGTGATCTTAACAAACAAATTTAGGCTTTATCTGAGACAGAAAAATATGTACTCAGTTTTAAATTTTAAATAGGAAATGCCTGGCACCCCACCGACAAGTTATGAGCCATCTTTCCCCTGGGTTTTAAATAGAGTCAGATTAAGATTACAAAAGTCTTGGGTTTTATTGTTTTAATCTGAACTTTCATTAGCATGTATTACCCACAAGGCTGAGTAAAACAGAACTCTAGCTACCCTCACAGATGTCAAAGAGAAAATGAAAATCTGAAAAGATTCACATCAGGATGGTGCCACTCTGGAGCTTAATTTGTGTCTGGGTGAGAACTTGAGACAGGGAACACACCTTAGCTTTCTCTTGGATAAGCCGTATACAAGTATGGTGTACAAGTATGCACACAGTAAAACAGGAACTTTAATAGCTGGCTATTCCTTAGGCTAACTCGGTTTAAAGAGTTCACAGAGGAACATAGAACTCAGAGGTGTAAACAAATCCATGGCTCTGAAAAGATGGCTTTTGACTGCGTTCCAAGCATACCTTCAAGTAGATGATGGCGTCTGTCCCATAGCCTGACATAGAGTAGAGATTCAGATCTCCTTGAAAGTACTTGGCATAGAGACGAGAAATTGGCAAGCCATAACCAAAACCAGCCTGGAGGTAGAAAGGTCAAGGGTTAGGGAAAAGGCAGACAGGATCACCTGGTTACCGAATATGGAAAGGAGTTAGGAGCTTCATTGATGTTCATTTTTGAAAATCCCCTTCTCTCAACCAGGAACTCTTGGGATCTTCACTCCAATTTAGCTAGCTTTGTCATGTTTCTCACAGGCCTGCGTGCCTGTTTAGCTAAACCGACTATCTTGCTTAACCACTTCCTTATAAGTCTCACCCTACGTTTAGAACTAGATAGCCTTGAGATAACCTCAGCTGTATCATTGGTCTTACCAAAGGAGCATTCCGGGAATTGTCCATCACAGGCGTTGGAGCAGTGGAGTACGTGTAACTAAAGAGGCGGTCAGTAATCCTCAGAGGAACACCGCCTCCTCGGTCAGAAATCTGAACGGGGCAAACAAATAGGTCAGTTTCCCAACAATGGACACCTGTCTACAGAAAAAGAGCTTTCCTCTCTTTAAAGTCACTGGGCACACATGGCCTTGAGAGTTGCCCCAAGTGGAGCCCCATGTTGTTATCAGCTGCTTTTAGTTCTAGATAGAACCTCCAACAAAAGGCAAGGAATGGTCACCTTGATTGTAAGGTCTTCTTTTCCCAAGACGACAGTGGCTTCGACTGGTGTCAGGGAAGGGCGGTTTTCTTGATGTTCAACTGTGGCCCTCATGGCATTCTAAAGACAACAAAACTATAATGAACCCAATGGGGGAAGAATAAGGCCAATAAAATAACCGGTTTTATGTTTAAACTAAAAGCAGCAGAGGGTAATTCAAAGTTCCTATTTCTTAAGTGAGTGATAAAACATCTCTGTAAATATAGCCGTTTATGAATGTGTCATGTAGAATGTATAATTCAAAATCTTCATTTACCATGTAACATAGCTCCTGGGAGTAATGTCTAATGGAAAAACAATTTTGCTGGCTGTCAAGTTCTTATTTGTAAGCTTAATTTAAATGTAGAAATTGGTTTTTATAGTCCATTTCCTAGTGCCCTATTTTTCTGTCTTTCCATTACATTTTATATCCAAACACCAAAGACTATTATATAAGGAATGAACAGTGAATCGTTGAACCAATTTATTGGCTTTTATAAAACTTGCTGGGGGAAAAAAAAGGTTGCTACTATTTAAAAGGACAGTCAATAATTCTAAATTAAATTTCTATTTGCATTTGAATATCATCTTACCTTTCACCAGTGATGGGAGAATAACTCTGTGAGTTAGAACATTCAATTAAAATAAAACTAAATTGATGCAAAAGTATCATGTTTTCTCCAGCACCAAGTAAACTCAAACATGTCTTGAGCTTACACAGGAAATGCCCTGTGGGTGAAACCTCATTTCATCCATCTATTTCCCTTTCCTACTATTCTTTGGTGTTTATGTATGATTCCAGATATTAACTGAAGTAAAATAAAAGAGATCAGATATTTGGAATTTAATCAATACCTCATAGCCAAACATTAGGGTAAGTTGGAAAACAGTACATTCAGTATTAAAGGCAGATTTTACTTTTAAAAAGATTTCCTTCCTCCTGTCAATCTATGAAATCATCTTGGAGCACGTCACAAACTTTGCATAACTCTTATTTGCTGGCTTAAGTTCAGAGTGTTAGTACGACCTTAGAATGCACACAAGGGTATAATATCAGTATTTAGTTACCCACACTAGGTGCCTCTGAGTCTTCAGAGTGTTAGAAGTATAAATTCTCAGATCTAGAGAACTTAACTATCTCTGTGCACCTTTCTTTCATCAAGGCCTGTGGATGGTTGTGGCACACACCGAAAACCAGGGTTCTGTAGGCTGGTTAAAAGGTGTGGATTGTGGATTATCATCATGTCCTTGGAAATTCAGAATCCTGGACACCACTCCTGACCTGAATCGGAGTTTACATTTTAATGCAGTCCAAACATGAACTGTATTCATGTAATGGGAATGGCTGTTCTGGATTCAGAATGCAATCACCCTACCTACAAGACCTCTCTCTGCCTTGAAGTCTGCAGTGGTAGAGTCTGTAGTACGAGGTTGCAAGACTTCATTCACAGAGACACCCCATGACCTCTTCTAGAGAATAAACGACCAGTGCTTTGTCGTAAATCTGAAGAAATGGTGGGAGCACAGTCTCTACAGTACTGAGATATAACGAACCATGTTGTATATTTTCAAGCACATTATTTTACTGTGATCTTTGTGCCTTTTCCCAAACACTGGTTACATGGCTTTGTTATACAAAAGTATTCTTGGGAGAATGGACAGAGGGTCTTATTTCATGGGGAATGATAAAACTGTGAGCACAGAACTATTTAGAGACAAAGTTACAGTTGCTGGCAAATATCATACCTTGAAGAGTTCAAAGAGCATATGGTGAAGGTGGGAAGGAACGTACACGATGTGGATTGGTTGGCCTGGAAATTTTCCTAGAAAACAATTAAACTCATTAGTATTGGGAAACAACTATTTGGCTGAAATGAACCTCGGAGTCTGTTAGATTAATGTTTTAGTTCTAGGCAAGATAGGGATAGCTGCCATCTTTTCCCACCTGAAAATGGTGACTTGAAACATTCCCTTTTAAACAGTAAAGACAGCTGGCTTATATATCCAATGCGGTTCCAGCTGCTCTTTAGTATTCAAGATTAAAGCTTGCATTTCTCTGTAAATGTATGTAGTTGGCTGAAGTGTGAGATTGTGGAATAAATGAAGTCATTAAATGAATGAAGTCTATTTTCAACATGTTTCAAGTATACAATTTCAGTAATAAAACTAAATGCATTTGAAGAGAGGAGGAATTAATAGTAGCTGTAAATTTTCATATTTTAATACATATTAAGTGACATATTTTATTTTTAAACCCCCAGAATATTAAACCTTAGAAACTAAATGTGTTTAAGCTTTCCCAACAGGATAAAGAAAACAGAAACACAAGCCTCATGATACTGTTTGAAAACAAAAATAAAAGTATTCTTTGATGCCCCAGGGCCTTGAAAAAGTTCGACTGAGTAAACACAAGGAAGGCCTGGCACAATCCTGCCTTTGTTTTGTCCAAAGGTTTGAGCAGTTTGTCCCCAAGTATTACACAATTCTGCTTACTTTGGGTTTGTCATTGTCAGCTTCCCTGCTTTGATTTTATTGTTCTCTTACATTCCCATGCCCTCTATGAGTTAGTCTGTTTAAATCAAACAACAATTAATCTCTCCTCTAATCAACATCACTGTACATATTACTTGGAAAAAAATATACTTAGAATAGAAAGGAATGGTCATTTCAATTTATGGGTGCCTTGATCTGAGAAGCCACTCTCTGCTGGAACAGAAGAGAATACGATAAAAATTTGCTCCTTGCATTGACTATATAATCAGTTCCATATGTGAAGACCTCATCTCAGCAGACAGCATAGAGTTCAAGTTTTGAAGTATGTTCCATTTCAAAATAGCAGTATACAATCTCAGTACATTTTTAAAATTTGTAGTAACAACATTCAACATGAATGTAAGCATATTTAAAAAACTCAAGTGTCTAGCACAATATTGTTAACTATGTCGTGCACCAAATCTCTAGGACTTATTCATCTTACACAACGGAACCTTTACACTTCTTCCAAAACAGTCCCTTATCTCTTCCCCCTGAATCTTTAGCAAGTACTGTTGTAATTTCTGCTTGTGTGACTATGAATAATTTGGGTTTATATCACACATGATCAGAATCATGCAATATCTGTCATTCTGTGTCGGTCTTACTTCTTAGAGGGGAATTTATGAAGTGTTTTTGTTCTCTAGCCCCATGAATAACATCTTGAGAAGGTTACTGCCATTGATAACTGCCTTGTGTACTTCATGTATCCTTCTGTGTTTGTATTCTAACTGTATTCTATTTTCTTTGGGGGGACAGAGTCTTAGGTATGTTCAACTGGCCTGGGGGTTGAAGGACTTGTAGGAAGAACTTGAACTTCTCCACTTTCTAAATGCTAGGACTGCAGGCACTATGCCTGGGGATTATCTTACACATTATATAGTAAACAGTCTTTCCTTGATCTAAGACACTGGAGCCCGGTGTCATCATTTTCCAAAAGAATCACAGTACGAAAGTGGTATACACAATTGAAGCTTTTCAGCTGAGGCGAATAGGGAGAAGTTTGTCTTAAACAAAACAGAACTTTTACAAATTCTAAGTAAGCTCAGGAAAATAAAAAGAACACAAAGGCGGCCTTGTATTTACAAAGACCCGAAGTACTACATTTTAATAAGTTTACTTGTCTCTTGTTGCTGCTGGCTTACCATTTACTTGTGTGAGCTTTAATTCCGGCGATGTTAGATAATACTGATCGCAGAGCATCTTGGCACACTCAAAGGCATCTGGAATAGAAAATTTTTCATAACAATGAAATAAATTTATTCCAAGTACAGTTGTCAAGTGATATCCAATGTGTTTACTACACTTAATCTAAAATTCTATTCACTGGGGAACTGGCTTATATGTATGAAAGATGTCTCTTTAATATTTTATTAAAACAATATTTTACTGAAGTCGTAGCAATACGAATACATGCACTTTTAGATCAAATACAATATATAAGAATATGGCACATGGACCACTTATGTTTAAATATTTTATAGTACTATAAATGAGTGTTTATACTCCCGACACTCTAAAGCAATGGAGTCTGATGGCAGAATTCATAAAGCACAAGCAGAGCACGGCGAACACAAATTCATTTACAGAATCACTTAGATTACAGCTTTGCCAACCATGTATTATACATTTTCAATAAGAGAAATTCAGAAGTCTAGAAGTTACCTTGGACTACGGCTACCACATCACAGTTTGGGTCGATACTTCCAATGTGGCTTGGGTTTCCTGTCTTTGAGTCACTAAATATGAGGACTGTTGAAAAAGGAAAACAAAAATATGTTATAAAACTCAGGTTGGTGACTAGAAGTGTCCCAAGAGCTGTGAGACCCCAGTCATGGGCCCAGCCTCAGTATGGCATATGCTCAGTACCCATTTCTGGACCATCCACGGAGAGGCTCACTTACTGTGCTGATTCATGAGCATCCGAGTAGAAATGCGGTTCATATAAAACCGGTCCAAAAAATACTGAAGATTTTGATTGGTAACGGGGTCCACAGTGCAGGTGTCTTTATACTCCAGAATCCCTTGGGCCATTGTAGGGACCACATTATGATGTCTGTTTCGAACTTTGACCAGTGTGTCTACAAAGCTAAGCCAGAACATTTATAGTTAGTGGACCTTAAAGAAGTTTCCCACCCGTCTCTTCCTTAAGATACTTCAGCGAAAACTGAAGCTCTTTTTGCAGGACCAAAGTAAACACAGCCAATTATAAAATTCTGGGTGAAACTTCTTTTGGACTCCCACTTTACACTCTTGTGCAGTAGCAGAAGTGGAAGTGGCAGCTTCATGAAAGAGTTTGTATTTCTAGGTCCCATATAAAACTATTCACTCTATAACTGCTGCCTTCATTAAAAAAAAATGTTCATTAAGCCTACTTGTTAGAGGCTATTTAAAATCAAAGATGATTCTAGCATGCCACCGTGGAAAATAAAACCATAGGTTTTTAAAAACGATTGCTAGTTAGCTAGATAGAAATTGTCACACGCAAAGAAAGTACGAAATCACTAATGACCCAGAAGTCCATTAAAATTGTGTTATGGCAAACTCTCTTGCAAATATAATCTTTGGACTAAATTTAAAGCAAACATGGCATACCTTGGAAAGCTAAAACTCCTAGTCCTCTGCATTGGTTCACACCTACCATTAATTTCAGCTCTACATTTCTCCACTTCTAAAACCACAAACAAGCCAAAATTTGTAAGGGGTAGCAATTTACTGTGAAAGGCTGGGGGCTCTTAGCATGTTATTTTCAAGAAGAAAGCTTACTCTGATAGAGCTTTCTGGTCTTCTGGGTTCTTCTCATGGAACTCCACCAAATCCATCAGGCTCTGGATGTACCTGTAAAGGGAGAAGTTTTGAAATTAATGTCAGATGCAATTAAAATATTTTTAGAAATGATCAGAAAGGGAAGGGAACCACTACATTTCAAATTGGAACCTTCTTTCAAAATGTTTGGAAAATAATAGGTTAAGATATTTTTAAAGCTGCAATTTTATCACCCTCTACTTTCCTAACCACTTTGGTTGGCAGATGTTTTCATTTCTTCTACTAAAAATACTCAGAACCAACCTTTAAGAAAGCGTGAGAGACTTTTAGGACTCAGAGGGACCTAAGATAAAATGTCCTACAGTGGGGTGAGGGAACTTGTAGAGCTCATCTCTAGCAGAAAAACAGGGAGGGAATCAAGTGGAGGGATGGGATTGCCATCCCACAGTCAAAAACTCTGACCCAGAATTGTTCCTGTCTGAAAGAACCTCAGGAACAAAAATGGAGAAAGCCTGAAGAAAAGGAGGTCCAGTAACAGGCCCAAATCGGGATCCAGCTCAGGGGGAGGCCCCAAGGCCTGACACTATTACTGATGCTATAGAGTGCTTACAAACAGGAGACTATCATAACTGCCCCCCAAAAGGCCCAACAGGCAGCTGAAACAGTCAGATGCAGATATTTACACCCAACCAATGATCAGAAGCTGCTGACCCCTGTGGTTGAATTAGGGAAAGGCTGGAAGAAGCTGAGGAGGAGGGCAACCCTGTAGAAAGACCATCAGTCTCAACTAACCTGGATCCCAGGGATCTCTCAGGCACTGAGCCACCGACCAGGCAGCACACACGAACTGATATGAGGCCCCCAAAACATATACGGCAGAGGACTGCCGGGTCTGGACTCAGTCAGAGAAGATGCACCTAACCCTGGAGAGACTTGGAGCCCCAGGAAGTGGGGAGGTATGGTGGGGTGGGGGTGAGGTGGGGACATCCTCTTGGAAACGAAGGGAGGAAGTGTGGGATGTGGAACAGTCAGAGGGTGGACTAGGAGGTGGATAAAGTCTGGACTGTAAAAAAAAGATTAAATAAATAAAAAAGAAGAGGAGGAAGAGGAGGAGGAGGAGGAGAAGGAAGACCACCATCAAAAACATTTCTGATTTTTCCCCCCAGCTGTATGCCTCTGCCGGAGAACTGAAGTCTTGACAGTAGCTATGGGAACCAGACTGCATATAACATTTCCGATTGGAATCATCCTATTGGTATACCATATTTCTTCAGTCACTGGTTGGTATGCTGCACCGTCAATGGAGTAGGGTAGGGCTCTTTATCTACCACAGTCTATAGCACGGATCTACCCTCCGAACATCTGCTTGCTAGGCATCAGTACTCTTAGTTTAAAAACAAAATCAAAGTAATTCAGATCAAATACTGGTCATGTGCTTGCTTTATATGTATAAGAAATAAATGACTTCTTTTAATTATAGGCAACATCTCTTGTAACAATAGGTGGGGCAGTTGAGGCAGCGAGGGTTTAAGGTACTTGCCAAGATGCTAAGGATGCAAAGGCACAACTTGAACCCAAGGCTCACTTTGCTAGTGGCTGGTAAGGAACAAAACTTAGACCCTCTCTATACAGTGGACATCTCCATCTATTTCTAGGCAAAGGATTGTTTGTACAATTACAGATTCCATCCTATGTTACGTAAAGCACAACATTTAAAAAAAATCCAAATGTTGATTATTCTTCAAACTTATCCCATATGTCCAAATTACATTGTAATGGAAATTGGGCATAGTAGTACATGCTTATAATCGCAGCAGCTAGGAGGTGAGGAGAGGTAGAGAAGGCTTCAAGGTTATCCTAAGCTATATAAGGAGTTCCAGGAAGCCTGTGATTCACCAGATCCTGTCTTAAGAGCCAAATAACAACAAGAGAAAAGGGAAAAGGAAACAAAAGCAAAAACAAAAGCCACCCCCCCCAAAGTGAAGAGGAATGACAGCTTTCAAAGCTATTTTCTGTTAAGACCGCCTACTATCCAAGTATGATGTTAATATGGTATAAGAAGTGGCACTCAGGTCACTTTTAAAGCCAGAGACATCAAAACGGTGTGGCCCTTACCAGCTTTTCACCAGCTGCACGGAAGGGGTATTCACTAATCGGTCAGGGAGAATGTCGATCTCCTTCAGGATATTGGCGAGTCTTACGGGCAATTCTTGTCGCAGAAAAGAGAAAGACGTTCTTTCACAGGCATTTTCCGAACCTGTAGTGGGTAAAACATGTTCAGTTTGGTGGGGGGAGGGGAGAGGGAATTGAGAATAAATAGCAAATATAAAGGATGTAGTGAAATGATCTCTTAACCACAGTTAGGTTAGTGCTTATAGATACTTTAAGGATCGATCTTCAGTGTCTTTTCCTTTTCGTCCTACTCCCCCTCCCCCTTTTTCCTTTTAAGAGTGACCAACATAGAGGAAATACTGTTTATTTTCTTTCTGAAAAAAAAAAATCACTCTGGAGAAATCAGACCACTCTCCAGTTATTCTTCTCTGTGAGTTCAGGGCCAGCCTGCACTACAAAGTCAACAACATATCCTCTAATGAGTATGAACTTGAAAGGATCTGAGTAGAAGGAGGCAGAGGCGTTTCCAGACTAGCAACAAACAATACCATATGCCACCATTGCAGAAAGGGAGTCTCTTTCCTTCTTTCTTTCTTTCTTTCTTTCTTTCTCCCTTCGTTTCTTTCTTTCTTTCTTTTTTTCTTAGTAGTAATGTAAATACTTGTAAAACAATAAAGGCGAAATAGTAAAGATGTCTGTTAGGCATGCTAAGACATCAGCAGAATGCGTGGAGGTCGGGGTACGAGTTTAAATCTATCAATCTAAGGTGAGTTTGTGTTATTAGGGAGTGCCACATTGGGAGGAAAGGAGTTAGTTTCTAGTCCATTATTAAAATATATATATTTCAACTCAAAGATCAAGACAGAGAGAAGAGAAAAGTAGAATCGAAGTTGAGCATCAGTATGATTGCAGGTGACCTAGACTTCTGGTACAAACTGTCAGAAAGTAACCAAACTAGGAAAGCAGGTGCACAGCCTTTTGAGACTCCTGAGTTCTTCAGCCAAATAGACTTCAGTTGTCCTAGCCCTGAACTCAGTCCTTCCCATCCTGGGGCCTCTCCAGCCTCAGCACCACCCTCCTGGGCCCTGTATCGTCTCTCACCAAAGTCCAGCAGCTGCTTCATGGACAGCGGGGACGGGCTGTAGCGGGAGAACAATTCGACCTCCCTGGGGACCAGGCCAGCGCTGTTCAGCGAGCTGGCGCTGCGCATCACAAAGCGGGCTGCCTTCATCCTGACGCTCGCTTAGGCTGGCGGTAGCTAAGATCCGTCGGGTTAGCGAGGGCTGAAGGGCAGGAGCGCGGTACAGCAGGAGCAAGTGCGCTGTGGGCTCAGGGTCCCGGGTGCTCGAGGCTGGGTGGACGGTTGACACTCGTGTCTTCCCACCTCCCGCTGTCTTGCCTTTTATTTACCTCCCCGCCCTCTCCACAACTCCAGCCTGGAGGAGGCTCTGGGACTCTGAACTTGGGGCCACACCAATCAGCTCAGAGAAAGAACTTTGGGCTCCTCCCTTTGGCCGTGGTCACTAGAAATGCCTGGCACAGTGATCTCGACACGGTTTCCTCGGTCTGCAAGGGGCAAAGGGTGAGAGAAAGGCAGGGGTTGGGTGGGGTGGGGGAGCAGCTACAGCGGGCATCCGGTAAGACGTGGGCCAGAGATTGGTTCCCTTGGGATAGGTCCCAGGTCGCCAGGGGATTCAGGCCCGCCCAGACTTGTCCTTGTTTACAACTCAGGAGCCACCTCAATGTCATGCATTCCTCCCCAGAAACAGTTTCCAAGAATCTCGCCCCTGAGAGTGCATTGGTGCTCGCTCAGAGCGGGACTTTTACAGTAGCCAATCATCTGCTTACAAAAGTATGGGCTTCCTTGCCATTGGACCGCGAAAGTAAGGACCACCCTACAGTTTTCCCCACTTTCTTTTTAGTGAACAGCCCACCGGTTTGAGTTTAGAAACTGTCTAAATAGGCTTGTTATTGTGGCGAAAAAGTCCAGTTCACTTCTCTAGGGCAACACTTTCTACCTGTTAATTAAATGCAAACTAAAAAGCGATTCGCTGTGGGTTTGATTCGCCCTGTAGTCCCCCTCCTGTCACCCTTTCTTTCTCTAAGACCTAGTTTGCTCTTGAACTCCCCCCCCCCCCCCCAATCTGCTCCAAAAGCTCTTTATCACTAGCAAGCACTGTAGCATGTTGTAGTTATTTTGGCTCTTTAGTTTCTCAGAGACTCTGTGCTACCTACCCTACTTTGTTACTGCCCGATATTGGCTTACCTAATGACAGCTGTTGAAACATATTAGCGGGTCATAAAACTCTCATCCTAACCTCTCTTTCCCCTTCCGTTCATTCTGAATGGACTGTAGAATGAAACCAGTGTTTAGGGAAGCTGATAACGACTTGGTTGAAAATGTAATGGAATGGGTACTAAGAAGGCAGCAAGGGCAGTTTGTTACCCAAGGTACCCTTAGCCAATCGACCCTTGCATTTAAGGAGAATGGAGTGTTATGAAAGTCATGGGTGACCCTGGGTGCACTCTTACCTCGCATTTCCCCCTATGAGAGCTCATTCAGTCATGGGACTGATGTCTAATTTCTATCTCCAGGGCAAACTCTGCCCCTGTAGCAGACTCTAGTGTTCTGCTGTTTATTGGACTTGTGCGGGCACATGGCTAACATCAAAGTTCCTTCTCTTAAATCTACCAACGCTGGGGGTCTGAGCTAGTCCTGTCCAATGCTGGGTCCACTTGTGTGACTTGTTTGAAAATAACACTTTGGCTTTCCGTTCATCTCCCACCTCTCTAGTCACCGCCTACAAGCTCTACCATTTACGACCACCATTGTGGCCAAGCATTTTGCTCAGACCTATGGGGGAAAAATCTAGTGGAGACATTCAATATTTATGGTTTTCTGGTAACTAGGATCTGGTACAGGTTCTTATAGACACTGAGGATGACAAGACATCAGCAACTGACTCTGGTGAGAAAAAAAATGAAGAAAAGTAGTCAAAGTGAATGCACTTCAAAGCACTGCAGCTCCAGCACTTAAGGTAAAGGAGCTTAGACAGCGTGACACAACCAGATCCCTCATGTCGGGCTTGGACTCATATATGATATAAAGCTCCAGGAAGCAAGGAAATGTCCAGGGGATCAGAAAAGAAGCAAAAAGCAAATCAATCTCTCTTTCTCCCTCCCCCCCCTCTCTCTTTTTCTCTCTCAGTCACTACATGACTACATGTCATCTTTGTTTTCTATTCACTTGTCACACATTAAATGACTTAGGACAATATGCATACTCACAGCACTGGGTTTTATGAACTGGGATCGCATACCACACTTATGTCAGAATCTTACAAGCACATAGAAAATGATCGTGTTTCCTTGGGATCACATTTTCTTTTCTTTTTTTTTTAATGCTAACGATTTTATTCTTAAATTAATATATATTATAATTAATTAAATTTAAGTATTGCTTGCAAGAAATTCAGTCACATCGATACGTTTCACACGTGAATGCTTGAGTGCCAGACTCTCTTTGATGAAGCAAATAGAAGGTAGATGCTCCCCTTCTATCCTGGACTACCTCTCGAGAAATGAAAGTACACAATTCCATTTCCTTTCAGGCATCATTCCATGCTACGAAGAATGATATTCTAATCTGGAGAGGGAAAGAAAAAAACTGTAGAATATGATATGTAGGTTTCATTTAGAAGGAAAGTCCCATTTTCTCAAACACATTGTGAGGTCAGCATTACCTTATGGTGTTGTGGGCTTATTAAAGATCAGGTGGTTTCATATGGCGCTCACAGAGATGACTAAAGGCTGAGTGTGAATCAAGGTCACCAAAATTTTGTCGCCATGTTATCCTATCCAATAATATTTACCATGTTGCTCTCAACACACAGCATTCTTCTATGTCATTTCTGGGTGATGGTGGCTGTTGTTGTTATTGGCAGCACCAATGGTAGCTGAGCCGGAATGACCAGGTCAGGTTTTCTACCTACTTGGCAAATGTTCCACATGGCACCGTAACTAGAGAGTGGCCTGGGATCTCTATTCTCAGACGGACCACACATCCTGGAGGGGATTCAGTTGAGACAAAGGTGAAGCACAAGATTATCTGGCCATCACGAGTGTGACCCAATCCATGAGTTCATCTGAGTAAACACCAAGCATGAGAAATCTACTACCTGACTCAGTGCTGGGAAGTGGTAATCCATGCTGCCTCTTTGCAGAATCTGCTGGATACAACCTCAGCTTGAAGCATTGGATTCTTTATATTTTCAGCTGTACTTCCTACTTTAAATTGTTCTGCATCATTTGTCTGGCAACAAAATGTAATAAATATAACACTCTTAGGGGAGCTCTGAGAATGTAAGGCACAGCTTGGCCAGTGTGTGTGTGTGTGTGTGTGTGTATGTGTGCGTGTGTAGGGGTGCAGAGTAGAAACCCGAAAGCAAACTATTCATCATTTCCTCACTCCAGGGGCATCGTCCAAGGAAACAATGAAAAAAATGCACAAAGCAAAACCTCCAAAGCCATGATGGAAGAGCTAGCAGATCTGACCACAGAGTACTTATAGGTAAAGGAGGACCAGAACATTTGGAGAAAATGCTTACAAAATATGAAACAGATAAACGGTTATCTCAGAAATGGCTGCTCCAGTGAGATCAAAGCAGCAGTCATGGTTTGTTCCCTCTGGAAGATTCTGGACTTGGGAAAGTAAACAGTCATTGCTGAAGCAGATGGACACCGAACCTGTACATTAACTCAGGTCAAGAGCTCTAAAGAAACTCATGAAGAGTCGAGGAGCTGGAGTGACCTTGGACATGGTGGTTAGAGTTAGGCTGGCTCCTGGAGAGAATGGCCATTAAATGAGATGGAGCAACTTTCTGCTGGGCATGGCAGAGAGAATGACAGTGAACACATATTGTTGTAGATGACTGGGTAGATCCCAGCCTAACATTTTTTTTCCCCATTGCTGATCACTTAGAAGACAGTAGGTCCAGGAGCTGAATTCGGTGTCTTGCTGGATACAACATCATCTCTGAACTACCCCAGACTCACAGTGGATGACAGAAAACAGTGGTCTTTCATTTGTACATTTATGAGACTTTCATTTAATAGACAAGCATAAAAGTTATAACTAAAGATATTAAGACAACAGTCCATAATCAATGTGTTGTTGGCTCTGGTGACAGTGATAATGCCAGACAGCAGCAATGCTATTGAGGTAACGGGACACTTGGAGGGAGAGATAGGCCGGTGATCAGGGACTTCTGTCTCTGAGAACTGCTATTTAGGATGACCTTGGAAGGGTGAGTAAGATCAGCAAATAATTAGTAGGAAGGATAGCT
Source organism: Rhabdomys pumilio (assembly GCA_030674055.1). Lineage (NCBI taxonomy): Eukaryota > Metazoa > Chordata > Mammalia > Rodentia > Muridae > Rhabdomys > Rhabdomys pumilio. Next base: position 16,250,804 of record JANHMN010000016.1, read on the forward strand.
CCATCTTAATCAGCTACAGGTATTCTGAGCTGTGGACATACAAGAGAAATAATGGCTAGTTTAATCTGCCTATTGCCCCCAGCATCCTGAGAGAAGAGGGAAATGGGAGGCGTTCCTGCTTGCTCAAATTTATTAGCAGCAATTGAATTCTACTAAACTTTAATGAAGGACTTATTGTATAACAGGTACCATGACAGATGCTAGGGCCATAAAGATAAAAATGGGACAGTCACTGACTAAAGGATGGTAGAAAGATTTGTGAGTAATCCTGACCAAAAAAGTTATATGTGTCATCTGTTAGGTGTGAGTGTGGAGCGAGGAGTCAGGGAACCATGTGTGTTTTTAATGGTGGAAGAGGTTCTCATATGCAGTTGAGGGAAGGGCAGTGAAATAGAGGAGGGGGGTGAACTAAGAGGAAGGCACTGTGTTTGTAGGATCTCTGGGCTTTGTCAAAACCAGAATGAAGTTTACTTATTTAGTTTTTGACGTTTTCTTGTGTTCACAGGCCATGCTACTGGCAGTAGATGATTTAATCAGTGAAAGCAAGACTGTTGGTAGAGTCAGGCAGATGGGCGAGATGACTAGTTGGACAGCTCATGTGATGTGCTTGTTTGGGAATGTGTTTAAAGAGAAACCGTGGGAGGGAGAGTCTCAACTACCAGTGAAGGGAAGATGAGAACCCAGAGGTCACCCAGTCACTGCTGAAAAGTGACGCGGATGTGGGTTCTGTTCCCAGAATAGTCACTCAAAGGTCTCTTTGTCTACTCTCCAGCCATGGCTCTCTTTCCCCCAGATAGTAGTCCTTCTGGAGCAGGCATTTGTCTTAGTCTCAGCTTTCTGACACACATCAGGGTCTCAGTGCTTCAAACACAGAAGGTCAACTCATCCTTCTTGTTGCCCTGGTGACTCCAGACCTACCAGAACAAGGAAGGAAGAGGAGGGAGGGAGGGAGGGAGGGAGGGAGGGAGGGAGGGGAGAATGGGAGAAGGGAGGGGGGAGGGGGGGGGAAGGGAGGAAGAAAGGAAAGAAAATGGGAGGAAGGGAGGGAGGAAGGGAAGGAGGAAGATAGGAAGAAAGGAAGAAAGGAAGGGGAAGAGAAGAAGGAGGGAAGGAAGAAAAAGAAAACTAATGAATTCTGTAGCTCTTAAATTTTTTGCAGGCAAACAATAAGAATGTTTGTCTCATGATAACTTATAATTTATCTTTCTCCCAAGAATTTTTCCAATTACATTTGATGTTTGCTTTTATGAAACAAGGAGGGCAGGTGAGCCCTGGAAATGAGAAAAAGGAAAACATAGATATGTAATAAGCAAACAGTAACAGGCACAAAGCAATGATGAGCACAAAGGTAAAAGTAGGATGTTAAGGCATTATTATCTGCCATTAGATAGGAAAATTTAAAAAAAAAAGCCAATGGAATACGCCGGTAAAGATTTAAGTCAGGAGCACTGTTCAGTGTTCTTTGTGTTGGTATAAATGGCCATTATCTAATGTGATGGGAATCTTAGTAATGGTTATCCTGAGTCTCAGCCCTTCTAATTCAAGAAGTCTACCCTCCAGCTTTAAGGACAGAGAGCATGAAGATTTATGTACAAGATAACCCGTGGGAGCATTACCTGTAACAACAAAAGTCTTGCCTGTCTCAGAAATGAAATGCAGCAGATGTAATGCAGAAAGTAACCTTCTCAGTCACCTTAGAGGTCTGCCGCTCAAATCATGTTTGAAGCAAAGGTCGGTATTAGTTCTGGGGAATGGAATTAGCTGATAGTTCTGGGCTGTAACACCCTGAGGACCATTGCAAGGCTTAAACTGAACGCCTTGATGGGCAGCCTGTATGTCCAATCCAGGTCTTCTGAGGTCCATCAAAGTCTATCCTACTCAGTTCTGCTTGCCATGCCTTGATTGCTGTTTTAGAAATCAAGTATACACCACACTTAGAAACTTCCTTACTCTCCTCTGCTTCCTTCCTAAGGGAAAAGCAGAGTAGAATGGCTTTTACCCAGGTAGGAACTGGAGCAAACAGTTCCTACAGGAGTCCCATACTGGGCAGGTAGAGTTTGGAGTAATTCCATACTGGGACCTTTGGTCTGTGGAGCTAGAGCTGTTAAAAGAGAAAAAGCCAAGTTTAAACCCTTGGCTTTCCCTGCTAAGTTGATGCAGTGCAGTAGAGCCTCTCAGAGTAGTTTGTGGTGTGATCTGTACTTAGGAATACCAGTGCCACATTTTCATGCATACGGATCCATTAATGGAAACTGGGTGGTCCACTGTAGAAGAACTGTACATGACTACAAACTTTTGTAGTAACAGCCATAACTACTCCTGTGGAGAAGCAAAAGTTCCTATACTGGACACAGTGTTCTAGCTAGAGCTTAACAACCAGTAACTGCCATTATGGGAAAAAGTGAAAGGAAACCACCTAGATGTTGAGATTGGGCTGACTGAAATACATATGGCCTCAGACAAGAAGTGTATGTTAGTACAGGAGAGACATCTTCACTCTCAGGTTTACTGTAGCACTTCTCATAAGTGGGAAGAAATGCAAATGCTTAAGTGGCCAGTAAATGCAGTAACTGATGGCTAGATAAAGATAATATGCCACACACGCACAATAGAATAGTGTTCAAACTTAAACAATAAGCAATTCATGTCACAACACCAAGGGACCCAAAAGGCATTAGGCACAGAACATAAACACTATGTGATCTTGCTTGTATGTTGAATCTGGAAATGTTTACCCCATCAAAACATACCACAAGCTCGGGGCTTGGCGTCTGAAAAGATGTTGGTCAAAACCCACAAAATTCCAGTATCACAAAATCAAGTGAATTTCTTGTGCAGCATGGTGGCTACTGTAAGTAATGAGGTGTTTTTATACTTGAAAATTGCTGAGTAGATTTTGTGTTCTAACCACAAAATAATTCTATGCAAAGCAATATGTTAATTTGTTCCATCCAGCTGTTCCACTAGGTATATATTCACAACATTGTGTACACCATAGATTGATAGAATGCTTGGAAATTAGAGAGTATTTAGAAAGGAATGGATTAGGTGTTAAACACTCCTGCTCCCCGGAACTCAGAGTCTGTTTTCAATTTCCCCACACCCTCGTTTTCTTCTCTGAATCTTCTTTTTGTTTTCTTACTGCAATCTGAGCACGTCACAGAGTCTCAAGTACAGATAACTTTTCTCAGCATAGGGAATTTGGTCTGAAGGTGAAATCATTGCCTTCCTCCTCCATCTCAGTTGGTACTTCTGCCTCCACACATTTTGTATCAGTTCTTGAGCACCACAGGGTCTTTAAAGATCAAGACATCAGGCAATACTGCCCACGACCTTTCGCTGCTGGCATTTATAATACCTGCCTCCTGTCTTCTTTGCCAGTATGGTTCCTATCATCATCGTGGTTGACAGCAACACTCCTGTGAGTAATCCAGGTACATTTGTTTCCTAGTTAACCAGTCTCTTTACTTTATCCCTTGCTCAGAACCCAACTCCATTCTCCATTCCCATGATCATGCTCTTAGTGTCTTCACAGCAGACACCACCACATCCAAATAATCCAGCGTCCCTACCCCATTCCCTGAAATCTGTTTTCCATACTTTAAACATTTATGTCAATCCTTTCCTCAAGTATAATAATACCTCAGGACTGGGAGACTCCCTTTTCACTTCCCTTCATCCCTTGTAAGTCTCCATCTCACTCTTACCCAACCAATGATTCCAACACTATGATTTTACCCTTGTGAAAACACTTAACTGCCTCTTTATGTTTCATAGCTTGACAAACTAAGCCTTGTTAAACCACTCTAGATATAGATTGTGAGTACAAACTTCAGTTCATAAACATTAAATGTGCAAATGCTGATTTTTGCTTTCTTCTGATTTCTGTTGTAAGACCCTTGGATTAATAGATTTTACTCTTTTTTAATTTTTTTTTGGCTAGGGATGCATTTATATTCCCAGGAGCATATAAACAACCAAATGTCAGGGCAATGAACATTTAGGAAAGTAGTATCCACTGAAATGCTTCTTATCAAATCTGGTCTTAGGTTGTTAGTTCAGGGAAGCTATTGATCCAATATGTGAATTCCCATCCAAAAGACCAATTTGTGTCTGGCAAACCCTCTTTGTGTCTTTTCCCCCAGTCTCTGGGAAGTATTTTATTCTGCTGCTCCTGAATCATGCTGGCACAGAAACTCATGCACCCAAGTACCTCATTGACAGGAATAACACCTTGGGCTGCCACAAAATTTACAAGGCTGGTCCACAGCTGTGTGTCTGTAATCCCCAATGCAAATAGTTCTGTTTGTGCTGTCTTCTGAGTATCTTGGTGCCAGCATGAGTTCTAAAAGTTTAAAATTTGAAACAATTTGTAGCACTGTGAATCTACAATAAACCACATAAAGATTCCAGCAATTACCACCCCCTCCTGGCTAGGAAATATTCTCTTTGTATAGAGGAAATAAAAGCTGGAGAAGAAATGACAACAGATTCAGATGACCCACAAAACAAAAAGGTGGTGCATAGATCATAGAAACCATGATTTGGTTTTGTGGGTCTGAGAAAAAAAGCAAATCAGTATTTTCATTTCCTCAGTAAAGTTGATCTTAAATTTCTACTAAGTATTTTTGGATTCTTCTGAGTGCTGCCCTGTCTTCCCAAATGGGAGAAAGTGTCGTGGGATCATAAGAAGCATTTCCAAAAACACATGTGATTAATATTTTAAAAATTTAAGCACAGGTGTACACTCTAGGAAGACTGCCAGAGTTTCTATAGTGCTTATATGTTGGTGGTATTTATCATTGCTCCTTAGATGCTTCTCTGGATGTTAAACAATGAAATGGTAGTTTTTAATTATAAGCAAGTAAGTATTTCAAAAGTTGAAATGGTGATATATGTAGCAAAAGAAATGAAGAGTTTGGCAAGTTCATTCTTTTAAGTAGTATTGAAAAAGTTAATCGGAATAAATAAATAAACAAATAAGTAAGTAAATAAATAAGTAAATACACATATACATAGATAAATACAAAAATAAGTAAGTAAATAAATAAATAAAGTATAAAAATGGGCCAGCCCCTCTCATGTCTTCTTTTCAATCCCCTTGCCACAAAGCAAGAGTTACATCCTAAGCAGCTGGTATCCCACTCTCCTTTATCACTTGGACCCGGTGTCTTCTGGGAACTGCTACCAGGCTATAGCAAGCTGAAATTCTGCAGACTTCCAAGGCTTCTTCCTTTCCTCTGCTTGTTTACCATTGCCTCCATTTACTGAGATCATCACCAGACAAGGTATTCTTCTTCTGTGGAGTCCTGGCAGTCACAGAATTCATGCAGAAGTCTCTTACTTAGAAAACTCCAGTGCTTGTCCTAGTCTGCCCTTGGTTCACTTGCTGTGTCAGCCTTGGGTAACCTTTCTGACTTTCCACACAGTCAAGCACTCACAGATAAGCCCGTGGTCATTTGGAAGACACACATATTCACTAGAGGAAATCTTTTTTTGTGTGTGATTTTATTTTCCTTAACTCAGAGCAGTGTTAAGATAGAAATTATGTTAACATTGCCCCGAGTAAGTCCCTTCTTGACAGTCAAAGGACAGAGGCCCAGATGTTACGCCCAACAAAATACAAGTTAAATCAAAAGCACATTTTTTTTTTTTACAAGTGGTGATTATTCCTCCCTTCCCCCGCCTCCAAATGCTAGGTCTACTCCACAAAAAGTAGATTGTTACCTCCTTTCCTGTTTGGTCTAACTGAACCTTGCCACTCAGCACTCCAGATGTGGAGGAGTTAGTTACCAGTTTGAAGAGATTCCATGCTTCTTTCTCCTGACCCAGGGGTCCAATTGGGCTGTGAGAGGCACCTTCTGGCCTGTCCCACACTCTTTTAATGCTACAGAAGGACAACACTTAACACAACTATCAGAGGTCAAAATTAGAATCCATGTATTACTCTACTCTCTTCGCTTGCAAAAGAGAACAGAGTTAGCAGGCAGCATGAGTGTGCTAAACCTTAGTTTAAATAGAAATTTACATTAGTCTTTTTGATATATCATTATTAAAAATGTCTGTTTACTTAACAAACTAACCAGGCAACAGTGTTAACTGGGTTTGAAACACACCAGTTACTGTGTACTCCATATTTTTGTTTCTTGATGTTTTATGATTTTTTTTTTACATGTAGACTGGGTCATGGGTCAGACCTGTCTGAGAGAAACTACACTATTTTTATAACCATTCCAGCAAGACTGAAAATACTCTAGAGACACTTGACCCCTCCTTTTGGCTGTCAGACTATTGAAACAACAGTCCCCAACCGATGGGGATTTCTTCTGGAATTTGTTGTGACAAGAAAGAGGCTGAACTCTGATGCCAGCCATAGGAGTATACCTACCAGAAAGAGATTTCACAGTTTGGACAACTTTTTAGACCGCCTGGCAGGCAAGACAGGGGCTGGCTCACAGATGGGGACACACCCCAATTTGATTATGCCCTTACTCTCTGTTTACACCCAGGGATAGACTTGAGAGGGAGGACTAGACTTCTTGACAATGTGGGCAGTGGACTACATCTTCGTCTGTTTTATTTCTTGTCCCTGTAATTACCCTGTTGAGGATTGTGGAGGATCCTGGTTTGGTAGGGCTGCCAGGGCCCAGGCTCTGACCCTAACAACTGCTCTAGCATCTTCAATTTTAATATCACCACATAGACATACAGTTCTTTCCTTTGCTCCAAAAATAACCTCGAGGATCTGAAGTGCTGAGTTCAGAAAACATGTTTATAATCTTGAGTGACAAATAGGGTCTGGCTGGATTTCAACAGCCAGTGCTGGGGCCAAAGAGGACACAGGCTGAGTAGGGAAGGTCGGGGCTCTCCTGTTCCATCCTTTCTTCTGCCCTTATCACACACTGGGCAGCACCACCTCTTCTTTCAATGTCAAGGCTCCTGAAAACGTGCTGTTTCAAGCAAGGAGATGGTTTTGCTCTGCCAGGGAAGTAACTCATTTTTTCTCTGAAAATAAAGCGACTTCCTGTCCCTACAGTTTTATCAGGATTGTTTGAGAAGAAAGAAACAGCTTGCCTTGCATTAGCCGAGCAGGTACCACCTTGCTTTCCCAAGCCAGATGAAATAGGTGAAAGGTTAGTCGCTCACCCACTCCACAGCCCAGCCTGAACTGCCTGGCAGCTCAGTCAACACGGAGAAGTTTAGTAGGTGAAGGGTCACAGTAATAACTTTCCATGCATCAACTCCCAGGCATCTAGTTTCTGTTTGTGGAAATAGAGCTCTCTGGGGGAAAGGTCACACCAACCCTAGAATAGCCCATGCCTTATTCCAATAGCATCCAAGACATGAGTCCAACATGCCTTTTCTAAATTCTGCTGCCCAAGTGGAAAAACAGGTTGTGCTGTAGGGGCCACCCAGTACCGACCAAGAGGAACTGAACAGCCTGCGGGCTCATATATTGATACTAGGTAAATAGTATACGTAACAGAAAGGGGAGAGATTCTTTTGAAAAATCTATTTCTATAAAAGAACCTGTGGGTTTTCTTATTACTAATTCTAGACTGGAGCAGCAACCCACCTTCAGGCTGGGCGAGTAAAGACACTTCAAAACATGCCATAAACTCCCAGTTTAGCAAACACTCTATCCCATGTTCTACACTGTGAGCTGTACAGAGCAAGTGGGCCATGGCATCTGTTTTTTAGGTCATAGTGGGAAATAAATAAGAACAAAGTGGGCAATCATGCTAGTGATGACGAGATTTTTAAAGTCAATACTTTTCTTCCAGATCTATGTAGACTGGTATAAAATCCCAGTTCAAGATTCTAGAACAAAAGCTGTGGCCTCAAGCCACCTCCCTTGCTTCTTGCCCTAAGACTCTGGCTATTAGTTTTTTGTTTGTTTGTTTGTTGTTTGCTTTGTTGTTGTTTTAATAGGCTCTGGATTCTATAGGGCATGGAGGCCTGTGTTTGGGAGGCTACCATGGCATAGTTTCGAGAGAGACCTTGCAAACAAGTTTTCCATGGTTTCTAGAGTTAGATAAAAGTGAGCCTGTTACCAGAGAGATGTATAAAAGAAGGAATGAGCATGACCGACATCTCAAGACCAATACATTCAAAAGACAGAGAGCTTGCCTGCTCACAGCCTACACGAAAACTTACCCAACGCCAACTCCTCCAAAGAGAACAGAGTGCACTTAGATAGGTTTATGTTTGCCCGTCTTATCTGAAATCATGAGGTGGTAGACAGAATGTTCTTGACGGTGGCAAGGAGCAGGCAAGTGGACAGACTGCTACTCTGGGAGGAAAGGTCATGAACTCTGAATGTTAGGGAGAAAACAAGAGCAGGGTCATGGGGGGGTCTGTGCTTTCATCTGAGCCCTTTTCTCCACTACTTACTGCTCTCTCTTATTTTTCTTTTGGTTTTCTTTTAAAGACTACTTCTGAGTTATTCACACCATTTCATGCCTGCTAATGGATATTGCATTCTGTGGCACATTCCAAGAATTTATATGCTACACCAACTTGATAGAGGCCACTCTTACTAGACATAGTTTTGAAATCTCCAAATGACGGGGGTTCCAAATTTCTCCATATTTTAATACAGTCTCTAATGAAACTCTTAGTTTTTTCTGTCTCTGCACTGAAGAACTATTATGATATAATCTGTCCTTCAGAGAAATGTTTCTAATAGCCCAGTCTACCTATTTCAATATTTTGATTTATAGAATTTCTCCAAACCAGTGAATTGCCACTTCACCGTTTTCCATCTCTCAAGAAGGAAAGATTTGTGTGTTTTGGCAACCAAAGAAAAAAATTAAGTTAATTTCTCTATAGACCTGGGGAAAGTGGCAATAAATAATGGGTTTGTCCTTTAAGAAACATTTTAAGTGAACAGCACATTGGCTACACAGCCATTTAGTGCAAGTTCCAGATCAGCTGTCGGCAATTTTTCTCCTTTAGGACATGTTTAAATTGTTGTATCTTAGTATCGTAGGAGACATATCAGATAAACAACACCAGCAAGAATTGGTGAGGTATTGATTTTTCTTCAGTCCAAAAGTTTGCTAAGTAGATGAAAAACAATTTGCCTTCTCTGTAACATTTTCCTGAGGCCAACACAGGCTTTTCCTTTAGCACCTGAAGTTTCATTACCAGAAAAGTCAAGGACATGTTGGTCAATTAGACCTCGTATGAGAACATTAGATTCACTTAGGTGTGAATACATTTTTCACCTTGTCTACCCTTTATCTTTGACGTCCTTCTTCCTGCCCCCTCCAGAACGCCCCTGTGTTCACACTAACTCTGGTAACAGCAAAGGGTAACTATGGGGTCTTCAGTAAGCTTCGTATGTATATTCCAGCCCGCACTCATTTGAAATAACAGATGCCGTGTTTTGCAACAGGGAAGGATGAGATGAAGATAAACAGATCATGCACCCTTCATTTCTTTCTCTTTTTATTTCCATTTAAGTTTTTCTAAAATTAAAATATCATCACACAGTTCCCCAACTCCCCTTCACCTTTTTAAATACCTACTCACTGAGAATCTTTGGGAGAGAAAAATCATTCATTTATCAGGGACTCAGTTTCCACTGTAAAATAAGTCAGATGTTGTCACAGACGAGCTCTGAGGTGCATCTTGGCTTTACCATCTTGCTTTTCACTCATTTCCCCATAGGTGAGTCCAAATCCTTATCACAGTTTTTTTTGTTTTTGATTCATGTTCACCAAGCATAAGTCACTTCTCCAAAAAGAAACTTTGTACAGCATCTGTGGTAGTTTGAATATGCTTGACCCAGGGAGTGGCGCTATTAGGAGATGTGGCCTTGTTGGAGTAGGTGTGGCCTTGTTGAAGAAAGCCTGTCATGGTGGGCATGGGCTTTAAGACACTCATCTTAGCTGCCTGGAAGCCAGTCTTCTCTAGGTGCTTTCAGATGAAGATGTAGAACTTTCAGCTTCACTTGCACCATGCTATGCCTAGATGCTGCCATGTTCTCACCTTGATGATAATGGACTGAACCTGAGAATCTGTTAGCCAGCCCCAATTAAATGTTCTCATTATAAGAGTCACCTTGGTCATAGTGTCTGTTCACAGCAGTAAAACCCTATCTAAGACAATATTCCAAGCCAACAGCTGCCACATTGCTGTCAGGCTTCTGCAGGTGACAGTGTGTCTCTCAGTAGTAAGAGATCTTCAAACGTTTGCAGTATAGCACCAACTACCATTAATCTTCCTACCTTGACTTTTCAAGTACTTGTCACTAGAAAAAACAAAGTGTGACAAACACCGTTGTAGTGTCTTCACCAACCATTTAGTAAATGAGTGGTCTGACTTACAGCTGAATGTCAGGTAACACCCTGGGTTCTTCTTGGAGAATATTTCCATTTTGTTTTGTCCTGAAAGAACAAGTGTATGCTTCCCATGAAGGATGCTGGGGTTTGAATCAGACTCCTGATCATTCCCTAATGTAGCTTGTAAAAGCATCATCATTTTCAGTGGCATAGATGGATGGGGTGTGTGTAGGTAAATACAGGTGGGTGGGTATCAGTGGAGGTCGAGCTGTGAGGACCAAATAGCTCTCAGGCATGGACCTGCTAGGCTTCAGAAATCCCTCCCTACTCCTGAATTCTTGACACCTTTATTGCACGTGATCCTCTCAGCACTTAGAGATTTTGTAGATACAGGTTAGAGGCATTGAGTTTTCCTGGAGCTGCCATTAGGGGTATCCACAGGCCACATGACATGGATGCTGGGAACTGAACTTGGATTTTCTGAAAGAGTGGAAGCCATTTCTCCAAAGGAAACCTCTCATGTACTTTTGAATCTTGTGTGAGCAATGCAGTTGTGAGGATGCTGGCAGGTGCTGATCAGTCTGTTATCAATGGAGGAGGAGTCGTGAGGACCAAATAGCTTTCAGGCATGGAGCCCTTTGGCTTCAGAAATCCCTACTCCAGATCTCTCAGACATCTTTATTGAACCGGATCCCTTTACCACTTAGAGACTTTGTGAATAAGTTTTCTTTTTGGTTCAGATAGTATAAATAAGGGGCAACTATAGATTTATAAATTAGACCTACAAGCTGAGAGTTAAGACACCTATAAAAGATCCTATTTAATTTCCTCATGCATATGTAGACCAATACAAACATAATTATACATTACTTTTCTAAGACTTGCCTCTGGACATAACCAGACCTTCTCCATCTCATAGACTTACAGTCATACTTAGCTGTAATGTCTTTCTTATTCTTTCACCCTTGACAGTGTTGACAAGGAGTGAACTGGCTCAGTAGGCACCAATATGGCACTGTTTGTTGAGCTTACTTTTGACTGAAACTCCAGTAAATGGTCTGCACAAGCATAGACACTTAACTAATTGCTACTTCAACCTCAATAAAGCTCATTGTATTTTACCTGTCCAAAATTCAGTGAATTCAAATTTCTTATGTTATCTATCTCTTTAAAAAACCAACTTGTGTCATTTGAAATTTGGCAACCCTGATCTTGTCCTGATAAGGAGGGGGCGGTGTCAAAGTCCAAACTCTTTATGTGATCTCTAGAAACTGTTTCTGAAGTAAAACAGAGTAGAAAAGCAGTTTTCCAAGATGCAATTGAGGGAAGACTATTTGGCTCAAATGCATATGGGAAATGTATTATTAAATTGCCCTTTGGGGGATTTGAAATACATATATATGGATGACTATAAATCTAAAAGGAATTCAGTTAACTTTCCGTCTCTAGACAGGTAGCCTGGGCTGTGTAAGAAATACAACTGAGCCTTACAGTGGAAACAATCCAGTAAGCATCATTTCTTTCTCCTCCTCCATGGTTTCTGCTTCAGTTTCTGCCTCCATGTTCCTGCTTGAACTTTTCCTTAAGCATCATCCTCAACGGATGATGGACTGTAACCTGAAGGCCCCAAAACCTGGCCCTCTCCAAGTTGCTTTTGGTCATGTTGTTTATCACAGAAAACTAGGACAATATCCTTTGCCTAAATATGTTGAATAAGTCGGCAAAAGCAAGCTTTTACTTTATGATGACGCACATTGTACACAATGTGAAATATTTAGAAAAGCTATTTAGCCTCTGTTCGATCTACTGAGCCACAGAGACTTCCTTCATAAAGCATCTTTTGTTTGTGTGTGAACTCAGACCTCAAATTTTTTCACAAAGTCTCTTTCAAGATTGACATAGTCAGTTTGGTAGAACTATCTCAGGGGATACTTAGGGGCTGTGGCTGTTCCATCAGTTCCATATCTCCAAAGTGTCCTATCTCAGTTCAAGTACTTAGTTTCATTGATGACACTTACATCAATAATGCAGAAACGTTAAGACTACTATTGTTTGAAGAAACCGGATTTCAAAAAATCAACTTTATTTGGCTTAGTTCTACTTTTTTATTTATTCATTTTTTATTTATCTATTTATTTTCTTTAGACACACTTATTTATCTATTTTGATTTACACATTTTATTGAGTTTCATGTTTCCCAGGCTGATCGAGAATTCACCATGTAGCTGACAGTGACCTTGAACACCCGATGGCTCTGCGTCTACCTTGTAAGTGTTGGCATCACAGGCATGCAAGCTCTCTCCAGTTCAGATGGCACAGAAGTTTGAACCTTTGGCTTCATGCATGCTAGGCAAGTACTCTACAAATCAAGCTACAAATACATCCCAGACCCACCAAAAATATCTCTTTTAGGCATTATATTTTAGTAAAACCATCATACCTTGAAAATGTGACAAGTTAAAATATGTGTTATTGCACAATCTACCAGATATCCTAGCTTAAGTGTAGCAAGAGAATGCACAATGTTGCTTCCTTTGATTGCATAGAGGTTGTCTCCTTGAGATTGTCACTGGCTAGGCGTTGGGGAATAGAAAGAATGGTGCAGCATATATTGCTACCCTGAGGCAGCGAGGATCAGAAATGAAGCAGTTTCTAATATATGCATGCTATTTTTGTATGAAAAATTCAAACACTTGTTAGGATATGGTGTCCTAAGTAAGGAGGGTGTGATAGATGTACACACACACACACACACACACACACACACACACAAAGTACTTTGAGTATATAGTACACATTTTCTTGTCTATGTTTTAAATTTCATTTTGTAAGTACTTTCTGTGATGGAATCTTATAATCTTGAAATGTAATTATTTTCTTAATATTCCTGTTTTTATTATCATTTAGCTTTTCTAAGGATTATTTGCCCACCACATGATCACTAAGGCAGAAGTGCATTATGGAGGTTTGTGGTGACTCACCTTAGCCATTGTGTTAAGACTGTCTCTTCCTCTCTTTCCTTTCCCCTTTCTTCCCACAGACTGATCATTAGTTGTCTGAAGAAGTCTCTAGATGTTAGAAATCTACATTGTCGCCGGGCGGTGGTGGTGCACTCCTTTAATCCCAGCACTTGGGAGGCAGAGGCAGGCAGATTTCTGAGTTCGAGGCCAGCCTGGTCTACAGAGTGAGTTCCAGGACAGCCAGGGCTATACAGGGAAACCCTGTCTCGAAAAAAAACAAAACAAAACAAAACAAAACAAAACAAAACAAAACAAAAAACTCCCCAAAAAGAAAAAGAAATCTACATTGTCTATTATGGTAAGTCAATAGCTATGCTCAAGTTTCAAAAGATCAGACAGAATTATAGCTCCTAAACCTTTTAAACTGGAAGAGAGGCCTTCCTTAAACTCCACAGTTGCATAAGGTACATCAGGATAGTCTTTATCAGATCGTATCAGGGACTTTATTCAAATCACATTTTTTCACCATTACTTGTTTACCTGTTTTCTATCTGATTCTATTTTAATGCATACATACAGTTTTATATATATATATATATATATATATATATATATATATATATATATACTGACTGACTGACTGAATGAATGAATGAATGAATGAATGAAACAATCAGGGTCCACATTACTGTGTGGCTGGCTATAATATTACTTTGGGGTTTGTGTTTCCTATTATTTCACATTGCAAGCCTTCCCTGTAATTCTCTCCCACCTCAGTACTACATATCTATTAAGTTACTCTGTGGGGTAAGGACTTTGCATAAAATTGCAAAGCCCATTCCTGTAAAAGGAAGTCAACCCTCTCTTACTCTTACTCCATCTGAATGAAAATTAGTATTCTCTGAAATGTCAGGTGTTCACCCTTTCTTGAGTAAGGGAGGATTCGGGATAAAGCTAATGGGGGAATTACTGAGAAGATTGCTTTTTTTTTTCTGTAATTTCCTCTCTAGCCTTTTAGATGGGTAATTAACGACACAATATTGGTTTTGGTAGATTGTTGCCTAGTAGCATAAGCTTGGTTAAAGCAGACCTGCTGGCATTCTAGAAAAGGGCATCGTTTACTGGTGTTTATCATTCAGGTGCTGCAATTCACACTAGGTGAAAATTGGCTCATGACAGCTCTAAGCTCAGTTGCAACTTAGAGGAAAACAGATTCTGCTTTGCTTAAATTGTTTTCGATTGACTGGGTAAGAATAAATTAAAGGTCCTAGTAGGTAATAGCCTCTGAATTCAATTAAAAATATTGTCAGGCAGCTGCTTTCTTTTTTTCTCCTGAAAGTACAGAAATGATATTGAGCTACCTAATTGATTTTCCTATGATGTTTATGACTGACAGGTTGAGTCAAATTCTTCCATTTTACCCTCACACAAATATAGGAGCACATCATGGGAATCAGGAGAAAAGTGTAATTACCCCACTCTGGGAAGAATCTGTTAAAATTGTAAAGGTCTCATTTTGCCCACCTATTTACACATTGATTTACTGAGCAAACATGCATCTTGTGACTTGGCAAAGTTTCACTGGACAAGCATTTAATGCCTGCTCATCTGGGATTTTCTGTTTACAAATCTTTCTAGTTTTCTAGTCTCTAATATTAAAGCCATCAGGCCCATGGCTGGCAGATAGGTAAGTCCTTAGAATGACTGACAATGTATATGGTACTTTAGTTGAGATCTAAGTAGAAGGAAGTAAGAGATGGTGGCAGAGAAGGAGGAAACAGAAAGATAGTGAAGCCAGAGGATAGAAGATACCACGATGTTGTCTTCATTTTGAAAATCATGGAATGTTGAGCAGGGGGCTGGAAAATGCTTACCTGTCAGTTATATCTTTCCTTTTCTCAGGACAAGTTAAAGGGAGTGTCTTAGTAGGGTGTCTTTCATCACTATTGCTGTGATGAAGCACCATAATCAGAAGCATCTTGGAGCAGAAAGGGTTTATTTCACTCACAGTTCCATATAACAATTCATCATCAAAAGAAGTGAGGCCAGAAACTCAATCAGGATAGGACCCTAGAATCAGAAGCTGATCTAGAGTTTGTGGGGGAGTGATGCTTATGGGCTTGCTTCCTATCACTTGCTCAGCCTGCTTTCTTATAAAAAGCATTATGACTAGCCCAGGCATGGCCATGCCCACAGTGGGCTGGGCCCTTCTATGAAGATAACTAATTAAGAAAATACCCTACAGAATTCCCTACAGTCTGATCTTATGGAGACATTTTCTCAACTAAGACTCTGTTCTCTCTGATGACTCTAGTTTTTGTCATAAAACTTGCCAGCACAAGGAGACACCATAAGAGGTTTTCTACCTTAAGTCTTCTCTTAGTTACATTTCAATTGTGATAAAACACTATTACTAAGGAAACTTACAAAAGAAACCTCTTATAAGTTTGTGGCTTATGGTTTCAAAGGACTAGAGTCTATGATGGTCAGGTATGGCAGAAGTAACAACTGAGAGCTCACATCTTGATCCCAAAGTAGGAGGAAAAAATAGACATTCAGTGCCCATTCCCCAATTGCACACATCCACCAAGGACACACCTTCCAGTCCTTCCCCCAAAGTTCCACTAACTAGGGACCAAATATTCAAACATAAGAGCTTATGGGAAGCAGTCTCATTCACACCACCACATTCTACTACTTGGTTGCCACAGGCTTGTAGCCATATCTAATGCAAAGTGCATTTAGTCCAACTTCAAAAATCATATAACCTTTCATTTTCTCAACACAGTATAAAAAAAAAGTCCAACAGCCAAAATCCCTTCTGAGACTCAAGGCAAAAGCAAAAGCAGAAAGCAAATTTTATACCTTCAACATACAATGAAGCGGAATATACATTACAATTTCAAAATGGAAGGACTGGGACATAACAAAGGTATACTGGACCAAAGCAAAACATAAATCTCAAAGGGCAAACTCCAAATTGTAGTTCCTTGTTTGACATCAAAGGACTTGGTTAGTTTCTAGCATTACTGCCTGAAACACAATTCTCTCTCTTGGGCTACTTCCAGTTTGTGTGTGCAGCATTCCTTGACAAATGTCTCATGGCTTAGGTGCTTCCCACATCTTTTTTCCAATTTAATCCAGGCTTTACTTTTTCACAGGTTTATCCAGTGGGTTTCTAGGGAATTTCAGATGTATGTCCCTGTCACATGTCACATGATGTCCCTCAGAAGCTCTCTTCATAACTGTAGGGGAAGATTACACAACCCTCTACTTATATGTCCTTCATGACCCTAAATCCAGAAATACATGTACAGCACTGACTGATGCTTGGGAAGGAGCCTGGGTCCCCTTAAATCCCATGGACATAGCTTTCCTTTACTGCTGCTTTCTAGGAGCAGAAAATGCCTCAAGCTTTTCTTTTTTACTAGTTGGAAACTTCTCTGGGTGAGTTCTTCCTTCATAGAGCCTTCAAAGGCACCTCTCCCTTCCTAGGGCCTCTCCTTGTCTCTTCCACCAAAAACCTTGGCTCTGACATTAAATTTTCCACTACCTATTTCACTTCAAATTATCTATTTTCTATTTCTTTTTGACTCTGCTACCCCCTTTTGATTATGAACCTGAATAAGAGCGATTACTAATAACCACACTACAGAATCAATCTTAGACTGTCTTGAAATCTCCTCCACCAAGGAAATTAATTCAATCCCTTTCAGCTTAGCTTCAGAAAGATTCTTACAACATGGGCAGGAAAGCAGCTGCATTCTTTGCCAAAACTTCACAAAACTGTGTCTCAGTTGTTCATCTTGTTCCCCTCTGAAAGCTCCTTGGATTACATCTCTGTAGCTCACATTGTTCTCTGCACTGCAGTCTATAAGCTCCTGCTTGGCTCATACATTAAGCTCTGATTAGTGTTCAACTGCTTTCCCAATCCAAAGACTGAATTCTTCCATATCACTGTAAAAAGCAGGACAATCAGTCTCCTTAGAGCAGAGTCCCAAGTTCTGGTTTATGTTCCTACTACTGTAATAAAATACCATGACCACATAGACTTATAAAAGAGGTTTTTACTTTGGGGTTTATGGTTTCAGGGGGTTAGAATTCATGACAGTGGAACAAACACATGGTGGCAGGAACAGCTTATTGCTCACATCATGGTACCCAAGTTGAAGTCAGAGACAGAGATATTGGGAATAGCCTGGGTCTTTTGAAACATTAAAACCTGCGCCCAATGACACACCTCCATCAACAAGGCCACACTTCCTAACCCTTCCCTAAGGGTTCCCACTAGGGACTGAGTGTTCAACTAGATGAGCCTGTGGGAAGCATTCAGATTCAAACCACCATAGCAATGTATGAAATTGTTGCTGTTGTGCTTTTTTTTCTTTCTGAGACAGCAGTGGACATTACTGGGTTTCCTTAAATGCCGTGGAATGTCAGGTTATTTCCCACACACTAAAAAGACAGCAATTTTCATGTTTTTCTGTAACACAGGTAAGGAAATCTAGACTCAGAGAAAGGAACTTGGGGTTTTAATCTATCTTTACTCACTGATAGTTGTGAGACTATGGACAGTTTACCTTCCCTTTCTGTAATGACCAAAATACTTACCCACTGAAGTCTCTTAAGCTAACGTGTATCCAGGTAAATGCACTCCATGGAAAGAAAGATTTGAAAATAACTTTTGCTGTTGCTGAGAGGAAGGACTGGGATGAGTCTGTGATTTTAATCCAGATTTACTGCTTATCTAATTAACAGAGATCTTGGGATTTTGTTTGTTTGTTTGTTTAGTTTTTAATCTTTTTTAAAAAAGTTTAGTCTTTATCTCCCTCCCTGTTGTCTCTCTGACAGTTCCTCATCTCATTCCTCCTCACCCACCACATACCACCACTCTCCTGTCTCCAAGAGGATGTCCCAAACCCCCATCCCCACCTTTTGCACACCCTCCCATCCCCACATCTTCCACCTCCTGCCAGGCCTCCCCACTCCCTGGGGCCTCAAGTCTATTGAAAGTTAGATGTTTCTTCTTTCACTAAGGTCAGACCAGGAAGTCCTTTGCTATCTAGGTGCCTGGGACCAGCTGGTGTATCTGCCTGGTTGGTGGCTCAGTCTGAGAGATCTCAGAGTTCCAGGTTAGTTGAGACTGCTGGCCTTCCTAGGGTGTTGCCATCCTCCAGCCTTTCCCTAATTCAATCACAAGAGTCCTCAGCTTCTGTCCATTGGTTGGGTATAAGCATCTGCTTCTGTCTCCATCAGCTTCTTGTTGGGTCTCTCAGAGGGCAGCCATGCTGGCTCCTGTCTGTAAGCACACTATAGAATCAGTAATAGTGTCAGGCCTTGGAGCCACGAAGCCAACCACCAAGCTGCCCCAGGCTGTCCACTGTTTCGTGATCCCATTTTTTTCTCATTGTTACAATTTATTGAAGGAAGTGTATGACAAGGTGTGTGGAGGGATTTTGGAGTGCTGGTCAGTTCTCTCTTTTATAATAACCTCATGGGCTTTTACATGTATAGTCATGGGTGATAATGTATATATATGTACTTATGCTTTGCTCTCTTTATGGTTGTTAAGCTTTAACACAGTAAAAACCTAAAATAATGCAGAAATGATGAAAAATCCATACTTTAATCACCAAGTTACAGTGGTTAACCTTGTACTCTCTGCTTTTCCAATCTTTTCTCCATTCTGCACAACCACTTCTCCATAGACACAGATGATAAAAATTGATAAAATACATACTTTATGGTTTTATATGAACATACATTAACATACATGAGCAAATGCAGTTTTGTTTTCTAGACCTCTCTTTAAGGGTGGAATGAAAATACTTTGACATTTTCTTGATTACTAAAAAAGTGTCCAATAAGAATACAAATGTTTAGGATATGCCAGGAGAAAGTACAACTCACCTTTGACCTTGCCACTCAGATATCACAGGTGCCATAAGAATTTTATTACAGGTGACACTCCATCTTTTCCAAGAGTAATTAACAAAACAGAACACCCAGTTTTGCTCTTCGATTCTGACTCTGCAACCTACTACTGTAAGAAATCTTGTTTTGCCAATCAGAAAGCTCTTCTCTCATCTTAGTTTGAGTCTGCATCTCTGGGATGTTGGTTTGGTGCATCCCAACTGATCTCAGCTTTTGCAAGACCACATAGTGTTGTTAAGCAGTCAAAAATATAAGTCAACTTAGAGTCTATCACACCTGCAAGATCCAAGTTAGGGATGCTGTAAGTGCTGTTATCTTATTCTGTCTGGAACTTTTTTCTCCCATCATGGGTACATCTTTTCTGTAGTCATTCATGTATATGCTGAAAACGTTTCTCTATTCAAGGTATGTACATGGTCCACATCCCTGAAATTATAAATTCCCCACTTTATTTCTTCTGTTGGTATGTCCAACATTACACAAAACATTTGGGTTTTAGAATATAAAACAAGGCTTTCTTGGTCTTGCTTAAGGGTTAGGAATACAGTAGATCCATAACCATTTTTTTTTAATTGAGAGGAGTAGTGCCTCCCCAGGTTTAACACAGCAAGTTCATTGATACCTTTGCTCATTCTCTAGCTCTAGAAATGTATCTACAGAAGATGTGATCAAGAGTAGACAGAATTGTATACTGTGGCAGACACTGATGGCAAAACACTGAAAAGCAACACAAACTTTGTTCTATCGATAAGGCTCTAAAAACGTCTTTTCTATCAGATACTAACTTGATGCTTACAAAGCCAGAAAAGTTTGTACAGCTCTTTTCTGTTATCAAGAATGCCTAATAAAATGAGATAATTTTCTTTAATAAGGCTGAGGGGGAAAACAAAATTAGATAATATAGAACCTGGTAAACTTCTCAGGTAAGAGTAGCTCAAGCTGACTAACGGTAACTTCCTTCAGGAAGTATCCCTAATCCCAAAGAAACTCCTGACCATCCTATCATTATTTATTTCTAGATAACAGGATAATATCAATTCATGTGATATTGGAGAGATTGATGTCATGTTTTTGTAGAAAAAAACCCCACAAAATGAGTATCTTGCAGTTATGGAGTATCTTGGCACTCAGTTTTGGGACTGAGGAGACTGCCAGATATTCTCACCAGGATTTGAGACACGGTTTCTATCATTCCAGTTTCGTTCAGTTGTGGAATGTCATAGAAATTCTGAAGGCAAGATGATGAGCCATGTGTAACTCTAGGGTCACAGGTCAGGTGATATTATATGACTATAGCATATTATATCCTGACACCAAATTTGAATATTGCTATAAGCATTTACTAGAGTTTGTCAACTAACCAAGGCTTTCTATGCTCTGAGTGTTGAGATTTGGTCTCTTGCTATGTATTGTAATGCTAAGTGCAGGCCCCCAAAACCTGGTTACCCCAGAGATGACAGAGTCCACACTTATACCCAAGTGATGCTATGTAACCTTGCCCCCCCCCAAAATTATTTCTGATTGGTAAATAACTATGTCTACAACCTACAGCTAAGCAGAACTGAGATAGGCAGTGTTTGGTATTCCCTGTCTGGGAGTCAGGGGAGACCACAAGGAGAGAAAAAAAAAAGGATGAAGAGAGGAGAAAGATGCCATTGGTTAGGAATCAAGGAAATGTAACCCTGAGGGCTGACCAACTGGAGTTAAGAGCTGCTCAGATGAAGCATAGTAAGTAATAACTCGGGATTATCGATAGCAAAGTAGATTCTAATAGTATAGAGGGTTGATATTTGCCCAGCTTTTGTGATGTTTAAGGCTTATTGTAAATAATAAAAGTTGTGTGTCTTCTATCCAGGAACTGAATGATCAAAGCTGAGGTAGAAACCCAGGACTGGGATTACAAATTTCTGTAACACCTAACAGACTATGTTTTTATTTATTTTTGTTTATTAGTAGTATTACCACCCTGATACATACTGATGTGAATTCATGCTATCACAAACTTTTATGCGAATAAGTAATTTACCCTCTGGATAAACAAAGACCAAAAATAAGGTGATACAGGCAGAACACATTTGTTACTTAATTATGTGCAGCGATTTCTTGTTGTTAGACAAAGTCTTTTAAATATTCCTGTAATATGGGGCACAGATGAAGTTACTTTTTAACAGTACCATGAGAATAGTTCTTTTAGTTCCTTGCTTAAATGTGACTGGACATTTATCTAACCAATGAAACATCAAAAACTTACTTTACAAGGAAAGGGGCAGATTAGCCTGTGCATTGAATAACTGATTCTCTGGTAGCAATGCTTTGGTGAGAAACACTATCATCACAGTGACATTTCTTTTTCTCTCTCGTAGTCTTTTGGATTCTAGATTCCTAGTCATACAAACAACTTGGATGGTTTAAAGAAATTAATTAGATTTCCTGTAACATAACTTTGGGGATTTTCTTATTTTGACTTATAGGGCTCAATTATATTTAAAGAAAGAAAGTATGTTGTTTTTTTTTTTTCATTTTAGTAGGGATAAGATCCTGTTAGGGGGACTTAGTAATCTCATAGAAAAATTAGAACATGAAACACACACACACACACACACACACACACACACACCTACACACACGCATGGCATGATTTAGCACTCTAGGCAGAAGATCCACAAGACACTATAAGATTTGAATGCAAGAAACCTCCGAGACACAACATTCTACTTCAGATTGAGTACTCCACGTAACAGTGGCAAAATACAGCCCTTTTTCAGTTCCACACAAAAAAATTGCAAAGGATAGAGCATGTGCTGAGCCATAAACTAAGTCTCATTAAACTGAAAGAATTGGGATTATACAAACTATATGCTCTAACCATAATAGAATTAGAAATGTTTATCAGACAACAATTTATAAAATTTATAAGCATGTGGATGGAAGTTAAAGCACCCATTTAAAGACAGTCAAGAAAATCAGAAAATTCATTACATAGACAAAAACGAGATGACGTCAGCCTGTGTTAATAAAGAACTTCCTCACAAAGCAACAACCTCACCTTCTACTTTAAAACATAAAAAAAAGAGAGAGAAAAAAACCCTGATCTTAAAACAAGAATACTGAAAGAAGTAACAAAGATTAAAAAAAAAATGGATGAAGCAGAGAATGAAAAAAAAATCAATTAAGTCAAATAAGTCTATAAAACCATGAACAAAATTGACTAAAGTTACTCAGAAATCTACAAAATGCTATTGAAAACAATGCAAGCTGGCACATAAAAGGGGCGCTATCCTGTGCATCTTGATTAGAAGACGCCTTCGTGTTGGTAAAATGGCAATACTTCAAGTTGAGAAGTATAGAGCTACAAATAGCAAAAGCAGTGGCTGTACTGTTGGAAGGACGGACATACGGATGGATGGATGAGAGTGCCAAGATAATTAAGTGGATAATTGAGTGAAATATAACCATCTCAATAAATAACATCAGAATACCTGGCAGTTAACCTCCCAAAGAATGAAGTTGACCACAGATTTCACACAGGATTCTAAAATTCAATAGAAGTGGACAAAAATCTAAGTGTAAGGACAAAATATGTAAGAAATATAAAAATATGGGTATAAATGCTTGTCATTATTGCCTTTGTAATAATCTCTTAAATTTGACACTGAAAGTACAAATAACCAAAAAACAATACTAATTGGATTCATCAAAACTGAAACTATTAGAGTTCCGATGATGGGCTAGCTGATCAAGTGCTAACCACTCCATCATGAAGCTCTGAGTTCGATCCCAGGCATTCATGTTAAAAAACAAAAACAAAAACAAAACACAAACAAACAAACAAACAAAAAACAGAGCAGCCACACATGCTTGTAATCTCAGTTATGGGAAACAGGAGACAGAAAGATCCATAGGGCTTGGTGACAAGCTAGTCTCACTTAATTGTGAGCTCCAGCTTTAGTTTCAGACCTTGTTTCAAAGCATAAGGTAGGGACTACTTAACGAAGACCCCTGACATTTACTTCTGACTTCCACAGCATGCACACGCATGCACCACGTGTATTTACACCCGTACACATGCAAAGGAAGCATTCTAACTGATGTTCTTGTTCCACACAGAACACTAAGGACAACTTAGTGAAAGGGAGAAGATATTTACAGATTACATATCTTTAAAATGATACGGATCTAGACTATATAAAAGAATCTTACAATTCAACAGCAAGTTGGCAAACAGTCCAATTAAAAATGGCAGAGTCCTGAATATTTATCTAAATATATATAAATGGCGAATCAAAGCTATAATAAGCATCACTTCACACTTAGTTACTGAGGTCACTACAATAATGAAAGTTATAATCAAATATTAGCAAGGCTGTAGGGAATCTGAGACAGTCACACCCTTCTTTGGGAAATTTAAAATGATATACCTACTTTGGAAGATATCCAAGAAGTTCTTCAAAAGGTTAGTGAAGTGACAGTCTAGGTTTTTTTTCAAGACTCTTTACTTCAGTACTCTCAAGTAGGTGGCTAGGTTTTCAGTACTAGGCACAATTTTCCTATTGTTGGTCAGGCCTTAAATCCAGCCCAGGGATGTTGATTACCACCAAGTTATACATGTTATTATTGCACCCTTAGGGACATTTTACTATGCTGGTGGTTGTTTTAGTATAGACATCATAGCTGGGTAATACATCGGTTGCTTCTCTCCCTTGGAATCTTGTATGGCCCTTTTGATACTATGACAGCTATTCCTCAGGGAAGAAGCTTTCAGGTTAGAACCAGCTTAGATCTGTTGGATTCTGTGTCTGAAGTACATAATGTCTTCACCAATAGGGCTTTATCTTCACCTCAGAGAGGCAACCAAGAACAATTGCAAAAGACTGTTTCAGAGAGTCTGTTGGGGTTTCTTGGAGAATTCAATTAAAGCCACTGCCATCTCTCCTATTTCCTTACTCAAATCACTTATACTTTGCCCTTCCACTCTCTACTGTGTCACTCCCTTCCTATCTTACTCTTCCGCACCTTTGCAGTTACTGCAAGTTGTATGCCCGCTTCTCAAAGTTTGAAGTTCGGAAACTCAGCTTAGAGAGAACATATACCAGCTGTCTTTCTGGATCTGGGTTACTTCAATCAATATAAGATTTCCTGGTTTTGTCCATTTACCTGCAGGTTTCGGGATTTTACTTTTTTTTTTAATAGGTCAATAGTATTTCATAATGTAGCTGTGCCACACTTTTCTTACGCACTCCTTAGTTGAAGAACATTTAAGTAGTTTCCATTCTTTAATATTGTGAACAGAGCTACAGTGAATGTAAATGAGTAACATTTTGGAATGACACGCTGAGTCCTGAGTCCTTTGGGTATATGTGGAGGAGGGGTATAGTGGATTATAAAGTTATATTAGCTTTAATTTAGAAATGAGACTTGTTTCTGGAGTGACCAAGCATATGATGAAGTGGCCAACTGTTGGTTACACTTGGAAGAATCCAACCTTCTATATAATGCAGCTAACTTATAACCTCAGAGGTTATGCATTTGTGGTAGTATGCTAAGGGCCTCTTCATACCATCCACTAACTTCTTGTGGTCCAGATATGGTATCTTCTGGTGACTTCTGCATACTGAAGCTTCTTCTTTTCATGATGGCTGGATTCATCCCTTCAAACCTCACTCTGATTACACAGTGTACTTTCTCTTTATCTAGAGACAGACAGCACAGCTCTGTAACGCTGACATCAGCTATCTGCTGGCTTCCATGCAGGTGATGAGATCAGTTTGCAGCTCTACCAGCATTTATTTAAACAGGCCAAACGGAAAGCCAACCAGACTCTTTGCCACTTCGTGCATTATTTGTCCTTAGCACTAAGCAGAGACTTGGCAACAGCCAGAGGAAGCAGGAGGTGATTTGTTTGGATTAGACTGATAGTCACCCTTGGAGATA
The DNA here is from genome assembly GCA_030674055.1 of Rhabdomys pumilio. Classification (NCBI taxonomy): domain Eukaryota; kingdom Metazoa; phylum Chordata; class Mammalia; order Rodentia; family Muridae; genus Rhabdomys; species Rhabdomys pumilio. The sequence continues at coordinate 16,275,918 of JANHMN010000016.1, forward strand.
TTTAACTCTCATCCGTTGGGCAGCAGTACTCTTCATTCAAATGTGTCATTGGTCACATAAGTGATTTGGGAAAACCTGTCTCATAAATAATACAAGGAAAGATTGTTCTCCTCCACTGCCCCACTGCCGCTTCTCCTCCTCCTCCTCCTCCTCCTCCTCCTCCTCTTCCTCCTCCTCCTCCTCCTCTTCCTCTTCCTCTCCTCCTCCTCCTCCTCACATTTAAATCAATCTATATCAATACAGTGATACAGTGTTATTGGCAATCTGCCTATTCACAATGAATTCCAATTTTCATAAGCTCTCCAGAGACATAAAACTGCAGAGCTGCTTGGAAGAAGATTCTCATGCTTAATAATCTGAATATTTTTTCTCTTGATATATCAAAATTTAGTAAATTAAAAAAAACAATAATTAGAGATGTATAAAACTCTCTTTGGAAGTTACTGTGTAACTTTTTAACTACCCATCATATTTTCCTAGTAACTCTTCTTTAGAAAACATGTAGGCTGCCCATGTCAGATACTCCCATTCTTCCACGAGCCCTTGTTCTTTTGAATGCCCTTCATTCACTTACCACATCGTTAATTTTACATGATTATAGAGAAACTTTATGTATTCTAAGTTTGCCTGCCAACTTTGCTCTTTCCAACTATTTTATGACATAAGAGTCAAAGATTCTTCGATTTTTAATTGTGTTGACTACCAAATGTCTTTCTTCCTAGAATTAGTGAAACTGCAATGAGCTTGTGATGTTCAGTGATATATACCTGGGAGGGTCGGAAAGTCCTGCGCAAACTATTTGTAACATGTGGCTTAAGAAGTAGAGCCACTGTGAGGGTACTATGCAAGAAAGTAAAAACCAATGTAATGGGATAGAAAATCATATTTAACAAATCCAGAGAAACATGATGTTCAAGTTAAGCAAAGCCATATTTGGGGTTGGTCAGTAAAATACTTGCCAAAAATATAAATAAATAAAGTCCTGTCTCCAAACTCCAGCGTCTACAAGGAGGTTGAGTGTGGCTGTATATGTTTGGGAGCTTAGCACTGGGGAGGAAGAGATGGTCCCCAGTTCACAGACCAGCCAGGTTAACCTACTGAGTGAATGCAAGGCCAACAAGTCATCAGGCCTCAACACATAGTGTGAATGATGTGTAAAACACAACATCTAGAGTTGATTTCTGACCTCTACATGTCCCTGAGCACACATGGACACACATTCACAAGCACACCCTCCCACTACCACCCTCAACAACAACCACAAAAATCTGCAAAGCAAAACAAGACAACATGTATCTTCTGGACTCTTCTATGTATTTCATGCTTGCTCTTCAGGCTGGACACTGATATTTAATTGTGTTTCCTTTGCTTCTATCCTCTGTCTGCAAGAGTATTCTCTATATTGAAAACATTTACTTCTAGAAAAACAATTACGATATGGGTCATGGAGGAACTTAAAGCCGACATAGGTCCCATCAGTAATTACTATTTTGAGAGTCACAGTAGGAAAAAACTCATTTGCTTAACAGGAGGTAGACTTTTTTCTTGTTCTTGCCACACTCAAACCAGATCAGGTAGACGTCTTTTCCATGAGCACCTCCAAGATCCGGGTTGTCTCTGTATTGCAACAGGCAATCTAGAGTTCTCATGCTCCCAGGAGAGGAAGGAGGTTGGAAGCGAGGTGAATTCATACTTTTAAAAAAAATTAAGGTTAAATTTCCACTGACCAGAACCAGATATGAGGCTCCAACCCAATTAAAATTGTCAAAATGAAATGAACACAAATTAGAGAAAGATGCTTCATTGAACATCTAGTGGACTCGGTTTGCTTCATGGTACAGACCAGAGAAGAATCACAGAAGACCTGACCAGAGTAGTTTATCAAAGAAGTGTCTTAATTAGGATTTTCTATGGTCCTAATTAGCTCATGTGGTCAGCTCCTGTTTCAAATCAGATACTTAAACTTATCTCTGAGCTCTTAGCGCTCACCCTGTGAGACAAGAACAGTTTTGTCTTCAAATTAAGGGGAAAAAATGGACAGACTTGTAGTTAGGAGACAAAGAGCAGGAAGGAAGGAAGGAAGCACAGGTCCTTGCTCTCTGTCCACAGAAGGCAGGCAGTCTTTTTGTTCTAGACTCTGGATTCCCGTTATCATATCATCAGGCTACACAGCTTTGACATAAAACGTCAGTCTCCACCAAGCAATGGTGCTGCAGGATCTTGAAGATGCAAACAGACCTACTATTTATTGTCTTGAAGACACATCGAAGACGCATAAACAATCTCGGACTTCAGATTGGCACCAGAAATTTACTGCTGGCTGTAAACAGGTAAGACCCAGCAGTTAAAAAAGTACTTCCTGTTTCTTGGTAGCAGCATTTCAGAATAACAGCATTACACCCACAAGAAGGAATGGGTAAAAGTATGTGGGTGGGAGAAAACAACTATTGTGACATGTTCAAGAAGCAAATAGTAAATCAGACATCTAAGTCATTTCTTGGTTTGCTCTTCTAGATGGCAGAAATAATAGGACTTTCAATCATAACTACTCATAACTGCTTGATTATCAGGACAAACTTTCTCATTTATATAAAGAACTGAAAATATTGTTATAAGATCAAATTATGCTCCGTGTCAGGCATCACAAAACAAAAGCAACTCCTCCTCCTCCCCCTCTTCTTCCTCCCCTCCATCCTCCCTCCTTTCTTTCTCTTCTTCCACACAAGGTCACAGTCGACAGCTCATTCTGGAACTCACTATGTAATCTAAGATTCCTCAAACTCAAAGTGATCCCCCTGCCTCAACAGCCCAATCCTTGGCTTGCCAGTGAGCTGGCAACCCTGCTGTAGCTATTCTTGTTATTTGCTTCTTCCACAGCTCAGCTGGTGAATCATCTTAGAATCAATTTTCTCCATTTTCAGCCTTGATATTATTATTGAATTGTTTGTCACAGTGGAAAATTAAAACCACTTCAGGGGAGAGATTAAATTGTTCTTTTTGCAATACTGGGGTATTAACCCAGGACCTTAGGCATGCTATTAAAGCACTCTGCAAATGAGACAAATTTCCAGCCACTCTTAGACTTTTATTGTACTTGAGACAGAGTCTCGCTGTCTAAGTTGACCTCAAAGTCCTTTCTCCTGCCTCACTCAGTCTCCTTAGGAGCTGTGATTTCGGACATGTACTACGGCAACTAGTTCATTCTTTCTAAAGTTGCCAAATTTCCAGATTATTTTGGAGTGATTATAGACTCTGGTTGCAATCATAGGGCCACCAACAGGATGGCTTTGGGTAACATGCATTCTAAAATAAATGGACCAATGTAGGTGATACATTAGTCAAATAAGTGTTTTAGAAGGAAAGCAATAAGCTTCTGTTGTCTACTCTTACTTAACAAAGTTTCCCAAGGAAGGAAGGAAGCTTGCTACCCATGATGACAGCATCTTTCCGAAATGTCAGAAGAATTACTAAGATATTAAGTTTCTTACTTTCCTCCAAACTCTCATTTTGTTTCTTCCTTATTTTTTTAATATCATGCAATTATTTTGAGAGAACAGTAAAATGATGTGATAGACTTTAAAAACAATCCCAGATACATGAAATCCTACCTTAACAGGATAAATGATATCTCAGACTTTACAAGTATGAGATTCACAATCATTTTAATATGTCTAATAAAACAAGGGCATTGGCATATGCCATCTTTTCTGCTCAGACCCTGCTTAGCCTTCACATTGTCTCCTAGTTAGTGGGTCAGGTAGAGGCGGAAGAATATTCAGGATGTAGGCTCAGTTTTTTTATTCTTCCTTCCTCAAACACTCTGGATACTTTGAGACTGTTGAGATGTTGCCCTCCCAACTTGTCTATCTTTTCCTTCTAGGTTCTTGAGTTCCCTCTGACAGATAATGGAATTGACCTGAGTTGATTAGGTATTTTAAATTTTGTTTTATCCGAATGCACTTTACAGGGAAGCTGTATGATATTTCTTTAGAGAAGTTTAGTTATTCATCATCATAGCTGATATGTTTTGTAAAACCAAGGATATGTTTTGTAGAGCAGTATGGTGCAATGAGAAGGGTACCTCAGTGGGCACATGCTGTGGTATCCCCTTTCCCCCACCCCGAGGTGCCAGCTATATGGCAGGTCTAGTATAGGATAGAATTTATTTAGGGAAATGTGGAGGGTGTTGAGAAGGTAGTAGAGGCAGGAAAAGAGAGGGGGCAGAGAAAGAGAGAGAGAGAGAGAGAGAGAGAGAGAGAGAGAGAGAGAGAGAGAGAGAGAAGGGAAGGGAAGGGAAGGGAAGGGAAGAGAAGAGAAGAGAAGAGAAGAGAAGAGAAGAGAAGAGAAGAGAAGAGAAGAGAAGAGAAGAGCCCAGCTGTGAACATGTGAAGAGAGGGGGTGGGAGGAGACAGAGGGAGAAAAGTGTCAGAGAAAGGGAATGGGGTCAGAGAGAGAAAAGTGGCGGAAAGAGAAAAGAAGAGAGGCTAAACAGTTCATTTATAGCAAGCCAGGCCTACCTGGCTATTGCCAGTTAAGTGTTGGGAGGAGCCCAGTAGGAATGCTAGCAATAGTTATACTGGTATAAGGCAAAGGTTAATTCCCTGATTGTTTTCAGCTAAGACACTTCTTCAAATGGAAGAGAACACTGGCTACACTGATAAGCTTGTGTTCTTTGTGAAGCACAAAGGGAAACTAACATCACTGCTCAAGAGATGATGTGGCATTGCTATAAGTGTCAGGAGAAAAATAGAAAGAGGCTAAAGAAGAACAGAAGGAAAGAGATGATGCAATTAGCAAAACACTGCTCTGGGATCCTGGGTCTTTACTGTTCAGTGAGTGCACTCACTTAGTGAGTTTCAATAGACAGTTGCGATCATTGAACTTTTTGTTGAAACCCGAGAATTAGTTTAATTTTAAGAGTTTAATTAGTTTAATGTTAATTTTAGTTTTAATTAGTTTGAGACTAGATATACATATGCATAGTGTATAGACACTTCACTTTCCAGAATTATTGTGAGATATATATATATATATATATATATATATATATATATAGAGAGAGAGAGAGAGAGAGAGAGAGAGAGAGAGAGAGAGATGGTCCTAATACTACTCACTAAGTCAACCATATATATCAATGTAAATTAATATATATACAGTACTCTGTGGAATGGTGTCAAGTTAAATCAACACTTTTTTGAGACAGAGTCCTGTGTAGCCTAGAAAGACCTAAACTCTCAATTCTCTTGTCTTAGTTTCCTGGCATTTTAGGCACCTACCTCCTTGTCTAGCAAGTAACTTTTGAGTTGAGGCTCATCTCTTGCTTTCTTTTAATTTTAATTCTAGAGCATGGTGAAATCTTGAGGCTTAAAGTCAGAAACATAACTTTCCTCAGATCATTTTAGGTAGCAAATTAACACACAATTTATAACTAGGTCTCCACAGCACATCAAATAAGTCAGGGTCCTCTCAGTACCAATCTAGACCTTTGAATTCCATAGATTTACTCAAAATGGCAAAGAACATTATTTTATGTAAAGAAATACATTGTGGGCCATTTCATATTATTGTTTCATTGGGTAGTTAAGTCATAAAAGGAGTAGTGTTGACTATATGTGCACATATGTTTGAAAAATGGAGCAAATCTTACACGAAGCATATAGAGTGTTTATTATGGAAGTTATTATGTAAGCATATAGAGAAGCATGTAGAGTGTTTATTATGTAAGTTACATTCCTAGTTAGGGTTTTTATTGCTGTGATGAAATGGCATCACCAAAGAAACTTGGGGAGGAGAGTGTCCATTTGCTTTATGCTTCCATATCACTGTTCATCATCAAAGGAAGTCAGGACAGGAACTCAAACATGGCAGGAACCTGGAGGCAGGAGATGATGCAGACTCTGTGGAGGGGTGTTTCTTACTGGCTTGTTCATCATGGCTGGCTTGCTCAGCCAACTTTCTTATAGAATCTAGGTCTACCATCCCAGGGATGGCACCATCCACAATAGGCTGGGCCCTCCCCCATTAATTACTAATTAGGAAAGTGCCCTACAGGCTGGCCTATAGCCTGATCTGGTAGAGGCATTTTCTCAGTTGAGGTTCCCTCCTCCCAGAGAACTCCAGCTTGTGTTAAGTCGACATGAAATTATCCACACAGTTCCTAAATCATGACTAAAGATCAATGGTTCCTGGCTTTCTACCAGTAAAACATCACACATTCTATTAACACAAGTGTCTACTCGAGGCATGAGACTTCTGTGATGAGTGAGTCAAGGGAGAAGAAAGACTGGTGCCTTCCCATTTTTCAGAAATAGATGAGAAATCCATTCAAACAGCCAGCATAATGAATAGGCAACCTAGGAAAAGGGAGAAAATATTTGCCAACAACTCATTAGACAGATAGTACTCAAAATACATAAAGAATTCAAATCCCTTAATAGTAAAACTCAAGTAACTGAACTAAAATGAGAAAATTATCTAAATAATTATTTTAACAAAACACAAATACAAGTGGTCAATAAGCAAATGATAAACATTCAATAGCCCTACTCATTAGAGAATGCAAATGAATATTACAAGAAAAATACCATCTCACCAGAAGAGCTATTATTTCTATATGTTAGTAAACACACAGAGAAGTTGAAAATCAGAAGACAAGGAAAAACAAATGATAAAGTTGTAAATTTAAGAAATTACTCCTATGCTTTCTTAGTAGGAGTAGTAAGTAGTATGCCATTATAGAGATTACTATGGAGGTTCCTCACAAACCTAAAATCAGATCTCCAATATAATCCAGCTACACCAATTGTGGGTCTGTGTATTAGTGGCTTTTCACTTGGTATAATAAAATACCATGACCAAAAGTAACTTAGAAGGAAAAGTGGTTTTGTTTGTTTTTTTTTTTTTTTATGTTTCTGTTGAGAAATAAATATAATTTCAAGGCAAGAAAGGCAGCATAAGTGTGGGGTAGGTCTAGAAGTCAGGAGACAGAGAGATTATGGTCGTCTGCAAACCACAGCAAAGAAAGAAAAAAAAGAGAGAGAGGCAAAAATCAGCTTATCACACCTTAAAGCTCAACCCTAGTGACATACCTTCTTCATCAAGAATTCATGAACTCAAGGTTCGAGAACATCCTCAAAAAGTGCCCCCCAACTGGGGACTAGTGTTCAAAAAATGCTTCTAGGGGCATTTTTCATTCAAAACTCCACAAAATTGTTACAGAGATGATCAGGGTAAAGCTGACACCATTGAGATGTATTGGGAACAGTGTTCAGGGTTGTTGGTTGGTTGGTTGGTTGGTTGGTTGGTTGGTTGGTTGGTTGGTTGGTTTGGTGCAAGAGAATTAGAAGCCAGTTAAGGTCCAAGAAGAAGGCCTTTTTGGCTTGAAGATGGCCATCTACAAACCAAGAGGAGAAACAATCCTGGTAATATCCCCGATTCGGACTTCTAGGCTGAAGAATAGTGAGGCAATGAATTTCTGTTGTTGAAGGCACCCAGTCAGGGGCATATTGATAGACCTTGTTGAAAATACACTGAAAAAAAAAAAGCAGAGATACCAAGCTAATCAGTTTTCACCCACCATATCTCTGTAAGCAGAAAATGTGTGGAGTTAATTATGGAGTTCATTCTAGAAAGCTGCAGTCTAACATGTAAGGCTTACTTAGACGAGAAGAAAACAACTTACTCATCTTAATTTTTAAAATTCTTCCTTTAACTAAACTATTCTCTTTTATCTCTAAAATAATGCAATTATCGTATTTTTACTTTATGATATTTCTACCTTCAAATTTTTAGTTAATGAGAATCCAACTATCACTCCATAGCACTGTTGTATTGCTTTAAAGATACACCATAACCTAGGCAGCTTACAAAAGAAAGCATTTAAATGGTGGATTGTTTATAGTCTCATAGGCTTAGTCCATGATCATCATGGTGGGAAGCATGACAGAATGTAGGCACAGTACTGGGGCAGAAACAGAAAGCTCACATCTGATTTGCAAGTTATAGGCAGAGAGAAACAGAGATGGGGCCTGCCATGAGCTTTTGAAACCAAAAACTTACCTCCAGTGACACACCTACTCCAACAAGGCCACACCTCCTAATCCTCTTAAACTGCCCATCAATGAGGGAACCAAACATTCAAATATATGAGCCTATGGGGTCATTCTCATTCAGACCACTTCAATTTACTCCCTGACCCCCATAGACTTACAGACATTTCATAAGGCAAAATGCATTTAGTCAGTCTTCAAAAGTCCAGGAAGCTGTCCACTGTCCCTTGACTGTTAAAAAGTCCAAAGATTTTTTCTGAAACTCAAGGTAATCTCCTAACTGTAACCCAATATAAATGCAAAAAATAAAATAAAAATAAAAAATAAACAAACAAATTACATATTTCCAACATAAAATAGTATAGAATGTACATTACCATTCCCAAAGGGAGGAAATGGGGCACCGTAAAGAAATACTGGACCAAAGCAAGACCTAAATGCAGCAGAGAAACCTACAAATTCTATGTCTCCATGCCTGATACCAAAAGTCTTATGCAATGGCTCTTTCTATCCCATAGTCTTTCCAGTTTTTTTGACTACAACACACTTGTGTCTCTTGGGCTGGTCCCACAACCTATCTACAGCTCTCCTTGGAAGGTTATCACATGGCTCTACTTGGAAAGGTTATCTCATGGCTTTGGTGCATCCAATATCTTTGGCTCTTCAATGCAATCCAGTCTGCACCAGAACAGCTTCAAGCTATGGCTTCTCCAGGACTCCATAAAGGGAGTTCCTTACCGTATGTCTGGTTTTGGTGGCTTTTCTTAACCACAGAGAAGATTCTATAACACATTTTACTCTTGTATCCTTCATGATGAAGCCAGAACCACGTGGCTGAAGTTGTCAGAGTTTGCTGCCTGCTAATCCAGTCCCCAAATTGAATTACATTTTGTATGAACTTTCAGTTGATACTGTTGTTTAGGCCTAGAAATCTTTTTTCCCTTTCACAGGTTCCAATATTAGCAACATGGGGTCTCCAGTCACCCCCATCCCTGAGGATACCATTCCTTTTATTCCATTCAACATTTTGAACACAGGGCTTGCTGCCAACATTACATTTCCTGATCCTATTTTTTACCTCAAACTGTGTAGTTTTTAATATCCTTTTGCCCCTACCTTATTCACTGTTTTATTGCTATGAAGTGACATCACGACCCATACAACTATTATAAGAGAAAGAATTTAAAAGGGAACTTGCTTACAGTTTCAGACGTTTGGTCCATTATCATCATAGCAGGGAACACGGTAGTATACAGGCAGACTGGCATGCTGGAGCAGTAGTCGAAAGTGACATTCTGATCCATAGACAGAAAGATAGACTCTTGGCTTTTCTAACCTCAAAGGCCAGCCCCAGTGACATATTTCCCCCAACAAGGCTGTACCTCCCAATCCTTCTAATCCTTTCAAATAGCACCATTCACTGGTGATTAAACATTCAATTATATGAGACTATGGGGATCATTTTTATTCAAACCACCACAACCCCTCTTGTTCTTTTTCACTGTAGATCTAAGAGTGATCGCTAATAGCGTCGTGATATAGACAACGCTAGGTTGTCTTGAAATCTCTTCTGTCAAAAACATTAGCCTAAACTTTTTCAATTTATCCCTAGGCAGATTCATTCATTTAATCATTCATTCATTCATTTGTTCATTCATTAATTTTCTTTTTTGGACAGAGGCAGATGGCAGCCACATTTTTGGCCAAAACGTGGTAATAATGGTCTGTAATAATATTTTTCCCTAAAACCTCTTGAGCTGGGCCTCTATAGTCCACACTGCTCTCATTACTATTCTCTTCCAAGTTCTTACTAATATGTCCCATTAAGACTGGCTTATAACATGTAACCAATTTTCTTGTCCAAAGACCCAATGATTTCCACATTCCTTCAAACACCAGCATTGTCAAACATGCCACAGAAATATGCTACTCTTACTGTTCGGTTACTGTTCTATTGTTATGTGGAGTTATCACAACCAAGGCAACTTGTGAGAAAAGGCAGTTAACTGGGGAGTTGCTTAAAGTTTCAGAGTGTAAGTCCATGACTATCATGGTGGGAGGCATGGCAGCAGGTAAGCAGGCATGGTCCTTGAGTAGTAGCTGAGAGCTTACATCTGATTCACAAGTTACAGGCAGAGTGAGACAGAAACTGGGCCTGGAGTGGAAACATCAAAGCCCACCCCAAGTAATACACCTCCTCCTTCTCTCAAAGTCTCATTTTCTAATTTGTTCTGAACACTCTACCAACTAGGTGACCAAACATTCAAAACTGAGTCTATAGTGACCATTCTCATCGAAACCACCACAGAACCTATAAAAAGAAAACCATTAAGAGGTATCACCACCTTAATAAATGTTTTGATGTTTTTGATGTTTATTTCTTTTTCAGATGTAGGTAGATGCTAATTTCCTTTGCATTTAATCACAATATAAAGAGAATTTTACACTTAATTTCACCTTTTATAGGTGTTCTCAGCCAATAGCATAGTGTTCATTCCAATGCATTACTCAAGCCTTTTGGCAGGATTGAAACATTTTTTTTTGTTATTATACACAGTGCACAGAGACCAGTCATGTTGCTGAATATCCTATAAAGCACAGAATAGTCCCAAACCCAACCTGAATATCTTGGCCCAAGATGTTAGTGATATTGGAGTTAGGAAATTCTACTCTGAACAAGATATTATAAATGTTTTCCATTTTGTTGTCCCATATATTTTAGTATTTATCATTTTGTAGTATTTTTAACAGTTATTGAATTCATATATTATAATTTATTTAACTTGAAACATGTGGTATATTATTCAGATTGTTTCCAACTTTTCTTCTTTTTTAAAAGAGTTTATTTATTTAATGTATATGAGTGCACTATAGCTGTCTTCAGACATATCAGAAGAGGGCATTGAATCCCATTACAGATAGTTGTGAGCCACCATGTGGTTGCTGGAAATTGAACTCAGTGCCTCTGGAAGAACAGTCAGTGCTCTTAACCACTGAGCCATCTCTCAGCCCCCAACTTTTCACTACTGTAAATAATGGCAAAAATATTATTTCCCCAGCTTTACAGATGATCTTAATGAAAAAATCTTGATAGTAGGACTTAAATGTCATAGTCACATATCAATTGTTTTACTAGTTAGTAAAAACCAATCACTAAAATCCTCATTTACTGTCATCTATGTTTCTTTTTCCATGTTTAATTTCTCATTACAGTGTGTTGGAGGCCACGTTAGTGTACAGTGCATGGATTGAAGTTTGCAATCATCACTGAACCTTAACTCTGGAGAGAATTGTTTTTTAGAATGGAACCAGGTAATAACCACTTAGTTCCAGAGTCCACATCTCCATTCACACTAAATAATAACTTCACTTACTCCAAGTTTTTAGTAACTAACTTCTTTAGTCTCTTTTTCTTTTCTCTTAAAATAAGTGTGTTTTACATCATCGATGAATAAGATGGCAAATTATAAAGTAGTAGTCTTAAAACTCTTGAGTTTATGTACAGAACCTAGATTTAAAACCAACTCTCTCTCTCTCTCTCTCTCTCTCTCTCTCTCTGTGTGTGTGTGTGTGTGTGTGTGTGTGTGTGTGTGTGTGTAAGAAGATCATGAAAGTAGAAAAAGGATCATGATTGTGGAGGAAGACATCTCAAGATCTCAAGGGTGGTAATAAATAAAGCAGGTAATAGAATCCATATGAAAGGAAAACAGAAAGAGAGCTTTAAAAAATGACTTGGTGATTAATAGTGCTTCTTGCTCTTCCAGAAGACCCAAGCATCTGTATCAGGCAGCTCACAAGTGCATATAACCCCAGCTATACGACATCTGATTCTTTCTTCTGAATTCTGCAAGGATATGCATAAACATAGCATACATGCCCAGGGACATACATTTAAAAAAACCTGAAAATAAAAAAAAAAGAGAGAAGGATTGAAGGTTAGCTGAGGTGAGTGGAGGAAGGCAGCAGAGCAGTCAAAGGAAGATAGATGGCATGGGGGAGGGCAGTAGAGAAGGGAATAATTGAGAACTAAGTATATCACACTCACAGGAGAGCATGTGCACACACATGCACACACACACACACACACACACACTACGATGAAATCTACTTTGTATAAACAGTAAGAAAAAGAGTATGTCTAAAATAAGAATGTTAGAGCAAAAGAAACCAAGAGGAGTTTCATTCATCCTTTCTTCTTGCTAAAAGACTCCTCTCCGTGCACACAGACATTCCTTCAAAGTCAAAATGAACACTGGCCTATGAAAAAAGAATATTCCCTGTGCTTCTGAGAGACAGACTGCCTATTCACACTCTCTTTCCCTCAACAAGCACATTTCTCTAGTTGAAAGAACATGATGGCCAAGTGTCTGTACACATAGTATCAAGCATGACACTAAAGAGGGGTCTATAGGGCAGCAGTAGGATTTGCTGAGTGAAGACTATGAAAATAATCAAAGGACAGAGAAGTAGTGTTCTAGTATTGTGACTTAGAATATTATAGACATGTGCAGTGCCCTCTTATGAGTGAGACATGGCCTAGTTGCTTCACCTCTGGCCCTCCAATTCCTGATTCCATGGCTTCCAAGAAACCAAGAAACAACATCAGACCAAAAGTTCCAACTCTTAATTTATTATTTTGCCATTAAAATATCAGAATAGGATACACATCAACAGCCAGAAATTTCAAAGGAATGAGGCAACTGCGGGAAATGACCAGGTTTCACATTAATCATGGTATATAATCCATCAAAATAAGTGGCAAATCTAATAAGTTTTCCGCATAGTAAATAGGAATAAATGTAAAACTAGATGTGAAGTCTAATTAATTTTAAGTTGAAAATTTTTGTTTAGATCTCAGTAGCAAACAAAAGTGCAACTATTTTTAATGACTACAGATTCTTCTTTAAATGTAACCAGTTAATTATAGAATAATTTGATATACATGCCAAAGTTTTATATTAGGTGTTAAAGAAGTTTAAAGGACAATTTTTCACACCACATGTCGATCTGTTTGAGATTTCTCAAGGGAGGGAGCACAAAATAAGAGAAAACCTATACTGAAATATTAAATTTGCAAAGTTGACTTGTTTTACAAATTCAAGTACAGGGTGCTTTCCCTAGTTTGTCCTTTGTAAGTCAAAGGCCTGAATGTAGAAAGTCAAATGAGAAAGGCATCTCCAGACAAGAGTGAGGGAAAATGGCAAGGAAAACATGAGAGGCCAAGGTAGCCCATGGTACTCTTTTGAGTTGGCAATTGCTGTTGTCTGCTGAACTATAGTAGACAGTGCCTCAGAGTCAAGTATCAATGAGGTAGAAAAAAAGAGGCTCTTCTCTCCTAGTGCCCATTGCTCAACAGTCAAGAATTTCCTTTGCAATCAAGTCTGGGGTTTGTTTTAGTTAGGGTTTTCCTGCTCTGATGAGACACCATGGACTCAGGAACTCTTATAAATAAACATATAATTAAGGCTGGCTTACAATTTCAGAGGTATAGTCCTGCCATCCTCATGGCAGGAAGCAGGGCAGCACATAGGCAGACATAGTACCAGAGAAATACTTGAGAGTTCTGCATCTGTATAGGCAGGCAGCAGGAAGAGTGACACTGTCCCTGGCTGGAGCTTTCAAAACATGAAAGGCCACCCCCACTGACATACTTCCTCCAAAATGGCACCCCTATTCCAACAGAAACACATGTCCCACTTCCTTAATGTGACTCTCTATAAACCCATGGGATGCATTTTTAGTCAAACCACCATGGGGTTCATACCTGTAATTACAACACTCAAGTAGTAGAGGAAGAACTGCCATACGTTTCAGACCTGTGTGGTGGTTAATTTTTACTGTAAAGTTGACACAACCTAGATTGATTTGGGAAGAGAGTCTTAATGGAGAATTAACTAGATCAAAATGGCTTATGGTCTTGTCTGTAGGAGATTGTCTTGACTGTTAATTGAAAAAGTCCATTGAGGGTGATACCTGTCCCAAGCAGGTATCTTGCTTGACTATACAATAGTGAAGAAAGCTACCCAGAAAGCAGAAAGATTCAAGCAACATGAGCCATTCATATCTCTCGGCTCTTGACTGTAGTCATGTGAATAACTTGTTGAGTTTCTAACTTGATATCTCAATGATAGACTGTAACATGGACTTACAGGTTCAAGCCAGCCTTCCCTCTTATGAGTTTCTTTAGTGGGGAGTACTTTATTACAACAACAGACTGGAAGCTAGAACACCCTGGCTTTCTTTGAAGTATTAACTTCCTTACATTTCCAGCTTGAAGAGTTGGCAATATGGCAGGTCTCCAAAAGATCCTTTCTCAGTGGTAAAAGAAAGCATGAGCAGGCAAGGTAGCATGGTAGACGAATGCCCCTTTGAACAGAAACAGTGGCTGCAACAGTCTGTAGTGAAAGGTCCCTTGAGAGGCAGAGAGGGGAAATCAACCACACCTCATATGCTCGTTCTTGTTGCCTCTCAAGGCTTCTCAAGTGTGGTCTGGAGGAGAATTCAGACACTGATGCTGAACTCAAAAACCAAGGGTTCAATATCTGTTAGGGAGGACTGATGTAATTATTATGTTTGAGTTTTTTCATCTGGGAATGGAAAGCCATAACTTGATCATCTTTCTTCTTTGATAGTGAGAGGAGACTGAGATTAAAGGAAGACCCCCAACTAAACTGATTTAGTTATTCTATTGTGGGAAGATTTTTGACTCCATTTTAAAATGTAAAATAGACCAAGGTTCTTTTGTTTGTTTCTAAGGACAAACATCTGTTATGAACTGAGTTGGTAGAGAACCTTTAGATTGAAGACAGTAATCCACGGGGGCTTAGAGAGCAGCGTGTTCCACAAAATAACTTTTTAAAAGAGGAAGAAGAGGAGGAGAAGGAGAAGAAGGAAGAGGAGGAAGAGAGGAGGAAGAGAAGGAGAAGAGAAGGAGAGAAGAGAAGAAGGGGAAGGGGAAGAGGATGAAGAAGATGATGATGATAACTGCAAATATAATCTACAGGTCTCTGGGGCTTCACATTCAGCTTATGGGTCTCGCATCAGTTCTGTCCTGGCCCATGAAGTTTTGGGTGCATCAGCACCAGCTTTCACCTTTATGAGGCTGTCTGTTCAGGACTGTGTACATTCCCCTGGGGCTGGTTATTACCTACCCTTAAGAACCTTACAATCCTTGCCTGTTCATCCATGCCTGTCTTACCACCTTTCCTGCTTTCTTCTTCTCTTTCCCTTTTTTTTTTTTTTTTTTTTTGCCTTTTTCACTAAAAGGCCAAACTAACCTCTCTGCCTCATTTCCTAAATCAGAGATTACCACTAAACTGTTGCCAAAGGATCATAGAGGACATTACAGGGTAATAGGAGTCCAGCACAGATGAAGACGTGAGAACAGCTATTTTTACGGGACTTAGCTGACTTTTCCACAGGACTATCCAGCAGAAGTAATCTTGTCTCCAACATCAAATGTCATATGGTGCTGTGATTTACAGGGTCCTGTGTTTTTTCCCTTCCTTGAATATCCTGGAACACTTGATGCTTTCATCCCCATTGGTAACCAAAGGACAAGACTATGAAGATTCAGTGAGTCCTGAGTGAATATATGATGTTGACATGGCCACAGAGATGTCAAGAACCTCTATAGTTCAACCCGATGGGAGTAGCTAAGCCTTGTCTTGGTGAGCCTTCATCTGGACTGAGTAGAAATGTTGATAATTTGTACAGAAAATGTCCATTGTAGTTTTCTGCCTGTGCTTACAGTCTTTCTTAACAAATATTAGCTAATCCTTCCTTGTTAGTTGTATGCCATAAGCATCTTCTCCTTAATAATATCCAAGCCTCTCTGTATAACTTTGTATAATAGCCATGTGTGATTCCAGGATGTTGATGCATTTCCATCTGAGAGACGGGACCACTCAATCACAGCCTTTCTGTAGACATGTGGTATGTCTGTCCTTCAATTTCCTCTCTATCCCTAGTCAGGTTTGTGAGATTCAAGCCATGCAAGGACATGACATAAGACTCTAATACTTCACTATGGAGCACATTTGAGTTTCTGATTTTTCTCAATCCTGTTTTTCCATTGAATGAAAAGAAAAAAAAGAGAAAACAGAATGAAAAAAAAGGAATGGAAAGGATCATCACTGGCCCTGGGTTTCAGTATCAAATGAATGAAACAAGAAATAAAAAGGAAAAGTAAAGGAAGCTAAACTCAGGTCCTCATGCTTGCCCTGAGGACACTTTACCAGTGGAGCCATCTCCCTAGCTCTTGTTGCCACTTCTGAGAACTAGCTTGGGCTAAGGGGTGTGGCCTTGGAATCAGAGCAAATGAGACTTGTATAAGAGTATCAGGGAAAACTTCATCTTGTTCCCAATCCACATGTTATTTTTCATGTCTACTCCTCATTCCTATGAAAAACCATCTGCTAACACCGGTGCCCACAAAGGTGCCAGCTCAGGTTCCAAATCTATTTTAAACCATAGTGCTTATTAACAGAATCTTCCTGGCTTGGTCTTGGTGGCTTAAATGGCTACTTTCTCACAGAACTTTCCCCTCTGATGAATGCACTCTAGCCCAAGAGTGAGCAATGCTACAGCCTCTCCCTTATCAGCATAAGGCTCCCAGGTTGTTACCTCTGCTTAGTTCAAGATCCAGATGTTCAGACCTCCAGATGTTTAGAGCACCAGAACACAATGCTAGTTCCAGCCTGATGAGAATAAGGAGGTGACCAAGGATGACTCTGTATGTGGCCACCTGACTGCCAATCAGTCCCAGGAAACTTGGGTTGTGATCAGAAATGAAGATAAGGTCTCTGACCCAGATGACATAGATGGCTCTTGCTTGGAAAGTGTGATTAGTGTTTGGCTTATACCACAACTCTAGAAGAAGCCAGTGCTCATGTCATCTGCCTATCAACTGTATCTGGGTCATAGGCCTTATCTCAACTATCCATCTGTTATGTTCTTTGGGGCCTAACGGGAAGCTTGGCTTCATCCTATCTTTCAGTAAGTAGAAACCTGTTCTTGTGTGGAAGTCCCCATATCTGAGTCACTAAGAACCATGACTAGACCACTTTGCTCTCCTTCTTGTCCCTGCCTACTTCACTGAGGCCAGCTGTGCCAATATATGACCTACAAGCCATTTTCTTAACCATTGGCTTCTGTTCATATTTATGGCTTATCACTGTGGCTACACCTTCTCCTTGTCCCCAGAATGTCCTTGAACTATCAATCTCTAATTTGAGCATTAAACAGCTAATCAGTTGCCAGAAACAATATCTCAACATTTGTTGAGCACCTCCTTTCTGTTAATATTATGTCCATTATCTCTGCATCCCATTATATCTCCGGGTACGTTTTTTCTTACCTGCTTTGTAAATAAAAAAATTAAGTTTTGGATTCCTCACCTGACTAGAAGATGGGGGAGACAGAAAGCTGACTGATGTCAGGCATGAAAACCCAATCTCATCCATTTTGCCAAACTGCCTCTGCTCGGGAACAGGTGGGGTACATTTTCTTGAATTGTTGTCAGTATTGGCGTCTTCATCTACAGACTCTGGGTAACCAAAATAATATGTGAGTCAAGGAAACTCAGGAAACTTTCTTCTACTTGATACTTTGCTCTGAAGTTATACTTATTACTTTAAAAACCACTCACTTTCTTGGTAAACACTCAAGCTCCCACCTGCATCCACTGAAGTGCCTGATAACAAGATCCCTTGATACAACATCTGAATGCTGAACCGTGGGTTTGGACAATTTTCTTCCCTTTTGTTGTTCAGACTCTTCAGCTGCCCCCTCCACTTGTCCATGGAATGATTCATCTCTCCATCATCTCTTACAGCAGGTTTCAATTGTCCCTAAGGATGTTCACAGAATTTGAAATATCAGCCAAAGTGCCAGCTTTAAATTACAGTGAGAGATGGAGTGCTCGGTCTTTGCAGTGACTCATGTGGGCTGATTGGCACCCTTTTTCCCCCGTGGATGTTAAACGTGGGATGTTAAACGTATAATTGGGAGGTGAGTTAGCAGAGTGAGAACTGGAACAAGAGAATTGAAGTGGGGTGACTTGCTGTGACAGGATAACAAAGGTCTAACACGTCATCTTTACCTCTGTGATTTTGCTACAATACCCTGGTCTCTTTACTTGAACCAGAGAGCCTGGGCAGACTTCCTGTTGAGGTTCAAACAATCTTAAATTGCCTAGTAACGATCATTAAATATGAAAGTTTTCTTGAAGACCGTGTTTAAAAAAAAAGATATTATTTACCCAATACCTGGCCAGATGTGTGTGAAACTCCAAAGCCTCTTTGTATTGTTCTCTTATCCTTTTTGATCTTCGTTTTATTTTAGTTGCAATCTACCATTTCTTTGAATCTTCAAATACTTGGACTTTAGATAAAAGGAATCATACAGCCTGTAGTTTTATTCATATAGTATTAAAACTCAGGTTGTTTTGAGGGTAGCTGAAATCCATTACATTTCATCAGTATGCAGTAATCCATCGTAACTACATCTCACATTTGTTCTATGTTGATTGGTTGCTTAGAACTCGCTGAGATAAACAATGCTGCTGTGTACATACTTGAGCATTTTTGATACCTTTATGCATATATGTCCTAGAATATCATCTCTGTGTCATATGGTTTGCAAAATTTCAATTCGATTAGAAAATAAAGTATGCTTTAAAGTGGCTGTAGCCATTATGACGCCTCCTCTGAATTGTAATAAACTCCTTTTACCACAACCTCATCAGAGTATAAACTGACAGATTTTAATTTCACAGGTATTGAGTGTGTGTGATATCATCTCATTGGGGTCCAAATTTACACTTCATAATTTCTAATAAGGCTAAGCATCATTTCATACATTCATCTCATTTATAATTATTCATCTGTAGAGCTCTCATTTGAGATGTGGCATTGGGTTGTTTTCTTTTCTTTTGAATTTATTCATTAGAGGGTTCACTTTCCTTTTTCTAACCACATTTTGATACTAATTTCTTGTGAGTTTTATATAGTAAGAGGAACTTTTCTCCGTTTTGCACATTGATTACATGTATGTTTTAGTGTATATGATATAATTTCACTTTCAGTCTGGGTTTTTGTGGATGTTAAGATATCTTTCTATTGTATGGAGAAAAATTGCTTTCCTATTTTATTAGTTTTCCCATTTCTCATCTCAGATTTTCACTTAATGAATCTTGGATTTCATTATAATGTTTGATAGGGATATCATCTTAGTTTTTTACCTGTGGATTCCCAGTTGGGCCTGGATAAAAAATTGAAGGAAGAATTTCTTCCATCCAAAATGGACTGCTATACATTTCAATTTGTCCCAAAGGTCTTCATCAGAGTAAGCCAGTTTCAGGGCTCTCTAGCTGGTGTCAGCTGAGTGTCCACTTAAAGAACTTCGTCTTGATGATAATGGTCTCTGGGGGAGTGCTTGGGGCCAATGATACACGCTTCTTCACACAGACCTTTTTGCGTTTCTATTTGAATTTTCAAATCAGGTTGTCAAGTACCACAAAGCTCCTGCTGGCATGTTGATGAGATATTCATAATTCTCAATCAGTTTTAAAAGGCTTGGTTTTCCTGATTCACCACACTCTCTAAACTGTATGCACATATATCAAGCTCTCTAAATCTGTGTTGGTTTAAGTTTTGTCTTTCAATAAGGTTGTATACTTTCCATCACAGAGTTGTTAAAATTTTTATTGTTATTCCCAAACATGTTAGAATTTTGACATTATCATTAAGGTAGTTTTACATTTAAATTTCTGAGTTGGATATTCTGGCTTGTGCCTGCAATCCCTGTAATCGCACAATTCAAGCAGGTGGAGGGAGGAGGGCTGCCATGCATTTGTGGCTAGCCTATGCTACATAATAAGTTCCAGGCCAGCCTAGGCTACCAAATGAAGCTATATCTTGAAAGAAAAAACAAACAAACTAACTAACTAAATACTAGATTTTCTGCTGTTTCAAGTTACTTCTGCATACTGAAGTTTGTTCTTTGAAATCATGGCGGATATAATGACATATGTAGAAATATACCATTATAAAACTGATTTCTTGATATAAAAATTATGCAAAAATACTACTTGTTTTATGCTTCTTTTGGACTGTTACACAAAGATTATATCCATACAACATTCATGTTCTTTATTTCATTGCAATGTCTTTCTACCTTTTAATGCCTTAATGTAGGCCAACAACTCCACCGTATTATCAAGATATTCTAGTAAAGGCCATGGTTTTAGTCCAACCAAAGGGGCAACGTTCAACAACCACCATTAAGTTTGCTTATTGGACATTTTTTGTAGGTATTTTGTCAGATTAAGGATGTAGAATTTTTATCAATTGGTTGTTGTCAATAAAGACGATTATATCACTGTCTCTTTTCATCAAGTGATATGAAAATACACACTGATGGATTTCTTACATAAAAATACAATGATGCATTGTGCTAATTCCATGTGTTTCCACATTAATGTTATTATTCTGATTCAAGTTTTTGTACATATGCATGAGCAAGCTTAATCACATTTGTTGAATTTTTTTTTTATCAAAGTTCTGCTAGTGTTAGAAAGTCACCTGGAAATGTTATACTGTTCTCTAATCTGATGAGTTTTGTGAGATTAAAATTATGTTTTCTTTAATGTCTGAATTCATTTTTCCTTTATTGATTGCTAGAAATTTTACCCCCCCTCCAAAAAAATCTGTGTAAACATGACAGTGGTGACATATACCTAAGCAAAGGCAGGCAGATTTCTGAGTTTGAGGTGAGGCTAGCCTGGTCTACAGAGCAACTTTGAGGACAACCAGGGATACACAGAGAAACCCTGTCTTGAAAAAAATAAAAGGAAAAGAGAAAGAAGGAAAGAAAGAAAGAAAGAAAGAAAGAAAGAAAGAAAGAAAGAAGGAGGAAGAGAGGGGAGGCAGAGGAAGGAAGGGAGGAAGAAAGGAAGGAAGGAAGGAGGGAGGAGGAGGGAGGGATGGAGGAAGGGAGGAAGGAAGGATGGAAGGAGGGAGGGGGAAGGAGGGAGGGAGGAAGGAAGGAAGGAGGAAGGAAGGAAGGAAGGAAGGAAGGAAGGAAGGAAGGAAGGAAGGGAAATAGTTAACCAACACCAAATAGGCCACCTTATTTCATAAAAGACAAAACTGTGAGAGTTGTTTTAACCTTGTTGTTTAGTTTGCAATGATTATACATTTTACCTTATACTGATTTCATTCCCTATTTTTTCCTAACTTAATTTTGGTAAGCCACATTTTATTTTTCTAGAAATGGATTCCTTTCCCCAAAGCTTCAGCATATCTGACACGAAGTTGTTTATAACAGCATCTTCTTGTCTCTGTAGCCTTTGGAGCATTGCTGATTTCTTCTTCCCAGTGCTGTGTGAGCCTTTTCACCTTTTCAAAATCTGTCTGCAGGGTCTTTGTCTGTTCTACTTGTTCTGTCAAAGAGTCTTGAGACATGTTTTGTTCTGGTATTTTTTCCAGGAAATTTCTCTACCCTCTTATAAAACCATTTCTTCTGTCAAGTGATGACATTTGAGATTTGATATTACACTGGTTTCTTGAAAAATAACTATTTTCTCCCAACTATGTTCAATGTTTCTCAAGGATGAATTTGTGTTGAATTCTACTAGGAGAAGTAATTACAAAGGCACTTCAGCTAGGGGACTAGGAGATGAGATATTCCTTTTTGTAGACTTAAAGAATACACACTGGGGGGTTCATACAGAACCTTATTATCTTACTTCCATAAGTTTTACTAACAGGTTTTAACTGGATGTGTTTAAAATCCTCTGAGCAACCTGCCAGTTCAAAACAACAACTAATAGAAAAGCATTAACAAGACAACTCTGGCTGCTTCATGCAGAAAAAATGACAGCATGGTCTAATTAAGTTTCAAGGTCATAGAAAACCTTTCCACAGATTTCTTAGTTGTTCATGTCTCTCTCTGTCTCCACACACCTGCTAGCTTAACTGAATCATGTATTGTAGCATAGATAGGACCTGTGTTTGCCTGCTTGACTCATTCTTCCTCTACCTGCCTGGGTTTCTTTCCTCAGTTCTCTTTTGCCCCTAGCATATCTATCCCCAAAGCCTATAACAAACCCCATTAGAGTTTCTGTTAGCCCATTTCCATCTTTCTTTGAGCAGCACCTTTTACTCTGCTCAAAATTGTTGTTTGCTGTTTTGAGAATCACATAATCTCTTAAACTTGCTAGGGATAATCTGAACAAAATGACTCTGGACCAAAGCTGAGACTCTCAGATCTGCTCCTCAGGTGTTGCACCTTAGAGATTTCAGTGCTTCTCTCCATCTCCCTTTTGACCTAGATGATGGACACTCTAAGGCTGTGGATATCATTCTTTAGGCATCAACTTTGGCTCATGTATCCTCAGAAGCAGCCATCATATAAATGAGAGTAAGAGTAGATGCACACAGCAGCTAAATGCAAAACCAGGAGAACTCTAAAGGGCCAGATAAGGTGACCCTTGCTTTGCTGAGCTTCCTGTTCCTGGCTACAGCCTCTAACTGGGCTGAGTACTTGACAATCTTAAGTTCCAGTACTACTTTTACATTGTAAACATTCTCTTTGTGCACAAGTAAGACTGTTTCTTATATGTAAAAAAATTACTTTCCCCATGAAAGTGTTCTCTATTCCTCCTACTGAAAATGTTTCCATCAGTGTTTTTTCAAATTTATTCTACCATAACTAGGAGTATATAATTTTGTTTTTAAAATACTATATTAATTTTTAATTTAACTACTTTTGGTTCTTTCTTTTGAGATTGTAATTTTATCATGACATCTCTCCCTTCTCTTCCTTCCCTCCAAAAACTCCGTTATATGCTTCCTCACTTTTTTCAAATTCATGGCCTCTTTTTTCATTACTTGCTAATCTATGCTTATACATATATATCCCTAAACATAAGCAAACACTCCCAGACCTAAGGCTAAGAGAACATTGAGGAAGAAGAGGCAGAAATATTGCAAAAGCCAGAGGATCGGAGAGTTGGCTGTGAGACTATGTCTCTTAGTAGCATCAGAAGCTACAGTTGTGAAGTCTCACCATCATGACCATCAAATGTGAACTGAGCAGGATGACACCCACAACATAAATGATGGGGAAAAGGCCACAAGGCCTCAAACCTACACCAACAACTACACACAACTAAGTAATACTTGGAGCTAGAGAGGTTGTCCTCCCTAGGCAAGAGCACATCAATTGATTGTCCAGTGCCAAACTAAAAGTCCTGAAATTCTACATACATTTTTCCTTTTAGAATGTACATATCATCCATTGCCTTTCTGAAAGGAGGATCAAGATTATGCTTGGTTATCACCCTTTCCTCTCTCCCAACTCACTTTGATTAAGTTATAATGTTATATCAGTGCTCAATATCCATGGATGTGTGTGTGTGTGTGTGTGTGTGTATTATATTAACAGATAACATGTTAATACATATTAATATGAAACGTTTCCTTTCCCCCATCCTTTCCTGCATCACCCTCACACACCCCTTTTCTTGTCTTTGCCTGTTATTCAGGCACATGTTTTATATTACAAAGCTTTAAAACTCCTCATAGCAAACACAGCAGCTGCTCAGTAGGTGCACCCCCATCCCATAGCTCAGTGTGATCTGCCCTTCCTTTGCTGAGGTTCTTGCCCTCTGAATAGCTACCCTGAAGCTCTCCTCCCAGCAACCCTCAATGTCCGCTCACCTTTCTACTGTGTGATTCCAGAATGTTCCTCCACCTCTCTCCACCGTGGGAGTCCCCTGTTTCATGGGTTTGCTTCATTCAATTTTTTAAGTTATGGCAACCTAGGAAACTATTTTCTTCCACAGCCGTGTTAGTTTGTTATCACAAGGAGGAACTAGGATTTGTTCCACCCACTGTTCAGGATAAATCCTGAGGCTTTGGCTTTAGACTGTCTCTTCTTTCTTGGCAGTTCTTTTTCTTCTTTTTCCTTTATTCTGATATCAGGGAATTCTAGCCACTGAAGCGACTCTCTGGGATTTTTTTTTCTCTAGTTCTCTAGTTTCTTAGTTTTCTACTTTTCTCCAGTGCCTGGGATCCAACCTGAGGTCTTATATGTATTTCCTTATTATCTTAAAATTTCACTTTATGGCCTCCATTACTTGTGGGGTTTTATTAACTGAGTTTCTGAGCATTCTTATATTTTTACCTTTTTAGAATTCTCGTGATTTTTATTTTGTTATATACTGAGTATCCCATTTTATAGAATATTGTTGTTCTTAATTCACAGATCCTTACTTACTCGTAGATTTGCAATTGTATTAACTATAATAATATTTTATGACTAGGTATAAGCCAAATCATTAAGTGTATGTGTGTAATGAGTAATAACAGTAGTTTCCCTCCGGGGAAGTGTGCTTAAAGACAAAGAACTAAAGAGCGTCAGGAGGTTGCAAGTTTGGTGTGAGAATTGGGCTTGTTGATTGCTGGTCTCAATTATGGTGACAAAAGAAGATTTCAACTCCCTTTTGTTGGAAGACATCCTACACATTTCCCCTTAGACCAATGAGATTTTCCAACCCTTCAGTGAAAATTCTGTGTTGGGCTTACTTACACAACTTTCTTGCAAACTGTATGTGTGTATAATCTCATTTTCATCCATTTTAAATTTATTTTCTATCATCATCACAAAATAGGCCCTTTATTCCATATTACAAAACTTTTATAAATGAGAAAGATGGGGCTGGGATTTTGTATACCAGCAAAAAAACATCAGAAATCCTATCTAATTTTGTGCTAGGAACCCATTGTCAATAGGAAATAGACCCTCTAATAGAAAAACATATTAAACTAATGAAGTAAAATATGTAAGAGTCTAAAGAAAGCTGATTACATTTAAATACAGATATTAAACTATTAGACAATATTTACATTATAGTAATGAGAGTAGTTTCCAAAATTCACATTAAATAACACCTAATGAAGGTCTAATAACATCTTTGGTTTTTCTTTAGAAAAGAATGCAAACAACCTTTTGTGATACCTGCAAATTTAATGTAATAAGAAAATAACTATAATTTCTCTGATGAAAAGGGCACAGATTTCTTGCCTCTGTGAAAGAGAAGAAAATGCCAAACCTCGGTTAGAATTTTGTGAAAATAATGATGTATTGTCCAAGTCCATAAGCCACTGAGTCAGATCCAAGAACACCACAGAGAGGAAAAAGGAAGAGAAACTGAGTTTGTTACAGACAGGCAAAACTCAGGAAAATCTTACAACTTTTCTCCCTCGACCCCATTCCTTTGCTTTGGGTGGATGCTCACAGCTAAACATTGATTGTTCCCAATGGAGGAGTTAGAGAGAAGACTGAAGGAGCTGAAAGGATTTGTGGCCCCATGAGGAGAGCAACAATACCAACCAATCAGAGCTCCCCAGGTTCTAAACCACCAGCCTGGGAGCACATAGGGAGGTACCCATGACTCCATTTGTATATGTAGGGGAGGATGGCCTTGTCGGGCATAGATGGGAGAGGAGATCCTTGATCCCATGAAGGCTGGATACTGGGTGGGGAGGAATTTGAGGGTGGGGAGGGGGGAGGGGGGGGATAGTTGGGGCCACATCCTCATAGAAGCATAAGGAGGGGGTATGGGATAGGGGTTCCTGGGTTGGGGGGTAGAATGGGGTAAGGGGATAAAATCTGAAATGTAAATATAATATCCAATAATAAAACAAAAGAGACAGCAAGGCAAAAATAAATATTGAGTTCGATGTTCAGCAGGATGCTTTGTACACCTCAGAAAGACTCAACTTTCTCTACCTGGGTTCAGGCCACATGCACAATGGCTGCTTTGTGATTCCAGCAGAGATGTTGTATGAACCATCAGGAGAGTTGGTCTTCATCAACCAAGTATAGTGCTATTTCTACCAAACTTTTGGTTAAATCACTGCAGAGACGAGTGAAAGAGAGAGATGAGTAGATGCCTATGGAATTAGCTGGGAGTGTGCCTCAGACTGGCCACACTTTCAAGGTGCTGTGTACTTTGGCCCTTTTTAGAGAAGCCAACATCTGCACTGTACATTATTATTGACTAACGCAACATTTAGTATTTTCTGAAGAGTTTAGAAATGAATTCAAGTTTGAAGTTAGAGTGGTCTTGACTCTAGTAAAGAAAAATGAAACGAAGGGGCATAGGTTAGTAGGTAACAAACAAAAAGTCAACAAAATAAGTCTAAGTCTTTGTATCAGTGGCCCTAACTGGCAACATCACACACACACACACACACACACACACACACACACACACACACACACCCCAAAAAAACCTCAAATTCAACATACTTCAAGTTTTCAGGGAAAACACTCAATTCAAGTTGTAATATACTTACTAACAAGCAAACAGAATGGAAATGTTTTAATAAACTAATTTGCAGCTAATTGTGCTCTGGAAAATTTTAAGGATGACATCTCTGTACATTCAGGATTACAAGGTCCATGTGAAACTACAAGCTGAAAAAATACTGTTTCATTTGCGTGTGTATTCATGTGCATGGATATATTAATTATTAAGGAATTTTTAAGAATATGGCTCCAGGGGAAGTGTGGATGTAGTTCTCTGGTCAAATATATCAACAACTACAATTTGTCCATTGACCTCTATGATTGTATTTCTTTAGACCCTGAATGTTTTTTTTTTTTCCAGCTTTGTAAATACCTTTGGGATTTACTACGTGAGAATCACTTGCTTACGAGCTGACAGCTGGACAGCTGGATTCCAGGACTGTGAGATGGCAGAAAAACATACATGGGATGGAAAGGAACAGTTTATGTTGTCACATGTCACGAACCCAAATAGGCTGGCAGCGCCATCCTTGAGCCTTGGTTTCCTAATCTTCGAGGGAGGATTGACTACAACGTAGCTTGTTCTATTTGAGAGAAATGTATGCAACTGCGTTGTAATCCACATATGCTCTCTTACTTCTTAGTGCTTTTATGAGTCAAAGAGTCAAAAAAATAAATAAAAAATAAAATGAGAAAAAACTTAACTTTTGATAGTTTTATCTAACTTTTGGTCAATTTTTAGACATCAGTGGAAACAGGGAGTGGCTGGGAGATAGTGCATCAGCTGTATTGGTACTGCAGAGGACTTAAGTTCAGCTCTTAGCTTCTGGAACAGGTGGCTCACAGTCACCTATAACTCCAGCTCCTGTGTCCATGGAAACTGTCTTCTGGTTTCCATGGGTACTTCCCTTCACGTGCATGTACCCCCATGTAAACACACACAAATACACCTAGTTTTTAAAATCTGTTTTAATAATAACAAAAGAAGTTTTCAATGTGTCTTATAAGGAGTAAGATACCTCCAATTTATTTAACCACTGCTAACCAAGCATCTGACATTAAAAATACCCTAGACCTGCCTTGTGGAGGACACAGAAAGCAGAGGCTGATAAAGGTGCCAACTTCTATCCTGACCTAAGCTTGAGAGTCGTAGAGTTAAGATATATTTATCTTCATTCATTGGGTTTTCTTGCAACCCCACATCTTAAATTTCTAATTCTAAAATTGTACTGCCCTAATTGGAGATATGGCTGAAAAGTCTAAGGTTTCCTCAAACTGTCTGGACATTGATTGCTATAAGACCCAGAAAATTATCTGATGCTGTAATTCTTTTTTAAAATATTTATTTTTATTTGGTTTACCGGCATGTGTACATATGTACTGTGGGCCTACCTGATATGTTGAGAGGCAATAATTCTCAAACCTGGGTCCTCTGCAAAAGTAGCAAGTGTTCTTACCTGATGCATTCTTAACTGTCTCCAACCTGAACATGAAATTAGAAATGTATAATACAGATGTGTATGGATACGATTTTTATTAACCTACTTGATGAACATGGCATGAAAATAACAGAGGTACATGGCATCTGAAGGAATATGACAATCTGGTGCTAGCTAACACCAGGTGATAAAGGTTGTGTGTTATGGTGCATATCTGGAGACTTAGGTGGTCAGACTAGTTCCATGATAGTCTGGGCCACAGAGGAAGTTGGATAGAAAGTTCTGGCTCAAAAAACCAAATCAGAGTTGTCAAGATTGTTCAGTGGATAAAAGCAAGTGCAGCACAAGGCAGATAATGCAAGTTTTATCCCTGGAATCCTGGTTAAAATTGATGCAGTATAGCACATCTGAAATAGCAGCATTCTGATGGCGAGATGTGGGGTGGTGACAGAAGAATTAGCCAAAAATCTAGGCAGGATTATGCCAGGAAGCATGCATGACAGATTCCTTCAACAAGGTAGAAGGAGAGAGCCTATTGCTGAATGTTGTCTCTCACCTCCACACAGCAGGCTCTGGCCGACACACTCACATTTATCACACCCCTCACTAATAACAGTGGTAATCATAATCATAAGAGCTTTTAAAATGAAGAAAAATTCAATATAAACAATTAATTCTCTTTTATCATGGTAAGTGTCTTAAGATATTCGCATCATGATTGGAGCAAAATTATATAAAACTTTGTGGAATGAATACTACACACCCATCTCAGCTGCCTAAGTACATATTGTGCCACACGTAAGGATGTGATTATAGCATGTCACGGGCTCATGCTCCTGAAAAAAATTTCACTGTTTCCTGTTTTCAACTCACATCAGTCACCTTTGCTCCAGCTTATCTGAAAAGGTAAAGAGACAAAAGCTTAATAGAACTACGCAGTGGAATATTCTTGTCTGTATTTGCACAATGAGACACATTGCAAAGAGAACCTTAGAATGAATTAGAAGCTTTCTATGAGTCTGAGCAAGCCATTTAACCACCGTAGACGTCTGTAAAATTCCAACAGACCGACTGTGTGTGGATGTTCTGAAGGTCAAGTTAAATCATATAAAGAAACCTCTGCACTTTATTTCTGTCCTCACTCCTGTCCCCAGACATGCTCTGGAGGTGTTAGACATTGATATGCTTCTCAGCTATGTGGCCTGATGTGGATCCTCCCATTCCCCTTTCTGAAGCTGCTCCACAGAGGAGAAATAGATCTTCTTCTATTGATCATTACTGCTAACTGTCTAACGGAAGTGTGGTGCCATGTACTCTGGAAGCTCTGCTCATCGTGCTGAGGACAGAGTGGCATAACCTTGTTGTAAAGGATGTCACTATTCACAGACTACCAGAGGATCTGGCCCTGTCTCCTGGGTGCAGGAAGATTTATAGCACAGGCTATAATGGGGCTTATAATGCTGCAATCAGGGAGCAGAGATCCCGTTTGCATTACCGAGTAGTCTATACATAATTCTGTTCACAGAATGCACCATCTTCCTCTAATGGTCTGAATAATGTACTAGCAGAACAGAAAAAGAATGTAATTTGGGAAATAAACTCAACTATTATTAAGTGACACATAACACTGATAGTTACCAAGCCATTCTTTGGTCTCATTACACATTTGTCCGCTCTGTAAAAGAAATTAACTGCACTCAATCTGATGTCTCTCTAGCGTAATGGACTTTCTAAAGAGTTTTCATAAAATATTCTTTAATTCCTACCATAGTCAAATAGGGAAAGCAGAGTTCTTTTTGAGTTTTACAGAAAGCAAGGTTGAAGTTTGAGAGTCATGCCTATAGTTTGTTAGTATTAATTGTGTGTCACGCTAAAGTTTTGAGCTGGGTATTCATTCTCACCAGGGAAATATGGTCTAAATTCATATGAGTATCAAGCCTGCTGTGTTTCTTTGAGTTATACATAAGAGTGTTCAGTTTTCTACTTTTAAATACAGAAGATTCTGGAGTGCTCTTACAGCTGTACAACAGATAAAAGTCATCTTCAGAAAGCCAGAGCAACCAACCACGATGTCACACACAAAGTTAAATATTCCCTTAGTTATTATAATGTAGTGTCTGTATATAAGTACCTCAGCTGGTCTATTTGAATCTATATCCATTCACTGGATAGAATATGAATAGTTCATACCTTGCTTTTAGTTGTTGTTGGGTTATTCCTGTTGTGCATGAGTGCTGTACAAAATGTACTCATCTGCTATCCATTGGCAAGACTGCAAAACATTTGCATTGGATTCAAAGTCCACTCTTTGCTTCCTGAGAGATAAGACGCTGAGGTGTAGGGCAAGTCTGCCGACAGCAGTCAGTGTGGAGAGGGATGACAATTTGGTTTTCCAGGGTCAAAGTCTTACTCAAAGGGCTACCATGGCACTCTTAGCGAAGTCTTGTTCATATTCCTCTTTGAACCCAACCCTTTGTCCTTTAAGACGTAACACACTATTACAAGACACAAATATTG
This sequence comes from Rhabdomys pumilio, assembly GCA_030674055.1. NCBI lineage: Eukaryota > Metazoa > Chordata > Mammalia > Rodentia > Muridae > Rhabdomys > Rhabdomys pumilio. Next base: position 16,306,243 of record JANHMN010000016.1, read on the forward strand.
CACTCCATCTGGGGAAGAACAGTCTTTGGATGCCCCTCCTCTAAGCTTATATGATATAAGCAACTCCAACCGATGGCAGGGACATAGCTCATCCCAAGGCTCAGGCTGCTGAAGAAGTTTTGTGAAAGAAGTCGACATAAAAGGGGATACTGCCTTGTCCTCCCTGCACAAGCTGCATCCACACAGCACTAGTTAGATGAGGCTTTGGCAATTATCTAGCTAATGTGATCAATGTTAATGGACAATCTGCTTAATTTGGCCTTTAAAAGTGGATTTCATCAACCAGGAATGAAATGAGAGAGGCTCACAAATGAATCTCCTTTAATTTTTAGGGCAATTTGCAGTTCCTGACTTTATTTTCCAAATACAGCATGATGTTCAATAGGGTTGTTGTAATAATAACAGTTTGTTATTGAAGAGTCCCTCGCATTCAATTAGTTCAAAGTACGTTCTGGATATATAAAGATTGTCAGTGGCACCCAGCCCTGGGGAAGGATTTTTGAACTGCAAATATTTAGTAATTCTCTGACTTCACTACATTTCTTGTTCTTCCCAGACTAGAACATCAGAGTGGGGCTTTCAGCATTGTACATATACATACAAATGACTGCAGACACATACAATTCTTAAGACTTAGGTGGATAAAAGTTTCATATTACTTTGATGTGTGAAGCTAGTCTAACTTTTTTTTCATCATGTAATCACAGTGCTTACTTTCAAAATGCTTATTAACTCACTTCAGTGACTATGTACTACCCATACATTGATTTTATGTAAAGAAAGAAGGTTTAAATTGATTTAGATGAATTTTCCAATGCATGATGGCTTTTGAACTTTAAAGCTGTTTTATGTGGTTCATCTTAATGTGTGAGAGGCTAGCACTTAGCTTCCAGCTGGGAGCTATCATTACAAACTAGTACTTGTAAAAAAATTTCAGTCCACATATATCACTTAAGTAGTTCAAAACATATCAATAAATTTATTTAGTTTAATTTTAGTCTAAATTGGTCATAGATTGTTAACGTTTCTAGTATCCCAGCAGAGATATGAGTTTGGGTATTGTCTAAAGGAGACCCTTCACTCAAGTCCTGAAAGAGTCCACATGTGGTGTTTTGAGGACAAACTGCAGTACATGGCCAAGAGCAAGAAAATTTGATACAAAGGCATGGAAAAACAAATGAGGATTGTGAGAAAATATTTTAAATAGCTATGTTCTAATTTCAATAAAGGAAAAGCTTTAAATTATTTTTGAGGGAAGGGAAATTATAAATAGAATGGCAATTTTTAAAGAATTCAATATGGCTGCTAAAACAAAGATGACTGCAGGCATTGTAGTAACTAAACACTCACCAGTAAGCAAACAGGAGACCCGAGCGCAAAGTTAGACAACTCATAATGAAGATGTGCAGTGGGAAACTAGCATGTGGAAAGATGTGGAAAATTTGTTACATCATTGGGAAACTTTAGGAATTTTAGAAAATTAGGAAATTGACAGTATCACTTGTTATCACTTACCAAGGGCACTGAAACCCATTTTACAATATAGTTTGCTGATGGCAGAAATAGGAAATCCATCTATTGTTTGCTGGGATGCAAAATGTTGCAATCGCTTAAGAACACAGTTTGACAATTTCTTATAAGGTTAATAGTCATGCACCCAATCACTGCATTCCTAGGTACTTACCCAAATGACCAGAAAATTTAAAATCTTATGTCTATACAGAAACTTTCACACAGTATTTACCAACAGCATCGTGTGTTATTTTCATGCATGGAAACAATTAAGATATCTTTAGATGGGCAAATGGATAAATAAACTGGTATATCTATACAATTAAAAATTATTCAACAGCAAAAATACCCAACTCTCAACTATGAAAAGACAAAGGAGAAATTTAGACACATATTAGTATGTAGAGTAAGCAAGTATAAGCTATTATGTTGTATGTACGTGGCTGGGAACACTGAAAGTTCCTCCGGGCGGGAAGTTAGGCACGGAGGCTGTGGCTACAGCTCATTAAAGGCCTTCTCCACGGTTCCTCACAGCATGGCCCCAATGACACAAGAAAGTCCATGGGCTTTTACAGGCTTTAATGTCATGGCAGATAGTGATTGCATATGGATGAGCACCCCCATGAAACTCAGGGCAGACCTGAGTTAAATAGGGAGGGATAGAGGGGGGAGGGGCTGGGGAAGAATGCTTAGTTGGCTCCACCCTCTTACTTTCAGGCATCTCATTAGTATGTAAATCTCCCTAGGGCCTGAGGCCTGTTCCTCATGACTGCTGGCCACAGACCTCTCTGTGGGAGAGGCTGTGGAGGGCTGAAGCTAAATGAAAAGAACCAGGGCCCTGGGGCAGAGCTGAACACCTGCCGTCCAATAAGGGTCTGAGATTCCAGGCTTATGCTAGGCCAAGCACCCAGCTGCTTCTCACAGCCCACCGCCCCACATTATGTTATATGATTTCAGGCATCTGATGTTCTGGAATACACAAAATTATAGAGGTAATGAAAGGCTCAGTGATTATTAGGGAGTTTAGGAGTCAGAGGAAAGAGAAGAGTGATTACAGAGAAACAAGGGATTTTTTTTATAGTCATTGACTTACAGTGGTGAACACATGCAGAGAACTGCAAAACTCAGAGCAAAGGCCCAATTGACCTCTAGAGCATTGGTAAATATTATTGAGCTACTTTAGGTGTGTTTACATCACTGCTACTATTCACTGTAGTGAAGTAGTCGAGGTGGCCATCAGAGTATGAGGTGGGGTGGGGAGGGGTATAAGGAAAATACAGCATCTATATACAATGGAGCATTACTGAGCCATAAAGAATAATGAAGCAATGCTTTCAGGAAATGAATGAAAGTGAAGTACATTGTGTTAAGGAAAATAAGCCAGATTTCCAGAAAACTCCATGATTTCTGGCACATGTTGAATCTACACTAAAACTTAAAAAATACCTGAAAACAAACACAGGCTTATTAGAAAGAAGAAAGAGGAGCCTGGGAAGCAGAGACATGAGGGGTTAACTGTGGGGATTAAATGTGATCAAAGTAACTTTCACACATGCATAAAAACTTTGAAACAAGACTCATTATTTTCTGTATTTCCTATGCACCAATAACAATAGATAAAGCCATGGCAATACTCAACGTCATTTGGATTTTCTCTTGTGCTGTCTTCTAGAAGTTTCTACCATTCTCATGTGTTAAGTGGGTAAGAATAAGAGAATTAATTGCCCAGAGAGGGGAAATGTTGAAGAGAAGATGCCTAAGTTGTTTGTTTGTTTGTTTGTTTTTTCGGGATAAACTCACCAATGGTCACTACTCACCTGTTTGGAGGGGGTGTGTAGAACCAGGACCTGTTCAGTGGTAGCAACTGGTTTTATAGAAAATCAATTTATTTCTCTGAGTATGTGGGAGAAGCTCTCCTGAAGAGAGAACGAAGGCAGCTTAACTTCATCTACTCTTTCTGTCACCTGGAACTTCAGATAAATGATCAAAAAATATTGGCTGAACAGAAAGGTACATATTTCTAGGATGCCTTGGTGAGATGCCTTTAGTAAGGACTACTTAGCAAATAAGTCCAGCATATCTAGATTCTCAACACAGCTTCCCTGAACAACATCACAATTTACACGACTCTTGAGTCTAAGGTGGAGACAATTCATACACTAAATACTCTTCCTCCATTGTGGTACAAGCCATAAAACTATCATCTGAAAACTTATCTGTTATTCTAGGTCAGAGAGCCCATGTCTCATATGGGGAGACAGGACCTGTGAAGTGCCCTTTGATATCCCAAACTGTCTGCTTTGTCGGTGGCCCACACTCTGCAATTATTAACAAAGTTTATTGCTTCACAGAGTCTCTGAACTTGATTTGACAATCTGGTCTTATGTATTAGCCCACTCATGAACTCAATACAGGCGGCATTAAAATTACAGCCTGGTTCCATTCTGAGCTTTCTCCTACTGAGCCACAATTAGAGATGGAGATAAACCAAAATAGATAATAAATGATTAGCCCTCAGAAATTATTCAACAACAAGGGACCTGTGAATGTCTCTATGTTAACTGTGCTGTAATCAAGATCTGATACAACATGAAAAATTACTCTAGAAAAAGTCTGGTGAGCATATGCTGGGGTTTCAGTAGTAGTCATGTGTGGGCAGTGACATATGGGATTTGTTCACTTTTTCTTTTACTTTCTATTTTCTCAAAATATTTTGTATTGCATGCATACTTCACTTTAAAAAACATAAAAGATAAACTCTAAAACCATAATCAGTCTTGCATAATACACACTTATCACAGAAATGGTTCTTTTTAAGCACACAGCAGATAGACTGAAAGGAAATAGACCATATGCTCCTTAGATTTTCTTGCAATTGGTAAGATTGGAGTGTTCTGCTTACACTTTAAAAATGTTTCTAACATTTTAACGAGTGTGAGTTATCCTTCTAATTAAAAAGCTGAATGTCTATGGAATCCTATATAATGCAAAACAGATTTTTAACTATGAAGTTCTGTCTTCATTGATGCATTCAACTTCTTATTTTGGTAAAATAGTGTTTGGTGTGTATATATACGGATGTGCGTGTGCGTGTGCGTGTGCGTGTGCGTGTGCGTGTGCATGTGCATGTTTTGGATACAGCCATGTGTCTATGCCTGTGTGAAGAGGCCAGAAACAATGCCAAGTATCTCCTCTAGTCACTCTCAACTTTACTTTTTGAGACAAGGCCTCTCACTAAATTTCAACATTTTTTTGACTAGGCTGGCTGTCAGCAAATCCTATGAATCCTCTCTTGTCCCTGCCTCTCTAGTGCTTGGATTACAAGCATGCCTCTGCACCCTGCTTTTTTTTTTTTTTTTAAACAAGGGCATTGGGACCACATGTTTGCCCACCAAGCATTTTAACAATTGGACATTTAATAGTCTTCCTGAGTATTTAATAAATTTAATCTTTTGATTAATAAATACATTTAAGTTTTCTGACATTTAATAGTAAAAAAAATATTAAATACATATAGGTAATATATAAAATACTATATTGCACTTATTTATATACTTACATATAAATACATTTAAAATATATAATATATAATGTAATATAATCTACATATTCTTAGGGTGATAGTAAAGAACACAGCTCTCAAATTGTTAGACTAATTTCATCAGATAACATTTCTATGCATAGGAGTAATCAAAGAATAGATATGATTATGAGGCGAACAGCATTTTCAATAAAATTGATAAGGGTCAGAGAAGGCATTGGTGGCTCTGTGACCACCAACTGCTAACTCCAAAGTCTATAAGCATTGTCTTGCATTGTGCTTCAGTTGTCTGTGCTGCCCTGAACTGGTGTCCATGTATCGGAAGAAGCTAGCTTCTCTGTCAGTCATCACGGGCAAGTACAAGTCTTCTTCTCCTGCCGCATCCCTAAGTGAGGTAGATTGAATTCTGTCTGCTCCTTGGTTTCACTATCTCCAGGTCTTTGAGGTCTTGGAGGGTCCATGTGGCCCAATAGTATGACTCCCACTTGGTCTCTAGAAGTATTCTTGATCAGTCACTGGTAGGTTTTCCATTAGACCGTAGTCAGCCTGAGAAAAATGCAGGAAAAGAAAGCCTTTAAACATTATTTATTTTTATTTAATATGTATTGGTGTGTTGCCTGCACATAGGTCTATGTACCATGTCAGATTCTCTGTAGTTAAAGCTGTGAGTGGTTTTCCCTATTATGTGGGTGGTAGGAACCAAACCAGAGTCTTCTACAAGAGTGTCAAGAGAGCTTAACCATCAAACCATCTCTCCTGGCTCTAGAAATTTCTTTTCATGAAGAAACAATACATAATGGAGTCTGAGGATGCTGATGGGGTAGAAAGTATCAGACTCAGAAAGGACAGGGCAGAGAGCCTGAGGAAAAGGTGATTAAGCAAGAGTAGATGAAGAAGCCTGCAGTGCAAGCAAATCCCAGTGTCCTAGAACTGACAGGCCCTAGGGTTTCCATGAAACGCAATGCAAAATCATTCAGAGCCTACAGCAGAGGCGTAATAATCCCACCGGATATGTAAGTCCAAAAGAATGCTGTCTATATTAGAAAGCAATCTCATGCTGGCATAGTACATGCGCCTTTTACCCCAGCACTCAGAAGGCAGTGGCAGGTGGATCTCTTGGCATTTGGGGCTGTCTTGGTCTACATAGTGAGTTCCTAATCATCCAAGACTACATAGAGATACCCTGTCTCAACAACCCCAAACACATACTCACACACACACACACACACACACACACACACACACACACACACACCAGAGAACAGTCTCACGACAGAGGAGAGGCACAGGATTCCATACTTTGAAGACATAACTGTTGAACATCAAACTTAACATTAGAGTCTATGGATTCAGGGACGTCACACCGCAAAAAGGACTCAAGGTTCCAGCTTTGACACCAGATGTTTGCTGCCTGGCTTTGACACCAGATGTTTGCAGCCCCTGCTTTGTCAGTGTGTGACTCTTGTGGAATGCTTCCAAACCGGTTCAGTGGGAATAATTTGTTGTGGTGAGAACTAGATGAATAATACATAGAAAGGGTGAACATAGTGTCTGGGACACAGTAAGTGATCAGAAATAACAGCTATTATTTCCTGACTCACTGCCACCAGAAAAGGATAAAACCGACACATTGTGGACCTTTATGCTCCTTACATAAGCTAATGCCAGAGCTAAATTGTCCTCAATGTTTTCAGAGTAATGAGCCAAATACATTAACTGTTCTGAAAACAGATGAAGCCTGACTATTTTGACTAAATATAGAGATAATTAGAGTCTAGACTCTATCTGTTGATAGGTTTGGGAAAGTGTAATGAGAATAATCATGCCGTAATAGAATAATACACAGGACTAAAGTGAGTCAGAAATTTCACAACAGAGATGAAAAAACAGCTAATTTTATTGATGTCAGAAAAACATTATTAGACGAAATTTTCTTACACTCTCAGGATGGCTGTAACAACACCCTAATAAAGTAATCAATTATGCCTTTCTGTCTTGCTACTGTGGCCTTTTCTTCCTTCCTGGCATAGTTTGGCAAAATTATCAAGAGTCCGATAAGACTCTATTCTGTAGTGTCATAATATGTATCAAAATCACCCAACCTTTGATGTGATTGAATAGAGGCATGAAAGGCCCTCACAGATACTGTTATTCAAGCCAGAGGATTATTATTTTTACATAAAAGGTATTGACTATTTTGCCTGTAACAAGTCCTGCCTATATCCACAGATTTGAAATTAAAAATTTCCCAAGTATTCTATTCTATTTCCTGAGTCCTGATACAACATCTAAGCCAAAACATTACAGTTTATGAAACTTTAGTTCGTGTATGACATTATAATCACCAGAGGTGAAGAATATACTACCTATCCCAATCTGCTTATTTCAAACCATATATACTATTAAAATATTGTACCGCACTGCTCAAATTTGATAATTACTGCTTGTGGGTTCTTTTTTTAAAAATGTATATTAAATTTTCTTTAAAGAAAGAACTTTTAAATTCTACCTACTGTGCCATATGGTATTAAAGCTATATTGTAACTACATACATCATTTCACACTATAAACATACTCTATAAAACTTAACGCTAGGCTATGTGAATGGAGTGTGTGGGAAGCATGAGTAAATCTCACGTTAGAGATCTTCTCTCCAAGATCTCTTATTACGTCTGTAAATATTGCAATATGCAAAACAATACTGGCAAAATTTGAAAACCAAAACACTTCTGACCCCAGCATTCCATGTCGATAGGAAATTAATTCATGTTACCAGGAAACATCGACACGACTGAATAACACATATAGGTAAGTCTGCAATGCCAATACATTACAATGGAAAATGATGGACTAAATGATTCCTCTTTGGTCCAGCCTCAGGACCAAGAGCCAAGCAGGTATGATAAAACCGTGGTGCTCCTGCGTGCCTCCATCCATGTGGCAAGAAACACAATGACCCTGTGTTCATCTCGTGCTTTCTAGTCAGGGTGAAGCCTCAGGTCTGAAATGCCAAAACTTGCTGCACCACAAATCCGGCAGCTAGAAGTTTTAAAATCAGATCGAATTCATTAGGTGTGAAAGCCAGGGGTCACTTGCAAAGACAATTCACTCCTCACTAGTCCTTGGCTCAATAGAAAAGAGAAAACTAAAGAGGAGGTGAATTGTTTAGTGCTCTTTACTATTTTTTATGTGGGATAAATGGGTAAAGAATTATTTTTAATTAGTGGGATTTTTTTCTTGGTAACATAAAATGTTAACAAGTAATGCCAGACTGAAAAACACTTAAATAGTCTTTCTTTAAAGAAAATTTAATATACATTTTAAGAAGAAACTTACAAGCAACAATTATCAAATTTGAGCAGTACAATACAATATTTTAATAGTATATATGATGTAAGATAAGCAGATGGGGATAGGTGGTATATTCTTTACCTCTGATGATTGTAATTTCTTTGTATTGAGGACACTGAAAACATTCCATTGATCATTGTCAATTGATTTACCTTACCTACTGTGCCATATGGTATTAAAGATTATTTCTTGTACCTGTTAACCAATTAGACCCTCTCCATCTCTCCTCAAGATGCCTTCTTCAGGCACTAAGTACTTCAGCTTTGAACTCATATTTAACAGCAAATAATCTTTTCAACTGATCTCGTTTTTCTTCATTTCTGGAGAAAAACCAACCAACCAACCAACCAACCAACCAACCAACCAACCAACCAGCCAACCAACCAACGACAGTGGAGCATAGCAAGACAACAGAAGAGACTTCTGCTTTCTCAACCCCTCACTGTCCAACTTGCCTACAGTCAAGGCTGTTTGTATACGTAACTTCTCTGACTTCTGTACTGGGGATTCTGGAGAATCCCCAGATTCTGTACTGCAGCGGCATTGAAGTTGATCATTCTTACTACTTAACACACATCCTGAGAAGACTCTCCTTCAACAGTACAACATTCTAGAAATTGCACCTGTAATCTCTAAAAAGGGAGTCGATAATAGTTTACAATCAAATACCAAATGGTCTTTTACTGTTCTGTGGTTGCTGGGTTGGAAGCATTCACGGTCTCTTCGAGGAATTGTAATGTAGTTCTAATATACTTTAATATCCTCAGACAAAATAAATTATATCAATTCATGATAATTAAAACCCATTATTAGAGAACCTCTGTTTGCTTTTGCTCTACTTACCATTTCTAATTTGCAGCACATTGCTGTCTCTAATTGCTCTTTCTCAGAATGACTGTATGCAATGAATTGATATTATTATGCTTCTCTACTTCGTCCCTTTCTAACACGAAAGGCATGGATGTTCAGATTTGTTCAGCTCACAGATCACAGGGAGAATCTGGTTAGAAGAGGTCCCTGCTCTGAGGGAAGAGTAATACTGGCCATTATGGGGGAGCTCTATGCATCATGGATAGGGCTTTGCTTTAGTTCAAGGAAAGCAAATGAAACCCTTAGGCTCCAGTACTATAGTGAGAACACAAAGCTAGAAGACCCAAGGCAGAAGTTGATGCTGTTAGAGGATCTGAGGTGCGAACATGCACCTTATCCTTACTGAACTAAAAGGCTGACAGCAGCACTGACAGGTGAATGAGACAAAGTATGAAATGAAGTGAATTCTGGGATCCTCCCAAAATGACACACTGTAGAGGAATTGAGGATGGAACCTTCAGGGTGGGATTAGTGCCTTCACAAGAAGAGACACCACTGAGCTGGCTAGAACTGTAAGCCTTCCCTTGGATGTCCGGCCTCAGATGACAAATTTCTGCTGCTTAAGCCATCCGATTTATAGTATTTTTGGCATGGCAACCTGAGTAGACTAATTTAAGGTGCTGGTGAGGGAGATATATGAAATTATTTTCCATATTAAGCTGATTGGTCAGATTTCACTTTCACTAAAATGGTAAATCAAAAAAATAATCATTTTTAAAATACGAGTTCTCTCAGGGAGGGCCATGGAAGTGATAAATAGCAACATGATGTAAAGATGTATATAGATATATAGATAGAGATAGATAGAGATGATATATATATATGAAATATAGATACATAGATGTATAGATGATAGATAGATAGATAGATAGATAGATAGATAGATAGATATTAGGACAACATCACAGTGAAATCATCATGGATGGTAATCTCCCAAAAAACAATTTTTAAAAAGAATAGTTAGAAAGACAGTTGTTGAGTGCTTATTATCCCAGTACTTGCAAAGCTGAGGCTGGATGAGGCCAGCCTGGGCTACATAGTGGGATCCTGAAAACACAAAACAAAACAACAACAAAAGAGGTTACTTGAAACATGAGATCTGAAATTTTGTCTGAATTTTAGGCATTATTATCTTAAAATCATTGATAGGCCCTTAAAAATAGTAATTAACCTTACTACCTGTAAGAGCTTCATGGAGGGGCTGGGGAGACAGCTCAGCAGTTACTACTCTTCCATAGGATCCAGGTTCAATTCCCAGCACCTACATGGCCCCTCACCACTGCCTGGAACTCCAATTCCAAGGAATCTGATGTTCTTTTCTACCTCTGAAAGCATTGCACACACACGACAGGCATGTATGCAGGAAAAAATACTCGTATACATAAAAGAAAAAGAAAAATGAATTACAGAAAAATTAAGACAGAGGACAGAGAAAGAAGAAAGGGAAAATTCTTTCCTGAAAACGTTAAGCTACAAAATGCTAATCTGAGTACAATATAATATAACTGAGCATTTTAAATCGTAAGTAAAATTCAAAATGCATGTGCATAGTAGTTAAAACTTATAGTATATAACAACAAGAAACAAAATACTCAAAGAGAGCTTGGAGAGATGGCTTGGAAACCAAGTTCAGATCCCCAGCACTCACATAAAAGCTGGGTACCATGGCACACATCTGTAACCTTGACATTTGGGGAGTAGAGAGAGGTGCTCTGTTCCATCTTGCTGAAACAGTGAGTTTCAGGTTTAGTGAACCTCAAAACACAAGGTGAAGAATCATTAAAGAAGACATCCAATATTGGCCTACTGCCTCTGTGAGCACACATGAGCATGTGCGTGCACACATGCGAGCATGCACACACACAGAATTAAACTTAAAAAAAATTTAAAAGGTAATCACTCTGTTCAAAAATGTTAAAATGTGTTGCTATGCATTATTTGAGCCAGCACAACGATTACTATATCAAAACTTATGGATTGGAACAGGAAGCAATCTTAAATTACATATGTTTCAGAAAAAAATATAAATTAAAAATATTAGAGAGAGAGAGATTAGCAGACAGTGGGACAAATATGCGCTCCTGATAGTTTACAGGCCCTGAGTGAGGCCTTGCTCATGCGAGTCAACGCCTAGGCACACCTGATTCATCGCTGCTGCTGAGGAGAAGCAGATCCAGGCTGCCTTTGCTCGTGCTTCTGTCCACTGGGAGCTGTATGGTCTTGAGCATACTGCATGATACTGTTGGTGAGGGCCAGCTTTCTCCTCCTAGTGTAAACTGGGAGCCATAAAAAGCAGCAACATCCACGTTCTCATAATATAAGACTTTACAGGGCCATAAAACGTGCCATAGTATGAAAATATTAACTAATGAGATGGTGCCTCTTCTTTGGAACCCCCGCCTGAGTATCTTTCCCCTGCACAGCCGTGTCAACTCTTATTGGATGCTCTATCCCTACCACCCAATGTTTAAATGTTCCGTCATTTCAGATAACGACAATTAAGAATATCAAGTACACATGGAATGAAAATGCAATTTATACAGAATGTCACTAAGTCAATAAAAGGGGGGACTATTTGAGTCGTGTAGGAAGCCATTGTTAAATATTTGGCAGAATTAAAATGTGGTAACAGTTCATGAAAAGAAATTGGCCGGAACAATAGCATGACAAGCATTTCAAAGAATAATCTCTCTATTAAAGTACTGAGGAAATGGGTGAAAACCTCAAAGGATTTTTACACAATCAATCACATATAATATGAAAATAAAACCTTGTAAATATAGATATTGTATTACTGACTTTCATAATTCTCTCTTTTTACAAGTTTTTTTTTATTATTTTAATGTTTATGAGTGTTTTGCCCCTATAAATGGCTATGCACCACATGTGTGTCTGGTACCTGCAGAGGTACCAGAACAGAACTTCAGATTCCCTGGAACTAGAGTTACATAAGGTGAAAACCACCAGGTGGGTCCTGGGACTCGAACTCCCCAGAGTTTTGGAGAAGCAACATGGACTCTTAGTGGCTGAGCCATCTCTCCAACCCCTTTGTCATTTTCTTGAGAAAAAAAAAAGATTCTTCCTCTAAACCTATTTGAATTACTCTTTGTCAATATAAAGAATTAATAAAAAATTAAAATTATAATGTTGTTGTAAGGCAAACTATATGTGTCATGGTATTGAGTTAAAAGATAGTGTTCTGAGCTGCAGAAATGGCTCTATGATTAAGAGCGTGTGGCTGCTTTTACAGAGTACTTATGTGTGGCGCATGCCGGTCTGTAACACCAGGTCTAGGGATTTGACACTCTCTTCTGGCCTCTGAGGCACCAGACACATTGGTACAGACATACATGGAGGCAAGACAACCATACACGTAAAATGAACAGTAATAATAAAAAGTAGAGGGGATACTGTTCTGGTTACATCCTCTCTACATCTCCTAATCCCAGACATGCAGTTCATTATAAAATGGTGAATAAACAGCTCCCATTTGAAGCGAGACATTTGAATTGGCCTCTCGTGACACGCAATTATGTTTGGATAAGGAGAACCTCATGAGCCTTGAAGAGTTCAAGGTTATTATGTATCTTAATTGAGATAATGCACAACATGACAGCAGATTGGTGGCTAATCATCCCATGGAAAGTTATAGCTCTAACTTGAAATGTTCTTCATGCAAGCACTCAATGCACTCTAGTGTTGCTTCCAGGATCAATCCTTATAACTGCACACTAGACTCTTGATATCTTCCCTCGACACTCTTACCTCACATTCTCTCTATGTCCCGATGTCTTTGCCTGGTGTCTGAATTCTGCATCTCTTCATAGTCTTCAAGGTTCGGTTTCAACACAGCTTCTTGAGAAGTCCACTGACACCCCCGCTTCAGCAAATTCCTTCTCTCTTATTGCGTGTTTTCATGTGTGCACTCTGGTGATACTGAACTAGGTTTTCCAGGAAGGTTTTACTTTCCTAACCAGCCTGTAATCCCTGTTAAGAGAAGGGTGACAGATGAATTTTCTTGATACCTTCTTCACAGTGTCTTGCATGAGGACTTGAACATAATGTATTCATTCACCTATTCAGTTATTCACAACCATTTGTAGACTGTAAAAAACAAAAAAAGTTGGATCCTAATAACTGTGTATTCACCAAGCCAATGAGTTAAAGCAGAGCATTAGGTACGCGTAATAGGAATTTTTCCTTTGGCTTGATTATTAAAATTCATTCCCACATTTTCTAAACGATGAGAACATACAGAAGGCAGTGTGTATGCCCTTCCAGAGATGTGCTTGAGGGGGTAGCATGTGTTATTCATTACATCACATATAACCTTTTCAAGTTTACAATCAATCTTGCTTGGAAGGCTAGTGTCATTTAAAAAGTACGGCAGTATGCTAGAAGCAGAGACAATCTGAGCTGGCTACAGACTGTGAATCCAAATATCCTATTTAAAGGTCCAAACATGAAGAAGGAGGATGTACTAAACACATCATTTTCCGTCCAACTGATTGAAAAGGGATGGTACGTTGAAGCTTTGTTGGGTTTCAATGCATTGATTTTTCTCGCTACCTATTTTTCTTGGGTTTGAAAGGTACTTAAGAGTCTATTTCAAGTTGCCTGCAGACTTCTTTTCTCATGCTTCTTAAAACTATTTGTGATTAAATTGCCCACATTGTCTCCCAGGCTCTAATGACCTCTTCTAGCTGAACTCTATTTTTTCTTTATAATATTCTGTTTATCACATCTTTATTTTCCACTACACTGCTTGCTTTTGATTTCCCTGTCAATTTTTCTGTTTTTTTTTTTTTTTTTTTTTTGATTCTCCGCTTATCCATTCATTCAGCCTCTGGTACTTTCAGGGCATCTTCTAGGTCAACTGTCATGCCAGTTAAAGACAAGTTCCTGAATTTAAAGGCATCACAGACTAACGTGGTGATAGAGTACCCCAAATTATTAAGGATAGCATCATGAGCAAGTCTGGATTAATGCCATGTGTATCATGCTATTGAAATGCCAAACAATACATTAGTTATGGGGTGAGAGTGGTAGCTAGGGACCCTTAGATGATAGCATTATGATGAAAGTGAGCCTTTCAATGGAGGACTTTTAGGTGTATTAGAGAGAGCAGCAGAGATGCAAGGATGTCTAATAGGATAATGGATGGTGCCTAATGGACAGTAGTGTTTCTGAAAGTGTCATAAATGGACTGATGACACTGGGTCCACACACTAGAAGCTTTAAAAATCACATGTATGTGGACTTACCCTCCCCCCAAATTGAACTGGACTTTCTGGAAATTGTTCAAACTGTCTTGGTCCAATACTCACAGATTCAATTTAAGTATCTCCAGTTTACAACATCTTGCATAGAGAGAAGGGGGCTTCAGCAGTCATGACTTGATTGACTTACCCAACGAGACTGAAGATGGCATATAAGGACTTCAGTAGTAGAGGTATTTGGTCCTGTTGCTGTTAAGCTACACTGCGTGTGTGTGTGTGTGTGTGTGTGTGTGTGTGTGTGTGTGTGTGTGAGAGAGAGAGAGAGAGAGAGAGAGAGAGAGAGAGAGAGAGGTGAATGTCAACATTTTGACGTGCTTATCAGGCATGTGACAAGACGATAGGTACTTTTCAAACGAAATCAAGTTTCTTCTTGGAGCAGGTCTTCTGTCTTCTGTGCCGCCTGCCACTTGGGCTGGGCTGCTGACTATCTTGGAGAAGGCTCTCCAGCCTCATGAACCGATTTTACTACCACTATGGTATTTAAATCCTCAGCATTTACAGGGCATCATTACCTATTTAGACAGCTTTTTTTTTTCATTTCTCTCCCACAGCTTTCTTTACAAAACAAACAGAAAACTGGGTGGAGGTAGAGGTTCACAAGAACGTAGATGGTCATGGAGGAACTAGATGTCTTTAGAACTGGAGTTATAGGCTGCAATGGGTGCTAGGTGCCACACTCAGTCTCTGCACGAGAAGTATTCACTGTGAACTACAAAGCTGTTTCTCCAGCTCCTGATAGCAATCTTTCCTCCATGTCTACCCCTTCCACTTCCACCACTTCCATACTGGGATCTAAGAACAGCTTTGTCACCATCTAAGACCTTGTTAGAAACGCAGAACGGCTCAGATCTAGTGAGTTGGATGCTTTCTTTCTCTTTGTTTATATCTTGGTAATTTATGTATATGGGAGTTTCACCTGCAGGGATGTCTGTCTCCCATATATGTGCCTGGTGACTACAGAGGCTGGAAGGGGAGATTGGATCCCTGGAAATGGAATTACCGATGGTTGTGAGCCACCAAGTAGTTGCTGAGGATCAAACCCAGGACCTCTAGAAGAGCAACCAGTGATCTTAACTGCTGACTCATCTCTCCAGCCCCCAGAATCGGGTTTTAAGGTAATGGTTAAAGTTTGAAAACTGCTACTCAAACACAAAACCCTCAGCCCACATAACCACGCCAACAGTTAAGCTGCTTGTCTTGACCAAACCTCTCTGACTGCAAAGCCTCTTTCTCTGACAGCAATCTCAGCATTCAGAAATTGCAATAACTTGTTCTAAACCAACAAACATGCAAACCGTTCTCAAAAGCTGTAACATAAATAATGCACTCACACAGGAGACCAAATATCTGCAAGCTTTCATACATTCTCTTCGTATTTTGTTTTTTTTTTATTCTTTTTAAACTCATTTTAATTTTTTTCATTAATTTATTTATTGACTTTACATTCCAATTGCAGCATTCCATCTCTCCTCCTGGTCTCCTCTCACACGGCCCCTTCCCCATCCCCTCCTCCTCTTTGAAGGGGGAGGTGCCCCTCCCAGGTATTTACCCACCCTAGCACATCAAGTCACTGCAGGACTAGGTACATCCTCTCCCACGGAAGTCAAACAAGGCAGCCCAGCTAGGGAACAGGATCCACAGGCAGGCAACAGATTCAGGGACGGCCCCGCCCCCTTTGTTCCAGTTTTTGAGGGACCCACATGAAGACCAAGCTGTACATATGTGCAGGGTTTCCGGGGGTTAGGCCCAGCCCAAGCTTGCTCATTGCTTGGTGGTTCAGTTTCTGGGCACCCCAAAGGGTCCATGTTATCAACTACGTTTCTAAAGAGACTATTAATGGTTCCAGAGCACACAATCTTTCTATTTGACACAATAATAGTTCAACAGCCAGGCACTGTGTCATTCAACACACCAGATCTCCCAGCTTTCTTGGTAGTTAGTTCTGAATGCACCTTGATTGTGATCTCTGAGAGGCTAGTAAGAGACTTATAGAGAGTACTTGATTGTCTTGTTTTCTGTTTCCTTCCTCGTGGTAGAACATTGATGGGAAAGCTCACATTCCAGAAACTGACTGGCACCATGATATGAATTTGAGATTATGAACCACTCATGGGTGGGAATGAGAGAGCAGCCTCTGGTCAAAACAATAATGAAATGCCATTTCAAAGCAAAAGACTATGCTGAGATTTCTTGGATTTGGAGGAGAAATCTGTTTCTCCTGTTTAAGCAGTACTATTGCAGGCTTTAGTATCAGGATCCTAAGCAATATCCCATAGTCTTCTGCTAATCCTCTTTCACTGCTAATTCCTAGTGATGTTCAAGTTACCAGTGATACTGGTACTCGTCACTGCACATGATGCTATTGGCCACTTCTCTTATTTAAGCACTCCCTCTGTGGGATTTTCATGAAGAGCCCTATAGAATGGCGTAGGGAAAGGAATCCAGGATATCCTTCACAGAGGCCAAGCACACCATCGCTGGCCCATACCTGCAGCCCCAGTGACCTGAGCTTTTATCCAAATGTTTCTCTGCTCTTACTTATCCCTTGAGTCAGAGTTCTAAGGCCTGGTAACTTTGAGAAATACAGGTTCCTGAGCCTCAAGGTTAGAGAATCTCACATTCTTTTCAGGGGTATTGTGTTGACGTATCTGATCTTCATTAACTCTCTCAGAAACTCTAAAACCCAACCATAAAATAAAACAGCATAAATATTTCTGTGGTAAAGATCACTGTAGACCTGAGACTCCTATATTCTGCTATGGATTTTCAACCTGAACAGTCTCACTGTTTTCTAATTTACACACATATTAGTCACTTTGAGACTGACATGATTAGTGTCAGGTCATGCTTGTGTTTCAAACTCGTGGTCTAACAGCCATTTGGAAGCTCCAGTGGCCTGTTTCTTTGGCATCTGAGGACCAGCAGACATAATTGCATCTGTATTTCTTCTGGTCCCTCTTCTGCATTCACTCTCCATGAATAGCATTGTGACTGCGTTAGTTGTGGCAATTGGAAATTTCAAATTCGTCTCCAGTTTTCATCTTCTCAGACTCCTGGTAGCCCAGTGCTAACACTAGGGATGCATGCTTTCCCACTCATTTGCTCCTTTTCACTTCCCCTGCCATTTCTGGGCTGAAGCTGTCATTGCTTCTTGCTCCATAGTCTAGCTTTCTTCTGGCCCTTTTTGCAGCTGCTGGAGCAAACATTATAAAGTAGAAATCAACTTATGATGTTTTTACCTGCAGTCCTCCAGGGAGTACTCGCTAAGTACTTGTCAGTTTAGGATGGGTGTCAAATTCTGTTGCCTGACCTCATGCCATGCTGCCATTTTGCTCTCCTAACTCATGGCCCTCACAATGCTATGCTTCTGCTATGGCTCCTAGCTCACTGCTCACAGCATTTCACCTTCATCTTACCTTAGGTTGAAGGAGATGAGCACTCCCTAATTTACACACTCCTCCCTTGCAAAGCACTGACCTCTTGGGTAATATGAGGAAGCAGAGGGCAGCAAAAAGCTATGTTGTTTTTTTTTTTTTCCTGATTCTAAATCCAGATGGGAAGAGGAAACTAACTGCAAGCAAGCCCACCCTGGAATATTCTAGAATGCCCTGCTTTCTTATTTTACTAGATAGTCTGTAATGTTACCTGATTGTGGGAACTGGGTCAGGCTGGGTGTAGGAGACTCAACAACAAATAGTTTTGGCCACTCACTGTGCTGCAGCTATCACAGAGCTGACCCAATGGTCCATTTGATAGTTACTGAATGAATGCGATTCTTAACTATCTTGTAGCTAAGCTTATAGAGGTTTGATAATCCTCTCAGCGTCACATTAAGAGCTCTAGCTGAAGCTGCACTTGATCTGGGTTTGCTGTTTTCAAAGCTCCTGTTCTTGCCATGGTAACATGTAAGGGCATTTTTATGAAAAGGCTGTACTAAAGATGATAGTTAATACTTTAAAATGTTTTCTGGGGCCTCATTATATTTTCTCATTAGCTGTGGCTTCTGCTCATCAAACAGCAATCTGAAGCCATACACATCTAAAAAGCAAAGCATTTGGTCAATTAAATCAACTTAGTAAAAGAAATAAATAGCTCATTTGAGGGACACCAGTTTTGTGCTTGAGTAGTATTTGAGCATCCCTGGACATCGCCTTCCGTTGCAGTTAGTTTCCTCTTCCCATTTGGAATCAGAAAAATACAGCTTGTGCTGCCCTCTGCTTCCTCATATCACCCGAGAGGTCAGTTCCGGGTTGCAAAGACAGATGCCACCCATGTAACATGATGAATGGAAAGCGTGGTGCTTGTGCCGCCATCTTTCCCTGGAGCCACAGCGGAACATGTTCACTCTCAGGAAGATTGTATTACAGGCTGAGGAGAAACAATGGCAAGGGAAGAAATATCCACCCCTGAGAGAAATGATTTTTATAACTACCTCATCCCCGACACCTACATATGAGCTGCTTACCTGAGTCACAAATATTATGCATGAATCAAATCTGAAAAGAGTCATAGCCCCAGGACCAAGGAAATGTCATTGTCCCTTATCACAGGATCTGAGGACAAAATTGGGCTTAGGTGCTTCCCAGAGATTCCTTTGCCCAAAACCCTGGAAGCTAGCACTCAAAGGTCATCTATACATCTCCTGAGTGCTCACAAGCAATCTATACATCCTCTGAGTGTTCACAAGACATCTTCACACCCTCTGTGTGCTCAAGAGCCATCTATACATCTCCTGACGGCTCACAAGCAGGTTTGCTAATGCCAGTGGTCTACAATGTCTTAACTCTTCTAGCAGTGTCCCATAAACTTTTAAAAACTTGCCTAATCTTACTCAAAACATGAGAAGTCATTTGTAATGGAGATAAATACCATTTTCTACCTGATGGACTGGAAAAAAAACCCAAATCCAATTGTTTAAGCTATGTGAGCTACACTATGAAATAAGCACCTTCATGAATTGCAGATGAAGATGTTGGAGATGCTTCTAACGGACAACGAGGAATGTTTATGAAAATAAAAACTGCATGGGTTATTACCCTGCAATTGAATGTTTATAAATTTATTCTACCAATGTACTTGGACAAGTGGAAAATGGTGTGGGCATGAAATTCATTATGTATTGTTCGTTAACAATGCAGGATCCAAACGTCACTAAATGCCCACCAGAAGGAACTAGGTCAGGAGTAAAGTACCTCTGTGTGATAAAGTATTCTAAAAATTCTCAAAAAACAAACAAACAAAAAAAAAAACAAAAAAAAAAAACAAAAAAAAAACACCCCACAGCAAATGAAGAATATTTTAGTTTGATGCATGTTATCACGAAGATATGTTGTTTATAATTATATTATCACATTCATACATGTCTGGAAGATGTGCAAAAAAATAGTGAATTGTATTGTAACACACTGAGAAAGCAAGCATGAAGATAATACAGACAGGAGACAGACTGAAAGAGAGCCCACAAGTGTGTGTGTGTGTGTGTGTGTGTGTACGTGCACACATGTGTTTGTCATAGCAATGTATCATTTAAATATCCAACAGATACATTTAAAATATAACAATAGAGCCGACCCATTCATTGGAATTATAAATCCCCAAGTGTGTGTATAAGCACTTGGTACTTAACTGTTAACTGTATGTATTGGCTTCTCATGCTTCTTTTTCTTTCTCGAATTTCTGATCCCTTACAGGATCTGAAATGATAGTCTGTGGGTTCAGATGACCCCTTCAGGATGAACTGAGAAGTGATGTGAGTGTGCTTTCCTTCCCAGTGCATGCTTGGAGACCGCAGCTGTTTCCTTGTTTCTGACTGAAAGGAAACTGCCAGTAGTCATATAACACACATAGATAGAAAGAAGCCGGTTCCCAGAGAGCATGTCAAGGTGCCAATGTGCTGACAAAAGGAGCAGGCTTGGGTTCTGAGTCTGGCCTCATCAGAGAGGGAGGGAGAGGGAGGGAGAGGGAGGGAGAGGGAGGGAGAGAGAGGGAGAGAGAGGGAGAGAGAGGGAGAGAGAGGGAGAGAGAGGGAGAGGGAGGGAGAGAGAGGGAGAGGGAGGGAGAGGGGGAGAGTGAGAGGGGGAGAGGGAGGGAGAGGGAAGGAGGGAGAGGGAGGGAGAGGGAGGGAGAGAGACAGAGACAAAGAGACAGATAAAGTGTGTGTGTGTGTGTGTGTGTGTGTGTGTGTGTGTTATGCCCATTATTTGAAGTTTAAATTTCTTCTTTTTAATTTGGACACTCAGAGTTGGGTGCATTACCTCTTGCAATTGAAAAAAAAATAACAAAACAAAACAAAACCCCACAGTATTTCCTCAGTAAATAGGAGTTTGGCCTAACATATACCATTGAGGAAGAAAATAAAACCCTGCCCCCTTGCCAGTTATCATAGTTACAAGATCCACTCTCTTCGTAATCTTGTGTGGTTTGGCTTATGCAGAACTCAGATCACCATATCCATTTGGAGATGTTTGCCAAAGTTACACATACATATGTCTTGAATCTCACAGTTTTGGTTCTAAAACTTGCATTACAGGGGTACTTGTCCATGAAATAGAGAAAGACGTATTGATTATATCATTGTTTGTAAAACATACTGGTCATTGTGGCCACCAGAAAGGCAGATGGAAAACTTATGTTCCATCCAGAAGCTGTAAAAAAGAACAAGATTTGGGGTTTTGTGTGTGTGTGTTTGTTTGTTTGTTTTATGTGAACACAGACAATCCTGGCAACAGGAAAACCTTAGAACCCAGACATTTGTGAAAATTCTTCCTATAAAAATCAAAGGAGGAAGGGAAATATTTTTCATATCTGCTCTTGTATCAGTGGATATATCAGAAAAGACTGAAAAAATTATTTATTCAAAGTACTGATGGAATAAGGTGGCATAAGATACTGGGAACACGACAGGGCTGTGGCTTTTGTTGTTTCACTGAATAGAAAATTTGGAGCTGTAGTTATAAACTCTTGAGAAATATTTTCAACGTGTATATTTTAAAGGAAAATGCAGCAGTAGAGTTGCCCCCTATAATTCTACGCGCTGGTGCTGAAATGTCAGCTGTACAAATTAGACAAACCGGTTTTCTTCTACCTTCTAGAACATTTGTTCTGAAAAGATCTGCTTGTGCCGCATTGCAGCAGAGCTAGCCTGTGGCAACACCGCCATCTAGCGTCCACGATGAGACTCTTCAGCGTATTTTCTAGTGGGAAGAGCTAAGTTGTTGCTACTGGTGCTGATAAAAAGATTCTACTGCCGGTGCTGGGCAAAAGCGCTGCCCAGCACTAGAGGTTCACAGTCACACTTACCGTTTCTATCGTTTACTTTACAGCTGTGGGCAAAAATATTTAATCTTTTGGGTCAGTTTAAAATAATTTATTTTAGACATTGCATTTTCTACGTAGGATATAGTACTTATGACGTGCAACGTTTTCTTTAATGATTTTAAAGCCGTAGTTTCTTCACGTGTCACATGCGGATAATACACACCGTACAATGTTGCTTTGCTAATGTTTTGAGTGAGCTGTATGACTTTAGAACAACAACCCTGCGAATATGACGTTTTCTCTTCGCCTTTAATTTTGGCACAAATGTTTTACAACAATGTCTTCTTCGCCTTAAGATTTTTCTCCTAGCAACGAGTCTTGGAGTTTTTACATATTCCACACAGATGTACAAGTTGACTGTTTTGTTTTGTTAACAATGATTACTCAATCTTAAAATGCATTGATAGGAAGTGAGTTCTACCTTCTCCCCCCCCCCCCAATTAACGCACCCCTCCCCCACAAAAGCTATGAATAGGCAATCCAGGAGCCTCCTCAGTCAGCAAGCAAAGAAGACCTTGGCATCGGGTGGAGGTGGGGCAGGTAGAGAAAGATGGAGTAAATATGAGTGATGAAGGGATGAGAAGGAACCGCACAGGCACTGTAACCATCATTAGAATTCTTGGACCCAGGCATGTAGTGTGCTCCCGGCATGCTGTGCGCACAGGCATGCTGTGCACACTCGGTTTGCTTTGGCTTTTCAGTTTGAAGGCACATGATTCCTTTTCCTAAAGCCTGAGGTAATTTGTTTGCTTGTTTGATTCCCTCCTGTAATTAAAATTCTCTGAAGCATTTCATATTAGAAACTTCGCTCATGATACAAGTGGAAATTAAATGTGATAACATTTCCACCTATTGTACTGGCAAAGAAAGAAAAATCAGCATTGAGGATGATGCATTATGAAGGCTGCGTTACAATGAAATAGACGTTCTCCTATTTTACTCAGGAGGGTGGAACAACCCTTAAAGAGATCAAATTAGGCTTATCTGCTAAAGTTATAATGTCCTGCAGGTTCAGGCCTAGCGATTATGTTTTTGTGCCATTGGTCTCAGATATGAATACTCATAGTTGTAAGATGAGCATACATGAGATTACTGGGTACAGCACTGTTCCCAGCAGCAAGCAATGGCGAGCCACCTCCGTCACCACCATCAGACGGGCACTTTGATCCACGTGGTGTGATACTCAAAAGTCCATCAAAGGAAGGAAGTTAGGAGCTAAATGGCCGTATAGACAAAAAGAGCAGAGGACTGTGAATTGCTTGCTATCACTTGTGTTCAAAAGGGATGGAGAGGGCCCTGTGCTGGCATTTACTTGCATATACATGAAAACTTCTGGAGGAGCAGAAAAATGAATTACCATCACCAAGGTTAGGGAAAGGAAATTAGTCAGTAACTGACAGAGATGATTGGGGGGAGGGGGTGTTGTTTTTAATGAAGACTTTTTTTTCCCAGAGCTGGGGACCAAAACCAGGGCCTTGTGCTTGCTAGGCAAATGCACTACCACTGAGCTAAATCCTCAACCCCTAATGAAAACCGTTTTTGCACTTAATTTTTGAATCCTGTTCTAACCAGTTTAAACAACCATTAAAACAAAATTAAATGGGGGAGATTCCTGCTGTATGGTGGAGACATAAAACTCTAGGCTCCTGCATGTGGAGGTGGGAAAGGTACTCATGTGGAATAATGGGTGAATGGGCTTCATACTTTAGAACTTCGCTCCATTTCCATCCCTGAGATAACTAGAGGCAGAACTGGAAAGAAGTATCCTGTAATGAAACAGACACTCGATGGACAATCAGAGGATGCCTAACTTTCTACCTGTCTGAGGCTGAGGGGAATGGCGGAGGTCAGCAGGGCACAGATGAGCAATAGAGATTCTCCTCAGAGTAGAGCCTTATTGGAAGCCAATTTTTCATCAAAACACATTGGAGGTCCAATATTTGTTTTTGAAACATTACTTTGTCATTCACTGATTCATTGATTGATTCATTCATTATTTATTTAACATTCAGCTAGAGAACTTGAAGCTTACTATTTCTGAGCTATAAGGTCTATAGGCATGAAATATGTAATATGCTATAAGTTAGTGCCTTAATATATGTTAAGAAAATTGCCTAGAGAAACTCCAAATCAGCAACCAGCCACTTGTGATTATTCAATCCTTAAGACAATCTCCACAGTCCAAGGCCATTGCAACACTGGGTGAGCTGCCCCTTGCCCATGAGACAAGACACAAGGTTCCAGAAAAGTTTCCCGCTCCAAGATCTCCAGCTCCAAGAGACCACCTAAGGTCAAAACAAAACAAAACCAAAAAACAAACAACAAAAAGGAGATCCTCGAATACAGCAGAAACGCCAGTTGATTAGGGTGCTCACTTCAACCCCAGGCCAGTGAGACTGTGGTTTTCTGAAAACTGTGGGACTTCTTATAGACGGAAGACCACATATCAGCCATATCCCACTTTCCTGTTTATCAAACGACTGTTTTTGTAATTACCACATTCTTCTTTCTCTTCACGTTCTCCTCCTTCTGGAACCATGGGTTAATAGGCCAGGAGGAGTCACATTAGTGTTGGCTGTAGAAAGCATGGGCTTAAAGCAGCGGTTAGAAGAATCGGTGTGGTTCCTATGAAAAAGAGGAGGTGTAGTTTTAAAGCATCTGGCGATGACTTGATTGGGTAGATATGAGTATTGTTGAAGGGATGCATGCAAATACAATTGTATGTGTATGGTACTGGGCTGTCAGAGGCATAGGTTATAGAACAGCTGTGGTATGTACCAGCCAGCCACAGTTCTTCTATGTGTAATACCACTTGGATCTGTCAGTGTATAACCGAACTTCTTATCTGTTACCAGGTCCCTGTAGTTGAGTCATTCTAGCTCTGTCCCTGGCTCCCTGAGAGTGCTTGGTTCAAATTTGGACAGTCAGAAGCCTGAACCACAGACTGAGTGAGCTAAATTCTTCCATCGTCTAGAAAATCTAGCCTAGTGTACAAGTAGATATCCTATGATAAGGGTGGCACCTGCAGGAGAGACTGAGAATTTTTCTATGTTTTCATTATGGTTTTTCCTGATCTGCAGAGGAAGTTAGCACAGCGTGGGTATGTCTATGGGAGGGAGGGATGAACGGAAATGTCTCATTTAGAGTTCCTCAACATGAAAACTTTGTTACTAACTACAGACAAATGACAGTGAAAGCTACTCTCTATAAGATACTGGGGAAGCTGTGTAGAGGAGGAAGGGAAACATAAATTTTCCTTACAACGGCTGGTGTTCTGACTCCCAGCTGCCAGAAAAATGAGGTCATTTCATATTTTCTAGCTGGCAAATGAATGTAACAAAACTGGCCTCACTCAGCTGTAGCCTTGTAACTTTTTAAGAGTGTCTGTATCCAGAGAAACCCCACACCCAAAAGTCTCTTGCAATTGTCTTCAGTGTCTGAGGTGATGTCAGGACCTCAGATCCCTTCCCTCAGGAAATGACACCTGGAATAGAGATATCCCAGAAGAGACACCCTTGACAAAAGTGCCTGCCTCTAATGGGGCCACAGAAGATTAAAGAAAAAAAAAAGAAGACAACCTTCCAAGGAGGTTGAAATTGTATGAGTGGAGTCACGTTCACCTTAAGGTTGGAGGCCTCGATGAGTGCACCAGAGGTCAGAGGCCACTGGGCCTTGTTTTCTCTTCTGTTTTTCTATATGAAAGGTGTAATTTCAGTTGTCACCATCTCCCTGCAAGCATAGTATGAGTTATGGTATTCATTTAATCACTTCGCTGGATTTTGACAAATCACATTAATACCTGACGAGGAAGAATATTCATCTCCTGTAGATTCTGAACTTTGAGCGGTACCTGGATTGTTGACATTCTTGGGTTGTGCACCTTGGCTCCCAGTGGAAGGCAGAAGAACACACCAGGCAGAGTTTAATCACGTGACAGTGACAGGGACATTTGTGAAGATGTATGCGCAGGTACAAGGGTACGCTGGCCTGTGGCTTATTCCAGACTAAAAGGCAGCTGTGCATATCTTGTGCACAGCAATGTGTCAAAGGCAGGGACTTGGTGCAGTTGAGGCCTGCAGAGCTGGGCCTCACTGAGGCATGGAGGTGGAGCTGTGACAACAAAGGCCTGGTACTGAGTGGAGATGGGTCAGATTTGGTAGTATCTTAAGTTCTTGGACCAAAATGTAGATTAAGACAGACCCATGGGTGTTTTGTCATTGTTGCTTTGTTTATGCTGTTTCTTTGTGAGCTCACAAAGGCAGCTGCCTTTCTTCCTGTTGTATTAGCCTGTTCTTGGAGTTGAACTTATACAGAAGGATGTCAGGCTTCCTCACTGAAAAGTAAAAAGTAAAAAAGGAAACTACAGGAAGACATTTTTAGTAGTGTTGACAAAACCGCTAACATTCAATAGCACATGCTTGGACAGGCTGGGGGTCAGGGGTGTTCACACACAGACTTTAGTAACTTTGGAGAATGCTACACAAAGGAAAACTATCTCTCTCCTTTGACTAAGAGAGTCCACTTCTCTGACCTTACTGTGCACCTGTGGTATACTCCCCCATTATTCATGGTTTCACACTCTGGGGTTTTAGTTTCCAGGGGACATCCTCAATCCTAAAACATTAAAAGGAAGAGTCTAGAAATAAACACTTGATAAAATTGAATTTTTCAAGCTCTTTTGAGAAGCATAATGAAACATCAGACTGGCCTACTTCATCCTGCCCATAGAATGAACTATCCCTTTATCCACTGCACCTGCATTGCACACTCTGCCCTGCCCTCTAATACTTCCAACCCCCCTTAGTGATCGGACCACACACTCCGGCATCTAACACTTGACATCAGCATTCTGCTCTAAAGCTCCGCATTCTGCATATCATCCGAAGGTTAATAGAGGCCTCATTCCATGGGGCAGGGCCCGAGTCATTCAGTTCAGTTCATCTCCTCTCCTGGGCATTGTCTCCTCTCAGATCATCACAAAACAAAAGAACGTGGTGAAATGGTGAAATGTTTTGAAACAAAGAGAAAGAGGGAGCAACAGAGAGAACATCCATGTAACTTTTTATTAGCATATCTTATCACAGTTCTGTTGTAGTAATTAATTAATCTCATACCATGCCAATCCATAAGTTAAGCTTTAACATAGGTACATATGCATAGATAAAATACAGTATAATATATGTAGACTTACTTGTTGTCTGTGGATCCAGACACCTCTCCCATGGATAATGGAAGGCTGTACCTGGAACAGGAGAGAAACTGGCGTCTCAAGTGTTCTCCATGTCTAACTCCAGTTCTCTCCTGCTGCTGTGCTTCCAGGACCTGACCTACTGAGTATACTAGAGATTCCTCTACTCCTGACTTTCCTTAAAGAACACATGGGTGAGAGGAACTGGTGCACACTGAAAGGGTAGACAAGAGAGAGAGAGAGAGAGAGAGAGAGAGAGAGAGAGAGAGAGGAATTATCGAGAGTGTTCTATAAGAGGTCATGCTTCTCTGTGATCACAGCTAGAGTCAGATGGAGTCTCCAGTGGTTATCACCATCACCAGGCTCTGACAATATGAGCCCTTCTCCGTGGTTCCTACAGATGAATGCTTGTAACAGATTACAGATTTCTGCTGCGGCTAATCTCTGGGTGCTCAGAACCCTGCTTTTGCTTTCATATTCCATAACAACTGTGATAAACAACGAACATTAATTATTTTCTATATTAACTTAAAGTTTTCATAGATATATCGAGGAGTGTTGACTTAGCATATCAAGTACATTTACTTAACATCCATAAGTTTCTTTGCCATCTTGCCTTATCCATGAAGCCCTCTGCCTGCCTCCTCCTCCTCCTCCTCCTCTCTCTCTCTCTCTCTCTCTCTCTCTCTCTCTCTCTCTCTCTCTCCCTCTCTCTCTCTCTCTCTGCTTTCCACTCACTCTTGGGGTGATTTCTGTGATTTTGGTGGTTTGGGATGAGATTACTTTCAACTTAGTAGAGCAGATTGCCCGCTATAATTGCATAGGGGACTCATCCAGTCAGCTGAAGGACGGAATCCATATACCACAAGGCTGACGTCAGCTTCTCCTGGTTCTTAGTGTATTTGTTGCTTTTCTGTTCCTGTGATAAAACAGCATGACCAAAGGCAACTCAAGGAACAGAGGGTTTATTTTGGCTTTCGGTTCCAGAGAGATAAGAGTCTGTCATGGAAGGGATGACTCGCCGAAAGTAGCAGGCGTGGTGGCAGGGTCAGGCAGAGGAGAGCTCATACTGGAAGCCTGAAAAGCAGAGAGAGAGAGAATTGGGAGGGGCAGAAGGCCTTGACCTCGAAACGTCTACCTGCAGTGACATACTTCCTGCAGCAAAGCCAAAAGCCTTAAATCCCCCTGTACAGGACCTCCAGTTAGGGACTCCTGGGCCTGTGGGGGAATATTTCTCATTCAAACAGCATGCAGAGCACCATGCCAGCTGATATTCAGACTCAAATTAAGATATGAATTCTGCAAAGTTTGAACTTTCTTGCCTCCCTAAAGTTGTTGGTTAAGTGTGTGTGTGTCTCTGTGTGTGTGTGTGTGTGTGTGTGTGTGTGTGTGTATGTGTGTGTGTGTGTGTGTGTGTGTGTGTGTGTGTGTGTGTATGTGTGTGTGGTGTCTGTCTGTTTGCCTGACTGCCTGCCTGTCCTCCCACCCGCCTGCCCATCCATCCATCCATCCATCCATCCATCCATCCATCCATCCATCCATCCATCCATCTATCATCCATCATCTATATCTATCTATCTATCTATCTATCTATCTATCTATCTATCTATCTATCTATCTATCTATCTATCTATCTATCT